>CM061920.1:329696709-329769743 GCA_031002005.1 Vandiemenella viatica | reverse complement strand
AAAAAAACGGTTGCTTGAAAAAACCCAAAAAAAAAAAACATTTTTTTTTCAAAGTTTTTTTCATGTTTTTTTTCAAGCCAGAAAAAAACCGTTTTTTTTACAACACTAGTATTACGACAGATGCCAGTGAATATGCAATTGCTTAGTCAGCAAGTAGATGGAAAAGACGCAGTGACTGTGGAGGACACTGACCAAAGCAGAAAGGTCATATTCAAGTATTGAGAAAGATATGTTGGCAGTTTGGTAGTAGGTTAAGCAATTCTGAGCCTATGTGTACGGGAAGTAATTTTGTATTCGTACAGACCATAAACCTGTCCAGTGGTTAGGATCAATCGAGGATCCTTCCTTATGATTAATGGAGTTTAGATTACGGTTGGAGCCATACAAGTACACCATTCAGTACTGGCCAGGATAAGGAAAATAATGTGGCAGAAGCATTATAGTGCATACGACAAACTTGAGCAAGAGGTGTGAAAGGGAATGAAGGCAATGACGAAGCCAAAGCCTGCAAAGTAGTTCGAGTGGACGACACAGATACTATGAGCAGCAACCCATAGTACACAGCAGCTCAAAATTAAACCAATAACGAGAAAAAGAGAGATATTTCATGAAATGCACAACACACATTTGCAGAAATCAGAGAAGCCTGAGAACTTTTAAAAGATTAAGCAGCAAGCAGCTATATAAAGCATCGCCAACTATATAGAGAGATGCAAACTGTCAAGTAAACAAAAGAATACGGCTTAATGTGATAATTCCGTAAAAATCACTGACAGCCTGGATCACATTTTCGAGGGGTGTGATATTGACATAATTGAGCCGCTCACTGTGAGCACGCGTGGAAATAAGATATATTTTGATGTTCTAGGATGCCTTTAGCAAGTATCTCTTCGCCGTACCCATTGAAAGATAGGATACTGAAACAATGAGTCGGGCATAGGTCGAAGAAATTTTGTGTTATCGCGTTCCTTCTACTTTACATTCAGACAACAGAAAATGCCAGTTTGCTGCTGAAGAAGGTGACCGAAGTACTTAAGGTGAAATGAATATTTACCATCCTGTATCGACCGAAGTAAATGGGAGCCTTGAGGGTACTCATAAGACATTAAAAGCTATGTCCACACTTGTGCCTCTTCCCTTTCAACTTGCCTTTTCCTCTTGCCCGTTCCTCTTGCAATATGCTCATCATGAGGCATGCCCCATTCACACCTCATGAGGCATGCCCCCCAGTCTTCTGGTGTAGCCGCAGCTAGATGGACGATCCAATATTACATTAGCGAAATACCGGTGGTTACCGAGGATGTATTTCGTTTGACATTTCATCTAATTAAACCATATAAAGATGATTTGGATGAAGGATCGCCAAAAAGATTTTCAATTATAGGCTGTTAGAGCAAGGCTCACGGTTAAAAAAGCCGCCGACCCTCTTGCTTCCGTTTTCCGAATTTTCCGGAAGCCAACTGAAATCAAAGTTAAAAACACGATTGTGGATATAGTCTTATATTTGCACAATTTTATTCGTATGCAGCAGGATTGTACAAGGTTTTACTGCCCAGTGGGATCTTTGGATAGTGAAGATGCCAGCATAGGAACTATTATTCCCGGAATTTGGCACGGAATCACCGCAAATGACAGTGGCTTCACCCCACTTCGGAGAATTCCTCGAAGATATTCTTTGAATGTTTACCGGAGACGAGATGAATTCGTATTTTATTTCACCGACAGGCGGTATACCATGGCGATATAATTGCTTGCTAATGATATAACATGAACATTTTCAGATTGAGATGTATCTGGAAAATGTTGCTGAGTATAGCACACTTTCAATAAATTTGGTTTCTGGAAGAAAGAAACCTGCGTATTACCTACCCGTGTATACATGGGCGTATCCAGCGAGGGGGAGGGGGGCTGCTGCCCCACTTTAGAAGAAAAATCAAGTTGCCTTCAGTACGCTTCGACGAGTGAAGAACTGGCTCAGGAGTACTATGGGAGAGGAAAGATTGACTGGATTATGCCTGATGAGTGTGCATCGAAATTTCGTGAAAGTACACTGTGAGATATTGACAAATAAAGTAATTGAAAATTTTTCTGAGAATCGGAGACGATTAATGTTTACATAAAAAACTATAATTGAGTTACGATCTTGATTAACTGCATAGTTGGTCCTTTGATTACTATGTGAATCAATAATAAAAATAGTTCCCTCAATAGGTTTGAGCTTTATTTTGTAAGAAATCGACATGTTTCATTCCCCCACCCCATTTCCTTGGAAAAAAAAATACGTGTTGCCCCCCTCTCTAATTCAGATGTTGCTTCCCCCCACCCCCAGTTCTGATACTGGATACGCCCTTGCGTGTATATCTAATATGTTAGAACGAACTGTTCATGATCCAAGAAAATCGTGCATAGCAATAAGTAAGTTAAGATTATGAGGCGTTAACAAGATGTTGATTGAGTTAATTACTTGTTCATTGTGTAAGCCTCTTGATGCTTAACCACGCATGACAAATTTGAATCTATATTTGACAGCATAAAAAGTGTTGCAGTTTTCGCAGCTGTCATGATGTAACCATACAATTGACATCGTTTAACAGAAAATATTTCGTTCCAATGAATAATCTGAACTTCCTGAAATTTTTAAATAGATGACAGGCTACCTCTGTCCAAATGACTTGTTTATTCAGAATGTTCGTTAATACTTTCACATACATGCGTAAATGCATCTTACTGCTTATTACAACAAATGTTATTTACTGTTACTGAATAATATGGTACTTAGTGCTGCTTAAATCTGTCTACTGGTATACTAAGTACATTATGAAGCTTGAAGCAATAAGTTAAACGAGATTAAATATTACCTACGTGAATATACTGTACAACTGCACACTAAATATTACGCGCCCCGCGCCAAATTTTTGTTCAAGAATCTCTGCAAAACAAACAATCCTACATTGTCAAACTTTTTTCACAACAATCAATCAATGCAAATATTAATTAAAATAAGCTTGAATTGATTTTAAATGATGCGAAAAATTACTAAATACTGATTATAATTACAGTCACTTAAATGAATGACCAAAAAACCTACGAAATAACGTCACAAAAGTGCCGCAACATTAAATAACTTTACTAGAATGAGCGACATATTGCAAGCGGAGACGCATGAGAATCCACTTCACCTGGAAACGCTTGCAATACGCCGTGCCTCCTGGTTTGTTGAACGAATTGCGGATCTCGGGCATGCCCCTGACGCATGTCTTTCGAGCCTCTCCCACGTGCAATATGACGCATGCCTCTGACGACCAAAAGTTGAAAAAGTGTGGACATAGCTAAAGAATACCTGAGACCAAGTGGACGAGACGAAAGAAAATTGGGAAGAGTAACTAAAATACGCCACTTTCGTCTACAATAGTACACGCCATACGGTGAGTAAATATTCACCTCATCTTCTAGTTTATAACAAGAGGCGAACATGAAGGAGCATTGCAGAAGAAGCCAAAGAACCTACTTACAATTACGACGATTACGTGCATGCTTTACAACAACAGTTACAGGCGTTACATGAAAGTGTTAAATGGTTCATACGAGATCGAAAGGAGAAGAATAAGGAATAGTATGATCAATGAGAGAATGAAGAAGATCTCAGCTCTGGAGACAGAGTTTTGGTGGAAGACTTCTCCCTGCAAAGGGGGCATTAAAAGAAATAACAAGTGTCTTATTTTGGACCACATGTGGTCACTCAGGTAAAATACTTGAATTTAGTACTACGAGAAAAGAAATATCCCCTTACAACGGTACACGCGAACCATGTGAAATGATTCTACTAATGGCAGTCAAGAAGGCGCTGTCAGAGCCAGATTGACACACATGTGTGGAGAGATTGCCTATGAGGCAGGTGTTGTCTGAGGTCAGGTGCGAGGTTTGTGCCAACGTGCACAAAACGCAGCAAGACAACATGAATGCTTATTTTCACAGATGTGCAAGGTCAAGCAACAAGTTAACATAAGGAATATGGAACTCTTTTTTTTACTTATCGCTTTAGCCCTCCTTGACAGCTCAAGTCATTAGAGGCAGGATGGGACTGGGGACAAGGAACGGGAAGGAATTCCGCCATGGCCTTTTTGAAGGAAGCATCCCGGCATTAGCCTGGAGTGATTTGGGGAAACGACGGAAAACCCAAATATGGAACCACCTCGAAAGAAAAAACAGAGGGTACAACAGCATACTTCAAACAAGGATGAACATACGTTGAGGATCAGCACATCGCGATACAGGAAGAATTAAGTTGTTAAATGTTAAGCACAATGAAAGTTGATGTGTTTATGATGAAATAAGTGTTATCTTGTATCAGGCTGAAGTTTAAAATGTTTACTATTACTTATGGAAATGAAGCAGATAGCATATATTGTAGTTATGGACACGAGAAGTTGCAAGTAAGGAAGATGCATCATGAACTATTAAGGGTGCAGAACGAGTTATAATATGTTGTCTATAGTCAAATTGAGCTGTTACAAAAGATGGGAACTAAGTGTTTCGGAGGGAAAACCGCTGCAATGGGATGGGAGGAAGAGAAATGTAATGGAGGCCTAGGAAGAACGTGCTCCAACAGAAGCAGTCGACCTAACCAGTCTCTAAAAGGAAGCTGGTTACGACAGGTAAAACACTGTGTAACCAAAGATTTTGAATGTGTCAACAGGTAAGCGGAGATCTACGTCACAATGGTGGGGCAGTGTGCTGGGTCAACCACATCATCACGAGACGTCATACGACCTTGCTAGCAGCCTGGGTCAACTGGCACCGAGTGATGCTGAGCTTGCAGCCTGTCGCCGACGCGACAAGGTAGAGTCATACAAGCGACAACAGATAACAAGATAGGCAGCCAAGACGACACAAATTTTGCAACACCACACATACACTAAAAAACCACTGTACACACATTACCTGTAGCTTCAATGCACGTAAATATGAGAAAGGCAGAACATTGTATGTGGGGAAAATTATATTAAATCTCTTTAATTTTAATTAATGGAACAAGGGTAACATTGCTAGGAAGACTGAGGGGAACAGTCTTAAGCCCCATATGAGAGCTGTGGTGAGCAAACGTCTTTAGGGATTTGCAGGGAATTATAACAACTTTTACAGAGTATTAAAGAAGCTAGGTCAGTTGCAACAGATACTATAAACAGGCGAGCCAGAAAGAATGTGCCAACTTACAAATAGATGATCTGCTTAGCAGGACATGACTGTCAGCATTTCACACAATCAGTGGCACAATTTGACCAGTATGACCGCATCAAGGTGGGAGGCAATTGGAGGATTCACATCCTCTCCCGGGCTGTGCGAAGGGAAGGCGAGCAAACAGGGAACGGCGAGAGGTCATCTTGCAGATCACCAAGGACAGTCAGGAGATGAGCGCAGCCGGAGGCAGAGCAGAAGTATCAACCAGGTTGCAGCAGCAGCCTTCGCCGAGCAACACATCAGCTACACCATAAGACAGGTGGGAATGAACCTACTTAAATGAGGATAGAGTTGGGGATGGTTGAGTCCAATGGCGATTTTCTGGCGTTAGTCACAGAGCAAATTGACCTGGCTGGAAAAGGAGAATAAATGGTCTAATTGGTTGCTAATTGGTGACTGCGTACAAAAGTGAATAAATGTGCATAACAAACTAAAGTATCATTGCAATGTAGTCTTCACGGGTTTTCCGCCGTATGTTGTTGAAATGTGACAGCGAGCTTTCGGCGGCAGACTCTGCCGCCAACTTCAGGTTGGATGTTGTGCAGGGAGAACCAGCGCTGCACTGGTGATGTCTGGCCTCCGCGAGCCTTTATAAGGCCTGGCCTCTCCCCTCCTCTTGCTCCCTCCCGCGGCTGCCGTCTTGCGCTCGTCGTTGATTGGCTGGCGGAGCGACTGTCCTAGCCAAACCCAGCAAGCCGGAAACATTTTCCGGCGGCACCTCGCCACCTCTCTGATTGCAGGGTGAATGTTTCAGAAGGGACAGAGCCGGCTTCCACGCATCACTGAGCCAAAGACCTGTGTCCCTGTTGAACGTGTTGTTGTCCAGCCGTATTTCTATTGCTTCTTTGATGACTGACTCCCAGTAGAAGGAGCACTTGGCCAGTACCTTTACATTGCCCAAGTCCATTACGTGGCCGTTTTCAATAACATCCTGGGCGACTGCAGATTTTTCTACCTGGAAAATGCGGATGTTGCGTTCATGTTCGGCCACCCGAGCCTTGATAGTCCGGATCGTCTGACCAATATAATTTTTGCCACACTGACTTGGTATGCTGTAAACCCCTGGAGTCATCAATCCCAAGTCATCCTTCACGGGCCGGAGGTAATCTCGTATCTTGGCGGAGGCCAGACATCGCCAGTGCAGCACTGGTTCTCCCTGCACAACATCCAACCTGAAGATGGCGGCAAGCTCGTTGTCACATTTCAACAACATACGGCGAAAAACCCATGAAGACTATATTTCATCGATACGCCGTGAAAGCCTTCAATCTCATAAAGTATCATTTACACAATCTACTGCTCACATGACATAGGGTTTCCTATCCACATATAAGTCTTCCTCTCGGTGGTGGCAGTAGCGCAAAAAAAGTAGTAGCCGGTCCACCACAAGACAGAATGTTTCACTGTGCCCACATTCATGCCCCACTTCGCTGTTCTGCTGCTGTCTCAATGGGAGAATTTGTTAATTGTTTTGTTGCATTACTCTTCTGATCTGTAGTGTCTAAGTTTATATGTTGAACTATGGAAAGACTGCCTCCCCCCCCCCTTTTTTATCAATTCCGGTATAACCTAGCAGCAGCTTGCAACTACACACAATAAAGCTAAAAAAATACTGATTCAAAAGTTTGAAGGATGAGGCCTCAAAGTTTCAGAACAAACCCACAAACTTATTGGGAAGAGATGGTACACTGTACAATAGCAGTAAAAATTTGGACAGTTTCACTGTCACAATTTTTTTCATTCACCATTTGCTGTAAATCATATTAGTAATATCGGTAAAAGGGTATTTTGTTAATTTTTTTAAACTTACAACAATCTTATAAACCAGGCAGATTTCAGTTCACAATTTGACAATCATACTAAAATCACTAGATTGCTTAACCCTGCTGTAAATTAGCCTTGTTTAAAAATTCAGTATTTATCAGATATGGATATCAAAAATTGCCTGCTTAATTGAATCACCATTAGAAGTATATACCTGCACTATTTTCTTTAAAATTCCTCATCATCGTCGTCATTATTAGAAGTTTCCACTTTTGCAGGTTATCCAGCACATCCTTTTCGAAGTCTAGTGGTCACTCCAAGAGTTTCCCTCAATCACTTGTTTCCAAACAACTTCCTTAGCCTAAACGCCATTCTTCACTTGGTCCACCCATCTTGCCCATAGTCTTCCAATTGGTCTCCTTACCTTCCCACTGTTCAAGAGTGCTAACTTTGGTATACTTCCCTCCTCCATCCTCATAACATGCCACAACCACTGTCGTCTCTTCTTTACTAACATCTCTTCCAGTGCTTCAACTTGTAATCTCTTTCTAATGTTTATCTTTTCTTGAGACATTCTCTATCCCCATGAGAAACTTCATCTCTGCCGCTTGTAATTTGCTAATATTTCTCTGTGCCCAAGTCTAGGTTTCATAGCCATTGGCAAGTAATATACTTTACATGCCAAAGTTTTGGCTTCCTTCTTTATGTTCCACCTCCAGATTGTATTATCAGACAATAGCTTGAGCAATGACTGCTATACAAAACCTCATTAATAACAGATAAAGATTTACAATTACAATTCTAACAATAAGATGATAGTACGATGCAATTCTAACCTCTTTAATGGGCCACTCAGCTAGTGTGTGTGAGAAATATTTGTAAAACGTAAAATCAAACAAGCGCATCAGATGTCTCCAACAAGATATGGTACTAATTTTAACTAGAGCCTAACTTCATTAACTGTTACCATTGGTGTTTGGACATTGGACTTTATTTAAGGAGATGGGGTGCCATGTACTGGCTCAGAAGGAGGAAAGAGAAAAAGGTAGCAAAAACTGTACGTTGTGAGGCAACACCAAGATAAGGAGACTCAGAAGATACTTTTGGTTGTTTAACAAGAGTGGAATCGCAGCCAAATGGACAGACAAACATACAATTTATTTCCTTGCATGGAGGAAGAATTAAGAATGAAGCATTTTCAACCTTCTTTGGGATTGGCCATATTAACAGCTTAATTATTGTGGAAACTAACAGATGCAAATGTGGTGGAAAAGGAACATTTATGAAAATTGAAGTTGGACTCCTAGATTTCAATGAGAAAGGGTGATAGCACAAAAGGAGACCCACAAAAACAAATTACATCAGATATCGGAGAAAACTATGCATATCCCAGAGATGGTACCAACCAAGTGATCGCTAGGGCCCCTCCTGGTATTCCAGGTCAACTCTCAATTACATGGGTAGCTAAATACGCAGCCAGTTCCCGAGTAGTTTGAGTGCAGTTATCAGTGTGCTTGAATGGATGCTAGCGATCAACACTGATGTAGATAAAATTAATTACTTTGGAATGTTTTATCAAAGTTCTTACATCAATTACACAAGAAATGTATATATATATACAAAAATAATTGAAACAAGGGCCCAGATTAGTTTCAACCACCCTTTTTTTTTTTTTTTTTTTTTTTTTTTTTTTTTTTTTTTGCTTATGGTTTTACACCACGTCGAGATCGAGATCATAAGAGGCAGGATTTGAATGGGGGCAAGGAATGGTAAAGAATTCGGCCATGGCCTTTTGAAGGAAGCATCCTGGAGGCCCAGACGAGGATTCAAACCCACATCCTCCCAAATGTGAGGTCAGAGTGTAACTGCTCACCAACCACACTTATTATTACTTTCTAGATGTTGTGTTATGATGTAAACACAAAAACCCTGTAGTAAAATAATCACTGGCACACATTGCACCTAATTGTGTGGGACAGACATGGTAGAGCTTGTCATGTTTTTGTCTATTGTGAACTTTTTACTGCCAGGATCAACCTGATCAATCATAAACAACGTCCACATAAGTAAAGTCCCTGCAAGTGAGAAACAAGCTCTGAAACGAGTATTGGCCAATGATGACAAAATAGGAAAATAAAATGTGTAATATTTGCTTAACCTAGACAACTTAATATGGCAAATTATATTAACAATTCTGGAAAAGGGGAGGGGGGGGAGGGATCGTCAATATGGTGAACCATAACCTGCTTTATTAGTTATATGAACTTTTTTGTACCACATGATGAATCAAAAAGACATATTGGTCCCCCAGTCAGGCAAGTATGATTCCATTCACTGAAGAAAGGCACAAATCCAGTGAATATGTAAGACATTACATGAAATGTCAAAATTCCATACAATATATCCGCAACACCAAAACTGACAAAGCTCTTTCGGCACTTGACATTCATCTGTCATATTTTGCAAAAGATTAAAAGTTCAAGCCAAGAAACAGACTGACAAACAAACAAATATTGCTGATAAGGAAGATAATAACTGACAATGATAATGCCATTAGGCAACAAAACTAAGGAAAGATAGGAAAGTAAACCTGTCACCACAGGTGAAGTCAGAATACACTTAAAACTATTTTGGTAAAACTCTTAATCATGTATAGCGATGACACATATGGCTATGTGATCAGATGTAAGACTCACCACATAACTTTGAACAGGGTGTAAAGGTTGGGGATGGCAATAGTTGTGCACAGTAAGTATGGGAATGTAAAATCTCTGAAAATGCTACACAAAGTTATAAAATAAAAAGAGAAGGAAAAAATACAATTTTGGAGCAGGAAAAGAAAATATTTGTGCATAATATACAAAAATTGTTATAAATTTTTCACAGGAGTATTCACCACAAATAATAACCATCCACTGCAGATTGCAATGTGATAGAATATGCTCTTCCACATTTAGCAGGACTTTAAAATTAAAGTAAAGGGATCACTGAAAATCATGATTCCATGAGGAATTGGCATCATAATACTACAGTAGTCAAACATAAGACTATGCTAGAAATACTTTCTGAAGTAGTTTTAGCGGTGTAATGCTGGTTCAGAGTGTATCACAACATGATTACTGCTTGTAAATAATGGTTCAGGGTATATTGACTACTGCAGTATTATGACCTCTTTATTCAGCAGACAGCAATGTTGCTGTGGCAGAATCGTAATGTCTGGTACACCCCATGTAACAATATCAGTGGAGGTCATGGTTAGATTGTAATTCATCATGAATCGGAAAGACAACTGACATTCCATAGCACTGAATAAGACAAGAGGCTAATAGTATATTTAAGGGATCCATTGTTGCACACTTGCATTTTATGGAAATGTCAGCTCAAATTAAAAATGTCAAAAAGAATGTGTCATGTACCTAGTGTAAAATTAATGCAAATCTCTTGAAATTTTATTCATTTTCTCAAATGTAATGTTTTCTTAGCATTTCAGATTCCTTCCATGACAAAAAAATCAGATGAATTTGTTAGTAAAAAATACTTGATGGTGTTTTCTATTAATTAAGCCCATCATGTTGTATCGGTGGAGGCAATTGACTGCTTTCTTTAGAGACAAATAGCAAATTTGAGATAGACACCGCAGAACAAAATTTACATGTGGCTTTCATGGAAGCTTTCGTTCTGGTCCAGGCCAATGAATCTCTGGGGGGAGGGGGGGGGGGACACAAATCTTTTTAGATTGATATAATTCCAGTACTGATCATATATGAGTTATTTTTGTGGCGATGGTTGCATTCTGCAACCGCATCATGTTTCGGAAATTTTAATTTAATTTGTGGCAATTTTTTCCTGAAAGATGATTAGATAGCATGAATAAGACGACATACTAAAGCAGTTAATCCAAATTCCCAGAATCAGTACCATTTTTAGGTAGGTATCAGCTGCCATGTGTGACCTTGAAGTTCTCACATGTAGATGACTATAGCTCTACGAGCATGGTAATACTGTAAATCACAGTAATCATTTGGCTTCAGCAACGTTGTGAGTAATACTGGAATCTTTAAGGCACAAAAATTGAAAATTATTACTGCAAAATACTCATATCTTGAGCTGTATACCAGGGAATAGTAATCATATTTCTAATGCATCAGGTTGCATAGGTCAGAATACACAATCCACACTTGAAGTAGGCTAATGACTTCAGCAAAGTGGCATGCATAAACTTAAATATAAAAAAACAAAAACAAAAAAAAAAAAACCATCAAAACCCATATGCTTTAAGTGGATTGTTGGTTAGCATTCTGGTGCAAGCTACATTTCAACTTCGCCATAACACATGTATTGTTACTTGGAAATCAAAACCTCAAGAACAAATGCAAGGATCTTGGGGATTCTACGATATCCGAGGCACTGAAATTTTACAGATTTGATGGTTGATTCTTATAGATCTCGACGAGACAAATCGAAAAGGAAAATACACACTTCACTATTAATTATTATCTAAGAAATATGTATTGTTACCTGTTTAAAATTAACGTAGATATATAGATATATACTTCAGTTTATCGAAGAGGAGGTGCCGATAACTTAGATCTTGGTTCTGGTAGTGATGGTGTGAATAAGTTGAATGTCGCAGCCCCAAATACTTCACCCATTTCCCGTCAGGATGCCAATATGGAAAATACGAATTTAGACTCCACAAATAATACAAAGCAGCTAAGGTTTAATGATCCTAAATTGTCAGAGTATTAGAGGGAAAGTAGCCGATTTCCATGCCGCAGTGGCGACTAATGATGCCGATATAATACTGGGAACTGAGAGCTGGTTGACAACAGAGGTAGAATCTAGCAAAGTATTTGGCCCTTATTTCAATGTTTTTCGGATAGACAGAGCTGTCTCAATGGGCGGGGGTGTGTTCGTGGCCGTTAACAAAACCGTTAATTGTTCTGTCATAACCGAAACTGAACATTTTTGCGAGTTGTTATGGGTCAAGGTAAAAATTTAAAGTTCATAATCGGGTCATTTTATCGACCTCCAGATTCTGATTTCGCTAAGGCGGAATACTTCAGGGAGTCACTTAATAAAATTTATAAGAAATTTCAGGGACATATCATGGGTGATGATTTTAAACTACCGTCGGTTAATTGGGACACATGCACTTTCAGGTTGAACGGAAGAGATAAGTTAATAACCGAAACGTTCCTAGAAGTATTTGCAGAAAGATCTCTTGAATAGATGGTTCAAGAGCCAACGCGGCGCGATATAGATTCCTCGTCCATTTTGGATATTTTTCTTATAAGTAATCCTGATATTGTAGCTACAGTTTGTGTAGAAGACGGCATAAGTGATCATAAGGCGGTTGTGGTAACTTTAAAATCTAGTATGAATTTGAAGCATGACAAAGACAAACTCGTATACTGCTTCGATAAGGCAAACGATGGGGGTATGGTTGATCACTTGACGAAAAATTTTGAAACGTACACACTAAACACAAATGTTGAGGAACTTTGGTTTAAGTTAAAAGAAATAATATGGAACAGTTTAAATCAATTTGTTCCTAAGATCTTATTAAGGTAAGTAAGAACCTTCCGTGGTTCAATAGGGAAGTGAATCGATTGCTCAGGAAGCAAAGGCGTTTATATGCCATGGTAAAGAAATCGGGGGACTCATCTAATCGTGCTAAATCAGTCCATTTACGAGCAGAAGTGCGTAAGGCAATGCGTGATGTGTTTAAAGAATTCCAAGCCAGGACTTTGTCCGATGATCTGATTACTGAACCAAAAAAGTTCTGGTTGTATGTCAAATTACTAAGAGGCTCTCGTTAGGTTATGCCTTCACTGATTAAGGAAAATGGGGAATTATCTGAAACTAGCTTAGAAAAAGCAGAAATCTTGAATGATATATTTAAAAAAGCTTTCACGTCAGAAAACTCAGAGGAGATTCCAACATTTGCCAATCGCATCAACAAAATTATGAATGATCTCGTTCTTGATGTCAAGGGAATAACTAAATTGCCTATGAATGTAAAAACCAATAAGGCTCCCGTACCAGACGATATTCTTACAAGATTCTACTCCAGGTACGCAAAGGAAATTGAACCGTATTTGATGAATTATATACCGCCTCCTTGGATCAAGGAAAAATACCAGCCGAATGGAAGACCGCCTTCGTAAGTCCAGCGTTTAAAAATGGGAATGTTAATGATCCTCAAAATTATAGACCGATCTCGTTAACATCAGTATTTCATAGGATTTTAGAACACATCATCAATTCAAATGCCATGCGGTTTTTGGATGAAGATGAGCTTCTAAACCCAAATCAACATCGATTCAGAAAAGGCCGATGCTGCGAAACACAACTTGCACTTTTAATTCACGACATGTGTCGTATTATACATGGGCAATACCAGGTTGATATAGTTCTATTAGATTTTAAAAAAGCTTGACGCTGTGCCTCACACTAGGTTACTTAGGAAACTTCGTGGCTACGACATATCTAGACAAATATGTAACTGGGTTGCAGACTTACTGAAGGGCAGAACACAGTGTGTAGTTCTCGACGGTGAGAGTTCATCATTTACCGAGTTGAGGTCCGGGATTCCCCAGGGAAACGTGGTAGGGCCTCTGTTGTTTCTCATATACATTAATGATTTGTGTGATATAATAAGGGGGATGAAAAGATTATTTACTGATGATGCTAGTATTTATCATGAAATCAAAACCCAGGAAGAATGCACTTTGTTACAAGATGACATGATGAAAATAATTGTGTGGCGTAAAGACTGGCAGTTGGAGCTAAACGCTAAAAAGTGCCAAGTCATGCGTATAAGTAAAAAGGTGACACCATTTAGCTCTGAATATACAATTAATGGTACTGTCCTTAGAACTGTGGATTAATTTAAAACAATGCACTCCTGAAGTTAAATCGATTGCATATAAGTCACTAGTGTGTCCTCACTTGGAATATTGTTGTTCTGTATGGGGTCCCCATCAAAAGGGGTTAATGGCGGCATTAGAGATGGTCCAGAGAAGGGCCGCCCGATTCGTGACAGGTATATATAGTTGGAGGGAAAGCGTAAGTGCGATGCTGAAGGAGTTAGGTTGGGAAGACCTGGAACACCGAAGGTGTTGCTCTCGGCGGAAGCTAATTGAAAAATTCACGACTGACATATTTCAGAATGACAGCAAAGAAATATTGCTACCAGCAACATTCGTATCTCGGAATGACTGTGAAAGTAAGATAAGAGAAATCAGGGCCCGAACCAATTCTTATCCGTTTTCATTTTTTCCGCCAGCGATTAAGGAATGGAATAGAAAGGATTTACCGGGTGAGTAAACTTAAAATCCGACAGGAGTAGCTTTCGATAAAACTCTCCGGCCATCCTGATCTGGGTTTTCCATGGTTTTCCCAGATCATTCCACGTGAATGCTGGGATGGTTCCTCACAATAGCCCATGGGCGCATCCTACCATATCCCGTACATCCCTTCCAAACTATTACCCTTTCGGATAGGTGCAATGCACCCTCTGCCACACACTTTTAGTGAATCACAGAGTAATAGTAGACCATTGTTCCATAAAAAAAGGATTTCATGCATATCTTCCGTGTACAAATCCAGAAACAACACAAAAAAAGTCTCAGCGCTGTCATTATGTACCATAGACATCGCTTTACTGTAAGCTTCCAATGATTTTCTACCACAGATATAGCTGTACTACCTAGGATATTATTAATTTTACACGTCTGGCATGGCTGCAAACTTTTTATAACAAAAATAATTAACATTGTAATAAATGGCTCTGAGTTGTGAGGAAGGAGTAAAACATTAACATACAAAATAAAAAAATATTGATAAATTTACTATTTTTCAAGGAAGTATATCATGAGCATCCATCTTCTAGTTATTACATACAAAATAGACGAGTACGAAAAAGTCGCCCCAAGCACTGACAAATTCTTCCTGGACAACTTCCGTGTTGTATTCACATCTGTGAGGCCCGTGCGTAAGACGGATGAGGTTAGGTTGGAATGCGGCACCAGAAGGAAAATGTCACCTATTCACTTCTGAAAGGTCCATGTATAAGACGGTTGCTGTTAGATTGGAATGCAACCTGGACCAAAAGGAAAATGTCGCCTATTCACTTGTGAGGTTTGTGCATAAGGCGGTTGAGGTTAGGTTGGAATGTACCCTGGACCAGAAGGAAAATGTCGTCTATTCACATCTGCAAGGTTCAATAGTAGGGCGGGTTGAGGTTAGTTTGGAATGCGTCTAATAGTGGATGTAGCAGATGTCTTTCACGCATTTCGGAATAAGAAACACCGCGAACATAAGCTACGAGTTTCACTATATTGACAAGAATATTGTTATGGTGACTGTTGATAACTGAAGTATGTAGTTACTTCTAGATAAAGACACTATAAATTTGTATTTATAGATAAGTGTCTTCAAGTTCTTAATGGCGATTCTTTACTCATTATGATAAAAATACATCAAACTAAACACTCCAAAAAAGTCGAAAAATTCATATAATTCCCAATAGGTTGGCAGACTTGTGAATTGACTTAAATTATTAGCATCGTATGTGTTACAGCGATCTATGGTACAATATGGCATGGCTGAACGTAATTGATTACTGAATGTTTTTAGTGTCGTTTCTGGATTTGTACACGGAAAACATACACGAAATCCTTTTTTTAATGAAACAATGATCTCCGGTATATATTGCGTTAATTTTAAACAGGTAACAATACATATTTCTTAGATAATAAATAGTAGTGAAGTGTATATTTTCCTTTTTTAAACATCTGATATCTCGGAAACTAAGTGAGATACCAAAAAAGCTTATTCTTCCTTTTCGATTTATCTCGTCGAGATCTATAAGAATCAACCATCAAATCTGTAAAATTTCAGTGCCTCAGATATCGTAGTATTGCCAGGATCTTCAATAAAGCAATCTGGAACAGATCCACATTGTATTGTTTTTTTTATTTTATTTTTTTTTTTTTTATTTTTTTTTTTTTACATAGAATGGACTAAAATCAAAATTGACAGTTCAAGTCAGATTATACCATATGAGAAATTCGGAAATCATTTTTAATTTACTTTCATTAGCATCGTTTTACCAATTTCATTACTTCAGCCACATTGAGCTACTTCCCACTGAATCAAAATCTGTAATTGTACCCATGTACAAACTTAACTTGAACCCTCACTGATATCAGCATCCGGTTTAAATGAAGATTGTGATCCACTGTAACTCCACTTGTCCACACAAGACTACTGAAGCCCTAATATTGTGAGAGTAAATAAGCGGGGCTCGGGCGCAATGCCAGGGTCCCAAGAAGGAAATATGCTATTGGTCTGAAATTTGCTACACACATTCATGAAGACGTATTATTTGATAAAACGTTGTATGTGAAGCCATAAAATTTAGGAAATATATGTATAAATTTATTTGAAATATGGGTAGATCATTACAAGTTGTTATGCAATAAAAACATGTTATTACTTGTTTCTGTTCATTGCAGATGTATCTTATGATTTATACTTGGAGAGAAAGCGGCATTCCACATCCATTTTGAATGTACAATACAAGTAACAACACATGTAATGATACGAAACAATCAGTTGGCAGACATATTACATTGAGAGGTTTATATTCATATCGGTTATGTATGGCAAAGATATGTAGGTATGATGTTAATATCCTCATTGCTGCCAACTTCTTACGGAGAAGTAGACTGTTGTATGGGCCCTTTTGGTAACATACTGCAATGGCGCATGGGATTCAAACCAACTTTCTCGTGAATTAGAGAGCTGAGTGTTTCTGCTTACCAACTGCGCTGTGTTAATGGGAAAATGCCTCCTGGACCAATCTGCAAAATTATACATCCGTGGCAATGGTGCATTTGCATTTTTCATTCATACCAAACGAAAGCGAGTTACCATTTATGTGCAAATTAGGACTGGACCAAGTCGCTTAGAGACCATCTTAAGTCTATGGTCAGCATTACTAGCAGCACATATCGACACATTTAAGTGGTTTGATACATATGGAGTGAATACACAAATAGACTTTTGTCATCTTTTACAAAATATTCCTGAAAAACAAAGCAAATAGTATGTTCGAAATAGATCTGGATTATGTTTTTTGTCTTTTATTTCATTGTTGTAGTAATTCATGTCTTTACAGCAGCGATTCTCAAAGTGTGGTACGCGAACCCCTAGGAGTTCGTGAGTTGATCATAGGGGGTTCGCGGCGAGATTTACGTAATGGTGGCAGACTGATTGTATCACGCGTGTGACATGCATCATTTAATACAATGCCTTCAAAGAAATATCGCTCCTTTCACTCGATGTGCCGAATAAGTATTAATAGATAACATGTAAATTTTTGAACACCAAATATCTTTCAAGGTTCAAATTCTACATTATGCTATATATTTCCATTATTCGGCACCACTCACAATCGTGTTAGGTTTGGTAACAATAGGAGCAGAAAATAATGCCTTAAGAAAGGGCTACAATGGCTTGAAATTACGTAATAATTTGTGACTGACAAAAAGCGCGCGGCATTGTTTAGTATAGTTGTTTCTCAAGTCAGTGGTACTCCGCGCGCGCACTTATTTCGGCCGGCTGAAATAAAGTTGATAAGTAATTTTGATTAAAAAGTAAGTGAAAACATGAACCAGTGGTTAAAAACCGTATCAATACGCGGAAAATGCCCAGATACTCAATAGTTATCCAGTTCAGAAACATTGAAAACTTCGTTGAGTCAAATTGTGTCTACGTCTACTGAAAGTTCAATTTCGAAAGAAAATATGCGGAAAACAAGTAAATCAGAAGAACACTTCATTCCATCGACAAAGAAAAGAAAATATGATGAAGATTATCTGAAAATTGGATTTGTGTGCAAAGAAGACACCCAGTACCCAGAGCCACAGTGTGTAATATGTTCAGAAGTTCTCGCAAATAGCTCGATGAAGCCATCATTGCTGCGAAGACATTTGGAGACAAAACATCAGCAGTACATAAACAAATCTTTAGATTCTTTTGTTCGAAAAAAGAGGGAGTTGGAATCTTCAAAAAAAACTGTGACAAATACTGCAACTACCAACGCTGATTATTTACGTGCGTCTTTCCTAGTGGCATACAAAATTGCAAAGACCGGCAAGTCATACAATATTGCTGAGGAATTCATTTTGCCAGCTGCTAAAGATATGGTCAGTTGCGTGCTAGGAGACAAATTAGCAAAATTGCTGGATAAAATACCACTTTCAAATGACACATCGCAAGGCGCATTCACGACATGGCACTCAATGTTGAAAATCAACTAGCAGAATGACTGCAAAATACTTATTTTGCAATTCAAGTTGACGAATCAACAGATATTACTGGACTGCCGAATGTACTTAGTTTTGTTAGATATGTGCACAGAAACATTTCTGAAGAAGATTTTCTGTTATGCAAGAACTTGGAGACTACGACAAAAGGAGAAGATATTTTCAACGTCATCAATGATTTTTTTGAAGAACATGGCATAGACTGGAGAAGGTGTGTTGGTGTTTCGACTGATGGTGCCAAGGCCATGACAGGTAGGATATCTGGACTAATCACTAGAATTAAACATCTTGCTCCTGAAGCCAAAAGTATGCACTGTGCATTGCACAGAGTGACACTGGCGTGCAACAAAATGCCTGATTATTTAAAAACAGTATTGTCAGAGGTCGTAAAGATAATAAATTACATAAAAGCACGTCCGCTCAACTCGAGACTTTTTGCATTATTATGTCGGGACATGGGTAGTGAACATGTTTCATTACTCTTACATTGTGAAGTGCGTTGGTTGTCAAGAGGCAGGATGTTAGCTAGGTTTTTTGAACTGCGTCATGAAGTCTATTTATTTGTGAAGGACAGTGACTTCAACCTCAAGTTAAGATTTGAAGATGAAACCTGGCTTATAAGGGTGTCATATCTAGCTGATATTTTCTCTTCTCTCAACGAAACGAAAGCTTCTATGCAAGGCTCCACGTGTAACATATTCATTGTGCAGGATAAAATACAAGCCCTCATAAGAAAAATTGAATTTTGGAAAACTTGCATGATATCAGGTGTTATTGAATGTTTTCCTCTTCTGCATGAATTTGTTTCGACCAACACCTTATCACTGGATGCCGAAGTAAAAGCTGAAATTATTGTACATTTGTCTCAGCTCTCTGATGAACTGAAAAGGTATTTTCCAGATATCGGTAATGCTGAAGACTGGGTTCGAAATCCATTTATGGTCACAACCAAAAGCATAAATTCTGGTTTGAGCATTAAGCAACATGAATCATTGCTGGAAATGTCCACAGATCGTACTCTTCATGCTGATTTTAAAAAGATGTCTTTAATTGATTTTTGGGCAGCAAGACAGGAAGAATATCCGGAGCTCTCACGTAAAGCAGTTAATTTCCTTTTACCCTTCGTGACAACTTACTTATGTGAGAGTGGGTTTTCACACCTGGTTATGATAAAAACGAAATACAGGAATCGAATGAATGTCGAATATGAAATGAGACTGAGATTGAGTAAAACTGTTCCTGATATTGACTCAACATGCGACAAAAAACAAGCTCATCTATCACATTAACTGACAAGAATCTTCTGTATAAGTGTATTACTTTTATGAAAATAAAAATTCTTATTTTTTTAAAGCTTTTAATTTTTTTTAGGGGGTTCGCCACTGTCTGGAAAATTTAAAAGGGGTTCGTGGAGCATAAAAGTTTGAGAACCGCTGCTTTACAGCATACCTCTGACTTAATGATCTAAACTTTGTGTTAAAGTTTCGGTGGATACATATTTAACTTAAACAGAAGGTCTGAATTTCTGATGTTAGACAAGAATGTAAATTTATTTTAATTTGAAACTGTTTATTTCATTTCTTGTTTTTTATTATTTATTTTTTTAAAACATTGACTGTACAGATTGTGTTTGTGGTTAGTGTTATATCTTGTGTTGATAAACATTTTGTGTGTTTAAAAAGTTCTTTAGCTGTGTTTCAGTTTAGTGTTATATATTGAGTCAATAAATTTAACATTTTATTTGTTCAAAAAGTTCTTCGGCCTTTTTATTAGTAGTATTGTGAATGTCATTCTCATTGCACCGACTTGCAAATCTAAGTTATTTTATAAGATAACGTTGGCAATTATATTCCTCAGATTAACAGTGTGTGTTAGAATCGCTGCAATGTTCAATTGTTGGTGCTACATATAACTCAAATTATTTCTAAAAATCTGCGCAGCGCCTACCTCAATTTTCCTGGAAATATCTTATTTTGTGAGGTGTATCAAGAAACATTTCTAACAAAATTTCTTTCCAATTTTGTCATTTAGATATAACAGAAAGGTAAACCTTTGCTGTAATGATAAATTCAGAGTCGAATTATTCCTACACAACATGGACCTTCATTTTACATACAGTACTATCATTACCATGGTGTCATAATCTGATGATGAATTCTTGTAGAACTCGACTAAACAAATTGAAAATAAAGAATACATTTTTGTTGGTAATATATAGATCGCGATACCACTGCAATCACTTGTCGCCTCGCGATGTAAACACTTCCTGATGGAGAGTGTACGACGTCACTGTTTCGTGTGTGACGTGTTCAGCCTTCGATCAATTTGAGAATACACATTAGGCCATAGAATTTAACAAATAGTAGTAATAATAATAAAATTTACGTATTGGAAAAGTTAAAGAAAATTATTACTTGCACAATTAATAATATTATTAAAATATTTACAACATTCCAAAGTAATAATTGATATCGCTCATTAGTGTTAACGTTATTAATAACAATTCCATTGATTTATATTAGATTCCGTTCTTCTATATGTCCTCGCATGGCTGAAATTGCTTTTAAAATAATTCATATGAAATAAAATATTTATAAAAACAAGATTTCGTCAATGACCGTTTGTGTTAAGGTTGAAATGCAGCCTGGACCATACTAACACTGATAGATACAATTTGGAAATTGGGTTTCAGTAATATCGTGTGTGACGGTTATGTTTCACCTCGTCCAGGCTGTATTAAGATGTAGACAGCGGTAGATACGACATAGAAATTAGATATCCGCAATAAGGTGTTTGATAGTTACGTTTTAGTGTGGTCCAAGCTGCATCAAAACTACATCGCAAATTAATTTATTCCTGTACTACTGGTGCAAAATTAACGATTTCTCGATATGAGACGTATTAGTGAAGGACTTTTTTTTAAAAAAAATAATTGCAATGGAGCACACACTCCGGTGGCAATTTCCCTTCACACCCAACTTCCCCCTATCCTACACTCACCTACATGTGCCCTCTACAAATTTTAACTTTGAATTCTTTTAACGTTTTCAGTAGATTATTCTACTTTCCGTGACATGTAAAGCTGCCAGCGGAATGTATACATCACATTCAGCAAAGTAGTGACATCATACTCTTTCAATCCCGAAGTGTTTACATCGCAAGGTGGTAAGTGGTTGCAGCGGTAACGCGATCTAGATATTACACAATTTTTTTTGATATCTCGCTTGGTTTTTGAGCTATAGCATGTTAAAAATCAGCTATAGGTATAGTTCATTGTGCTTTTGATTATTTTTCTTTCTGGTCCGGTCTGAATCTCACCCTAACCTCCCCACTTTTGAGATACAATATCTCGAGAACTAAGCAAGATATTAAAAAAGAATTATTATTTATTTTCAATTTGCCTCGTCAAGTTACATACGAATTCATCATCAAATCTGATTATGGTTAAATGCTGGTCCATGCCGCATTTCAACCTAACCATGCCAATTTTGAGACACAATATCTCGACAACTAAGCAAGGTATATAAAAAAAATTTATTTTTTACTTTCAATTTGTCTCGTCAAGTTACATAAGAATCCATCATCAAACTGTGGCGCCACGGTTATCTTAGAATCCCCATTTTATAAAATAATGTCTTCAGGAACGTGTGTGTCAAATTTCAAACCGTTAGGGACCCTGACACTGCACTCCAACCAATAAAGGTCCAGGGAGTAGGCCTATAACAACCTAAATACAACTTGAAGCAAATATTTATTGTAACTGATTATCCCAGTGTAGACCCGGCAGACAGCAGGATCCTATATTTGGAGTGTTCTGTCCGTTAAGTGTAATGATCTGATTGCTATTATTATGCACGCCCAGTGCAAGCAAAATGAAAACAAAAATTGTATTTCACTCTGATTAATCCACTTATAGTTGCAAGGAAAAAAATCACAATAATGTCCTACGTCACGTTTTAGACGGGAGAACCAAAAAAGCTACAGTAACCGACACAACCGAGGAGATTTAAACGATTTTAGAAAGTTACATACTTCATGTATTGTAATTGTAAGTTTCGAATGAACACATACGATCCGGTCCAGTCATGACAAATATGTGGAAGTTTCACTTCATTCGCACATAAGATCCAAACAAATCAATTACTAATGCCATAATCATCACATCAGTTTAATATCATTCATGCGGCGTTGTCAAGAGGTTAGAACTTACTTGGTACAAATGAAGGCCTTATAACGCGAAATGATATGTGCCCTTCGCCACACATTTTTCCACAGCCAGCACATCTTATCAAAAACCGACATTGTAAAGGATGTAACAACTGCCACCCAACGATATTGGCTAATCTTCCTCCGAATAAACTAACAAATCCCCTCCTGGCAGCCATGTTACAACGGCGGTATTAAAAAAAAAAACCAATGGCACAAAAATCCAAAGATATCAATTCCACAAAATGTTCTGCAGCAGGAAAGATCACGATAGCAATCAGTAAACAAGTTATCACGTAACATTTTCTAGTTTCATGGACCACGCATGTTGTTCCAACCAATGTTTCAGAATTACTTTTTATCTAAGCTGATATGATTTAAGATAACAAAATCAAAGACAAATATGAACGTTTAAATTAATATAATTTTGACATAGTTAAAATTATTAATTTTTCTCAGGTATTTTGGCACAGCATAACGATACTAAACTAAAACTCAAAAACTCCCTTTTACATTAAATTTAATTAAACATATGTTAATTTCACTAAATACCTATTTCCCAATTTTTTTATTATTTTTTTAATTTTTTTTTACATGTTCTTGGAGTGCTATTTTTTTAACCAACATACTTCCACATTTTTCAAATTTAAAATCCCTTGGGAGATGTTGGTAAATAGTTATAAATTCCCTTAATAATTTATTCCTGACTCGCCGGAAAATCAAGCTCCAACTTGAGATCATCGTAACCTTTTCCTTCAACATACTACTCCCAATACTTCTACCAGAATTCATCCAAGCCTAATCACCAATATATAACAACAGCACTCACTTCACCCTTCTCTTCCTTTCCTCTAACTCTCAATCCAGCTTATTTGTGATGTTTCTAAATGTATTCTGTAGTAATTTCCACAAACAAATCTAGCTGCCACCTTTGCATCCCCAACAACAGTCCAATTTGGTACTCGGAATGTATTTCCATTACTACGCCACTAAATTCAAGCAATGGTCTAGCCGATGTTTGTAACACAATTTCGGCGTTTCTCTGGTACATCCCACCATTGACCACTCCAAAACATGAAGGATTTCGAAACTTCTTCTTCCCACCAGCCCAACTGATTTTACAATCATAAGTTATGTCAAAATGTTTTTACATAAGTCTTCAACAAGCAATTTCATCCAGAACAGTATCATCAATAAAACATTTTATCTGAATGCTAAAAAGTTGACTCACCTTGGCATTCACCTTAATTCCCTGTTCACCCACCCAGCTAGATATCCAATCCAGGTCACCCTGTAACAGTCCCTTCCCCACGAACGGTCTGGCAGCTCAATGGTTAAGGAACCGGTTCAAATCGTGGTGAAGCCAGGAATTTTTATGGGCTGTGCTAAGTCATGGCAGAGCATGTGTCAAGCCACGACAGAGGCGCAATGCACAACAAATCGAAATTCTGTCACTTGGCTGATGAAATATACTTATGCGTCTGTCAACTGAAAACGATATATGCAATTCATTTATTTTTACTTCATCTGCAAAAATCCAAACATCCGATTCTATATCATCAACACAATCATTCATTAATAGCTATAGTTCCACTACACAACCCTGTAGAATACTCATTTTCACTTCCACCTCTTTTAATACTGCAGTAAGTACTTTTTGCTATTCACTACTTTTGAATTCCTCTATCAAACAAGACACATTATCATCCATTCCAATCGTTTCAACTTAATTATCGCCAGTTTATTATCGAATGGATGAGCGGTAACTCTCTGGCCTGGGATTCTGGAGGACGCGGATTCAAATAAATGCTCGCTTATCCAGTTTTCGATTTATCATGGTTTCCCAAAATCATTCCAGGAGAATTTCGAGATGGTTTCTACAAAAGAAAATGGCTGGATTCATGAAACTTCTATGAATTTTTCGTATTTATTTTTTATGTTTCTTTTGCACTCGAGTGGACGAAGTATAGGGCACTTTCACAGTAAATAGGAATGTTTCACAAATTATTCTCGTAAGCAAATACAAATTATTAAAAAGTTAAAGCATATTAGATTATAGAGTATTGATTCGGGCCTCAATCTGTATTTTGTGTTACAGCTTTTATGTCGGACAATATATTGGACAAACGTATTTCAAATAGCCTTTCAATCAAGAACTAGCTACTAAGCCCGTGAAATGTGATGTGTTGAACGCAGATTTCTGGCTCATAATAAAACGATTTTGAAACCTTAAACAACTAATTATCTCAGTTGATCATAACATTTTATAATTAAAACTGGAGCATTATGAAATTTAATATGTTCATCTGCAGTTGATGAAATCAATCAAGAGGTAGAGTGTGTGAAAATTGTATATTGATCATAATTTGATTGGAAGGTACATGTTTCTGACTTACGAAAGCGATTGGGTGTAGCCACATTTGTAATTAGTAAAATTTCAGCTATAGGTGATCTCCGTATGAGGCAGCTAGTTTATTTTGCTTATTTTCACTCCTTAATGTCATATGAAATAATATTCTTGGGCAATTCTACCCATAGCGACAAAGTGTTTAGAGCCCAAAAGCGAGTAATAAGAATTATGTGTGGGGTTAGCAATAGAACTTCATGTTGAGAGCTGTTCAGGAAGTTATGGATTTTAACATTGGTGGCTGAGTATATATACGTATTAATGTCCTTTGTAGCCACAAAACTTTGTTTGAAACAAATAGTACAAGACACAATTATGGCACTAGAAGTAAAAATGATCTTCACAAGGATTACAGGTCATTGTCATTTGTTCAAAAAGGGGTACAAAATTAAAGGACACATTCTTCAATATGCTCCCAACACATATTAAATGTCTAGCAGATATTAAGAATAAATACAGGAAAAAAATGAAAGACTTCTTAATTGACAACTCCTTCTACTGTGTCTAAGAATTTATTTCTAAGGTATCTCCAAAATAAACTACCAGTAGTTTGTGTAAATGTAGTTGACATAATTAATATAACATGTATGCTATGACTGTACATCATCTGATGTATGTATTATTATGTTGTGCAATTGTTTAATGTACCTTGTATGGTATGGCTGTACATCTTCTGGTGTATGTATTACTTTGTTATGAAATTGTTTTTCTGTAAATTGACAACTTTCCAAATCCCACAGAGCCAGTCTCTTATATTAGGAACAAAGAGGAAAATGAATGTATTGTATTGTATATCTGAGGGAATGCAGACAGGTTGTAGAGGTCGATGACATAAAAGTGAATATATTATTGTTGTATTTTCTTTACACTCCTAATATTAATTGTAATACCATATCTCCTCATAAAGCTTGATTGTTGATATAAGATGTGTCATATATCTCAGGCCAGCAATGCCCCCCGCCTTCCAGGCGCTGCGTTATCAGAGAACGTTTGAAAGTTCAATATCAACTAAACGACAAAAATTATTATTATTAATTTTTAATTACAATGGAGCTAACTCTCCGGTGGCAATTACCCTAGTCATCGAAGTACCCCTTTTTATTTTATTTTTTATCTTTTATAATTGGAGTGTTAAATTCGAATTCTAATTTTAAATTCTGTAAGCGTTTTTGGTAAATTATTCATCACTACACTTGGTATTTTATTCCAATCATTGACACCCCTACCAACAAAGAAAATTTTCCCACTCCCTAATGCATGAAATCGAGTGCCAGCTTGTGATCATGGTCATATTTCCCCTACCAAGCAGTATTTCTAATTCTTTGACCAAGCCCTAACCAACATATGCGTTGTTCATTCCCAGCACTCTCTGCACTCTTATACCACATAGCAATCCATATACGAAGAAACAAAGGTTATAAATAGCACTATATGAGCGCGCTATTGTTTCATTTACCACGCTTGCTAAAATTATTTTGCTTATGCTTGTTTTTAGAGACTTTAGAAGTGAACTGTAACAGAAATCATCTAAAATATTTTTAGGAATTACTTTATGCCACTGGGTCGGATAGAGACATATAAATTTTGAATTAATTTTATTTTTAAAAAAATTAGGTGATGCAAAAAAACACTCAAAGAAAAGACTAAAGCCTTTACAATGAAGTTTTCCTTTTAAATTGATTTAGTTATAATCTGTCAAACAGATCATACATATTAAAATGTGCAGTGATCCGGGAAGGATATTTCCTTGTAAACAGGAAACATGAGTTCCACTAAAGGTGCGTTCGTAGACTATGTGGCACCATTTCATTCTCCTAAACAGCCCCCTCCCCCCCCCCTCGTGTGACTCGTAGCTTTTTTCCTTATTAATTCCAGAAAACATTCTCTTGACAGGCTATCGTTAAAATTATTGTGTATATAATGAACACAGCTGATATTTGATTTATGTAGTATTCTATGATTATAATTGTTCTGAATGAAATATTGACACCAGCCACTCCTACAAATGATCAATTACAACCTCTTTCTCAGTTTTGAGGTGTAACTAAAACATTCTCTTTATCTCATTCATCATCGTTTATTAACTGATAAAATAGATCAACAATATCTGTTGCCTAAAAAACTAAGGATGTTATATACTCAATGACAAATCACTTATGCAAGAAGATTGATAGTTCCAAAAGGACAATTTCAGTATTTCTAGATTTTAAAAAAGCATTTGATCATACTATACCACTCGCAAAACTCGAGAAGATTGGTATACGAAGAATTGCTCTAAAATTATTTAATAGTTTTCTTTGTAACAGAACACAAATGTTACGAATTGGAGACACCGTAAGTAAAGTTGCAGAAGTCGTAGTAGGTATTCCACAAGGAACAGTACTAGGACCAGTTCTGTACCTTGTTTATATAAATGACTAATGTGAATTAAATCTTATTGCAAAAATCACTTCATATGCTGATGACACAGTTCTGACTGTTACGGGTAACACTGTGGAAGACAGCTTCAATGCAGCTCAGGATGCCCTAAACACTGTTCAGCAATGTTTAAACCAAAATCTTCTAACTATAAATAAAACAAGACCAAATTCGTTTGCTTTACACACAATGTACCAACACAACCACCGGACCATCAAACTCTGATACTCCACAAACCCACATGCAATAATCACACAAAATGTAACTGTGTCAAAATCCAGAAAGCAAAAAACATTATGTATCTAGGCATAGAAATATACTACAATTTTCGTTGGAATCATCATGCAACAAACTTAGTTGCTAAGCTACAAAAGCTTATTTATGTATATTATAGGATAAGAAATATTCTCCCAATCGAAGCATTAAGAACGGTTTATTTCGTCTTAGTCCAAATACACATACAATATGGTATAAACAGCTGGGGAGGTAAACTTGATACACACTTGGCTCAGGACAACAGATGTCAAAATTACATTCTGAAAGTGATGTATTAAAAGCCATAAACAAAGCATGGTGCTCAACGTCCGTCAGCTATTTATTCAAACAACGGTCATGTGCATACATGCCAATATAAAAGTCTTCAACGCTAGTGACCTACCACCAGTGGCGTACCTAGGGTGGGGCAGGTAGGGCACGTGCCCTGGGCGCTACTGAAAGGGGGGCGCAAAATTGGCAAATTATTAAACTCAAAAAATCAAAATAAACCAACAATATTTCATAGTCAAATATTCCCGCGCGTTGCTGGTGAGCTTTCGTGAACCAGTGGCATGAAGTAAGTAAACAGCGAATCGTGTAAGTTTTTAGTAATCGGAACAAACACGATCACAAGGTATATTGCTTGCTCTGTCCAGATATCCTTGAATGGGCCTATAGTAGCGGCCCCTGCCCCGCGCCTAATCTGGCAAGTTTTAATCTATGAATATAAGACAAGCCATACTTTCTCCATTGGCTAACTGCTGATATGATTAGCGTGGCGCAGTTGCGCATTTGATTTGCATTGCATTTGTTGCGAGCTTTCGTCAAGCTACACGATATAATAATTTAAATTACAGTCAAGGACAGCGCTTTGGACAAAAATATTTGACATTTTTACGGTAAGTACCAACATACATTAAATTACTGAAATACTATTTTCTACATTAGGTAATATGTGCGATATAAACATTCGTAAGTGAACTGTGTTTATTTACAATGAAATTCATTCGAATACAGTAACAATTAATAAGTACGCAACACGTAAATACCTAAACATATTTAGCAGGTACAGCAAAACACATTTTATATGGCTTACCGACAAATGCAGGTACCTGCGCAGGGGCGCGTTAAGAGAATTTGAGTGTGATTGTTAATATTTTTAAGATGATTTTACTAGCTTGGTAAATACATAGTTATTTACAAGTTAAGCTAGGTAACTATGAAACTAACTTTGAGAAAAATCTGGCAACTCAGTTTTCACACCATTCTAAATATTGTATTAGGCTTAAAAATTGGAATCTTCTATGAGTCAGGTGACAATACAGTGTTATAAACTTGCATTCGGAAACCTTCGAAGCCTTATGTGGAATCCTAGTGGTTCGGGTAAACTATTGGGGATAGAAAATATTCGCTGAAAAAAAAGTTGTTCAGAATCCTGGACAATTGCTAAAAAAAAAAACTAAAAAAAAATACAATACATAATTTTGAGTATGACGACAATAAGAGCAGTGATGCTACCATTTCTAAGGTTACTGAAGGATTTGAAGAAAACATTAGTAATTCAATAGGAGAAAAACTTGGTGGGGGTGATACGGTGGAAGATGTAAAAAAAAAAAAAAAAAAAAAAAAAAAAAAAAATAAGAACATACCAGAAGTAAAAATACAGCATGATATAGGATTTATACACTTTGATAAGATTACCAGGAAATCATTTCTCACAGATGGTTTGAAAACAGAAATAATTAAAATCGGTTCAAAATATTTTAAAAATCTGTGGGTCTTTTCCTACCTACAAACAACCTTTGTATGAAGAAAAGTTGTTTGAGAAAGAAATCGCGGTGAAGAAGTGACTCGCCCAAGGCTAGTCTATTCCCTGTCTAAAAAAATCTGCCTTCTGCATATGTTGTCTTATCTTTTCACAATTAGATAATCTATCTTCATTAGAGCACGAAGATGAATTTCCCCGCTGGAAGGAACGTGAATGGCTCACTGTCCATTAGTATGCGAAGAATCATGGTGAGTACTTCACCCAATGGGAAGAAACTGAAAGAAATTTTGAAGCAAACAGAGGGATTATTGGCGCCGAACTTCAGACCTAGACCGAGACAGAAAAACAAAAGTGGCGTACTGCATCAAATTTCTTACCATTCAAAATCTTGCATTACGAGGTCACAGAGAGAGACTGAGTATATGCGATAGATCCAGATCCCATAACGTTGGTAATTTTCTTGGATTAACAAAGCTTCTGGACATATTTGACACCATCATGAATAACCATCTTACTCAGGTTAAAAATCATCCTAGAACCCCATAGGCCTATTACTGTTCACCTCATGTTCAAAATGAGTTCATTCATCTGATGTCGACCACTGATCGCCAAAGTTTATTGTGAAATATTCGCAAATCAAAATACTAAGTTCTCATGTTTGACTCTACTCCTGATCATGCACATCGCGAGAAGATGCTTGAGATAAGTAGAAGTTAATTTTGAGAGGAAGTCTTTTCTCGATTTCATCCAGATGAGTCGAAAGGACGCTGGAAGATTAGAGGGTGAAATTCTTAAGCAGCTGGCTAAATACGGTATGAACATACAAGATTGTCGTTCACAATGTTAAGACTACGCTGCTGTGATGCCTGGCCACCAAGCTGGTGTTCACAAAATAATAAGCGAAAATAATAATCTGGCGATATTTATGAATTGGGATAAACTCAATTTGGTTCATGTACTGTATTCAAGCAGGATGCTATAATGTTTTTCGGAAACCGAGCGTGGTGGTGTAACGGATAGCGTTCTGGCCTCGCATTCGGGAGGACGGCGGTTCGAATCCCCGTCCGGGCATCCAGATTTGGGTTTTCCATGGTTTCCCAAATCACTCCAGGCAAATGCCGGGATGCTTCCTTAAAAAGGCCATGGCCCAATTCCTTGCCCCCATCCTTTCCCGTCTCTAAAGACCTAGCTGTTGAGACACGTAAAAAAAAAACGTATGGCTGGATAGAATGCGAAGAACGCTGGGCTGACTGCTAAAAAAAGAATTAGAATGAGTTATGAAGGGATCACTGGGTCGTATTGTGTGTGAAATGGGAGAAAGGTTCAGTCGCCTACATGAAACCGACGCCAGATTTGTATTTCTCCAAGATATTAAAAAACTGTGTTATAGCACTGACGATTGCGACCATTTAATGAAGAAGTCTTAAAGAATTTTGAGATTTCTATGGCCGTGATGCTAACGGAGGACAGTTATATGAAGAAATATTGAATTCATAAAAAACGTAAACATAAAAAGATCTGAAGAGCTTCTAGAATTCATTGTTCGGTATGTAGATGACAGCATCTTTCAGAATCTGTGCGTATCAATTCAGATTATGGTTACGATTGCAATAGCCATCGCAGTTGCTGTCGATCTTTCAGTAAGCCAAAACTAAATACTATCGTATCTGAGGGCTACGATGTGTCGAGATACCTTTGCTCAGTGCTGAACGAGAAGACATCGAAGAAACAGATTTCGAATATGTTATTAATCTATTTGCTTCCCAGAAGGTGCAATTTTACATTTAATATTATTAAATAATTTTGTTCTAAAATAGAAAGTAAATGTTTTTTTGTAAGATTTATGATTGTTTTATTTAGTGCATGTATTTATTTCATATTTTAATAATTTACGAAAGGGCGCAATTTCAATGTTTGCCCTAGGCGCCATTTGCGATTGGTACGCCCCTGCCTACCACACCTGAATATTAGAATACAAAAAAGAATGGAGCATAAAGTCCTCGCCGAAAGACTTAACTGGGGCAAAGACATCCAAGCTGCCTTGGTCCAAGAATTTATAATCAATCACCTGCAGATCTTACCAATAAACCAAAGCATACCATGAAGAAACATATATCCGCTTAGCTTTTAGACAACTATGACTTATTAAATGAATTAATAAATAATAAAATGTATATATATAGGTCTTAAATATTACTTTACTACTAACAATTTTTACAATGTCCATGTACATGGTAGTACAAATCTTTATAATAATTGTATCACTTGTGTCTTTATATTCCTAATATACTATATTGATTATTATTTATACACAATCAAGTATAGATTGTCCAATAGATCTTAAGTCACTGTAAATATCCATAATGTAAGAATCAAGACAGTAAAAAAAAAAAAAAAAAAAAAAAAAAAAAAAAACCGAACTGTCATTGCCTTGGAAAATCCCGAGTGACATCTGTAAATGAATTTGCGTCTTTGCATGTCGGCTAGTTCGAATGAGCCGCACTTTTTGTATATGGCATATCTAAATGACGTACGGAGATAATTAAACGACGGTAATAACTATCCGCATTGTGTTGTGCGTTCTGTACCTTATCTCAACTGTAGGAAATAATATAAATTAAAAGTTACGCTGCTTGGCTCGGTCATAGGGCCGTAGCTAATGGGCTGGGGGGGAGGGGGGCGGTCATCGTGGGGCAATGCCCTACCTTAAAATACCAATTCCTACATTTAAATATACCATCAACTAAGGTAATATGCTAAGTACATAAACTGTTGGTTCATAGTATGAAATGATGGGGAAAAAATAATTTACTGCTGACGCTGCAATGTGTAATAAATACCGGATTAACTACAGTTTGTCACTACCAAAATATACTAATTCTTTATTTTGCCCACATATAACATTTGATGTATATATTGTCTCTGGTCTATGATGCTTGTAAGTGGAGTGCAGGTACAATGTTTGTCAGTTAATGACACAATTGTTTGTTTATTTATGTGAAATGAAGACCAATTGATTTCACGATGGATATACGGAGTTGAAGAGGAAATTGACCACAAAGGACCTCATTCCTCAAAACAGATGGAAGCACAAAATACAATTGCCACTCCTAGTCCGATGGAAACAGGTTTGGTGAAACCAGGTTGGTGAAACATGTTGATAATGTTAGCTGTAGTATTCCTTCTGATATTGCATAAATCAGAGAACCGATAATGCAATTATTTTGGATATATATCTAAAAGAAGATAACATGACCTTTGTAGCAGGAGTGGTTCAAGTGATATAAATAGGTTGCAGTATTCTATCGAGGAAGATGCTGCTTTTTGTTACCCTTGCCAGAAATGTTTACCTCGTGGAAGCAAATAGACTTCGTTCACTTCCACAGGATTCAGAAACTGGAAAAAAATGCCACTGTTTAAAAATAGTTTTTCCAAATGTCTAAAAATCCATTTTTCATACACAAGCCATGGCAGTGTTGAAACGTTGATACTTTGGAAATCACTAGAAAAAAATATAGGTCTTAGTGTGAAGCCTATTATTGAAATAATAGAATTTCTAGTTTACAGTGAATTGGCTTTGCTTGGAAATTATATTTTGGAGGAAGAAATAGAACTAGGATTATTTCAGGAATTTGTTTGAATACATGTGCATGAAAGATCCAAATGTGAAGGAGACTGTCAGTTATATACTACAAAACCCAACATATCGTTTCCATGAAGTTAAAAATCAAATATTTGAAGTAATGGATTCAAGCAGTGCAAAGATCCATTGTCAAAAAAATTAAAAAATCTGAATGTGAACTAGGTTTACTCTAATGAAAGATGGGACGAGAGATAAAAGTAACTGCGAAAATATTAATAATTATTAATAAATAAATTACGCCACAGCAATTGACTTTTTTTATTTATTGGTCTCCCGTACACGTTTAACTTCTTTTGCAGAAGCATCTTCAGCGGGTTTATTCTGTTAATTATGTACAAAAGTTGTAAGTACAACATCCAGATATAGTAACTGCGAAAACATCGCAATAGCAATACGTTACATTACGGTTAGATTCGCCAATGAGTCGTTGCTGGCAGTTACAACTATTGAAAACCTTGATGCAGCCTCCTTCATGGAATTAACATTTAATACGCATTAGGGAAAATAACATTGACCTCTCCAGTATGCTACGAGGCGTATTTTTTTAAGTAAGTACCGTTTTGTCACACCTTGGACTGCAGCGCTAATGTCGGCGTTCCGGCGCATGCGCACTGGGTACCTGCATCTCTTGCCTACGCACTGACGCCATTACAGTCTAATTCTTCCTTGTTTACGTTGTTTCACTGAGTGTTTAAGATGCCTCCGATAATCGTGAGTCCCGCCGACTGTGAAGTACGGGCTGTTATAAGATTTCTTTGTGCTAGAGGCCTAAAATCGATCGATATACATCGTGAGATCTGTGCAATTTACGGACAAAACATTATGAGTGATGGAATGGTGAGAAAGTGGGTGAGAGCATTTAAAGATTGCCGCACAAATGTGCATGATGAACAACGGAGTGGGCATCCTTCGGTCGTTAATGAAAGTTTGGTGCAGAAAGTAGACAATAAGGTGAGAGAAAACAGACACTTTACGATTTCCTCCTTGTGTGATGAGCTTTCCTAATGTTTCTCGTAGTGTTTTGTATGGCACTTGTGACCGAGCACTTGAATTACCGAAAATTGTGCTCACGTTGAGTACCGAAAATGTTAACGGATGTGCACAAAACCAAACGTTTAGGCAGAGCATTGACTTTCCTTGAGCGATACCACAACGATGGTGATGATTACTTAAGCCAAATTGTTACGGGCGATGAGACATGAGTGGCCTACGTCACACCTGAATCAAAGCAACAGTCCATGGAATGGCTGCATTCATATTCGCCCAAAAAAGTGAAGTTCAAGCAAACGATTTCTGCCCGGAAAATCATGTGCACAATTTTTTGGGACAGAAAAGGAGTATTGATTGTGGAATTTCTGCCTCGTAATGAGACAATCAATGCAGCAGCTTATTGTGAGACGGGGTGTAAGGGTTTGGGAGAGGCTAAACTGGCCTTTTCCTACCAAATGTCAACCTTTCCTTCACGTGGTGCACCCTGTTTGCACGGACGAGGCTCTGGCGACTGAACGAATCCCGGTATAAGGAGTCACCCACTGCTTGCCAACGGCCTCCGAAAGGAGGGCGGAAGAGTGGGGAGAGGTTCAGGGCACCCTCTTGTCCTTGGGGTTGGCAACGGCCCCTAAAGGCGGATGAATCAGAAATGATCAACGGCATGGGGATGCAGAAGGCAACGGGAAACCACTGCATTAAAGACCCAAAGGGTATCCCGAGGACATGTAATCCTCTCAAATTACAAATATCATGATGGCTTCTTCCTGGGTAAAATATTCCGGAGGTAAAATAGTCTCCCAATCGGTTTTTGTTGTTGTTGTTTTAGGGCGCGTCGACAGCGGGGTCATTAGCGCCCCCCCCCCCCCCAATCGGATCTCCGGCTGGGGACTGCTCAGGGAGGAGTCATCAGAATGGACAGAAACATTCTACGAGTCGGAGCGTGGAATGTTAGAAGTCTGAATAGGGCAGGTAGGTTAGAAAACTTAAAAAGGGAGATGGAACAACTTAAGTTAGATGTTGTTGGGATTAGTGAGATTAAATGGAAGGATGCACAGGATTTCTGGTCTGGGGAACACAGGATACTTAGCACACAAGCTGTCAATGGAGTCACTGGTGTAGGATTTGTAATGAACAAGAAAGTAGGGAAACGGGTGAGTTATTATGAACAGTTTAGTGACAGGATTATTTTGATGAGCTTAGAAACTAAGCCCGACCCAACCACGTTAGTACAAGTGTATATGCCAACGTCACAGGAAGATGACGAAGAAATAGAAAAAATATACGCTGAAATTGAAGCATTAATCCAATTTGTGAAGGGGGAGGAAAATCTAATAATCATGGGTGATTGGAATGCAATAGTGGGAGAAGGAAAAGAGGGCAATACTGTAAGAAGTTTTGGTCTAGGAGAAAGAAATGAGCGAGGAAGCAGGTTGCTAGAATTTTGTGAAAGATATAAGCTAGTAGTGGCAAACACAGTGTTTAAGAACCATGCAAGAAGAATATACACCTGGAAAAAGCTTTCGATAATGTTAGGTGGGATAAGATGTTCAAAATTTTAAAGAAGTCAGGTCTAAAGTATCGAGATAGAAGAATACTTTATAAACTATATAAGAATCAAGTAGCTGTAATAAAAGTAGAGAATCACGAGAGACATGCATCAGTTAAAAAGGGTGTGAGACGAGGCTGTAGTCTATCCCCGTTAATATTCAACTTGTATGTAGAAGAAGCAATGAAGAAAGTCAAAGAAAAATTTCCATGTGGCATAAGTTTTCAAGGAGAAAAAATCAGTATACTACGATTTGCTGACGATATTGTCTTGTTAGCAGAGAGGGCTGAGGATATTGAGAAATTACTGAATGGCATGAACAAAATACTGAAAGAAGATTTTGGACTGAATATAAATCAAAGCAAGACAAAAGTGATGAAATGTAGCAGAAATGATACCAGTACTAGTGGATTAAATATAAAAATAGGATCGGATGCAATAGGAGAAGTAAGAGAATTTTGTTACTTGGGAAGTAAAATTACAACTGATGGCCGAAGCAGGAATGATGTTAAAAGCAGAATAGCACTAGCAAAAAGAGCCTTCATGAAAAAGAGAAACCTTTTAGTTTCAAATATTGATCTAGGAATTAGAAAGAACTTCTTAAAACTCTTTGTGTGGAGCACAGCACTTTATGGTAGCGAAACATGGACTTTAGGAAAACCGGAAATAAAGAAAATTGAAGCATTTGAAATGTGGTGCTACAGAAGAATGCTGAAAATTAAGTGGACAGACAAAGTAAGAAATGAACGAGTTTTGGAAATGGTGGGTGAAAAAAGATGTTTATTGAAGAAGCTTACAGAAAGAAGAGATAGGCTGGTAGGTCATATTCTGAGACATACAGGATTGGTTAATTTGTTAGTGGAGGGAACAGTCGAAGGTAAGAACTGTGGAGGAAGAAAGAGATTAGAATATATGAAGCAGATAATTGAGGACGTGGGCTGTATGGGGTATGTAGAAATGAAGAGGTTGCACAGGATAGGAAAGGATGGAGGATTGCATCAAACCAGTCGAAAGACTGATGACAGCAAAAAAAATTGTGAGACATTGAACAATCTGCGCCGTTCAATCCAGAACAAAATACGTGTCAATTTGAGCAAGGGCATCGTTTTGCTGCATGACAATGCCCGTCCACATGTGGCTAATCATACCAAAGAATCTCATCACATCTTTTCGATGGGAAACTCTAGATCATCCTCCATACAGCCCTGATCTGGCGCCCAGTGACTACCATCTGTTCCTGCATTTGAAGAAACACCTGGGCGGTCAGCGTCTTGAAGGACGATAACGAATTCTAAACAGTTGTGATGCAGTGGTTAACAAGTCAGGCGGCAGACTTCTATGAGGAGGGATTTTCAAAAACTGGTACTACGTTATGACAAGTGCCTCAATATTGAAGGGAATTATGTAGAAAAGTAGAGTACAGGCTTTCATGTAAAAATAAAATTATAGATATATACTTGCACGTCTTTTATAATTTCAAAACGGTACTTGCTTAAAAAACATGTCTCGTATGATGGCGCAAGTGTAATGTATGGGAAAGCTTGGGGATTTGCGAACAGAATCTACTATATAATTTCGTAAGGTCACCCACTCACCTCGATAGCTATTGGCTGGAGAAGGGTGTCACGTGTCAGCCTCCGCTCACAATACAGCGACCAGAGATACCATTAGAAGGAATTCGCGGTTATTTCTACAGTTTAAAAATTACTCGTAGTCTTTGCTTTAACCACGAATGCCAATTGTCATTTCGGCTTAGGATAAATTTCAGTTTAATTACAACTTTCATTAATGTTGTTGCTTGACCAAAATTTATGCATTACGGTTTATTTGCTTTTTAGGCATTTTACTGACGACTTTCGTTATTGGTCTTTATTCATGTTCGCTGTATGTGAGTTATTAGGCTGTTTTAAGTGGACATCAGACCAAATTGGTCACCGAATCGACTATTCTGGCAATTTATTTCTGTGGAGTTACACAACTGTTTCATAATATGGAATATGTATTAGGTTCTCTGGCCGTCACAGATACTACGACCAATGTTTACATTATGAGTGTTTGCCCAGACTCAATAATAAACAACGTGATGCTTTCGAAGCAAACAGGATTTTTTTTTTTTTTAAAAATTTGCAGTCTGAACTTTAAGGGTCAAATACAAGTCAAGTTCGTATTTATGCAAATTCAAGTGTATGATCTTTGAAACAGTTACACGATAGCACGATCGTTCCTGTTCATTTTTAGTACCAACCCCTATTAATGCTTCTGAGTTCTGCAAGCTTAATAGATTTGTAGTGATCTAGGCGATCACTTGCCCAAATACTTCGAATTAATTTCTCAAGTCGGTACCCAGGGCGGGCGAGCATGGAAGAAGTTAAGCAATAGAGCTATGACCTGGGAAGTAGCACGCATGTCAGCAAGCTAGTTGCTAAGCGCTTGCTGCAAGCTGTTACTATGACTTCATACAGCAGGTTAGCGAGGAGTATTGCCCTCTCCACATAGTGATGATAGGAAGGGGGAGTATCTATTTAAACCCTGGGAGCAGGGGTCTGGCTGTCTGTCTACGAAAGTCTTTCAACGAGCCACATCGACGCCGAGGGCGTCGTCGCCGGCGCCGCCGGGGCGGCGGTTGCAGAGAAGAAGATTGCTGTCATCTACTACTAAGGTGGGCTCTGCTGCGATAGTTGGGTGTGGACAGTTAAAGAGTAAATCATTTGGTCATATTCATATGGGCATAAGCTTGTAGAGTTCTTATCAATATTCCAGTTAGTTTGGGCTGTGAGGTGCCCATAAGTTACATGCTCGCCCCGTCCTTGGCCGTATCTCTAATGCTTTGTTACAACTCCAATTAGACAATGTAAATGTTCACATATGCCATCAGTCATTGCTCATGTAAATAAATATGTAAATATGTAATTGCCGTTTACCGTAATTTATCCTAGCTTCCTCAGCCATTCCACTGTTATTATCTGAATGTACTGAGCATAATAACCTGTCAGGTGTTGCAGTAGGAACCTATGACGAATATTCATATCAGAACTATGGTCGATCTCCTATGGTCGACCCTTATCCACGGCTCCAGTGGAAGTAACCCTGTCTGCTCGTATCAGTCAGCTGGCGGGGTCACTACAAGAAGGGGTTAAAATTATGGTGTCATGTTGTGGGGTGCACTTGCACGGGGTGCAAGTGGTTCGCAAGATCACTGAATATTTCGTCCTATGTAGGTCCATGACGTCAGCTCAGGTTTCTGTCCTTTGGCCAGCCCTGCGTCCAACAGACGACACGGCTTGGGTATAGTTATGGTTATATTAAACGGCAATAGTTAATCCACATCCACTATCCAGTATCCCACAGAAGACGTCGTAGGAGGAGGAGATGGTGCGATTATGGAAGCGGCCGAGCGGAGTTGGAGGTAGCCACAACGCAGCATTCAGCAGGCGGGTCGTCGACACGAGCCATCGCCGCAACAGCAGGAAATCGCCGAGCGAGCAGTTTGGGTCAGCAATCTTAAGCAGGCCACAAGACGCAAGTAAGTTCGCAAGCAGTAGGCGGAAAAAATAACGCAAGCTCCAAGTATCAATGCCTCAAGGAAGCCCTATTGTTTAAATCAAGAAAGTGTTGTTGCCCTCAGAATTTAAAACGCAAAGAAAAGTGCTGCAGTATTAAATTTTAAAAGATGTGTAACGTTACTAGTTAAAGCGTAATTTCATGAAATTAGTTATGTAAGGAAGTTACATTTAATGTCAAGAGTCCACCTATAACTGCCATAATTATAAGTTATAAATATATGATTATATGAAAATTTAGTAGAATTGAATCGTGAAATTCATAAAGGTAATTTTGTACAATTAAATCCCGAAGGAAAGTGTGTTGTTATTTGTTACTGTCTGAAGATCAGAAATAAATGTGGAAAGTACTTTCGTGAAAATTGTTGCCAGTAAGAAATAGAATATCTTAAATTGTTCATATATTTGGAATTACACTTGCGCATATTACGTAAATCGATGGCTTACCATTTTCGTGTAATTATATTAGAAGTTTTGGAAGATAAAATGTATTTATTCTGCAATCCTGAATTTATAGCTGAAGGAGAAGTTATGCTAAATAGAATGAAATTTTCGTGATGTCACGCTACTATGAGTTACAAGTACAATGAACGCTGGAACTAATGTGATTATTTAATTATTGGACTCAATTTTAACAGTTGAGTAAAAGTGTAAAAGATGTTATCACTTATCAGCAATGCAATGTAGTTGAAGAGATTAATTAAGATTATAATAGTTAAAGAAGAATCGTTGGGAACGGAAATCTTTATAAATGTTTCAAGTTCATTTTAATGATTAAAAGAAAGTGTACAAAGAAGTTTATGTAATCGGGAGTTAGAATGATGATTTCATAAATAGGAGGACCACTGCAAAATAAAAAAAATGCTAACAGTTACGCGTGATTTTGGCTACTTGACCTTGAAAGGGGTAATAACATAAGAGTTTCTTTAATAACAAAAATAAACAGCACTTCAGGGGGAGTAAAATTCAGAATGGGCATAGTTAAAATTCGGGTGAAAACCAGCATGTTAATTAATCTTAAGAAGTGAATGCATGTTCGTAAGCTAAATGAGATTTTATTGGTGGTTAGGTAAAGACTTCAATTGTAATGTAATACAAATGAAAGCGTCAATTGAGAAAGTTAATCTTTGAACATTTTAATATAGAGAAATTCATAAGAGACGAAAAGTACAGAAACGTAATGAACGATGAATTATAAATTATAATAACGAATAAAATCGCATGTTGGTAACTAAAATATTGCTGTAAGAGTGTTCAGCTGTTGTAAAAATTATCGTACGTGAGTTACATGGGTAATTGGTCATTATTAAGTCTTAGACTGTAATATATAAGAATCAAATCACTTAATATAACATGTTATAAAGGAATCTTGAAAATAAGGTGGTACGATGTTCTAAGAGATCAAGAAATGCGAGGACAACGCATCCATATTAAATGAGATTATCAGTAAATTAAAGGGAGCTTATCATGGTAGTATGGAACTAAAGGGCAGTAAAATAAATTAAAATAAGTTATAGACGAGGCACAAATGTAATCATAATGCATAACCGAAAGAACTGGGGCCGATGATTAATTATATGAGAAATTCTATAAGTGCTGTTCCTACGAGGTGGAACGAGAGAATGGTGGTGTGTTAAAGAAGTAGATAACAGATTATAAGGAGGGATGTAGAAAAATTGATCTCCATGTAAGGTGGAAGACGGGTAAATACCTTCCAAAAATTATCGGTGGTATGCGGGGTTAAACATAATCCTGGAGGGTTTAATAGAGTCGCTCAGGGTGGCGAAAATTGCAATAGAGGGGAGTCGCCCGGGAGAGGCGAAAACTGGCGAGAGTTGAAGGGGTTACATGATGTCGCCGGGTGAGGCAAGATTTGAGGAGAATTGGGTGAAAATGAGGATGCCTGGTGCAACACACTTGAATCCACTTTAACGCGGGAAGTGTATGTCCATGGTGCCTGTGAGGAAATAGAAAAAGGTAAGTGAATTCGGTGACTAGGTGTTGCCAATGGTAGCAGGGTGTCAGTGGACTTATATGTCCCTATGCTGACGAAGGAATGGTGTTAAAGATGAAAGGTAGGTTGAGTGAAGCAATATTATAGAGAGAGTAGAACTAAGTTATATAAGAAATAATTGGTAGAATTATTTGGAGGGTAATGGGAGATTAAGGAGAGATGACGAAAGGGTCATCATTGCAATATGGAGGAGAATTCGGGGGGAAAAATAGTAACAGAGTGGACGTTACTAGTTAACTGGCGAAAGACGATTGGGGGTCGTCACAAGTAAATGGAGGGTAAAATAAAGGTATTGCAGAGGGATGCAGTATCTGGTAAAGGAGGGAGGTAAGGGAAAACCTCTAGGCGAATGGTGTTAGGGAGATTATGGGGAGGTAGGTGCGAAGTCTACGTAAGAGGTGTATTAGGGAGGCAAGGAAATCCTTAATGTTAATCCGTACTAGGTAAGGTACGAAGAACCCGCGAGGTTATAAAATAAAAAGTAGGGGCAGAGGACTCCAATACTATTAAGCCGTGCACGGGGTAATGTGACACGAAGAACCAAAATAAGGTTGAAGAATAATGGTAAGTCAAGGGACTTCATAATTTTAAGACGTGAACCGTGGATGGTTACGCACAAAGGTCGAGGGGAGTTAATGTGGTAATTACCGAACTGTGGAGAGTTCGGGCTGGCGTTGAGTAGGTGCTGCTGACAGCAGCGAAACTGTGTCGCTGACAAAGGATGACGTCAGGAGTCGAGCTGGTAGTGTAACGGCGGCGCAGTAGAGGCGCGTAAAACTAAATGTAATTGGAATATAAAGCTAAATTGCTTAATAAGGCGTAGGGGAGGAGAAAAATTGCAAGCATTAATAGGGAGAATCGGATCAAATATCCCTTATAATTAGCGGTAGTTAGAAGAGGAGGAGTTGAAAAGAATAAATGTAAATACATATCTAATATAATTATCATTCAGCATAACTGCCCATTTACATAGAATAAGCAGAAGAGATGTTATTAAAGGGAATTTAATTTATGGGGACTAATTAAAGTAAAGAAGGTAGTAGAGAAAAAAAAGGCGTAACTTTTATGAATTATAATAAAATAAAGGAGTAAAACGAAAAGTAAATTGTGTAATAGATACGAGAGGTGTATTCTTCGCATATGAAAGTCTGTACAGGAAATGACGAGAATAAGTTAGTTCCTAAGTGTTAACTGGTGTATCATTGAAGTAATGTGAGTCCTGCAGAATAAATTAAGAGTTGTGTTAAAAGAGATGAAATCATGTTATGTGTATAATTGTTGTACTCTATGTAATAAAATGTTTGGGTAGAATGTGATCTTAGTTCCTCGATGGGATATTGGGGAAGGTTAACTAAACCATTAGATTTAAATAAGAGAAGTTAAATTGAGTTAATGAACTAACCAGTCATGGTGCATTTTCGTAATAGCAGTCACTGGCATCAAGGAAATAAGATCATATTAAACTATATTGGCGTGATTACATGGTCTCGAGTCATATGGTAGAAATGTAATATTAAAGCATGAATATGCTTTTAAATCATAAGGGAGTAGTGAAAAATCAAATGAAAAGTCATCATTGTTGCTGTGTACAGTATCTTCATAATTACTGTGTAAACAGGGGTTCTGAGACTATGTTAATGACTCAGAATTAGTTGAAAAAATTCATTGTAGAAATAGAATCATTCATATAAGTCATTATGGAGTTGTGTGACTAAATGGTCATTAATAAATTGTTAATTAAAAAGCGCACGGTCAACTCTGATATAATAAGATGGTACAAAATCACAATAGAAGTGGAAATGTAAATTGTTCTAGTGAATATATGTTGAAGATTGTATATGGAGGTGTCAACTGAAGTGTGAAGAATCATTGTATGTATAGAATTAAGAGGATGTTCCGTTAATGCAAAATTTTTCGAGTGTTATAGTAACCTGTAACAAGGCTGGAGTGGTGAATGGGAACAAGTAAGACGCTGAGCTGTCCTTACAACGCAGAGCTGACGTGACGTCGCGAATCATGTCAACTGCTGGCGCAGCCGCGCGTAGTCTCAGCTGGCGGGGACGCCCGTATCCGCTGAGCCACGCCAAACAAGAGTCGGCAAGGTCGACATCTCCACCACAAATCAATCCAGTCCAAGTCAAAACAAAATAAAACAGATAAACCATTCCAATTGTATTTAACAACACACCAACACTTCAGTAACACGAAGAAAAAGAAATTGTAATTAGTTTTAAGGAAAACCTGTATTTAGTTTTAAGTAATTTTGCAAACTGCGTTTACAAAACACGTCCTCCGTAGACTCCGGACGTGGCGAAGGGGGGGACATGTAGTGATCTAGGCGATCACTTGCCCAAATACTTCGAATTAATTTCTCAAGTCGGTACCCAGGGCGGGCGAGCATGGAAGAAGTTAAGCAATAGAGCTATGACCTGGGAAGTAGCACGCATGTCAGCAAGCTAGTTGCTAAGCGCTTGTCTTTACTGCAAGCTGTTACTATGACTTCATACAGCAGGTTAGCGAGGAGTATTGCCCTCTCCACATAGTGATGATAGGAAGGGGGAGTATCTATTTAAACCCTGGGAGCAGGGGTCTGGCTGTCTGTCTACGAAAGTCTTTCAACGAGCCACATCGACGCCGAGGGCGTCGTCGCCGGCGCCGCCGGGGCGGCGGTTGCAGAGAAGAAGATTGCTGTCATCTACTACTAAGGTGGGCTCTGCTGCGATAGTTGGGTGTGGACAGTTAAAGAGTAAATCATTTGGTCATATTCATATGGGCATAAGCTTGTAGAGTTCTTATCAATATTCCAGTTAGTTTGGGCTGTGAGGTGCCCATAAGTTACATGCTCGCCCCGTCCTTGGCCGTATCTCTAATGCTTTGTTACAACTCCAATTAGACAATGTAAATGTTCACATATGCCATCAGTCATTGCTCATGTAAATAAATATGTAAATATGTAATTGCCGTTTACCGTAATTTATCCTAGCTTCCTCAGCCATTCCACTGTTATTATCTGAATGTACTGAGCATAATAACCTGTCAGGTGTTGCAGTAGGAACCTATGACGAATATTCATATCAGAACTATGGTCGATCTCCTATGGTCGACCCTTATCCACGGCTCCAGTGGAAGTAACCCTGTCTGCTCGTATCAGTCAGCTGGCGGGGTCACTACAAGAAGGGGTTAAAATTATGGTGTCATGTTGTGGGGTGCACTTGCACGGGGTGCAAGTGGTTCGCAAGATCACTGAATATTTCGTCCTATGTAGGTCCATGACGTCAGCTCAGGGTTTCTGTCCTTTGGCCAGCCCTGCGTCCAACAGACGACACGGCTTGGGTATAGTTATGGTTATATTAAACGCAATAGTTAATCCACATCCACTATCCAGTATCCCACAGAAGACGTCGTAGGAGGAGGAGATGGTGCGATTATGGAAGCGGCCGAGCGGAGTTGGAGGTAGCCACAACGCAGCATTCAGCAGGCGGGTCGTCGACACGAGCCATCGCCGCAACAGCAGGAAATCGCCGAGCGAGCAGTTTGGGTCAGCAATCTTAAGCAGGCCACAAGACGCAAGTAAGTGTCGCAAGCAGTAGGCGGAAAAAATAACGCAAGCTCCAAGTATCAATGCCTCAAGGAAGCCCTATTGTTTAAATCAAGAAAGTGTTGTTGCCCTCAGAATTTAAAACGCAAAGAAAAGTGCTGCAGTATTAAATTTTAAAAGATGTGTAACGTTACTAGTTAAAGCGTAATTTCATGAAATTAGTTATGTAAGGAAGTTACATTTAATGTCAAGAGTCCACCTATAACTGCCATAATTATAAGTTATAAATATATGATTATATGAAAATTTAGTAGAATTGAATCGTGAAATTCATAAAGGTAATTTTGTAAATTAAATCCCGAAGTGAAAGTGTGTTGTTATTTGTTACTGTCTGAAGATCAGAAATAAATGTGGAAAAGTACTTTCGTGAAAATTGTTGCCAGTAAGAAATAGAATATCTTAAATTGTTCATATATTTGGAATTACACTCGCGCATATTACGTAAATCGATGGTCTAATGGCTTACCATTTTCGTGTAATTATATTAGAAGTTTTGGAAGATAAAATGTATTTATTCTGCAATCCTGAATTTATAGCTGAAGGAGAAGTTATGCTAAATAGAATGAAATTTTTCGTGATGTCACGCTACTATGAGTTACAAGTACAATGAACGCTGGAACTAATGTGATTATTTAATTATTGGACTCAATTTTAACAGTTGAGTAAAAGTGTAAAAGATGTTATCACTTATCAGCAATGCAATGTAGTTGAAGAGATTAATTAAGATTATAATAGTTAAAGAAGAATCGTTGGGAACGGAAATCTTTATAAATGTTTCAAGTTCATTTTAATGATTAAAAGAAAGTGTACAAAGAAGTTTATATAATCGGGAGTTAGAATGATGATTTCATAAATAGGAGGACCACTGCAAATAAAAAAAAAAATGCTAACAGTTACGCGTGATTTTGGCTACTTGACCTTGAAAGGGGTAATAACATAAGAGTTTCTTTAATAACAAAAATAAACAGCACTTCAGGGGGAGTAAAATTCAGAATGGGCATAGTTAAAATTCGGGTGAAAACCAGCATGTTAATTAATCTTAAGAAGTGAATGCATGTTCGTAAGCTAAATGAGATTTTATTGGTGGTTAGGTAAAGACTTCAATTGTAATGTAATACAAATGAAAGCGTCAATTGAGAAAGTTAATCTTTGAACATTTTAATATAGAGAAATTCATAAGAGACGAAAAGTACAGAAACGTAATGAACGATGAATTATAAATTATAATAACGAATAAAATCGCATGTTGGTAACTAAAATATTGCTGTAAGAGTGTTCAGCTGTTGTAAAAATTATCGTACGTGAGTTACATGGGTAATTGGTCATTATTAAGTCTTAGACTGTAATATATAAGAATCAAATCACTTAATATAACATGTTATAAAGGAATCTTGAAAATAAGGTGGTACGATGTTCTAAGAGATCAAGAAATGCGAGGACAACGCATCCATATTAAATGAGATTATCAGTAAATTAAAGGGAGCTTATCATGGTAGTATGGAACTAAAGGGCAGTAAAATAAATTAAAATAAGTTATAGACGAGGCACAAATGTAATCATAATGCATAACCGAAAGAACTGGGGCCGATGATTAATTATATGAGAAATTCTATAAGTGCTGTTCCTACGAGGTGGAACGAGAGAATGGTGGTGTGTTAAAGAAGTAGATAACAGATTATAAGGAGGGATGTAGAAAAATTGATCTCCATGTAAGGTGGAAGACGGGTAAATACCTTCCAAAAATTATCGGTGGTATGCGGGGTTAAACATAATCCTGGAGGGTTTAAATAGAGTCGCTCAGGGTGGCGAAAATTGCAATAGAGGGGAGTCGCCCGGGAGAGGCGAAAACTGGCGAGAGTTGAAGGGGTTACATGATGTCGCCGGGTGAGGCAAGATTTGAGGAGAATTGGGTGAAAATGAGGATGCCTGGTGCAACACACTTGAATCCACTTTAACGCGGGAAGTGTATGTCCATGGTGCCTGTGAGGAAATAGAAAAAGGTAAGTGAATTCGGTGACTAGGTGTTGCCAATGGTAGCAGGGTGTCAGTGGACTTATATGTCCCTATGCTGACGAAGGAATGGTGTTAAAGATGAAAGGTAGGTTGAGTGAAGCAATATTATAGAGAGAGTAGAACTAAGTTATATAAGAAATAATTGGTAGAATTATTTGGAGGGTAATGGGAGATTAAGGAGAGATGACGAAAGGGTCATCATTGCAATTATGGAGGAGAATTCGGTGGGGAAAAATAGTAACAGAGTGGACGTTACTAGTTAACTGGCGAAAGACGATTGGGGGTCGTCACAAGTAAATGGAGGGTAAAATAAAGGTATTGCAGAGGGATGCAGTATCTGGTAAAGGAGGGAGGTAAGGGAAAACCTCTAGGCGAATGGTGTTAGGGAGATTATGGGGAGGTAGGTGCGAAGTCTACGTAAGAGGTGTATTAGGGAGGCAAGGAAATCCTTAATGTTAATCCGTACTAGGTAAGGTACGAAGAACCCGCGAGGTTATAAAATAAAAAGTAGGGGCAGAGGACTCCAATACTATTAAGCCGTGCACGGGGTAATGTGACACGAAGAACCAAAATAAGGTTGAAGAATAATGGTAAGTCAAGGGACTTCATAATTTTAAGACGTGAACCGTGGATGGTTACGCACAAAGGTCGAGGGGAGTTAATGTGGTAATTACCGAACTGTGGAGAGTTCGGGCTGGCGTTGAGTAGGTGCTGCTGACAGCAGCGAAACTGTGTCGCTGACAAAGGATGACGTCAGGAGTCGAGCTGGTAGTGTAACGGCGGCGCAGTAGAGGCGCGTAAAACTAAATGTAATTGGAATATAAAGCTAAATTGCTTAATAAGGCGTAGGGGAGGAGAAAAATTGCAAGCATTAATAGGGAGAATCGGATCAAATATCCCTTATAATTAGCGGTAGCTTTAGAAGAGGAGGAGTTGAAAAGAATAAATGTAAATACATATCTAATATAATTATCATTCAGCATAACTGCCCATTTACATAGAATAAGCAGAAGAGATGTTATTAAAGGGAATTTAATTTATGGGGACTAATTAAAGTAAAGAAGGTAGTAGAGAAAAAAAGGCGTAACTTTTATGAATTATAATAAAATAAAGGAGTAAAACGAAAAGTAAATTGTGTAATAGATACGAGAGGTGTATTCTTCGCATATGAAAGTCTGTACAGGAAATGACGAGAATAAGTTAGTTCCTAAGTGTTAACTGGTGTATCATTGAAGTAATGTGAGTCCTGCAGAATAAATTAAGAGTTGTGTTAAAAGAGATGAAATCATGTTATGTGTATAATTGTTGTACTCTATGTAATAAAATGTTTGGGTAGAATGTGATCTTAGTTCCTCGATGGGATATTGGGGAAGGTTAACTAAACCATTAGATTTAAATAAGAGAAGTTAAATTGAGTTAATGAACTAACCAGTCATGGTGCATTTTCGTAATAGCAGTCACTGGCATCAAGGAAATAAGATCATATTAAACTATATTGGCGTGATTACATGGTCTCGAGTCATATGGTAGAAATGTAATATTAAAGCATGAATATGCTTTTAAATCATAAGGGAGTAGTGAAAAATCAAATGAAAAGTCATCATTGTTGCTGTGTACAGTATCTTCATAATTACTGTGTAAACAGGGGTTCTGAGACTTTATGTTAATGACTCAGAATTAGTTGAAACAAAAATTCATTGTAGAAATAGAATCATTCATATAAGTCATTATGGAGTTGTGTGACTAAATGGTCATTAATAAATTGTTAATTAAAAAGCGCACGGTCAACTCTGATATAATAAGATGGTACAAAATCACAATAGAAGTGGAAATGTAAATTGTTCTAGTGAATATATGTTGAAGATTGTATATGGAGGTGTCAACTGAAGTGTGAAGAATCATTGTATGTATAGAATTAAGAGGATGTTCCGTTAATGCAAAATTTTTCGAGTGTTATAGTAACCTGTAACAAGGCTGGAGTGGTGAATGGGAACAAGTAAGACGCTGAGCTGTCCTTACAACGCAGAGCTGACGTGACGTCGCGAATCATGTCAACTGCTGGCGCAGCCGCGCGTAGTCTCAGCTGGCGGGGACGCCCGTATCCGCTGAGCCACGCCAAACAAGAGTCGGCAAGGTCGACATCTCCACCACAAATCAATCCAGTCCAAGTCAAAACAAAATAAAACAGATAAACCATTCCAATTGTATTTAACAACACACCAACACTTCAGTAACACGAAGAAAAAGAAATTGTAATTAGTTTTAAGGAAAACCTGTATTTAGTTTTAAGTAATTTTGCAAACTGCGTTTACAAAACACGTCCTCCGTAGACTCCGGACGTGGCGAAGGGGGGGACATGTAGTGATCTAGGCGATCACTTGCCCAAATACTTCGAATTAATTTCTCAAGTCGGTACCCAGGGTGGGCGAGCATGAAGAAGTTAAGCAATAGAGCTATGACCTGGGAAGTAGCACGCATGTCAGCAAGCTAGTTGCTAAGCGCTTGCTGCAAGCTGTTACTATGACTTCATACAGCAGGTTAGCGAGGAGTATTGCCCTCTCCACATAGTGATGATAGGAAGGGGGAGTATCTATTTAAACCCTGGGAGCAGGGGTCTGGCTGTCTGTCTACGAAAGTCTTTCAACGAGCCACATCGACGCCGAGGGCGTCGTCGCCGGCGCCGCCGGGGCGGCGGTTGCAGAGAAGAAGGCTGTCATCTACTACTAAGGTGGGCTCTGCTGCGATAGTTGGGTGTGGACAGTTAAAGAGTAAATCATTTGGTCATATTCATATGGGCATAAGCTTGTAGAGTTCTTATCAATATTCCAGTTAGTTTGGGCTGTGAGGTGCCCATAAGTTACATGCTCGCCCCGTCCTTGGCCGTATCTCTAATGCTTTGTTACAACTCCAATTAGACAATGTAAATGTTCACATATGCCATCAGTCATTGCTCATGTAAATAAATATGTAAATATGTAATTGCCGTTTACCGTAATTTATCCTAGCTTCCTCAGCCATTCCACTGTTATTATCTGAATGTACTGAGCATAATAACCTGTCAGGTGTTGCAGTAGGAACCTATGACGAATATTCATATCAGAACTATGGTCGATCTCCTATGGTCGACCCTTATCCACGGCTCCAGTGGAAGTAACCCTGTCTGCTCGTATCAGTCAGCTGGCGGGGGTCACTACAGATTTTATTCACAATGAAAAACTAGTCAAGTTTATATTTGATCAAATCAGCCCAACCTAAAAACTGGAACTATCCTAGACCCGTGACGATACGTAAAAAACTGTCACGGGCCTCCACTAGTAAAAAATAAATTTGGCCTGAAAAGTTTCATACGTCCATTGCTACAACCATCGCTTGTATTTTATAGTCATCAGGACAATCTCACAAATGACTTTCATTCGTCTATTTTTTATGAATGCATCATGTTAGATGAATTCTTTAATCATGGCAAAATAGCTGCCTTGTATGGTTGAAAAGGATTATCTGGATCCTCGAACAGCATTGGTCTGGATGCTTGGCGGTTACAAAGGTTGTAAACGATAATTGTTCATCGATTTTGATGACTTTAGATGAAATTAAAAATAACATTTAATGGTGACGATGTCGCTAAGAGTGTCGGCATTAAAATACATATTCAATTTAGAATTCTGAATGCCATGGTTGTGGCCAAAAAAATCTTATCCATGCTTAAGACTGCAGACACAGCTTCAAAAGCCCGAAGCGCAGGATTGAAAGATGCCATAACAATCGTAAAGTGCGTCCAAAATAAAAAAAAACTGAGATCAGATGAAATGTATCATCAAATTTTGGAAAAAAGCTAGCAGCAATTTCGAAATAGGACCCAGATCCAGGAGAGGCTCAAGAGGCAAGTCAAAAACTCAAATCGGATGGATGATTACTTGATGTTGGCCCTTCCTGTTCCTCCGCGAAACAAGAATATAGAAGACCAGGACGCTTAGCCATTTAAATCTGATTATTTCGAAATGTTGGACATACTTATTGCTGAGTTACAAAAAAGATTTTCGAACGACGATCTACTAAATTAATTAGCGCGACTCGATGAGTTGGATGTAAACAAACTGGTACCGTTGAAAAATTTAGGTAAGTGTGAGAAAATTAAACAAACTTTGTTGCTGCTTTAAAATATGAGTGTTGTTTGTTTGCGTCCAGTTCACAATTTAAACTTTGAATATATGTTTTATGCCGCTTGGTGTTGAAACTTTTGATCCATAGGTTCCATGTTCAAAGAAATTTTTTAAACACCTTACCCCAAAATTAGTAGACGCTGCTGGTGAGAAAAGAGCTGGAACATTCCTCGTACAGAAAGTTTCGTTAGCAATTCAACTGGGAATGCAACTAGCGTACTTGATACCTTGCTATAGGGGCACCATCTTTTTATGATTTTCACGTTTTTAAGTAGTTTGTATAAAGCAGATAGATGTTTAAGTTATTTTATTCTTTTCTTTATTGAATGTTATCTGTAAGTTTATAAATAAATTAGATTTTTCAGTTTCAACAAATTATATTTTTTTTTTTCGGTGTAATAATTCCATCAAGGGAAGAGGCTACCGTGGTCAAAGCTTATTTCAGTCATTGCGAGGGTAAAACGGAAAACACAATGCACTTTTTGTATAGGTAACGAGAGTCGTTCAAATATACACATGAACTTTTTGCATCTGTGGCGACCGTGGGATGTAGTACTATTTGAGTCATTGCGAGGGTAAAACGGAAAACACAATGCACGTTTTGTATAGGTAACGAGAGGCATTCAAATATACACATGAACTTTTTGCATCTGTGGCGACCGTAGGATGTATTACTATTTGAGTCATTGCGAGGGTAAAACGGAAAACACAATGCACGTTTTGTATAGGTAACGAGAGGCATTCAAATATACACATGAACTTTTTGCATCTGTGGCGACCGTAGGATGTAGTACTGTTGTGTGCGAATCTATGTTTTCAACTTTGACTGCAATCAACAGGTCTTAGAGGCTTTCAATGGATCATGAAAGAATGGAAGGCATGCTATTTCTGGCCTTTGAAAAGAAAAGAAGGAAATCAGTTGATCTGAATGAGATCCTTTGCATTTTTAATTATAGGGCAAATCGAAGAATTCAAGCCTTTTAAGAAAGGAATTTTTATTATGATATTGAGTACAATATGTCTGTGAAAATAATATAAACCTGAAAAATTAATGTTTTGCTCTTATCTATCTATCAACGATCCTGAGGATTAAGAACTACCTCACTCACAATCACAAGTACGACAACAATCGATTCACCAGATTAGATCAAGAAAAATTTTAACTTCCTCCCTACCTGTAACCATCACTGCCCTACCTTAAATTCAATTATAGCTATGGTCAAGCTCGGACACCTCAGCCACCTCCACGTTGCACAACATAGCTTTCTTCCCTACCACCCCCTCTCACTCCCCAGATCTAGCACATAGTTAATAAACGCACACTAATGAAATAATATCTACTTCGAGCAGATGAAATTGCAATAAGCATGTCAAACTGCAACTTAGAATAATGAACAAAATATCGCTTAGTAAAAGATTTTGAAAGATACATTAAACAGCACCAGACTTTAGCTGTGTTTCATAACTGTAATGGAATCATGGCCCCATGGAAGTTCTCTTACATACCTTCTTAAGAATTATGCTGTTTTCATTGTTCTTATGCTGTTTGAAGTAAACTGTTTAGTACTTGCATCAGCTTATTCCAGTTCTTATCTACAAACGAAACTTACTAACTTCATTTCATCTGAAGTCACATACAAATTTCATTTTCATATACTACTTACATTAATATTCACCAAACTCCATGTTTTCTTTATCGCCAATGTTTATCTTATACACAGTGCTCGCAACCAATCCATCTCCAATTATTTACAACGGTAATTTCCGCAAACAAAACGAACTCCTCTCCTTTACACTCACCCAAACTTTTATATTTGATACTCATAATTTGGTTCCATATAATCCAAATTTACTCCGACAGGGATGAACGAATGTTTTGTTTCCCAGCTTTTTCTTAATAGATACAAGACTTCGAATCACCTTCCTACGACTTGTCCAATGTGCCTTGCCAAATCAAATTTTCTACAACACGAAAATCCAAAATACAAAGGGGCCAAGAACATTGGATATCCCCATAATAAAGCTTCATTATAACGTTGTGGTGTCTCATGTAACTAAAGGAATAAATGATCACGAAGTCGTTCTGATGAATATTGAAGGGTTTAGTAAACCAGTTACCAAAACTGAAGGCATTTATATGCACTGTTGCAGAAAGGCGATGTTTTAATGGAAAGATTTAGTACAGTGAAGTCGAAGTGAGGACTGTTCTAAGAGATAATAAGAATGGGGGAATAAAATTTTATTCGTAAACAGAAAGTAAAGAAACTTGTGGAATCTGCATATAGTAATAGGGAGGTGAGGAGAATAAAGAGTATGATAAGAAGAGGAGAGAACAGAGTAATAGAGAGCAACACAATACAGAGCACTCCAAACAACTAAATAATGAATTAATAGTAGTAAAGATGTTATCTCAAGAATGGTTTGTAAAGAATATCATGAGCAAAAGGGGACCAATTGAGGTGCTTAGTTTCAAAACCAGGTCGACCCATGTTCAGAAATTCTACAGGAGACACAAAAACGTTCCTCATCTAGAGATTCAAAACTGGGTAAATATTTTTGGTGGTTTTGTAAGAAACCGCCGTTCGTGATTGTCTTAAGATAGATTTTATCGTAAACAATATTTTAGTTTCTTATGTAATTCAAAAAAAGTATTCTGGATCGAGACGGGTGTGTTTCCATTAATTTTTGTAGAAAGACCTGCCTTATTTTGTTGTTAGGCTGTGTAAGAAAAAAAAAATTCACTTAGCTAATGGCACTTATTCACAAGACGAAAACAAAACACATTAAATTCAATAATTTACAAATTTAGCTTTATTACTAAAATAAGTTTACAGTTTTAAATTGAAAATAATAATATGATATAGTAAAAGCGTAATAAAAGGTATAAATATATAATTAGATAAAAGCGTTTTCATGTGAGGTGGCATTTTCACAAACGTCTAGCATCTCCTCGACTGTACCATCTTGATATTGTTCAATCACTTCTTTATATTATGTGAAATATTCAAGTACCCTTCAATCATTCCCATAATGTTTTTTCAATAAATTCTCAACGTCTGATATTTTATCTGGTGCTACATACACTCCTATCCTGATGGTTTTTTTTTTTTTTTTTTTTTTTTTTTTTTTTTTTTTTTTTTTTTTTTTTTTTTTTTTTGCATACCCCCATACAACTTGGGTTGTAGAGATGTTCTCCTTTTGGCTCAACATCTTTTGACTGGTGCCTCAGGAATAACCGTTTAGTTGGTGAAAATTTAAAATGCAACTGACCAGGAGCCTGCAAAACAAAAGTGACAGCAGTTTTGAAACCATTACCTTCCCAGTGCGATTAATAGGAGTGCCTTGCTTCTCAAAAATCTCTGTGCATTCGTTTAGATTAATTATTGTGATTTTCCTCCTGATGTCTTTTTCAATTCGGCAAATACCCAATCTCAAGGGAGCAAAGAAAGGCCAACCATTGGAAGAATTAATTCTATCTCTTTAATTCGCCTTGGTGCTATTTTAAGGAGTCAAGAACTAACATACCTATCAAAGTTGATTTTTATTTTCCCCTCAGCAGCATCACAACAAATTCTTACCTACTCAGTTTCGTTAGATATTTTGCAACGTTGACCAGGAAATCACAAATAGTTGATGACATCTCGTTTGATCCTGTTTTTTGTTCATTCTCACACCAGCGATAAATGAAAACATTGTTCGGTGTTTGACTGGCTTTTGAACCATGGAGGAAGAAATATATGGAGACGAAATAACGCTAAATCCGTGAAAAAACTGCTTTCCTACTGCGAATGCGCGGTGGTCATACGGATCCCCCCAAAATATTGGGCTGTTTGCACTGTCAGCTGCTGAGAATATTTAATTTTCTAATATTCTAAAGTTTTCTATAATGCCAAGTTGTGTTGCATATGGTTGCACAAACCGACAAGATAGGAAACAACCTGGAATAGTGTTTTATAAGTAAGTCATATTGTAATTATCGTTCTTGAAGTACCTCATAGGTAACTGCAACATTAGGCCCTATCGCTATAATTTATGCATTGCTCTCAATAGGATCATATCGTTCTCAAATTTTTGTTGGTGTAGTGTAGCATATGTTACTACTTTGCACATGAAAAGCTAGCCTTATTGTAGACAAGTGTTGAAAATTTAATTTAAGCTGGTCAAGTTTACTTCGCTACACAGTGAATATGGTATTCTGCATGCTTTATACAAGTTTCAGTTTACACTGAAAGTGTACTATGAATTAATTGTGACAATTTGTGCTGTGCGAACTACTAAACGTGATTAAATAAAGGTTGTTGCCCGAAATGTTATTCGTGATGCATTTCATTTGTTTAGGTGTGTCTACATAGATTGATTTTGTAGTGGCAATATTAATGGAAATGTTGGTAGATTGAAATGCGGTGTGTACCAGAAGATAACAAACAATTTATTTATTAACAGTTGTTAGCTTCTGACATATCAATGCACTGATTTTGCAAGCAAAAATATATAGGCCACTAACAGCACACTATCTTCTAAGTAAGCTCAGAAACTATGAGGTCTTTTGAAGTGATCATTTTTCTAAAGTTTTAAACATTGACTTAGGCTATTTTTAAAATTTTCAGATTTTGGTGATGGTTTTATTCTGGTCCATCCCGCGTTTCAAACTTAAACCACAAGGATTAGTAAAAAAATAAAACACCCAATCTGCATGTGCAGCAAAATTATCTTTTGGTCCAGTCTGCATCATGCAGTTCTATCATTACTGTAGCGCCACAATCTGATGATAAATAATAAAGAATAAAAATTTTTGATATCTCGCTTGGTTTTCGAGATGTAGCATGTTAAAAATCAGTTATCTATATATTAATACGCTAAGCAAAAACTTATTATACATTTTTAAGAATATTTCGCGCACGGAGAAGTGTGAGATTTGGCATAGTTAAACATTATATAGAGAAGAAGTGAAGGAATCTAAAATCTATATATAATATGCGTTACAAATACATTAAATTAAGTAAAATAAAACACTCGCTTGCCTACGTAGTTCGCTCAGATGCCGCCAGTTTTGGGCGTTGCTTCACCTGATGGCTGGTAGATATCGCAGCTAGCAGACTTTTAGCTGACAGATGGCGTACTTTGTTATCTTTGGTGAAACAAAACAGTCGAAATTAATCTCTGAATTTATATAGAAGCAAGAAGCAACATTTCGAGGGCTGGTATATAGCGCAGCTACCTGCCAGAATATTTGGCGAACGGAGGAACTTGAAGAAATACAGAAAGCTAAAATTATATGTAATATATTTTACAAACCTATATATTAATATGCTAAGCGAAAATTTCGGAGCCATTTTTAGGAATAAGTGCCGTGCACCAACGGAGGAACTTAAACAAATACATCGCCCACAGAAAAGTGTAAGATTTGGCATAGTTAATGTTTATATGAAGAAGAAGTGCAGAAAGGTAAAGTCTGTGGTGATTAGTGTTGCAAACTGAAAAAAAAAAACAATTTTTTTTTCAGCTTTGTGAAAAAAGAACATGAAAAAAACCATAGCACCCGTGTTTTTTTTTTTCTAATTTTTTTTTTTTTTCAGGAAACAATATATTTGATAAATTATAGTTTTATTTAAGGAACTTCCATTTTACAAGTGTGTTTTAAGTCTTACTGAATCATATAATGTCTCACATAATGATTCATAAGTGTATCTATGTAGGTAACATAATTTTATTCATCCTCTATGTCAGTACCACAATCACTAGTATCAGCACTACCAACACTAGTTCGATCGGTGTCGGAATTTTCTGTCTCTTCTTCTGTCTCCTCTAGATCCATAACTTCAGAAATAGTTAAATTTTCTTTTACTGGTTGTTCTTGTATTGTACGCAAAAGATTTTGAGATTGCAATTTTAAATTGTGAGCAAAGTACACACTGTGCATAAAGACTGCGCCGATAGTTCTGTATTACGGTCTTTTAAGTTTGAATTAAAATCTATTATCATACAAAATAGGAATTTCACTTCTTTTCAATCGTTTGTTTACACCAACGGTTGCAAGGAAACGATTCATAATAAGGGACCGTGCACATCTACGTGGCTTGGTCCAGAGGGAGGAGGGCTTAGCTGAAAGGCTACGCTGGGCTACGTGGGGAGGGAGGGGGGGGGGGTTCAGAGCCAGGCCACGTAACTTTCCTTTCGTAACATTTTTCACAGTTAAAATGAGGAACTGAACTCACAACAGCATGTGAGTATTAATTTCCCTCAGTTAATTATATCCGTATGTAATTTACAATAGTCTGACAAGAAAAAACAGTACAAAATGTCTTCTGGAATCAAAACGGAAGAAAGCTACGTGCTACGTGAGGGGGGGAGAGGGGGTAGGCAAAAGCCACGTAGGGCTACGTGGGGGTTCACAGGAGACCAAAATAGAGCTATGTGGTTTATGCACGCTCCCTTACTGACAATTTAATGAGTCAGTACCACTATACTCTGAGAGTTAACAAGTATACGAATATAAGGAAAGCCCAATAAGTAATAAAAAGAGGCAAAAAACCGTGCATAAATTTTAAATTCCTAATTTTTTTAAAAGATCTGTAGGTAATTTTGTAGGGCTGGCAGCACTATTTCAAATGGGGATACCTTCTCGCGCAACCTAGTCTCTTCGGGAAATCCCCGTTCATAAAGAAAATTTCAGTAAATTTTGCCAATATTTTCATAATTTATTTTCCTACTGAACCAGAAAAATATAGTAGATTTTAAACTAAGATAAGTACTTAGAATAAACTCTAAAACAGTCATTTTAAACGATAACTGCCTTACAAATTTGAGATTTAGTAGTTGTGAAAAAAAACATGTTCCAGGAAAAAAACATGTTTCTTTTCAAAAGTTTTTTTTTTTCATGTTTTTTTTCAAGCCAGAAAAAAACCGTTTTTTTACAACACTAGTGCTGATATGTGTTACTGATATATCAAATTAAATAAAAAATTCGTTGTTTACATTTTTTTAGTGGTAAGCGAATCTGCTAATGTCTGTGATCTTAGTCCGCAGTAAAGAAAAAATATAATAAGCATAGTTAATACAGGTTACAAATAGATTATTAAAATAAAAAATTAACTTGCGAACGTGTGTGTGCGCGTGAAAGAGGATCGGAGCCAACGTTCTTACGTGAATTTCCCTCATTGAGACACTCTGTGGTCTTTAGTAAAACGAAAGACTCGGATAAAATAAAGATTAATGTTTGAAGTTATTAAAGAAATACTTTGAAAAGGAATGTAGCATTTCTGCCAGTTACTATATGGTCATTTGATTATTTAAAATGTTAAACTTTAGTTAAGTGTCTTTTGATTTTTTCATTTCAGTAATTTCATTAGAAAGAGAGAGAGACAAGAAATAAGGAATACTTATTTGCGTGAAATTCAAAATGGTAATAGACCAAATTTAAATAGCGAACCACAAAATGACGAAATTATTTTGATAGATACATTTAAATGCGCACTGAACGTCATTCCACGAAATTTTTACAGTTTCGAATTTACAATGCAGGTTTCGCAATGAAGAACATTTCGATTCTGAAGTCACTTCCGGTGAAAGGACTGCATTTACTTCATGTTTCATAAAGCTAAAGCAGTTTTCCGGCCTTAACTCAGAATGAATATTTTAACTTCAAATGAACCATCGATAAATACATTTCTTCATTTGCTATGGTTAGATTAGAAGCTCAAATTTAGCATACAGTCACACGTGGAGTGTATCGTTTTAATTTTATAGTTAATGCAGAGAATCACTAGATTATTACTCTTTCATGAAAGAAACTAAACAACTTAATCATGAGCATATCTTTGGAATACCGCGGAAACACGTACCGCACGAACGTGTGTATTTAAATTATAAATAAATATAGTTAATAGTTATTTTTTATTGTAATAGTAATTCGAGACTCTAAATTGTAATACATTTTACTACTGTGAGCGTTAGTGAGTGTTTTTATTCGTGCAAAAAAGATTTATTTGTGATTTAGTGCTTTGGTCTGTTCCGTGTTTACTTTCTGTGTTTGTTTACATTTTTGAACACTCGGCTTAAGTTCAGATTTTTGTTATAGAGCGAAAATATACTTAGATAAAGGTTACTTGTGAATTAATTTAGCAGATTTTTTGTAAGGTTAAGTTCAACAAATTTTGTTTCTCGTATTGTGTACTTTGTTGTTGTTAGTTTCTTGTAATCATGAGTGAAAAGTGTGGACATTGCCGTAGATTTTTGAGGGTTGGAATTTTTTGCGAAGGGTGTGAGAAATGGTTTCATTGGGGAGCGATTTGTAGTGGCGTCGAAGTTGGGGAAATTGAGGAGGCTCTCCCATGGTTTTGTAAAGATTGTTTCAAAAGTAGGAAGATATTGGAGCAGGAGGAAAGGATTAGTGCCCTTCAGGCTGAACTGATAGAGGCTAGAAACGAGTTGGATAGGCTGCGCAGGGAGGGAAACAGAGATGGTTGGGAACTGGTGACAGGGAAAAGGGCAATTAGAACAAGAAGGGCTTCTGATTCTTTTGTTGTTGGGGTGAAAAATAGGTTTGCCCTGTTGCCAGAGTTAGACAGGGATGAGCCTTCTGTAGTTGTAGGTGTAGGTAAAAAGCAGCAGACTTGTAGGAAAAACTGTGTAGTTAAGTCTGGTAGGCAGGGATTAGGGAAAAAGAAAGTCTTGCTGCTAGGTAGTAGCCATGGACGAGGTGTTGGGCCATTGGTACAGGAAAAATTAGGATCAGGTTTCCAGGTCATGAGTTTCTTCAAACCTAGTGCTAGTCTTGGTCAAGTAGTAGAAGATATAGGTTCTTTGTGTAAGGAGTTCACAGATGAGTATCATGTAGTGATAGTGGGAGGAGCGGGAAATAGTTTGGGCAGGAATGATAGGTATAGTATCAGAGATGACCTGGAGAAAATAGCAGAAGCAACGTGCCACACTCGGGTCAGTGTGATGTCGGTCTTGAGACGCTATGATCGGCCACAGATGAACTCTGCTGTGAGGCGAGTGAATCTGGAACTGGAACGGTATCTCATGTCTGATATTGGCTCTGGCATGGGCTTGGTACCTGTAGATGCTATTGATAGGTGGGATTATACTAGGCATGGCCTACACCTCAATAGTAGAGGGAAGGGGGTTCTTTCTGATCTCATAGCAAAACAATGAATTGGGGCCACAAATTCACATGAAAAGATACCTGTTGTTAATGGTGTTAGGGCAGCTCCTTTTTTAGATTAGGATCATGTATTAGGCAGAGAGTTTTGAAGGAAATTAGTTTAAACACTAATGAGTTTTCAGATACCAAAATTAAAAATTGTGTAGGAATTAATTTATTACATCAGAATATCAGAGGGTTAGCAAATAAAGTGGATGAATTGCTAGTCCACATAAATGAATTAAATGATATCAATAGAATTGATGTTTTATGCTTGTCTGAACACCATATAACTGCAGGAATAGGTATGTCAAATGTAACTGGTTTTAATTTAGCTTCTCATTATTGTAGAACGAACTTGGAGAAAGGAGGAGTTGTCACTTATGTTAGAAATAGTTATAGTTTTGAGGATATAAGTATTAGCAAATATTGTGTTGACCAACATTTTGAAGCCTGTGCTACACAGCTATGTTTTAATAATGAAATTTTCATAATAGTAACAGTATATAGAGCACCATCGGGAAACTTTTCTGTTTTTATGAATCAGTTTGAACTCTTATTAACATTTTTAAGCAGAAAAGAAGTGAACATAGTCGTATGTGGTGATTTTAATGTAGATTTTCTAAATAACTTACCCTGTAAAGTCATGTTAGAATCATTAGTCAGTTCATTCAATTTAACTCAGGTAGTTAATTTTCCAACTAGAATAATGAATAATAGTCACTCAGCTATAGACAATGTTTTCCTAGATACCTCAAAATTCAGTTATACCATCAAGCCATCCATCAATGGACTTTCGGATCACGATGCCCAGTTATTAACCATCACCACTTCAATAGGAACTAGCACTAAGAGTAATGTCTTTAAACTTCAGCGTGTAATAAATGATGAGTCAGTTACTTGTTTTAGAAAGTGCCTGAATACCACAAACTGGGAACAGGTATACAGTGCTCAAGGTATGGATGAAAAATACAACATTTTTAGTAACATTGTATTAAATTTCTTTGAAAGTTGCTTCCCCTTGAAAAAGTGTCGTGCTTCTCAAAAAGAACAAAAGCCTTGGATAACTATTGGCATTAGAACATCATGCGTTAATAAAAGGAAGTTGTATATTTCTTCTAGGAACAGTGAGAATGCTAATGTTAAAACACATTACAAACAGTACTGCAAAATACTGAAAAAGTTTATTAAAGAATCTAAAAGTATGTATTACAAACATAAAATTCATGATTCTGAAAATAAAATTAAAACAATATGGGACATTGTAAAAAAGGAAACAGGAAAGAGTAATCAAACAAGTAATGATATTTTTGTCAAAGAAAATTCAGTAGAATCTAATTTCTCAATTGCTGATAATTTTAATAAACATTTTTTATCTGTTGATGATAAGTTGTCTGCTAATAGCTCAGTGACACACAGTATGGATTTTGTCAAAAAAGGCTTCCAAGAAAAATTTAACTCTATGTTTGTAAAATTAGCTATTCCAGAAGAAATAAGAAAAATTATCAAATCCCTTAAGAGCAAATACTCAAGTGGTTATGATGGGATTTCCTGCAGGTTAATTAAATTGTGCTCCACAGAATTAAGTAATATACTAAGTTATCTATTTAATATATCTTTACTTGAGGGTACTTTTCCAGAAAGGCTTAAGTATGCTGTAGTGAAACCACTCTATAAAAAGGGAGATAAGGCAGTCGTATCGAATTACCGACCAATTTCATTACTAACAGCCTTCTCCAAAGTTTTTGAGAAATCAATGTACAATAGAGTTTATGAACATCTAAAAAATAATAATATTCTAACCAAATCACAATTTGGTTTTCAAAAGGGTCATTCAACAGAACAAGCTATATTTCCATTCACTGACAATATTTTAGAAGGAATAAATGATAAATTAATCCCTGTGGGAATTTTTTGTGACTTATCTAAAGCATTTGACTGTGTAGATCATAAAATTCTGATACAGAAACTTAAGTATTATGGTATAGATGGCATTGTTAATAAATGGCTTAGTTCTTACCTTCTAAATAGAAAACAGAAAGTGTCAATGGAGAATTTTAAGGCTGCCTTAAGAGGTCCACTGTTTTCTGAGTGGAAATTAATCAGATGTGGAGTACCTCAGGGTTTTATATTGGGGCCACTATTGTTTTTAATATATATAAATGCAGGGCCCGCTCTAGCGGTATTGCCGCCCCGGACAAGCAGACAAATTGCCGCCCCTTAAGATTATGTAGAATAATATATTTTTTAAAAAATAATTAATTTTTAATTGAATAAAATATTTAATTTTAAATTTTAATAAAATCATATATTCATAAATAAACTTATTGAATTTTGATCTAGCGGCACAAAATAGAGAAATTAATTATGAAATATCTTTACATAGCCACAAATTAACCATATTTTTACGTTTGTAAATGCTATTACAGATGGATATTATCACACAAATAATCTAAATACCATTATTTTGAAAATAAAACGAAATTACATCAAATACGCTAAAATCACAAAAATAACTTTTTTTCTTACTTTCAGGTTGCGAATTTTTTTATTACATCTTAAAATTTACTTCATCAGCAATTTCATACTCAATTGCCAAAATGGCTAAATCATTAAATTATCAATTTCTTGGTTTTCGTAAATGCTTAGCAAGGCGTCGTATACATCTCCCGAATGAAATTTTTAAGGTTTTAATGCCTTTATCCTCTCTATCCTACTCTCCCATCTAGTGTCACTCCATGTTTTCAAAGTTGAACCCTGAACATGCTTTAAAAGTATTGCCCATCGAAAAGTAGATGCCAAAAAGAATAAATATATTTTTTGGACCATGTTGAAGAAATTAGCGGCTTCCAAGGATGCTTTTGCCATTAATAACAAGATTGAGAGAATGGTTACTACACGGAACATTGAATGCTCGCGAATTATATTGTTTAATTCTAAATTGCCCTCCTGCTTTATTGCGCATCATATTGGACCCGTTGTCAGTCCCTGTCCTCTGATATCCTGCAAATTTAAACACAAGTCATTAAGTTCTCCAACTATAATGTCAGACATTTGTTTTACTGTGAATCTTTCGACTGGTAAGAAGCCTTAAAAGCTTTCATTAATTTTAATCTCAACATCAGGATTAAATTTATTGGTTGAAACATATCTGATTACAATAGTAATTTGCTGTATCTTACTAAAGCCAGGAGTACAGTTTAAAATTATGGAAAAATATTTGAATTTTTTTATTTCCTTAATAACATGAGACTTCACACTTTGATGCAGCAGATCTACTATCCCGGTTTGTATATTTTCCACAAGATATTGAGCTTTAGTCTCTACATTTTAGAGCACTCAACGGACGTGCTCTTCCAGAATGGGATCGTATTCAGACAGTAACTCAACTATTTTTAAGCACTTACCGGTATTATGCTCGAACAACTAGTCGCTTGTACCTTGAAAAAAACAGTCAACTTTTACCAAGCATTTTGGTAATTGCAACGATTCTTAGAAGCACCTCATTCCAATGATTTATTTCGGCATTAATAACTCTTTGAGTGGCAGCATCTGCAGTTTTACAACAATTTAATCTTTTTTGCCTGAATATGATTTTTCGAAATTTCATGCTCTTTTTAAGTTTCGTCGAGGTGCTTCCAATTTTTAAAACCCTCCTTTGAGAGAGAACTAACTAAACAACTGAAAATTTTGCAACAGAAGCAGTAAACGCAGTAGATAATCTCGGAATATTTGCTCCGCGTTGCTGAAAATTCGTGCATAATATTTTGCGCTAAAACGTCGGTCTGTGTCATTGGAAGGAAATGTGTAATTATGCGATAGTTTAGGTGGACCTTGCCTTACTAAAAAGCTTCTTACGGCGTCTCATAAAATTCTTGCCCACAAAGTTTTAGAACGCCTTCTGTGAGTCTCACGTTGGTGTCAGTTCCAGTTGGTTTACAAACTTCGTTCATTTGTTCGCTATTATTATCTGACGATTCTGTACTTCATTCGTATCCCGACCTGATATTGAATTCTAAGATTTGTTTTGGTAAAACCTGAATACAGTAAATTTTTTTAACGCGCCAGATTGAATCTGCCTTTACGCTTCCTTTCCCAACCTTCTTTTTTTGTACTGGTAACCAGATAGTTTTCTTTGACCATCAGACATTTTGAAAGAGGCATGCACGTAACTCAAACAATGTACACTATAAAATAATATAAAAAGTAAATATTTATCCTTGCTCTAAATAAACTAAAGCCATAACTAAGATAAATTATTCTCAGTCGATATAAAAAAATATTTATGCACAACACAAAATATTTTCCATACCCTGTGAACATAAAGAAAGTCTAGTGTTACTACACAGTCAAAGCTTATTCGCGGATGATACTATCCGTAAATTTGCTGCAAATACAAAAACCGTGTATACAGAATGGCAATTTCTATAGGCTTGAACGGAATAGGTTCCAAGTTCACAGACAAAAAAATTATGTTGTGGAGTGATTGTCGCGCAATGCACTTAACTGCCAAAGTTATTCACATTCACTAAAATAGTTAATGAATTTCTTTTTGTTGAGACGATTTACAAATGCAGTAATTAGAGTATCTGTAAACCGCATTCGTATATATATAATAAACATCAAGGATTATTTATTATATGTTAGCAGTTAGCATTCGAAATTAAATATACTAATGGTATGTGAAGTAACTAATCGGTAATCAGCAGCTGGTAATATTATTTAATGATTGTAACTACTGTCCCACACCCACTAAACTACAGTATTTTCACAAGCGATCAAAGCTAGCGTATGTGGTTCAAGTTTACGTCGCGATACACGACGATGATAATTTAGGATAAAATTGATTGTATCAATGCGCATGTGATTGAGGCTTTGAATTTGTGGCGCCAATTTTAGCGGAGATTGTGGTTAGGTTGAGATTCAGCCTGGACCAATATGAAAACTGAAACTTTTTGTCACAGCCAATGGCACGAGGAATTTGGTTACGAGAAACAAAATTCATGAGCACTATGTCACGTTGTGATGCCATGTATCGCGACGTAAACTACTCCCGCGTATGTAATTTAACCCAACCAAAACACTTACAATGCCTCTATCAAATTTGTACAACAAATCTGTGAGGCTGGGATTATGAGAAGAAATTATTATGCAAATTATTCCACTTCGATTTCCAATAACTAAGATCCATATTGATTTGGTTCATCAATTCAATAAAATAAATACTCAGCTTCTTCCGCCAAGCACTATCGATTCCATGTATTAGAGCCTAGCTGCAATTGCGAAAAACACTCCTTTTCACCGCGTCTAGTAACTTGTGGGCAGTATAACGTCGGAATCAGTGCAGGTAGCCGAGGGCAGGTGTAACAGCCCCCACCTACTGGGCTTCTGTTGTGTGCTTTTCTCGTTGTGCGCCTATGTCGTATATCCAACTAAATAACAGTTTAATCATAGATGTACTTACCTTTAGAAATTATGAAATCCTGAAGTAAATTTTATGAACTACCACTTATCACTAATAACGTAATAATAAGACTAATGCTGTTGTGTAATGAAACCACTTTTGTAATTAGCAATAATAAGCAAATTGAGACAACAACGCGTTCTACTCGCGTGCTAAGGCCCAATTCACACAGAAGAGACGTGGCGCGGACTTCGGGCTGAGACATGGTGCGGACGCTGCGCATTTTGAAGTTGCTCCTATGGCGGAATTCACACAGAGGCGGCGAGGCAACGACGTGCCCCTTTGTGGTCCGCGCCCAGTCTCTTCGAAGTCTCTAGGGGCGCACCCAAATAGCTAAGAACTGTAAGTTTTAACGAACGAAAAAATCGGTATGTGGATTTTTTTTTATTAATTGGGTATTTAACCCATTAATATTATTAATATTTTTCTCACACTTACAGCCGAAATGGCGCCCCTAAATTTTAGCGCCCCGGGCAAATGCCCGGTTTGCCCCCCCCTAGAGCGGGCCCTGATAAATGATCTACCCTGTGTTTCATCTAAAAACTCAAAATTTGTCCAATTTGCAGATGACACAAACATAGGAATTAAAAACACTCCAGATTTATCTACAGAATATATTTCAAATTATGTATTTGAACTGATTAATAAATGGTTTACAGCTAATGGCTTGTCTTTAAACTTTGATAAAACTCAGTATATGCAATTCAGTACATCACACAGATTAACACCTGACATAGACATAAAATGTGCAGGCCATTCCATTCAAGAGGTAGATAGTGTGAAATTTCTAGGTTTGTATATTGATCATAATTTAAATTGGAAAGTACATGTTTCTGACTTACTAAAGCGATTGGGAGCAGCCACATTTGCAATTCGTACAATTTCAGCTTTAGGTGATCTCCGTATGAGACAGCTAGTTTATTTTGCTTATTTTCACTCCTTATTGTCATATGGAATAATATTCTGAGGCAATTCTACCCATAGAGACAAAGTGTTCAGAGCCCAAAAGCGTGTAATAAGAATTATGTGTGAGGTTAGCAATAGAACTTCATGTAGAGAGCTGTTCAAGAAGTTAGGGATTTTAACATTAGAATCTGAGTATATATACACATTAATGTCCTTTGTAGTCACAAATTATACTTTGTTTGAAACAAATAGTAAAATACACAATTATGGCACTAGAAGTAAAAATGATCTTCACAAGACTTACAAGTCATTGTCATTTGTTCAAAAAGGGGTCCGATATTCAGGGATACATATCTTCAATATGCTCCCAACACATATTAAATGTCTAGTAGATGATAAGAATAAATTCAGGAAAAAATTGAAAGAATTTTTAATTGACAACTCCTTCTACTCTATCGAGGAATTTATTTCTAAGGTATCTAAAAAATAACTGCCAGTATCTTGTGTAAATATAGTTCACATAATTAATTTACCATGTATGCTATGACTGTACATCTCCTGGTGTATGTATTTAGTTTGTTACATAATTATTTACGGTACCATATATGTTATGACTGTACATCTTGTAGTGTATGTATTATTTTGTAATGGAAGTGTTTAATGTACCTTATACTATGACTGTACATCTAGTGGTGTACTTATTATTTTGTTATGCAACTGTTTATCTGTAATTTGACAACTTTCCACATCCCACAGAGCCAGTCTCTTATATTGGGATCAATGGAAAATGAATGTATTGTATTGTATTGTATTGTAATGAATTACAGTTGAATTTCGACAGCTGGGCGATCACAAGTAGGTACCGTTCCTTGTGCTTTCGGCGACGTTTTTTCTGGTCCAGGCCGTATTTCAATCTAACTTCCCGGCTTCACTCCAGTGCGTGGTGAATGTTCCTTGCGTCACCTCCATATATTCTTCCTAAATGGTAAAGACTCGCGTTAGTTGTCTCGGGGCTTCGACTCACGTATTCTAAGGACGAATCTAGTTCTGTATAGAATAAATGTATTGCAAACTTATTGGTTACGTGTTGTTTGTGAGTTTCTGTAAACCTCTCTCTGGTGGCGAATAAGGCTTGCCTGGCTAAATCCTTTACAATATTTCTCACACACAAGCCCTTTCACTCTACTTCCAATCTGAACTTGACGTTGAAATGCTCTGTCTACTCTCGTCTCTTAATGAGCTCTTTTAATGAGAATGTTTTGATTTTTCAGTTTATTTCATTTAATTAATTACTATGATTAAATGATTCCAAGGGCTCCATTCCAAAAAGGGGAAGATTAAAGGACAGAGTATTGCTTCACAATTGAATAGGACCACAAATGAAATTAATTAAAAACAACTGTGTTTTATTGTAGCAATAAGGAATAAAAAAAATACTAAATTAATCTGAAATACATTCACAGGAATCATTATTAAATCTTGGAGTTCTGTTCCAGAAGGGCGCAAGTTGGTTTATCAATAACCAGTTCCACAGCTAGCTCACTGAAGTTTAATGGATGATTGGAGACTCAATAAGCAATTTTCACTGCTGTCAGGGTCGCACTGGCATTTTAATCACTATGGCAGTGATAGTTACTTATATGCGGATGCAGTACATTACCATCGTTGATGCGCAGCTGTAAACAGTATACAATACGATCACTGATGCAAACTGTATTCGTAGCACCATACAGATAAACTGCCGTACCACCACAGCTCTCGTCCTTCACGTGTCACGTTTAGTAGCCATCTCTTCTCTCCCCGAACACCCCAGCATGCAGAAGGTAGACTCCTCTACCCCCTACTTTCCCTGAACGTGCATACTTCAAGGTCTTACTATTGTGTGTTTCCCGCTAGCCGACAAGCCGGCACCAGCCTGAAGGAGTCCTTTGTCATCTAATTCGATGGCTATAGGCACATTCACTAAACGCAAATCTTGGCATTTTAATCACCCTTTCTAATGAAAAATGTGGTAACTTTTTGAGATCACCACAAAGCCTCCAGTTCACATTAAAATTTATTTGTGCAACACAAAAAAAAAATTTACGTCACACGCCTTCTTCCCTGAAGCTCTTTATATTTTGATGGTTCATCTAAGTCTGCCCTTATCTTTCCTGGCTAATTTGACTTGTCCCTTCACAGAACTCCATTTTATGAGACTACCTTTTTTTTTAATTTATCTATATTCTTACAAAATATTTCATTTATCGTTACTGGCAAAACTCTGTTTTAGTAGGTAACTATCATTGTAACAAAATTTAATTGATGCAACCTAATATCCTAACATTCCTAAATCAGTCTAGCCAACGGATACAAGAAATGCATAACTTATAACGAGAAATATACAAATGTTGAACCGTTATGTGCCAACCTTGTCTAGTAAATAGCATCAATTATAATCAACCATTAGGTACGTAATAGAGACTAAAACATATATACAACACTATGATTCAAATTTAGAGGTATATATAAACATCACTAAAACTATAATCTGTTACCACTAGTTCTGGTAACAGCCTCAGCCACATTCATTATTACAAATAATTCCACATCCAAAGTTAGTGCTTTGTCATCCTTACAAACAATGAAAATCTACAATTTTTTCCTCACATCTAGCATAAATATGTTCACCAACATGTGACCATTTAGTTCCACACAAAAAAAAAAAAAAAAAAAAAAAAAAAAAAAAAAAAAACCTTAATTATCTAGTAACTTGCTACTTTAAACTTCTCAAAAAAAATGCATTTAATTTACCTTCATTATCAATATATTTCTAATCATAAACATCTATTTCCTCAAAATACATACATTTGCTTCAAATATTCGCAGAGGTTACTTGCATAGTATAGATTCTCAATTAAGAAAACAATTCAATTGAATTTCTTTATTTAGTCCTTTTTTCCGAAGTGCTGTTCCATTTGATAGTGCGAGTAATTTGCTTAAAACATTATTGAGAAAAGTGGAGAAGACCCAGTAAGTGTGGAAAGACTACTTAACATTTACTTTACCTTACAACTACCACAGAGCTACACATTTATTTATTCCTTTATCGTCACAACAGTCCTAGACCTTAGCAGCTTGAGTACTAGTGAAGAATTACCTAGGGAAACGAGTCCCTAAAAAAATTAATAAAGAAGTCATGGTGTTTTATCACGCCGAACATTTAAACGTGCAATCGGATTGCTTCGGGAGCTTATTTTAAATACTTTGTGGACTTACATATCATTGCCACAAATGAAAATTTTGCAGCCATTTGAGTCATATCCGTTGCTTATTTACTCCGACATCTATTCTTTTCGTCCGAGCAAATAAATTAAATTCACCAAGGTAACTTCCTTCCTTCGGTAATCATCTAACAAGACTCAAGAAGTTTTTTTACTCCTTCCCTACAAGAGTTGTTTAACTTCATCTTAGCACACCCTTAGTAATTGTATATCATTCTCTCTGATGGATGTGTAATTAAGTTTAGAAATGTGTAGTACTTTAATGACGATATCAAATCATTAACAAGACTTCTCACTTGTCAATACATCAACTCCCTTACACAGATTATTTTTTTTTAACCCAATATTAAACTCAGCAGCAGAAACATGTGCACTATCAACTCATATTTTTAAATTCAAATTATCATATCAAAAGTATATTTGAACAGTCTACTTCAAATATTGTAAAACAAATTGTTTTTCTTTATCATGTAGACATGTGAATTTAAAATGCGTTGCAAACTTATAATTTTGAGGATATAAGTATGTAATATTAACTATAATTATTTTTTACAACTAGTGGTGCCCTTTGAAATGCTCATTGTTGGCAACACTCGCACATCCTGAGACGTTTCGCACGCATTTGCCTGCGATGGTTCGGCTGAAACAAGAGTTTCGTTGTGGAGATTGTTCCCGCACAATAGCATTTACACGTGGTTGCTGCCCCTGTGACTGGTTACGTCCATGGTCAAAGTCATTCCACCGATTTTCATTGTAAAATTGTTTCCCCTTATCGTAGGGCTTGCGGTTGTGATCTCTATTTGAGTTCCTATTATTATTATGCGGTTGTTCGCCATGATGGTCAAAGTTGCCTGGTGGGCCATCTTCGATTGCATCTATATTTTGTAAAGTTTCAAGGAATCTTTCCAAAGTAGTTGCAACAACTGGATTAATAAGAACCCTTGTCTGCTTAGAGAAATGCGTGGAAACAGCTGCAATGAACTGCTGGTCCTTAAGATTCTGATCTAGGCGTCGCGAGAGTACTGCCAGTCTTCTTACATACATCACTCTTGAACCGTGCTCGCGTGGATCGTACTTCCCTTGGCAGATTCGGAGCAGACATCGTGACTGTTCTTGCACAGACCAATACGTCCGTAGAAATGCCTCTTTAAACTTTGTATAGGTTGTTCTCGCTTCGCAGGTAATGGCCAACCAAGACCTTTCTTGGAAGTCAAGTGCCTGGTTTACCAAGGTCATCCAAAAAGATTCTGGAATCGCCTTTATGCGGAAGTATTCCTCTAGATTAGTCAGAAACTCACGAGGATTGATTCCTCTCTTCATTCCAAAGCGGGGTAATGGAATGTCAACATGAATTGGTCCTATTACCTCTGTTCCAACAACCTGTCTTTTCTTTTCCAGCGCACGCAACTCCTCCCGCAATTTTACTTGCTCTCGCTTCAAAATGGACGCCTCCTCTTTCAAGGTTATTACCGAAGTACTTATGGAAGTAACCTCTCTCGTCAGTAGCAAATGCTGACTGTTCGCGTCATCTTGCACTCTCAGGATTGACGTGGTCAGCGCATCGATGTTTCGTGTTGCCTCGTTTCGCAACCCCTCTACGCTATCTACTAAACTGGTCACCCGACGAGTGACAGCTTCCTGCGACCTTGTAAGATCCTCACAAGTCACAGTTATCGTCCCCACCTGTGACTGAACCACTTTCAAGTCACTTTCAACTCGCAAAGATAGATTTTGCATGTCATCAGTCAGAGACGATTTTACGGCATCTATCTTTTCATCAAGTTTAGAGCACATTGCTTCTTGTCGGGCATTTGCAATTGACATTTGCTCCGTGACTTCATTTAGTTTGTCATTCACTGCGGTCAACTCAGTACGGATTTAGTGTTTAATTTCCATCTTAAACTCGTCACACTGTGTTTTTAGAAATCGCTAACACTCCGCGGCATTCTTTTCTGATATTTGACGTTGTTCCACAGCATTTTGTTCCAAAGTATTCAATTTCTGTAAAATCATTGTCAACGATGACGCGTTTAGTTCCGGTGGTGTGATTTCTTTAGCTTCCGATATCTGTGTGTGGTTATTTTCCAATGAAACATCCGGCTGTTGTATTGTGCCCCCTACACTGTGAGTCTGTGTGTGTTCTGCTTCTCGTGATTCTAAATCTCCTATTAGCTCAGTAGATGCACGGTAGAATTCATTATCAAAACTTTCTTCGTGTGTTCCCATAGTGACAGTGTCTGTGTCTAAAATGTTCACAGAAATATCACTCGCGATTTTCCCAGAACGAAGTTTCATACGAATCTATTATGTTTTACGTCGCTCTCATAAAAAAACAACAATTTATCCACAACGAAAATTGATTCAACAAACAAAACTAAAAAATGTTTCCGGCATTAACAGCCCTCAAAAATTTAAAATGAATTTCAACGCGATATTAATAACGTGCCCCAAAACATGAATCAATTACCGCACTATCAACTGCAACACACATCATCATCTTATAGAACTGATAAGAACAGTTGTATATAACAACACAAAGCGAAAACAAAAACCATCATAAATTAAAAGAAACACAAATCACCAGCAAAAGAACATCAGCAATCATCACGAGAGCGAATGAACAACAACAAAAATAATCACAAAAGAACACAAGCAATCCTTACAAAAGCGAACAAACACAAGAATTATCATCACACAAAACTGATCATTCCCAAAAACAAAACGAAAAAAACAATGAAGAACGACAGCGGACAAAAATTGTGACCATGCTGCCAACTCAAAACATAAAAAAACAATAAAAATTTAATAAGTAATTTGGAGGCTACGCTATGCATTTCTTGTTTCCCGATTGCTCATCTTCAACGTGGCTAAATCTGATATGCATTATTCTTAATTTTTGATAAATCTTTCACTGCCAATAATGATTTAGTATCAGAACCTTAATCATTCTGATATAGACAAGCCCCGAGTTGGGAAAGCCATTGAAATTCTCTGTCTACTCTCGTCTCTTAATAAGCTCTTTTTAATGAGAATGTTTTGATTTTTTCAGTTTATTTCATTTAATTAATTACTATGATTAAATGATTCCAAGGGCTCCATTCCAAAAAGGGGAAGATTAAAGGACAGAGTATTGCCTCACAATTGAATAGGACCACAATGAAATTAATTAAAAACAACTGTGTTTTATTGTAGCAATAAGGAATAAAAAAAATACTAAATTAATCTGAAATACATTCACAGGAATCATTATTAAATCTTGGAGTTCTGTTCCAGAAGGGCGCAAGTTGGTTTATCAATAACCAGTTCCACGGCTAGCTCACTGAAGTTTAATGGATGA
>CM061920.1:329666665-329695709 GCA_031002005.1 Vandiemenella viatica | reverse complement strand
TGATAGAAGAGTTAACTAAGTATATGAAGGATGAGGAAAATCTAATAATGTTAGGTGACTGAAATAGTTAAGTACGAGAATACAACAAGGGAATATTGCAGGGAATTACGATCTATGAAAAAGAAAGAGGTTAGGAACTGAGCTGCTAAAATTTTACTTAAAATTCGGATCGAACCGCAGAAAATACTCTGTTTCAGAATCATACTAAAACAATGGTCCCCAATTAGTTTTTCCGAAAGAGCTCAACCTCGCGTACCCCTTATAACAGAAATGATAAATAAATAAGTGCGCTCATCCCAGTCGAATGCTTCGCATGAACACAGCATTACAGTAACAATTTGTTTTTAAATATATTTTGGCAATAGTAATGTTTCCGTGTTTTTATCAATTATCCTAATGATTAGTTTAACTAAGAGATTACCGCACGTGCCCTCACGTACCCCTAGGGTACGCGTACCTCTAATTAGGAAACACTGTACTAGAAGAATAAATTTACCGCGCGTGGTGGGTGAACGGTTAACGTTCTGGCCTTGCATTCGGGAGGACGCGGGTTCGAATCCCCGTCCGAGCATTCAGATTAGGGTTTTCTATGGTTTCCCCAAATCACTCCAGGTGAATGCCGGGATGCTTCCTCCAAAAAAAAGGCCATGGCCTAATTCCTTCCCGTTCCTTGTCCCCAGTCCCATTCGGCCTCTAATGACCTCGCCGTCGACGAGGCGTAAAGCAATAAGAAAAAAAAACCGAGCGTGGTGAACGAGCGATAACGCTCTTGCCTCTCATTCCGGAGGATGTGGGTTCGAATCCCCGTCTGGACATCTGGATTATGGTGTTTCATAGTTTCTCCAAATCACTCCAGGTGGATGATGGGATGGTTCCTTCAAAATGCCAAAAAACAAAGATTATATTCTTGGAAATGACCACATGATAAATGTAGCTATTGCTAATTTCATATAATTGGCATGAAATAAAGTTCTCCACGGCAAAACATTCCCGTGCTCTGACCGCCATATTATAATTAAAAAATAAGAAGTGAAATTCAAATGAATAAGGAAGAAATATAGCAATCAGAATTGAAATTGTGAAAACGATAAGGGAGAAGCTGGCCGACAGCCTTGGGTCACTTTGGAAATATTGAAGCTGTTGCATAACAGATTAAAATGTTAAGGTGAATCATTAAAGCAGTACTGCCGATATTTTATGGATGAAATAAACATGAAATGCAAGAAAGTCGATGAAAGATGGCTACTAGAGTGTGATGAAGTGGAGTACGAGATGGTTTGGTAGATTAAATGCGGCATGTAAGAAGATCAAATATAATTTTGGAGAAATGAAGAAAAGGGATGGGTTAACAATAAAGAAGCAGATCTGAAAGCTGTTAAGACTGAAGAGTAAGAGCTAACCGATAGATGAATACATAGAAAAGCCGTATGAAACTTGTTGTAAAGAGAGGAAGGTGTCGATATTGATAATATTGGAGATCATGTTTAAATAACCGAATCTACCATGGCAGCGGAAGAGTTAATCTCAAATAAGGCAGTAGGAGTTTATGAGATTCACTAAGAATAAAAAATAAAAAAACTCTAGGGAATTAAAATATATTCAAAATGATAATTGAACCTTACCAAACGTGAGAGATTTCAATAAATTTTCATTAAACTCAAGCCGAAAAATTTGAAAACTATGTTCTCTAAGTTTCGCATGCTTTACAATTACTTTATAGGATAAGAAGAGATGTCAGGTGAAAAACAGTTTGACATTATGTAGAAACGGAATACAATAAAAGCAATACTGGATTTGAGGTTAGTATATTAGAAGAACGGATACAAAAAATAAGAATACATTTCTGGCGTTTTTAGGTTTGAAACGAAGCTTATTGCCTTCTTAAATGGGACGAGATGATAAAATTATTAACATTATTCCAGACACTAACACTTTTGTTACTGTTGATGTCTATGTATGTTTGCCAAACACCATAAATGCCTTTTTAGGTAAAGGCATCTCTGATGTTTATGCTATCAGTCAGCAGAATTTACCTATAGGGAGGGCTGAACTTCCTTTTTCACAGATACAGTGGAAAATATATCCGACGTCTGTTACGACCGGTAACTCCGCTGCGAAAGTTTTCACTACCTTGGAACAACAGTTCTAGAGAAAGCGGCGACTCGTTGGGTGAGAAGAATGGTTGGAGAGGCGGCAAAGTCAATAAAGGAGTGTACGGAGAAGTAACGACGCTGAAAGAGTCGTGTGTAAGTTGCTGCTGCTGGTTTTCCAAGTTGAAGGACCCAGCTATTGGTCCTCAATCTACCGCCGCAAAGAGTAAAATAGTTTTATGTAGAAAATAAACTAGTTCGAATGTCATGTAAATTATCTTTCTGCTCTATTCATTACAAGGCAGGGTGGTTTCCTAATTGATTCCAATAAAAGCTACTAAAAAAAATGAGTAACAGAAATTCTTCTAGAGAAGTGAGGCTGTTCATTTAAATCTTAAATCGGAACGGTCTTTGTTATAGCTGTGGAAACAGGTTTAGTGATATTGTAAATCATGGCAAACAATGATCCTGCTTGTTGGATGTTACGAAGCAAATTAATTAGAAGATATTCAATATTAATTAATACATTTCTTCTTTGAATTATACACAATCCAAAATCTAATCTTACCAAATCAGCCGGTAGAAGCAGAGGCTAGGCGGTGCAGTGCACCGGGGCCCCTACTCTCAGGGGGCCCTTAAGCGCAGTTCAGAGGGCCCACGGGCCTTCACGGCAAACTGGCGACCTTTTTTTTAGCTCTACCGTCGTTTAAGGGGGCCCCTGAGACACAGGAAGTCCCCCTCATTAAGAGCTAAGAGGCCCCCACCAATGCTCAGGGGCGTCGAGCTTCAAACCACAGATCTGCTGCATGGGCCATCCTGATTACGGGTTTTAAGCGGTTTTCTGTAGTCACCTAGTTCAGTGTTTCCGCGTTGACGGGACGGGTGGTCTACACGCAAAATATTAGAAATTACATTATAATTGAAATAAAGATATTATAACAAAAAATAAATTAGTAAAAATTGTTTACATAAATTGGATACAGTACTCGTACTGTAAAAGCAGATAAGAGAGAGTAAGTTATACGTCTACAAAACACACTTTCTAAAAGCCAGGCAAATATCTGGTATGTCTAGTTACTAGTATATGAGGATGTGGCTTCACTGTTACTGCAAGAAACACGGTTGCAGCTGGGGTCGAAGAGAGCAGTATACCTTTAAGAATTAAGTTAATGGCTGTTTCATGAGTGTGTTTTAAGTGTAGGTCTTAAGGGATGGCGGTACGTGGCGATAACACTTCGTAGGATTGGTAAAAAATTAAGCCCATAAGTTGGTGGTCCATAGATTTACTTTTGATGTGTTAGCGGTCCTCGGGTTAAAAACGCTGACCAAGGCGAATGATGGGAGGGATCCCAATTTCGTCCTTACAGATTTCACAAACAAAGCGTACATTTATCATACAGAACACGGATGACACGTAGTGACGCTGAAGTTCCTAACTAGCAAACGATTCCAAATTTCCACCTCATAAACAACACATTTCCGCCAACAAAACGTACACGTATCATACGGAACGCTGATTACTCGTTTCCCAGGCAGATAGCGACGTTGTAGCTCCACAGTAGCATAAGAAAAATCTTGCTCATCAAAAACTTGTACCATACTATCTGAACATGTTTTACTATACTAAAAATCTAAGATAGTTACTAACTTCTCTAGCTTTAATTTCAATGCTGTCGGATACATCATGATAAATAAATATAGTTGAATTTCATCTAATAATCCTAAAACTAGATTTCGTCACTCACGGCGTTTCATCCCCGACGAAGCGAACGGCGTCATCGTAGCTGAACAGAAGGAGCGGGCCACCAGATGCAGACATTCTTTTGTCCAGTTTGTACAGGGGAGGAAATTACCAATGAGTAAAGCGGATCTGAACTCGAAAGGGAATATACATCTTCACATCCATGAATCCAACGCTAATTAGCTCAGTCTCCCCAAGGGAGTTTTCTAGTTATTTGCAGAAACCGTTATTGATGTTAAAATTTAAATGTGAAAATGGGTGTCCGCATTTTGTAAATATGTATCGCGAATCAGTGTTTTTATTTCACTTCTTAGCAATGGTTAATCAGGCACTGGAAAAGAGAACAACTGAGCGTGATGGGTAGCAGTTTGTCTCTTGCCTCTTATTCGGGAGGAAGCAAGTTCAAATCTCCATCCAGCAATCCAGATTTCGTTTTTCCATCTTTTACCGAAATCACTCCAGGTGACTGTCGGAATGGTTCTTTCAAAACACCATTTCCGAAATCATTTTTCGTTCTTTGCCCCCAGTCCTCTCCCACATCTTTCCACATTTCATCGACATTCGTGAGGTGTTAAACCATAAGAAGAACACCAAGTGCAATAGTGTAAACAATATGCTGGTTGAGGTCACAGGCGACCAAAGACCACACCTCAAAACGCAAATGTAAATGTAGGTTGTAATATAAAGCCTATCTTAGTATACTTATATAAAAAAAACGTCCTGCATCGTAATCCAAAACTGATATATAAATATAAGTAATATTAAGCTTCCTATGTAAGAATAATTTCGTTAAATGTAAAAATCATTACATTCAAAGTCAATAACCAGATACCTCTACAAGAGGCGAAACGCGTCCGGAAAATAAATAATATCCAACAGTTGTACTGGCGTATTTATTAAACAATAATTACTAGTTTAAGAGGCAACTGAAGAAGAAATGGCCTACAATAATCAAATATTTCGAAGAAAATGCTTGAAATACAAAACCAGGTAGCGTAAATGTTACTGGAGCATATGCTACATCGCAGTTAAATCAAAATTAATTCGTTATGATCTTCTTCTTCTTCTTCTTCTTTTTTTTTTTTTATTTTTTTCAATGAGAAAGTTGTGTACAGGTCACAATTTTTCCTACCTCAACGTACGGTTGCCAATTTCATTGTCACCGCGGAAAAAGTGGGATTTTTCCTGCAGTAACGACATTTGATAATTGTAAATCACACGTGAGGGAAAGATCGTGTCTTAAAATCTCTGTCAGGGCGAGGACAATTATTAAATTTTATCCTGATTTTCACCACTATCAAAGGTTTGTGTGCATAAAGAGGGCCATGACGGTCTATGGTTCGGATTCCACCTTAAACTGAAAGGCCCGGATCAAAAGGAAAAGATCCTAAAGTCCCTTTCTCTGAATTCGTACGCCTTCTTCGGGAGATTCCAGCTAATCTACATCTTGTGGACTAACAAGTAAGTTGATTCAAAGGTTTTCTTGTTTTATTTGTGAAGCAAAGTGAAGGCAAACAGCGGAACCCTCGTGTGAATTCTGTCCGCCCACATTGCTTAAGCACTTTAGAGGGCTTGGTGGTCGAGTTCTTGGAGTCGGCGTGTTCTGTAAAGAGGATATCAAGGATACTCACTTCAGGATCCGTCTACTTGGTCAAATATCCGCAGTTTACCTTGTTTAACTGGCTGCGAAGACGTCTTTGGAAGAAGCGATGGTACTGCATTGAAGAGATTTGCGGCTATGCCTTAAACCGATGATCTGGGTGCTATTTTTTTTTTTTTTCCGTCCGCATCTTCAATGTTCATGTGTTAAATACTAATTTGAGGAGATTTGGATCTTGATTACTGGGTGCTATTTTTTTTTTTTTTCTCCTTCCGCATCTTCAATGTTCATGTGTTAAATACTAATTTGAGGAGATTTGGATCTTGATTACTAATGTCAGTAAATAAACTCGAAGAGTATGCTTGGACCACCCGCAAGAACTGACACTTATACTGTTAATAAAACTTATGTAGTTAGTAAAATTAATGATATCATTAGTGTTTAATCTAAAATTCATATCTGGTGAATATATTTTTCTTGTCATTCTAAAATTTTATAAATAAAAGTTGATTAAAAATTTAATAATAATCAATTTTTCGTTAATTGACCAGGATTATTATTTCTTTCCGTTGCATCATTTATTATGGTTCCACAATTCACGAACATTATTAAATATAAAATTTACTGTAACCCAGATAAAAATCAATTTTTATTTTGAATATAACCTACAAAGCTGAAAATTTTGAGGTCCATCAACTTATACTTGTCCGTTTACTTCCTTCGTTGTGTATCATATTTGATCGTTCGATGATCTCAGCCGACACTTTGCGTGAAAAGCGTCGTCAAGCGAGGTCATTAAAAGTGGGAGAAGATTATTGTCAAATAATGGTAAAGAAACTGGCCATGATATTGTGAAAGAATCGTCCAGGCATCTGCCTTGTAAGGTAAACAGTATTTGGTAAATATAAGCACGTTAACTTTCACATTCAGAAAATTCACGTTTTATAAATTTTATTTGTGTTTTTCAAAGTTTATTATATTTTCTAGGATCTGCAAGCATTGTAATATTTTTCGTGTTGAGGCAAGTCGGAGCAGGAAGGAACTGCGCTGAAAATAGTAATCATTGTGTGGTCCCTTTTTGTTTGTAACGAAAATTTGCGAGAAACAGCGGATACAATGTGTTGTCAGTTCTAAATAAATTTGTAAAACTTTGCTGCATATAGTGAAGCAGACAAAAATTTCGTGACAGAAAGAGTAAAACAGTGTTTGTGAAAGAGTATTATGGAACTAACCGGCTTAAGCATATCTTTCAGCATTAGCAAACTGTCCAGTAAAGTTCTTTGTCGTCATCATCCTGGACAGCTTCCAGCCTGTGGTCAGTTGTGCCGCGTGACTGAAACACTCTTATGATCCACTACTGGTTTTCTGGTCCCATTACAGCTTCACCATAGAGACGTCAGCAGTCGTTTTTTCTAGCGTTCCTGAAGGGCCTACCATAGCGTTCAAGGGTATTGTGTTCCCCACTCTATTTCACCTCTATCGTTTATCCTCCGCTTCACACCGCTCACGCCTCCCACTATGTAGATGAAGGAATGGACAGTTGTTTTCTTCATTGGTTTAAATAAAATAAGTACCAAGAGATACATGTTTATTTTGTGTAAGTTCTGTTTTTCTTTTTGTTTGTAGGAATTTTACATTTTGATTGTTTTTAGATGAATGCAGCTTTCCACGCAGTGAACCATTATCGGCTAATTACGCAAACGTTAACATGGAGTTGAAGTGAATTCTGTCTGGCCGGCGGGGTGGTTGAACCAGCCTCCTTCCGAATTCCAGGCTCGAATGTTACCTCTCTCTCATGTGGCTTCTTAAGGTGTGTCTTGAACAGTGGAACTAATGTAAAACTGCGACTTGAATATGGAACAAAAAACCTACACGCTTCTCATCGAACAAACTCACACAGACATCTCTTCCAAGGTAAAATTCAGAGCAGAACAGTCGCTGAGTTTCAAAACCACAACTGGAGTAAGACTAACAGAGGCCTCTCATTCATTCCGCCCAGTCTTGTGCTTGACAAACTTGCACTGAACAATATCGTGATCAAACCAGTCACTATTGAAGACAGAGCAGGAAAGGTCGAGATCAGGGGCCTAACTGTCGAAGATGACATCGCAGCCATTGCTGTTCAAAACCTACACGAGATAGCGGAAAAGACAGAACTACAGATGTCGTAGGAAAAGACTAAATACTTCGAGAATCGGCAACATAGGAAAGCCCCTCTGACGACGATCTATGGTAAGATTGGAATAGTGGATCGATTTCGCTACTCAATGACCGAAGCGGAACCTCCAACTTCGACATGCGAAACTCAACCCATCATACCAAATGACGCGAAACCATTACAAGAAGAAGTACATTTCAAAGAATGCCAAAGTCTGTCATTACGGTTCTCATATGCCGCAGACACCTTGCTGATGAACGGGAAAGGCACCATAGATGATCTGGAAAAAGTTGAAAGACGTATACTGAGGAAAATTCACGGGCCTAGAGTGCTTCCGGATGAACCTATCGGCTGAAAACGAACTCCGAATTGTACCATCTGTTAGGAACGGCTAACACCAGCATGAGACGTAAGTGGCTGAAGTTTTATGGACACCTTCTTAGAATGGACAGCAATAAGTTTAACAAGAAGATATTCCCACTTATCAAAAGCTATAAGACAGGAAGCATATGGCTCAGTGGGATACAAAAGACTTGAATACCGCTGTGATTTTCGACAGTGATGTTGCAGATTGCTCGAAAATTTTGTAGTATGGTTAACTTCAGAAGTTACTGAATCTCGTAAACCCATCTCACATGAGAGAAAGGAAAATTTACTAACTGAGATCAAGAGACATTGGGACTGAAAGCGAACATCCAAAAAGAACTAGTCATAAGTGCTGTCTAGTGGGTTTCAATCAATAATAATGGTGGGAAGATAGCCCTTAAGAATCGATAGAATCAAAGGCCTTTAGTAAGGAGGAAGGTGGTGTATCATATGCAGCAGATTCGACAGAAGCTGAAGAATAAAAATCAAACAAGGACAAATGAGCTACTAGAACGATAGTCTCCGGAGAAAGAAACTAGTCACGCTTTCTGTTTATTGAGATTATACTAATTGTATTATCGATATCTTTTTTTCTCTATAAGTGAGTAGCGTTTTGTTGGTTTTACACAAAACGATACTCCTAAGTACTGCTCCACAAGTTAGATGCAATTTGGTTAGCGGCAGACCAGCTCTTTCTATTATCAGCGTGTTCAACATGAAGCCACACACTTTCGATTCATTAAATTTGCATGCCCCACTTTGGGTGCCCCTGTAAATCAATGCAAACAAGCGCCACCTTTGAAGTGTCGTTAAGCCGGCTAACTGATCATCGACTGAAGTACGAGTTTCGTGATGCTAATTTACTGCCTCATTAACACACGGCTATTGTCAGCTAATATGTTCAGCAAAGGTTTTTCTGCGGTTATATGTTACGTATTCGGTACCATTCAGATTAGCAGTGACTATGAGTCGGCAGTTTGGTGTTATTGAATTTTAGTACTGAGTAGGCTGTTTTTAATAATTACTCAAAAGATGCCATTCGTCTAACTTAAAACAGTGTTAGTTTGGCTTCGATAATTTTTAAACAGAGAAATTGGCAAGTGTATGTCGGGTAAACATACAGTAGTATTCCGTAGCGTTTGTACAAATATATTTTCAAAATATGCACTACATAATGTGATAAAAATAGGATTTATTAATGGAGGATACATATAAAAATAGTAACTAAATAAACATTTGTAATTGTATCACACATCAACCTAGACCAACACTAAATTTATAGGCGTCATGTTTCATAAGTACCCTACCTGTTTGCTCATCCTTGTACCCCAGGTGTTTTAATTAATCTTGTGTGTCTTTTAATATTGCCCATACGGACCACAAAATTATTTTTTTGGTAACAGAATAATGTATAGGTCTTAAAAAGTTGTCGACACATTTCGAAAATAATCAACCAAATAAACATATCCGGATACTTTGTACTTTAAACATCGGCCGCAATATTTTACGATCACTTCTAAGTATCCGTTGAATGCTTTTCCTACATTTTATAATGAATTTATACTTCTCCTTTAACTTACCACAGCCGCAAAATGCTCCTTGCTCAGATCTGACCAACTCAAGCCCAAGCGACCTTCTCATTGGATAATCCAGATCAATTCGGCCAATCAAATATAATCTTCTATCAGTCTTCTAACGTCTTCTAGACCATTCTAAGTGCTAATCAGATTAATACTTTAATCTGCATACTGAATTATTTAATTAAAACTGAACTTCTTCTCTCAAAGTTACCGTAAAATTCTGAAAGTAATTCAGCAAACTCTTCGCCGCTAAATTAACCCTGCATTTAATACTCGATAGGCATAGAGCTCATGTACTGAACTGCTTCAATTAGGTATCACAAGTATTTAAAAATGATTTCTCGTTTTAGGTGTAGTAACCGTATCATCAACTTCTTACGATTTTTTTTTTAAACTGAATAACGTTTCACTATCGGTCACCGTGATGTTGTCAACACCTTGCGGGTGACAGCCACAAATTCATTGATGACAGGCGTGAAGCCTATACGACACTGTAGCAGGGGACGAATAAGGATGAACTAACGTTTTGCAGGACATCATGAATAGATTAAGATTACGTTTACCACCTAGATGTGAAATGTTTAGCATAATATTTCCTACAAGTGTTTAGTTTTTACGCTGTAGGTAAATCGATTTTTCCCATCTTATGTAGAGGAAAAACGCAAGTTCTTTGTTTATCCCGATAGTTGACATTTCTACCTTGCCTTACGTCATATCTTAATAAGTACTTATAATAATAGAATACCCTTTTTGTAAAAATAAACTTGTTCTATTTATGATGACAAACCGTTTCGTAATATTCTGTTTTCAAATTTATCCGCACTTGAGTATAAACAGCACAAACTAATATGATTTCTTAATTAAGACCGACGTTACCAAATTCTGGATCGGACTACTAGGCTCATCTGTTCATAAAGCGTTCACTATGGCAGGTTACATGTTTTTAACATTTTATTCGACAGGACGAGCTAGCGGTAAACGAGAACTTAGATTTTACATCCCTTTCCCCATACTCTCTTAACTGTGACTTAGCATTACTTTAACTTTTAGTTAATGCAAGCGTTTCATAAAGACCAAGGACAATTAAATCATGGCTGGTTGGTTGGAAATTGAATTTGGAGGCCTCCAAAATAGCCTTAGCTCAGTAATGAGCTTTCACGTTTAGCTATTTCCTTTAAAGATTTAGTAATTGCAGACAATTACGGAGGCTTGCTGAAATCGAGCCTTAGGCATACACCCAGTTTCGGTCGCTATCAGCATTGTGTTTCATTCCCTACCCTGGTCTTTCAGACCTCATTTCTTGGCTTTCAAAACAACTCTTTTTTCCTTTTAAAGTCCAATTGTCGCAATTAATGCTTGAGGTTTTAGTAACCTGTAGAGAATCACAGTAACATCACTGAATGTTAAATGCATTACGCACATTTGTTCAGCATAAGACTATTGGCTGACATCTGAGCCTGCTCATAAATTCTTTATTTTATTAAGTCAACTATGTGCTGTAATAGTTTATCCATACTTTATGCATATATATATGGTAGAAAGAGAAAAGAAAATAGATCCTTCATTAGGGGAGTGGAAACTAGGGCAATGATCAAATTTAGGCCACTTAGTCAATTCTGTTCGTGAATGAGATATGGGTGAATTCAGTTTAAAAAAACAAATTTACTGAAAGTCAATGCGGTTTCGTCTGTTTATGAATTTACTCATTTTCTGATTTCAAAATAGCTTTTTTTAACGTTAATGCACGGCCAAGAAAGTTAAATATGAAGGTGCTGTATTTGTATGAAATGATTTTTTTTACATTTCAGTGATTATCGTCCGAATTTTTTTGTAATTAGAGTGTTAACTTTTATATGATGGGAAGGATATTCGTATGTTAGTAAACGGCAGATTTCAAACTAACGGAGTCCCTTAGGTGATGATGGTAGTCTTATTTTTTTTTAATACTCCATGAATAAAGAACTAATTAAATATTATCAGTGGAAAATACAGCTTTTTTTTTTACACTTTAAGACATATGATATCAGATTTTATAATCAAACTTTGTTCTGTATTTTATTTAAGAATAGTGATTTCTTTCTTTGTTGCGGCTATGTTGAAGTCCTGCTATTTTTGTTGAAGGATGTCAACTGTTAGTTACGGTTTTTTTGGGATTCCCATTTGAAGGGGCTTATCGGGATGTGATCTTCAATGAAGTCCTTAATTGGATCTCTTCTGAATTTGTATTAATAATACCGTTTGAAACTTTATGGCCTTGTACAATTAGCTGTTTCCCTCTATCCTATTGTTGACTCTTTACTGCATTTGTTGTAATGTCACTTCCATTATCAGATTTTGTGATCATCATTTAATAATAGCTTAGCTGTATAACAGGACTAGTATTTTCTCGAAGATCTTAGTCTACACACTAATCAAGGTTATCATTTTAAAATATAAATACAACAACATGCGTGCAAGAAAAAGGGCTTCCCTTAGGCCACCACGAAACACTCTTAGCAGCAACTGTCGTATTTGTTGCTGGGCTAACTGCGCAGAACTTTCCATATCCACACCCAGCGGTGTTGTCAATACGCAAGAAAGCAATCTTGTCTCCAACTTGTGCTGCTGGCTTGTTCAACAAGGCTGCTACTAAAAGGGGGAGTGTTCATAAATCCCGGGTCAAGAACTTCTGTGCCAAACTGAGACGTCGTACAACAACTTATTTTTATATAAAAACCACAATCCAGCAAGTTAGTCAGTTTAACAGCAATATCAATGTGAATTTCAGTTGCTAACAGTAGCAGTCGGGTGAAGGAAGTATGTATGTTGGCGAACTCGTCAATTCTTTTAAGAAATCTACGCTCTGTAAATTTATAAATCTCAATAGAAATCGAAAGTTTCATGAGCAATATGAGCTCTTGAACACAGTCAGGTCAGTACGTTTTGTTATTGCACATTTCAGCTTAGTGGTTGTTGAAAATTATACATCCAAATCCTGGAAACGTTCTTTAGACTTGCTTGTAATGTTACTATAACCCTGTTTTCCTTCACTTATTTTTCTTTCAAATAATAAAATCTATTCAGAATAAAGAAAATGATTGATTCATTGAAGTTAATTAAGACTGGTGTGCTACCGTGTAGTATTTTGTCTTGGATATTATGTGAAATGGTTCTGTATCAGTGGGTTAGACTTTTTAATTGTACTAAACTGATTTTGGTATCTAATACTTTAATTAAAGGACATTAATACGTGATGTGCCAATTACCGTACTTCAGTGCTTCGACGCTTAGGATTCGTTTATTATTTCCAAAGTAATATTGTAATGTCGTTTAAATTCATTTCCACTTAGCTCCAAGTAATGTTAAATAAGGTTTAACTGTTTTGAATAATAACCTGTTATTGGCATTATGAAATTATTAACGGCGCCTTTATATGCTTCTAGAATATTCACTTTTGATTCACTCGGCGACCGTTCAACCCGCAATCTTCAGATTAATAAAACAACATCGTATATTATTCGCATTTACATTACAGATTGTTAATCAAATTTCCATCGCACAAACGGGAATCTGCTAGTTTACAAATTAAATCATGCCCAATTAAAATACATGAAAATAAAAATGGATAGTTAAAATTAATTACGTAGCCAGATGTAGATTTGAGAAAAAATATCTACTGTTGTATCGGTTCATGCAAGAAGGGATTTAAGTCCATATTTGGGTGGTTTTTGGTTAAAGTTTTATTTTAGGTTTTGGAAGGTGTTTACATCATCTGGTGTAGGAAAGGATCTTCTGAAGTCAATCCCTGAGACTGAAAAAGGTATCACATTTCGTTGTGTGCAAGAAGGAACCTAAGTTCAGGACTTATGTCCCTTCTTGCACGTATACACTTAAGCGCGCTTCCTCTCTCCATTAAAACCATGTGAAGAATGTAAACCGAAAAACATCCAGAGCCAAGTTTGCTTTAACCTTTTTTAATTACTTCAAGAAAAAATTATATCAAGATTTTGGCAACAACAATTAGGTTGTTGTTAGTGCAAGACGTTAGAAATGAAAACTAAAAATTGACATATTAGTTAGCAAAATAAGTGTCAAAGCTGAGTTAATGATTCATAAGCGAAGAGCAAAAAATTGTTATAACAGATTGAAAATTTTAAAAGAAATACCTGTTCGTATCGAAGATGAAACCGTTGCTGCCTTGTGTTTTCATCTCCTGCAGAATGTTACGATACCTAAGATACCTGTTCAAGATACATTATATCACCGACAGGTAAATGTGAACGCGTTTTGCTTCCACGATATTAAAAACAACACTGCTAAATTCTACGCGTACCATGAGTATGAAGGAAATAAAGGACCAAAAGAGGTTTGCTTTTTTCTGTTGGGCTACATTATGAACGAAATTCCTGCAGCTGTGACAATTCTGCACCTGTACAGCCATATCTGTGAAGGGCACAGTACAAATTATACTTCGGTAAAAATTCTGTTTGCGCTTATTAAAATAAAACGATTGGTCAAAATTGAGGAATACTACCGGATTAGAGGGCTTACGTACTTGCCCTGTGATCGTGATTGCAGTCAGATAAAAAGTAAATACAAAAAATTAGACGTGGTATCCTCCATGAGAGAGATAACCAACATAATCCTGCATAGTTCTAAAACCCTAAACAAATATCTAGTAAAAGCAGTAAAAGCTGGCCTCAATATTTCAAGAGAAATCCTCTCTTGAAGCTAGAGATACGAAAAAGAAGATAAGATTTACTTTGTAATATTCACTTTCCATCACTTCAGATTCGATTCAGCATGCCTTCAAACTGTTAAAACTTACATTTTCATCGACGGACTTGTGAGCCATTCTTTTTTTATGCGGAAGGGAACACATCATCTAGAAATTCCGAATCAGAAGGCATATCCTCTACGAATAATCGACAAGAAGGAAGCTAAAATTGATGACTTGAGATTTTTTTTTCGGGGATGTGTGATACATCCCCGAAAAAAAAATCGGTTATTTTTTAACTTACGTATCAACTGGCCCACTAAAGACGAAGAGGAACAGCATGAAGATGACGAATGAAATATGTAATAGTACTTATCACAATTGTTTCTTCATTATATACATTTTTAATCGTTTTTGATTAAAGATTAAAACCGTAATTACTCAAGGTTCGAAAGCAATATACGTTTAAATAAATTTTACCCTAATGAACATTCTGTGGTGGTTTGGCTGAAAAATTCGTAGTACATACGGTAGCATACAGTTTTTTTTTTAGTTTTTCTCAAAATGCATCCAGATGGACTTACGTTCCTTCTTGCATGAACAAATTCAATTATATTTCTATGACAACTTTTAATCGTATTCATTTTCGAGGTATAACATTTTCGAAAGTTTAAAATTCCGTGGTAATATACAGTTAAGTTTCATATTTGAGTACCCATTTAATCTCTAGATCTATGTATTTTGCACAGCTTCACTGAGTAATAAACGCATCCTGGGCACTTCATTGGCATTTTGTCTCCACACTAGTAAGAGACCTTGCTAATGCATAATGCACAACGTTGACTCGTCTGAAGGTACGTAACACCACTCCTTCGTCTATTGTTTGTGTTGGTGGCACCACTGTTTTGTTAGGCATTCGTAATTTTTAGTGGTTATAGTGACAGGAATGAGCTACAAACTCTGAGTCGAAGAACCTTCATCTAACGGACATGCAGCTAATGGAAGAGGTAGAACAAAATCCTGTTACAAATGCTGTACACTTCGATGTATTTTGTTTTACAACTAGCGCCGCAGAATTTACTAACCATTGATATCATTCCAATCTATTGCATGCGCTTCCTTTAATGTGAACAGTTACTTTAGGAATCTTAACCAAATGGCTAATGCTTCCAATCTTCAAATGCACGTTTTTAAATCTTAGCTACAACAGTGCATCATTATAAATTCCTTCTGTGTACAATAACTCATGAACCATCGTCATATTGCGTTACCGTGTCTCGTTGGAGCGGTTAGAACATGTTAACCCATCTAAACTTTGCGGATGTACGTAGCTTTCATTTTCCCGTTAGGCATTTAGCTTCTGCAGATTTCCAACTGTTTCCAGAGATTGTATCTTCGGGAGATGTGCAGGGCGTGGAATCTATTCGCAGTAGCACACCGGAACTACCAAGACAAAATAAAATGCTCTTTGTATGTGTGTGTTTAGCCAGATGGGGCGCCTAGCAGCCGAAAAATGCAGCACGCCAATTAGAGGAGCGAGACGCGATGTGGGCGTTGTTTTCCGGGGCTCGGTTCCACCTGTTGTCCAAATAAACAGCGCCTGCGTGTGGCTGCCCAGCCAAACAGCTCCAGGCTTACAGCGGCGGGGATTAAGGGATCAGCGCGCAAACCGGCTCCCGGGAACACAAAACAGACCATCAAGCTCGCACCTCTCAACCCTTCTAACGAACCATGCATGCGCTCTCAAATTTTTCACATTACAATTCTGTAATAAAGAACGGTGAGCGAAAATTTCCTTTGCGCCAGTAGAATATGAATTTCTATTCATTACAGCGCACTACACTGGCGAGAAGTTTGTGATATCAATGGAAAGTGTTAATATGCATGAAGAGGTTTTAGTCTGTGTGGAACAGAATAATAATGCGTTTGGCTTTATTGATTGCGTTAATTAACGGGGCCTTAGATTGGCCGAGTAGGTATAATCTGACTATGTCCTTTCGCTTAATCTAACCTGATAATACTACCACATGCAGGGTATCATTAGTTCAATAGGGAACGCAAAATTTACGTTGCGAGTAGTGGAATATCGATTAGACCCCTATCAAAACCACAGTCAAGAGCAGGACTGAACTTGGGATTTATAAATCTCCGGTCGGACATTTTACCACGAAGCCACGAGCAAGCCCTGACACAAAATTCACTGCGCGACTGTTTTCAGTTTATACCACATTTGATGACATGCCAGAATAAATTATTGCGAAAGCTGCCTGAAGGTGATGGAAAGTTATCGGCGTCGACGTAGAATGCAGCTCCAGGAATATGAAATTTCTATAACATTTTGTGACTATCTTTTTCTGCAAATAACTAAATTTGTAACGACTATTTGTAAAATTATTCGTCATTACACAGTAATTCATAGAACAATCCGACTGAGCGTGGTGGGTGAATGGTAATGCTATGTCCTGGTATTCCGGAGGACGTGGGTTCGAATCCCCGTCTAGCCATCCTGATTTCGTTTTTGCATCGTTTCCCAAAATAACGTCAGGCGATAGCCGCGACTGATCCTTCAATAAGCTTTCCAGTTCCTTGTTACACATTCTCTCGCGATTCTAATGACCTTGACGTCGACAAACCGTAAACCCCAAAGTAGGAAAAATGTGTGGCCGAGAACTTTTTTTTATACCACTTCCTTAAATGACGGAGGCATTGTGTAATAACACGCAGTTCGTTAACTGCATTCTTACACGTTTAAAAGTTAGAGTCAAAACGAGCGTGGTGGATGAGCGGTAACGCTCCGGTATTGCATTCGGGAGGACGTTAGTTCCAATCCCATTCTGGCCGTTCAGATTTCCACGGTTTCCCGAAATCACTCCAGGTGAATATTGGGATGGTTCCTTCAAAAGTCCACAGCCGATTTCTTTCCCGTTCCTAGCCCCCAGTCTCTTCCCTTTTCTAATATCCTCGACGTTGACGATGCGCAAAGCCATAAGTGAAAAAAAAAAAGTTAGTCTCATGATGAAATGCACAGACACCAAATAATATTATCAGTTTTCATACAGAGTCCACTACGACTTTGTGTTTGAATGTAATTGACTTATTCGATTGCATTTGCTAGATTCATACAGTAAAATTAAGAAATTTACTTATTCTGCTATTGCTGTATTTTTGTAGAACTATGAGCAGGGAGAACTTTCATCTGCTGGTTAGGTAATGGTAAGGAAATACGTGAACCTTCGCAAGTCAATTAATCGCGTCGATCACCAACCAAGACACTATGTTACGAATGAAGTAATCTGGAAACTGCAAAAGTCGCAGCAGCGTCTGAAACCCAGTTCATAGCAGTTGTACTCCCGTAAAACAGTGATTACAGTTGTTTGGGCAAAGATTAAGTTGCAGTCAAATAAATTCCAACATTCGTTCCGACATTTTTTAAGCATCATCATGCACTCAGATTCGTTTCCTTATTTTACATCTTGATTTAGATTTTTAGGTAATTTTACCTTGCCACCAGGGTGAATAACGGGACATTGCACCTTTCTAGGTGTATAACTACACCTGTAAATATATATTAATCATTTTTTATTGATTAGCTGACCGAAATAAACGCAAGTAAATTTTCCATTCCCGTCAGCTGTCACCACAAACTAAAACGAAATGAACTCACTTAAAGAACACTGTATGTATGCATCAAACGAAGAAATAAACTTCTCATCCTGCGAAGAAATCAACTAACTGATGTCTTCCCATGCAAAAGTAGTCTCGTATATTATTCTGCTTTTCACATGAAACTTCGTCAAACACAAACACAGAATATGGTAGAAATTCAGTTGGAGGAGGTAACTTTGATTATCGTTAAATGTCAAATACTGAATTCCTTTAAGGGGTTTCAGTATTTCTTCTAGCAACCGATGTATCTCGTTTAAAAGGTTATTGGAGAACAGGAAAACACTTTTATGTCTTCGACGCTAGATATTAACTCGGCTCAAAAAGGTACTAGACAAACAGAGAAATCGTCTAGACCAGTGTTTCCCAACGTGGGGCCCACGCCCCACAGGGGGGCAATTTGGTTTTTTTTAGGGGGGCAATTTAGAAATTGACTTGATACGACTTTACCGCTTTCTCTTTGAGTTATTTAAACACAATGCCAGATATGGTTACAAAATATAGCAAAAAAGCAAATTCTTAAAAGGATCACACTAAATTGCCATAATAAATATTTATTATAAATCTTTTGAATTTGAATTTTAGTATTTCATTATATGTTTTTTAATTTTACTTACTGTGTTTTATGATAATATTAAAGTGTTTTCTTTCAAAAACCATCATATATCAGTTTCTTTAATAACAAATAATTTTTTTATTAAAAATTATGTATGGGGGGAAAAAAAATGTTGAAAGTGGGACATGACCCAAAAAAGGTTGGGAAACACTGGTCTAGACCATGAATTAAAATTCAAAAAGTATAATGAAAACAATATCGAGTGATGTTTAGTGGTATTTAGCAAAACGAAATAAGTGAAAAAACAGTATCGGGTGGAAGATTTATTAGAAGAGTGGAATATAAAGTGATTTTAACTTTTTTACTCAAGTGTGGTTATAGTTTGAAGCAGGTGAATACCTGAATGGTTCCTTCAAAAGTCCACGCTCATAAGGAAGAAGAAGGAAAAAAAGAAAACTCAGAAAAGTACACGGGGTATGCCGAGAAGTCTCTCTCGAAAAGCTGGCTATTGCAAATGTTGTTTCGACAGAGTTGGAGAATGTTGTTCAGGGTATTCGGCAGAGGTTTTCGTTTGTCTGCAATTCCGGTCCTTATTGTGTGATGGATGAGCAACAGGTAGGCGTGACGTTCCATTGTGCACTATCCCCTGCGGTAAGCTGTGGGTTTGGCTGTGTTGGTGATGCATAGCAGAACTTTTTAAAACTCTATGTGTGGAAACATGGACTTTAGGAATACCGGAAATAAAGAAAATTGAAGCATTTGAAATGTGGTGCTGTAGAAGGATGCTGAAAATTGAGTGGACGGATAAAGTACGAAACAAACGAGTTTTTGAAATGAGCGAGGAAAGAAGTTTATGGAAGAGTCTTACAGAAAGAAGAGACATGGCAGTAGGTCATAGTTTGAGACATGCGGGATTGATTAACTTGTTAGTGGAGGGAACAGTCGAAGATAAGAACTGTAGAGTGAGACAGATTAGAATATATGAAGCAGATAATTGAGGACGTGGGTTGTAAGGGATATGTAGAGATGAAGAGGTTAGCACAAGGTAGGAAGGGATATGGATTGGATCAAACCAGTCGATGACAGCAAAAAAGAAGACTGAACGCTTAGAAACTGTTTGTCAGTTTGTATAGTTGACAGTGCTGTCTGGACGACATTTAGGGATGATTGCTGCAGTTTGATAGAGCTATCATTGAAATCTCTATATTTCAACAGTTAGTTTTCCAAATACGTATTCTTCTTGGATCAACGCTGTGCATAATAGATACTGTTTATGGGAACACGTTTTATTTTCCAGCGACTATCTGGCATTTTAAAATGTTTGAAAGCCCCTGTAGGGATTCCATCATGTTTCTTGTATAATATTTCTAGAAGATGATTTTGCGTGTCAGACCCTTCTTCTTACTTTATACGTAACCAAAATCCTTAAATGAGGTACCGTTTAAATAATTATATTCCCCGTCTAACGTCCTGGTGATCTTCCTCGTTGGTTGTTTACTGTTACATTACAATGAATAGTTAATTCGTAATTGCTCATTCTATTGTTTGTTTGTAATTCGCAAGTATTGGCTCCTGAATTTTTTTCTGGATGCGTCGATATGGCACGGTGACATGATACCTCTTCAACGGTTACGCTTAAATTCTATATTAAACACGTTAATCAAATTTAGAAACGTACAATAATTTTTGCAATAACATGTTTCTTCAAAACATTATTAATGCCCTTCCTAATGGCAAGACAATTCCCTCTGAAGGTTTCATGTGCGATAATAGAAAATAAAGCACATGATCAAACTCTTTCAAAAGTTGGTGAAAATTCTGGATTTTTATTTCTTTATAAAAGACGGAAATTCTTGCCACTGTACAGTGCTTTTCTCTTTGCTTATACACCCATCTTCTACGAATTTCTTACGCCAATTGTAAATCTGTTTATGACGAGATGGCACTTTATAGACCTTATGACAGATTACACGCTGGACAACAATAGATTCACACAAAACGACTTCTTTTGTGAGATCGCTATTTCCTCGCAACAGATAACAGCGCCATCTGCTGCAGCGAACGGAAGTAATTGGTGGGAGTTACAAACTTTGAACCTTCGTCTGTCCAATGATATGTGTGCGTATTTGTGTCTCTTAGTTTGTAAGAAATAAAAATGCACTCTATGCTCCCTCTTTTTGAATAACCCTAACTCATTCATTTGCCGCAGTGGCAAATGGCGTCCTTATGGTTTAGAATAATTATCAAGTGCCTTATTGCTGTAGATATTGAATTGTCAAGGACTGTGCTCTGTGATTTACCTTCCATGCAATGCAGTAAAAATTTCAAAACCTTGAGGTTATTGAGGAATTGTAATCATTATCTTCATTAGTCAATTCAATCATGAAATGATATGAGCTCTTATAGTTATGCTACGAGACAACAGGTTTTGTAATACAATATAATTTTACGTTTACTGTTCACACGAGGGTACTTTCCTCAGATTTTATACTCTTTTAAAGGCGGTGGTCTAACATTGCTGCTTGATGTTGAAGTCACAAGGTTGGGCGCCCCAGATAAAAATAAGTTAGCAGCTCATCCGTAGCAGTGAGGTTTTCGCCTGGGTACTGCTCAATGTCAACAGAAGGATGAGTTGGCTTCTGACGTCAGGTAGCCAGTTTGCCCGCGGAAATCGTGATTCTGGAGACGGATATACCGTAGATTGCCAGCCGCAGTCAACTGTTTTTACAAGCAATGTGTACAGTAGTTCTGAATAAGTAAAATATAATTATATATATATATATATATATATATTATAACTAGCTGACCCGGCAAACGTTGTTTTGCCATATAAATAACTTTCAAGTAATTTATAGTGTATACAAAAAATAGCTTACTTATTGTAAGTATGTATGTATGTAAGAATGTGTATATTGTATGTATGTAAGAATGTGGTATATGCCTGAAATAGGCATGGAGCGCTGTGAACGATGAGGGAATATAAAAATAACAAAACGTCTACATTTTTTGCCGCTAAAATTGCTCTTTCTGCAAGCCACTCATGATTTATGTACTGTGTGTATACATCGGGAAATATTTGTTCAATGAGAGTATCTTGCGAATCAGCGATTGTGAAGAAATCGGTCGGTAATTTTACGTATCCAGTTTCATCTATAGCAACTTTTCCATCACCGATATCTAAGAGTTGTTTTGAAAATGTTCCAGCTGATGGATCTTGAAGCATTTGAACGCGCATATTTACTTTTAGCTGTAATTTTTCAACATTACGCCACAATGGAGATGATTTTAAGCAAGCGTTGTACTCATCAGCGTATGTTGAACGTGGAATGACTGGAAGTGTTTGTCTGAAATCACCTGAAAGGACCAATAGAGTTCCGCCAAATAGTTTGTTGTTGTTTTTAATATCTTTCAATGTCCTGTTCAACGCCTCAAGCGAATGTTTGTGTGCCATAGTACATTCATCCCAGATGATAATTTTACACCGTTTCAGCACGGTGGCCATGGACGATTGTTTCTTAATGTTGCATACTGCGTCAGGGTTATTCTGAATATTTAGTGGCAGCTTAAATACTGAATGAGCTGTTCTGCCTCCATCCAATAAAGTTGCTGCAATGCCCGATGATGCAACGGCCAATGCGATGCCATTATTTGATCGTATTTCAGCAAGAATTATCGAAATAACGAATGTTTTGCCAGTTCCACCCGGTGCATCCAAAAGAATTACTAAAATGGCTATTAAAAAATAAGGGTTGATCGTAGAAGGGTGAAAATTTAGGATTGTATGTATTTTTGTATGTTGTATCATAAAAAAATAAAAAATAAAAATTTTGTCTAAAAAATAAAAAAAAATTTAGGGGTGGACTACCCTTAACATTTAGGGGGATGAAAAATAGATGTTTGCCGATTCTCAGACGGCCAATGCGATGCCACTATTTGATCGTATTTCAGCAAGAATTATCGAAATAACGAATGTTTTGCCAGTTCCACCCGGTGCATCCAAAAGAATTACTAAAATGGCTATTAAAAAATAAGGGTTGATCGTAGAAGGGTGAAAATTTAGGATTGTATGTATTTTTGTATGTTGTATCATAAAAAAATAAAAAATAAAAATTTTGTCTAAAAAATAAAAAAAAATTTAGGGGTGGACTACCCTTAACATTTAGGGGGATGAAAAATAGATGTTTGCCGATTCTCAGACGGCCAATGCGATGCCATTATTTGATCGTATTTCAGCAAGAATTATCGAAATAACGAATGTTTTGCCAGTTCCACCCGGTGCATCCAAAAAGAATTACTAAAATGGCTATTAAAAAATAAGGGTTGATCGTAGAAGGGTGAAAATTTAGGATTGTATGTATTTTTGTATGTTGTATCATAAAAAAATAAAAAATAAAAATTTTGTCTAAAAAAAAAAAAATTAGGGGTGGACTACCCTTAACATTTAGGGGGATGAAAAATAGATGTTTGCCGATTCTCAGACCTACTTAATATGCTCACAAAATTTCATGAGAATCGGTCAAGCCGTTTCGGAGGAGTATGGGAACGAAAATTGTGACATGAGAATTTTATATACGTATAAGATTTATATTGCCGGAAGACGATTTCTGTATCTTTGGTGTAACTCGTATTTGCCTATTAGAGTTTTTGTAAACAATGTAATGGCAACAGTTATTACATTAAAATGGAAATTAACTCACAGGCTCCTGAAATTTTGGTTCACCATGTATTTTTGTTTCTTGTAATAAAACTCTTTATTAGACCCTTTAATTTCGTACAAGCTTTTAAATAACTCATGCCGAATATGACTACTTTGACTGTTGTTTGATTATTACGTGTGGAACAGTCGGAACATGTACTTTTTAATGAAAATGTAGTTTTGCTCTTTGCGTAGCTACAATATGTCCTAACATCTGCCTAAAATGTGTTTCCCAGTTAATCTGAACCACCTCCATGAGTAAAGTAAGATCAGTCTGCCTTTCTGGCTGTCATGTTTAGCAAAATCTAGAGAACTAGTAGGTGCCACACATCATCTAATTTTAAAAATAACTAAGCTAAAATATAAATTTATTCTCGCACCGGATGAATTCAATTCAAGGATGAAATAATCACTAAGAAAATTTGGAGAGTTATTATTAAGATAAACAAATATTACCAATGTTCTCAAAATAATTACCGTCCTAATCAACGAATAGTACGCTTAAATTTCATAGCTAAAAAACCAAAACAGCATTGTCAAGACAGAGATCAGCCACATAAAAGATGTCGTATCATGAAGTAGTTCCCTAATAGAAAAGAATTAATAGCATTTTCGTACAATTTGTGCGTAAATGGATCCGATAGTTTGATACTTCCTCGACTAGAAGTTTTCCATCGGTTGCAGAGAACATCTACTATTATCGAGTAAGAAACCAACATCACACACAAAACTTACTCCCGGGCAACATCAGATGAAACTACGCCATTGAAGCTCGTCCACCTGTTTCACTGGCCATTGAAAATTTTTCTGTCAACCTCTAAACCCACATATGCACGCTTTGCGATACGAAATTGTTGCCAAATTGATGCCTTAGGGCAGGGATCGGCAAACCGCTACTCCCGAGCCGCAAGTGGCTCTGGGGATATTAATGTGACTGTTCAATAATTTTTTTCTTACATATTTACGACAGTATTAGTATTAGTAGCAGTAACGTCGGAAAGATCTAAACTCTTCTAGGCTGCCGGACGTCATTTTAAGCAAGTTCTTTTGCCATCCTTTACCGACAATACAACAAATTAAATAAAATACCACAGTAGTTTTAGGTTATTTGTTGTGTGTTCACGCCGGTTGTTTTATTTGTCTTGACTATTATAGTGTTGGGTCTTGTTTAGTAATTGTTTCTGATTTAAAAAATATTTGTTTATCTGGTAATGTATCATCTTTAATTTCATATGGCGGTTTATTGTTTTTTCCTTTTTAATTCCCAAAAATATACTTTTACCTATTTTTAAAGACACTATTAAATTGCTACTAAGAAAAAATACGAAAAAGTAACAGATGAACGTTCAGAATTCAAAAGTGAATGGCCTGAGTTTTTTGCGTAACTACTTGCAAATAATAAGCAGTCCAATGTAGAAAGACATAAATAAAGTAAGGCTCATTTGCTACAACATATCCTGTTGGCAATATGCGAAAGAAAGCAGTGGAGGAACTACAGAAAGTATGCAGGAAATAAAAATCGATTATTCGATAAATTATAATGTAACCAGGCCTATGGCTCTTACAAATTTTTCCCGACGCTTTTAATACTGGAATTGGCTCTTTAGTTTCTAAAGCCTGCCGACCACTGCCTTAGGGCGGTTTGATCCACTTACAAACACTGCCTTCGCTCCTGTGTAGTATGCCACCCTTGCAACACCCGCAATCTGCGCAACTTTTGAGTGCTGAAGTACGCAAGCTTGCCGGCCTCGGTAGCGTAGGGGCTAGAGCACTAGCTCCGCGTGCCGAAGGTCGCCGGTTCGAATCCGGCCGCGGGCATGGATGTTGTGTGTCTGTGTGTATGTCCTGTCCATCCTGTGGTGTCTATACTTAGTAATCATAACATACTGGAGAAACTATATCACTGGATGAGATATAATAAACACATCGAACTGGCTGAATGGCTTAGTTGCCGAAAGCCATTAAAAAAAAAAAAAAAAAAAAAAAAAAAAAAAAAAAAAAGTACGCAAGCTTTCCTTAATTCGTTAGTCTTTATCTACACCCTTCAAAGGAAAAAAAAATCAAATTATTTCACCTAATACCTGCTACCATTCTTCTTCTTCCTGATACTGGAACCAATAACTTAAATTATAATTATTCTTGACTATAATTAATGTTATTTAGTATAAAGTATACCTAAAATAACTATTAAGTATAGATTTACATTTAACTGATAATATTATACTGTCATAATTACAACTATAGTTGCTAATTCATGTCCTAGACAAAATACAACGATATCCATTTTGTTGCATGAAATAAAAATTTGTTACTATTGAAATTTTGGTGAATGGTAGTAACTGGAATTCGTATTTTGAATAAAAAAAAGTTTCCAGTCGCATTTTAGACAGACTTCTGCTCTCCGTAGATTCAAAAAAATCAAGATCAGTTTGCATATCATCCTCGACCAATCAATTAGAGGATAATAGACGTGTATAATGTTAAGTGTGATTTCTAGTGCCGTTATGAAACATGAAGAAATGGAGTCAGTTGAGTACTGGTTACATTTAAGTTTTTTTTATTATTATTTGTTGCGTACTGCACATTTGATTGTGATGAAGTAATAACCTAATGAATCTGTCTATGTAGAAAGCTATTCTGGTCACTGTGTCATTGCGTCCGTAACGCTGACAAAATGTGTCCGGCTTTCCTTACAGGTTTAATTGCTGTCAGAGATGTTACTGCAAAACTAACGTTATGGGCATTATTTAATAATAGTTCTATTTAGTTAAGTAACCGCGAAGAACTGAATTGATAGATCAGTGTTGTATGTATTACGTTTAAATTAACATATTAATTATTATTTGCTTTTTGTTTATTTTTATTAAGTAAATGTAGATGTATTCTTATACTCTCTGGCCAGAGATATCATTATTACCAGAAACTTAGAAATATGTACCACATTATATCATTTTTAAGGTTATGAACGTTATTTAATAACAATTGAATTTAATTAACCAGCTGCGAGGAAATGAACTGTCAGAACACTGCGTCCAACGCGTTTATTTTATTTATTTAATTCAAGTTATTTTTATTCGGTGTAGATGTCTCAGTTATATTCTATACTCGAAGAAATTAATTTGCTATAACTCTTGCGTTCAACGCATCATTTTTGACGGGTTTAGAAGCCAGTCATCCAACAATTGCCCTGTTCACAGTTGGTTGGCAACACTTGCCAAGCACATGACGATCAATCGCGGAATAAAACAACGGAGGGAGAGAGGAAGAGGAAGGTAATATTTCATTTTTCCCTGCCGGACACTGTGGTTTCCACTCAACGCATTTCCAATTTCTGAGCCGATGATGGTTTGGTCGGTTAATTTTTGTGGTTGGATCATGTATACAACACGTTAAGCCGACAGTCAAATCTACTTACCTTTGTTTGCTCTTGTCAATTAAAACTCTACATGTAATCAGATTCAATATTTGTATTCCGGCATCTAGTAAACACTGGTATATGAAAGATACGCGAAAACTGTAATGAAACTTTTCTCAGATTTTTTGCTTCATATTAACAGAAACATTAGGGGCATTTAAACTGGCCCGGCCGTATATCAGAGGAATTGTTTGATACTTGGAGAAGATCCATAGAGTCTCTCGTAACTTCTTTAAAATGTTATATTACATTTTCGCACGTAACCAAAACACAAATAAAACACAAGTGTCAGTCAAAGAACATAAAATTTAACTGTTGGATACCGTGGAGTCTTATCTATATATAAAATAAGACTGAAACCGGAAGGAAGATTTTACATTTAAGATATTTTTGCAAAAAAGAGACACTGATAATTACAAATAGAAAGAAATCAAATTTATGTCACGTGAATATGTTTGACACTATCGAGGAAGGCTTTATTTGGTTTATTTAAATTCTTACCAGTTATCCCTAGATTCTTTAAGTTTTGCAGAACTTAAGAGATCGTAACCTCTAACTGAATCAAATTTTGAGAAAATTTGCAAAAATAAGTCTTTTTCTTGTTTCTCTTTCAACATGAAAGGAGTTAACTTGCTGTAAATAAAAAAATACTGTTTGTTACTCATCTGTTATTTGTTTTTGTTTTTTTTTGCGTCTCTCGAATGAAAAGCAGGACAGGCCACAAACTTTTTGTGTTGATAATTCACCGTACTTGTGAATTTTTATAATATTCATGATCAGTATAATTCTTTATCAGACACTCTGAAAGAATCATGTTTTTCTTGTTGCCAGTTATAAAACTTTACTTATTAAATATTGTAGCAGAATGACCAAAATGTGTCATCTTGTACAATTTTAATTGTTAATACACTTGCAATGGACAAATGGTATAAGGAATATTTGCTTACGTTTCGAGCTTTAACGGACAATGGGCAACCACTTGTTTCTCAGAGAGTGGCTATAATTCCCCAGGAGAGTCACCGCTCGAGGAAAATAACAAGACCGGGTCTTTGACTGGGACATTGACTTCCAACTAGCTCCGGAAATTTCCTAACGGGTAGTTGCCGAACTTCCACGATGTGTGTCGATTCCTTCCGATCAGCCAAGAAACAACTAAAGCTAATAAAATTGCGATTGAGGAAGAGAGTTTCTTAGAGAACCAATCGGCAGTGTAAATATATTCGCATGATAATAATTTCTGTGTTGTTCGCATGTCACCCAAAAACGACGGAACAAAAGTGGCGGGTGAACGACGCAGGAGCTGAAAGAGGAAGGATAATGATGGATCTTAAGTGTTCTGCCTTCTGAGAGTGAAGGCGGAAGTGTTCTTACGAATTGCGCATTATTAGAGCGGCGATCGTACGTAAGAAATATCGTCTTATGCGATCTTGCTGACTGCTGATGAGCTCAAGTGACTGGTAACTTGAGTGTTAATCTAAGGAAATGCTACATCATTATCTACATCATGGTAATTTGTTTCTACGAAAAAACAGTGTACACATCGTTAATTCATTGAGAAACTGCCCTCTAACGATCGTATTAAGGAAACATAATCGGTCAAGATCCTTACCTCCGACTAATTAACTACGCTACATTTTTTTTTTTTTTTTTAAAGCTGAGAGCAACGAACTAAGTTTTATGTTCTTTGAATCACCATATTTTGTGGATTTATATTTGGTAGTATCCTGGCGCCAAGACATTTCATGCTAGTGTAACTTGTTTAACATAGCTTCATTTTGATAAATACCGACCTCTGTTTGTAAAAGATTAAATTAGATCGATCACTTCGAGGAATTTTTGTTATCTGCCGTAATATTTTCAACATGTTTATTTTCTACCTATGTTTCGTGTTTTGTTAGATATTTTCATTTTGTCAGCTTATTGTAAGACGAGGAAGTGATTTATTTTATTCATATTGCCGCATGAACGCCAGTGTACCGTCTGCCAGCATGGCGCAGCGGGTAGCGTCACGAATTGTGGTACCGAAGGTCGCCGGTTCAATCCCGCCCACTGACAAAAATTATTTAATTCTGTTTATTATTTCCAGAAGATTCTACATGTTTCCTAAGGTCACTTGTAACTTCTACTTGTTAACTACTCTTGTAATTTCTAGTACGTTCTATCTGTGTATAAATAGAAGAGCATTCTGCCCAAGAGGCAGTCAGTGCTGCGTGTATCTTTGAGTTCTCAATAAACCTGTTCTCAGTTTAAGTGCTGTGTTCATTGACAAGTAACCTTCGAATTCACACCTGCCCCGGTTGCAAAGCGACATAGTTTGGTGGAGACGCCGGGTACCCTGTGCAACAGCTGCATCATCGTGGCTCCGATTAGGCAACGTAAAAGTCGCCGCCTACACGGACTGGAACCGGACTACAAAGGATATACTCAGTACGTCCTTCCGAAAGTCCGCGTCATTAGGAAACCCATGGCGGCAAGCCAGCTGC
>CM061920.1:329644128-329665665 GCA_031002005.1 Vandiemenella viatica | reverse complement strand
ACATAGGGATGTGGAGATACAAACAGATGAAGAAGATGACATTGTAGTTTTTGAGCGTGAAGATACAGTGCCTCAGCGTAGTCTGGAGGTACCAGATCCTGAACCACGAACCTCCAGATCACGCAGGCGTTGAGCATAAGTAAGGAATTCTTACTATGGGGGTAGTATGAACTTAGCAACATATTTGGTAGATTATAAGATTGTATGATTATAAGTGTTGTAGATTTTAGTTCTTGTTAATTTTTCATTTTGAATTGACACTTGCGGAAGATTTTTCGTCTTTAAAGACGAAAAATCTTTTCCACGCGGCGGAGCTGTCGCGGTAGCTGATTTTAGTATAGAGTTTAGCGGTAATGAAGGCGGAGTGCTTCCAAGCCAACGCAGTAGTGTGCAGATTACTCCGCTCATATACGACACCACGCTCAAGGCCGCTGATCTTGCGGTCCGTACTGTGGGAAACTCAGCCAACACGGCTAGTACACGAGGCTTACACACTATGAGCACGTGAACCACACGCGTGTTCATAGTGACAAACAGCCAATGAGAGGAAGGCTTTCCCCACCTTCCGGAATCGAGGGCGCCTCTTTGCGCGCACGATTCGCCCCAGTCCGTGATGTGAAATTTCGTGGGGCAGACCTGTTACCATCCAATTAGGCCATTTTAGGCATTTCTCCTATCATTCTCCCTCTGCTGGCTTGGAATGCACACTGCATTAACATTGGATCCTATGGTCCACTATTCCAATATCAGGAAACACCGATTTCATGTACTAGCAACTTGTAACTGTACCACACAGCCGCTTTCACAATAAATCAAGTAGCCACAACTCTTCATATCATTTCAAGGAGCCCCTACATCCTGATTTTATGCAAATTAAGTCTCTGTGAATGTATTTTTTTCCTAGCCAGGAGCTTACAGATGCCGACTGGAAACCCGAAGTACCTCAGCCGACAGTAAGTAGACGCTAGGACGGACCCACAGTGGGTAAGTTCGGCTTTCGCTCGGTCAACACGCGACAATTGGTCTTCGTGTTTAGTACCACTAAATCCGATTGACATATTGCTTTTGCTAACTCTTCGCCTCTATGATCCGTTACTTCATCGTACCACATCTTACTGTGCGCATTGAAGTCTCCTGCTACAATACTTTTATCCGGGAGTTGGGAGAAGATTTGGCTCCATTCAGTTTCATGAGTTCCAACATGGGGGGGCACATAAATAGCTGTTACATTCCTGATCTGATGCAGATTAAGCACATCCACCGATATGATTTCTATGTTGTCGTTGCTGCACTGCAGTGTTTTGGGCACCGCTACTATATTCTTTGCTATGATGACTGCTACTCCACCATATCCGTCCTCCCTATCTTTTCTAAAAAATTTATATTGTCTGTCTCTTATCCTAGTATCTTCTGTCAACCATGTTTCTGAAACTATAGCGATATTTGCTTTACATTCACTCATTAAATTGGTGAGGTCATTCCATTTGGCCTTAACACTTCGGGCGTTCCACTGAATCACATGTAGTTGTCTTATATCACCTGTCCTCTGCATAGTTGGTATTATGGGTAATTTGGTTGCACTATTAATTCGATAGATTTCCTAATTTCATCCAGTTGCAGTGTCTCTAACCCACTGTCTTTTATATGTCTCGTTACTATCATGATTAGATTAAAAATTTCTTCAATTAGCCTGCTTTTCCCGTTTGTAGTATTGGAATAATTCGTTATCCCCTGCATCCTTGGAGGATATGGGTTTTGGGCTATGGGTGTAACTGGCACTTGTGTTGGGTAGAGCCAAAGTTGTCGATAATCCTGTGCGTTACCGCGCTGTTGGGTTTCCTTGAGCGTCGATCTACTCCCGGCCAAATCCCCGTTGTTGTGTAGTTGTGCTGTACCCAGTGTAAAACCTGTTAAATCAGATTGTTGTTTCCTTTGGTCTGGTATCAGCTGGGACTCAGTCGGATCCTCTCCTAAATCTTCCTGAACCTGTATTGACTCTCCACTGAGGTATTGAGTTGGCCCAGTTGCTATCCTAATTATTCCATTTCCCATCTCTTGTGTTGTTGGTGCTATTGTCCCACTACTCAGCTTTATCTGCGGGAAGTCGATGTAACTTCCCGCGTCTGGTACTACAGTGGGCCGAAATATCGCCTTTTCTCTCTCGTATGTTGAGGCTGCTTGTGCATATGTTCTGTTGTTTAAGGTAGCTTCCGCTTCCCTTAGGGAAATGTTATTTCTAGTAGCAACTTCTTGAATATTTTTACGTCTATTGTATTCCGGGCATGTTCGGTCCGTGACATTGTGTGCTCCCCCACAGTAAAAACACCTAATGTCTTGAGTTATGCACTGTGTATCAGGGTGTGTCCCACCGCACTTAATGCAACGTGTTTGCCCCTGACATTGTTTACTAACATGTCCATACCTATAGCAGTTATAGCATATTTTAACCGACGGGAAGAAAGGTGTCACTTCACATCTCGCCCCGTGGATATTCACATACCTTGGGATAGTTTGGCTATCGAACGTTAATACACACGTTTGTAGGTTAATTATCCGTTTTTCTTTATTTTGTACCACTGTTTTGTTCATTCTCCGGGCATTAATAACCTTGACCGGCGATTGAACTTCTGCTACCAGTTTTCCATTGTAATACTTTGATGTACTCCTCTTATTACCCCCTGTTTGTATACTAGGTGGTTAGGGATATATATTTCTAAGTCCTTACCGATTTTTCCTGATGATTTTATTATGTTATTAGCAATATTTGCATTACCTACTTCAATCCTTAATCTGTTTCTACCCGAGTAGCTAATATTCAAAATTTTCCCTTTTATTTCCGGGATTGATAAATGAAGCAACTTTCCCACAGACATTGGGTGGAGCTTACCAATACTATTATTCTTACTCTCGATAAAAAGAATAAATGGGCCATTGTCCCACTGCCTATAAAAACGATGAGGTCTACTGTTATTATTATCAGATAGTGCCTGATTACTACTATGCCTTACACTCTGCTGCTGTTGTTCCGGAACTAGCCCCATGTTATTTCTTGTTGAGACGGATTCATAACTGAGGTCCGAACTGACAATTTTCCTCTTGTCTGCTACAAGTTCTACACTTGGTTCTATCGGCCGCTTTCTAACATTAGCGCCTTCCTTTTCGGCATTTTCCAAATTATATTCCATGCTTTCGCTCTCCACATCACTTGCACTAACAGTACTTACTGCTTGTACCACTGCCGCTCCGACTGCAGCTACTCCAGTTGACACGTCTGCTGTCGTCGGGGGCGGAGTCGCTCCACCGCCTTCCCCATACTGGCCGCCAAACATTTCCACGCCGTAGGGAGGGTGCCCTCCGGTGGGTGATGAGGATGCACTGTATGGGCTGCCCTGTCTTCAAGCTGGTTTCTTTTCACTGGTTACGCAAAAACTTTCCACACCAAATTCTCTCTAAACAGGAAACATAAGACACGTTCACTGAGCCAACGAGGAAGTGATCGCTTCGGCGACTCGCTACGAACTGGCCATGGTATTTTGAAGGAAACATCCGCGTTAGTCTGGAGTGATTTGAGGAAAGCACGGAAAATCCAACTCTGGATGCCCGGACAGTGATTGGAACCGGCGTCCTCCCGAATGAGAGGCCAGAACAGCTTTCCCACGACGATCGGTGCATCAGATCGAGACGTAAAATGCATAAATAGGAATCAGTCTTTCGTTATATAGCAGTCATAGAGCATATGTGGTATCTCCAGGCATTTGAGACTGAGCGGACTGGAGTTTTTACTGACAGTGAACATCGATTTGTTTGATAGCTGAATTCGGTCCTAGTGTTATTCGGGGAGAAAGTGTTGGTCACTAAAAGAGTAGTGAGCCAGAGAAAAGTAAAGTGTAGCCGAGTGTGGTTCTGTTCTGTCGTAAAGTCTTTCTGAATTCTTGAGGGTTCAGAATATTGTCTGAGATCCAGTGTCTGTTTCTTGAAATGTGTAGCTGGGGGCCATTTAACTTCAGAGATTGAGCAGAGCCTTAGTTCAGATTTAAATTGTTTCGTTTCAGATATGTTCGCGTCGGGACTAAATGATTGTACGGTATTTAATATAAAATAATTTAAATCTTTTGTTATCTCTCAAGCAAGTGACATTAATTTATTGAGAGGAGTGAATACGTTCAGATACGTTAAACTTTGTGTGAAATTTAGCTACAGCATGCGAGATTAAATTGTGGGAGTGATGCTATTCAAAGAGACGTAATTAAGACTTCCTTTTTTGTGAATATTTACAGGTAACTTCTTCGGAATGTTTACGTAACGACAAGATAATATTTTGAATCGAACATTTGAGTCATCAACTAATACAAAAATTTTCAAAGTGCTGTGTTTAACATTTTGTATGCCGTGGATCTTCTGATTAAAGACGTTTTTTGTAAATATCGGTCAGTGATCCTACGAGAAAGAAGAAAGGAGACTTTTAAACATAATAGTTCAGACAATTACGAAAATTTAATTGCTGTGTTTCAGTAGTTTGCGAAATCCTTTCTGTTCCTTTTTTTCAGTTTTAACTAACTGAAGTCTCTGCAGAATTCAGCCGCCGCCATTATAACACTTTTGGCTCCTTAATTACATCACAAACTGGATACAATTCTGTTCAGCTCACAGGAATTGAATAAAAAAGGAAGAGAGTGAAAAGTTGCATGAAGAGTCCTAGGGCGTGCCACCGCGGGAGCCCATCTATCAGATGCGACGTTTCGGAGCCACTCTCCGCTCTATCTTCTGGCGAAGTGACAAGTTGTTTCGGGAAATCATGAAAAACGGAAATCTGAATGGCCGACTTGGTAATCAGACCCAGGTTATGATGAATGCCAGGCAGGAATCGTTACTGTTCAGCCACTAGGTTCTGTATTTTGTTAAAAACTACGCTCTGGAAGTAACAGCTCAGTTTGTTTTCCAATCTAAATCTAATTGACCTTCCATGCTTCGTTGCGGACAGAAGTACACGCTTCCAGTGCCCCTAATATCTCTTATATTAAGTTACAGGTAGCAGAACTCTTTTTGTTTGTGTTATTTAGTTCATTTAAATCTATCAGCAATATACACATGTTACGCAGATTTTTCTCTATTTATCTGTAGGAGTATTTACAGCACTTGATTTGAGGAAAAATCAAGTTCGATTCCTCTGTATCTAACTAATACTAAAGTTGGACATTGAACATAGCGCCATTTACAAAACATACAATACATTTAATATAAACATAAAAATCTGGTTAACGTAGATTTATAAGCGGCGAGACATTACGAAATTTTTTCTTCACTTTTGTAGATAGTTCAATTCTAATTTTTAACAAACTTATTTACCAAGTGTAAATACAATTCGGATTCTGCAGATATAATTCTGATATGAATTAAAATAATAATAATAAAAATATTTAATCAAACGTAATAATAATAAAACTAAAGTGTTTGCAGAACACTGCGTCATTATATCTCCTACCTGATGCTCTGGTCAACGGACGGCAACAAAGTCATCTACATTGCTTAGATATTCCAATGTTATGACTGCTGTTTAGCCCCCAACACCATACATGTGTAGGAAGTGAAATAAAAAAATGGAACATTAAAATGTGAGTGTTATGAACTAGAACAGCTGATACTTCTGGCAGCAAGTATTTGGTATTAAAATGTCACCAATCACCTGGAATTTCTTTGGTAAACAAGAAATCTATTTCTCAATGTGGTTCCAGTTAAGCCCGAAAAGAGCGGATAGTAGCACATAATGCACTGTCGAAAGGTGACCTCGCGATTTCTTTGGTTAAGTGTGGGAGCTGGGACAGTTTCCACAAAAGCAAAACCGCGCTGTTCCGGGAGCGAACAAGTGATCTTGTATAGCCTTCACTAGCTGGAACTGGTCCCGATGGTAGTTCAGACTAAAGAAGGGGACGACTCAAAGCAAACAGGTCTGGCAACGTAAAACCTGCAAAACGAGGGTAGTGTATCTCCATTGAGTCTGGAAGATCAAGTTTACCACAAAAATTCTGCACCTTCACGGCATTTTTTTTTTTTTTACTTTTTATTTTTTTAATTTACTACAATGGAATCTAAAAGAAATCAGTGTTAAGGTAATGAGCAAGGGTGGATTTTGGAATCCTTGTAATACCAAAATCTGGATGGCAATAATTCAAGCAGGATATTTGGGAATAATCGAAATCACCTACAACAAAAAACAGACCACTTTAGTTCAAATTGACCCAGATTTGTCACAGACACGATAAACTGTACCAAGGGACTATTAAAAGAACCAATCGGCTGTAACCTACTACAATAATTTCTTTCTCCTTAATGGAAAGGGAAAATGTCAGATTTGTAGGTTTGGGTGATTGATTATAGCTCGAGCGTGGGATATGAGCAGTCGTTGGTTCTATCCCCGGTCCGGATAACCAGATTTCGGTTTTCATGGCGCATGTTTGGATGGCTCCTTCAAAAATCCATTGCTGAATACCTTCGCGTTCGCTGTCTCCTATCTACTTTTTTTTTACTTAAGGCTTTGCGCCTCGTAGACGTCGAGGTCATCAGAGGCGGGATGGGATTGGGGACAAGGAACGGGAAGGAATTCGGCCATGGCCTTTTGAAGGAAGCATCCCGGCATTCGCCTGGGGTGATTTGGGGAAACCATGGAAAACCCAAATCTGGATGCCTGGATGGGGATTCGAACCCACGTCCTCCCGAATGCGAAGCCAGAACTTTAACCGTTCATCCACCACGCTCGGTCCCAATCTACTCTTGACTCTAATGACCTCGATGTTGACAAGCCGTAAAGCCCCAAAAATGAAAAAAGAAATAAACTGAAAACGCATATTCAATAATTTCATGTGGCCTATATTTAAGTCCATTCTTCTAAATTTGTACGTATATGTCATTGTACGTTTATGTATTGTCACACTTGAAAACTTAAGAAAGAAAACATACACTTGACTGTGAAACCTCCTGGTGTCCTTAGTGCTACAATACTGTGGAGCGCATGTGGCAATTCACTCGCCTCTCGCGTTAAGTACTGCAGCTGTGTTATTGCTGAGGTTCAGACTTGATTTGGCGAAACAGGTGGCCATCCGCAGTCGATGCACGGGTGTTACATTATGCAAATTGTTATCCGCCATTCTCAGCTGAAAAAGGAAATGAAGTTATTTTCAAGCGCTGGATGTGTGCACTGGCACGACTAGAAATTTCCCAAGAGTAGCCGGGGCAATGGTGCACCTTGTTAAATCTGCCGTGGAGAACAGGCTAATGCATGCACACTTCCGTGTGAAATTACCAGAGTGCATCAGCGAAGGTTTTCACACTCGCATAAAAATACATTTTCAACTTGCTAATATATATATATATATGTTAAGAATCTTGCAAACATTCTCACTGTCGAGCGTATGGGGAAGATGAACGTCATCATTCTTCACAATCAGCTTTACCTCTGTTGGTCATGGTTAGCGTGTGGAAAATTGATGTTACGTAAAATACAGTAACAAAACACAAAGCCAAACACGGGAACAATCAGCAGCGCGTGGATAGCTGTCGTTCATAGTGTTAGGTGTTAGACGTACACAACGTTTGGATCTAGTTTCGTCAACAGAAGTCATGAGTTATTGACCATTGAATGCACAATCCAGTCGTGCCAAGTTGTCAAAATGAGTACACAAGATCAGGTCATTCATTCTTAACATGCTTTACAGAAATAATTTGGTTTCGGTAAAGAGACATAATGTACTCACATTTTAAATTATCTACTTAGAGTACAATGAAGTTTCGCATCGTATAGAGACAAAAATAAAATAAGCTTCATGCAACCACTTATAAGTAATAAAATTATCGGTATAAATAATACATATTGTCTTATAATTTCGAAAAATTACTGAACGGGGATAGACAGACACGTTCGATATGGAGGTCTCTGTACTGTTTTTCCGTGTAGCGGTCAGGTAGCTGAGTGGTTAAAACGGTTGCTTACTAATGTTTGGGTTGTGGTCTCCGGTTCAAATCCTCGTGGAGGCTAAGATTTAAAAAAATTGTTTTTGATCGTAAGAGCCACGCCTGGGCCATATCTTATTCGGATTGAATGTTAAACTGTAGATATCACAAAGTTAGGAGAGCAATGCGAGGCGAATCGTAGGTAGTCTTGCAATCCTGTAGGTGTACACCTTTTTACGTTATATTCGCAGTCAGTGTGTTTGTGATCTGCAGTAATAACACTATAAATGCGGAAGTAAGTCTCTGTCTTTTGTTACGTTTTGACAACTAAATGTCTATACCGATATTGACGGAATATGGCAAGAAAATCTGTAGGGAGGGCACAGGACATTTTTTTTCGGTATGATTAACAATTGTAGTCACGAAATTTTGAGAACTAATCGAATGGTGACAGAGAGACGGATGTGTATGTTAGTCCGTAATGTTACATCGTTTGCTCAAGCTATGCTTCTCGCGCATTATGTTAGTGTACAATTTGTTGATAAATTTCGTTTTGGTAAAAAAAACGTATTAGTTAGTATAGATGTCGATTTTCTTTGTCCTATTACTTTGTGTCTGCTTAAATGTTTTTGGCACCAGGTTATTTTGCCTTCTTTTTTGGCATGCCTTGCGGGCGTAAACTGGCCTAAGTTGTAGCAGAGCACGAGCAGCTAAAGTTATTAGAACCCAAGAACGGATGCTCATGCTGATGAAAGAAGAAAAGACCAAGCTGAAATAAAGTTAACACCCTCTCTCCCACATCCCCCCCACCTTCGTTTGTTTTGCTGTTTTTAAGTATGTTGGGAATTGATTCTCTTCAAGAGACAGGTTCGATGATAGCTTTCCGGTCCTATTATGCCAACTCGGTGTTGTTTGGGACCAATCCTTCGCTGCCAACAACTTTCTGTATTGAATTCTGGCAAAGAAATTCAGAATCCACGCGTACGAAGTCGCGGGTATCAGCTATTAAGAATAGTAACAATTATATCAGCACTGTCTTTGCGTTTACGACGCGAATCTAGCTTGCGTCCAAAGCAAATGATAACATTCATTCCGCAGCTAACAACGTCCGTTTGCTGAGATTGCTCATTGCAGCTAAGCTCACTTTTATTAACTTCTCTGGAGAACGGAGAGCTGTGGGACTTCACCTTGAGTGGCGTGCCACGTGACGTGCGGGCTTCTCGATGAATAACTTACTTGTGCTTCAGGGAAGTCCGCTAAGACTGCTTATCCAATAACCAAAAGTCGTCAGCGAGAAGCTCGAAACAGGTGGGCCACAGCTGACTGACACACAAGTGAAAACTCTACTCAACATAGACAGCGTAGTGCGATTATCAGGGTCTTGATTCAGGTAACAGAAGTTCGACAGCATGCCACGCTATAGACACGTTTATTTTTTTTTACAAAATACGCCCAATTAAGACAGTTTCAGAAGATTAGTTTTTTTTCAGAATATATTAACACAAATCTATACCATTATAAACCTGTAAACGAGCTGCGTCTTTGTTTCGGCAGCACTACCAAATTTTTTGATCGGGGTTTTCACAGTTTGAAAGATTATGGTCTGCCTTGAAATCTGTTGTCCACCTTATCATTCTACCTGACTGGGTAATGTGGCAAGAAATGGCAATTCGTTCGTACCGAAAACAGACAGTCATAACAGTTCTCACTGCATCTCGACTGAACATTCCTTTACGGGATACCCACCAAAGATCACTCTACAACACAGATAATCACTCCATCCTTTTGTTTTTTGACTGCATAACTTTGATTAGTTTTTTTCAATTTTCTAATCTTTAGTAGTTAAGAACATATAGAAAACGTTGATTAAATCTCCACATCGAACATTAACACTCCAACAAGATTACGAGAATTATGGAATTTAATTTACAGTAAAAGTTACAAAAATTCTACATTACAAACGTTTATGCTTTGTTACTAGAAGCAAAACAAAAGACAAACGCATTTCTACGCACATCGAGGTTCACCCGGACAAAGCAGCAGAAACAATGATATTAATTTTTAAAAAACAAGGATATCACCATGGACTAAATATGGATTCCGAAATCACCATAAGGTGCCTAAACACACAAGGCGATAACTTGGGCGATCTAACTGACCGGTGATCAAATCAACAGATCACATAATATGAAAGTTGAAGGTCATTACCTCAGTACTGACATTTTTTGTTTATATTTTGATCAATTAACTAAAAAAACTTTGAAAACTATCCTTCTACTAAAAAGAGGAATCAGGCTATACTTGAAGAAGATGGATCTGATACCTGTAACATACAGTCGAGGTAAGGTTGCTGCCCTACTGCGTTTACTCCGCAATTCACGTCAATTCACTCCAGGATGTGAATCGACAGCACAACCAATAACCTACAAAACATTGAAGTCTGTTCAGCCTTTTAGCGAGCTCTTATTTTTCACAATAGTAGTCAAATGAACCAAAACAAGACTTTTTCTACGTCTTAAAATATTTAAAAAAAAAAAAACAGGAATTAATTTACAAATGGGCACTAATTAAAAAAATAAAGCCGACAGATTCAAGTGAGATCGGTACACTTTACTAAATGAGAAAAGTAGAGAAAAAATAAGAGAAGAATTGAAACTTTTTAATCCAGATTAGAAAAAAATATAGATATAGGATGAAATGGTTGAAATATGTAATACATTTTGAAGATACCAGTGGCCACAGACGCTACTAAATTAGAAGTCAAAATAGGCAAAAAGGAATGAAAGGAGGGACAACCAAATGTGCAGGTGGAACAATCCATTAATGGTTTAAGCAATGAAGATGATATACAAACAGATCTTTTCAAGGGATAAAACTAGCTTCTGCTAAACTACTTAAACTAATGGTTCTCAAGATTTTTCTTATCAAGCCCCCTCCTCCGACAAAATTTTGTTATTAATAAGGTAAATGCTTATTTTTTATTACTACCAATGATGTCTAAGAGGAAATTATGTAGGTGATGTTAGATTAAAAGTTTTCAACTAAAAAATGTGGCGAAAGAGACAAAGTACTTCCGCGGGTGTAGAGTTAGGGTACCGTCCACACGAGGCGAAGCACCCGCCCCCTCCCCCTCTTCCCCTCCCACAACATGTCTTTGCGTCCCCCTGTGGCGGCGGGAGAGGGGGGGGGGAGGAGCGGGAGGATCCGCCTTCGAGGTTGGCGACCTATAATCTGCACAATGTAATTATTTTCGATGATTTTCTGGTTTTCTTTATTTTTATTTCTTAGAGATATCATTGCAAAAACATTCAACAAAGCATATATTTATTGTATGGCAAAATGCAGTTTTTCGAACCAAAAAAGATAATAAATGAGAGACAACAGCGTCCATTTAAAGGAAAAGAAAATAAGTGATTAGCGGGTGATTTTATTCTGCCAGTTAACGTTTAGCTATCAATGGTGTTCTCCCAGTGAATGCCCCCCATAAAACGATCTATAACCAAAGTAATCAGAACTGACAGTATTTGGAGACGTAATAAAAATCGCGGTCTACATAACATTTTAAGGGAGACAAGCGGTCTAACCACCTAAAACCCTAATATCTGTAATAGCAGTTTAGGACGCTATATAATGATACTTATTTCTTTTGAGTTGGGATATCCATACAGAATCCATACACGTTCACGACAGAAAATATTTCCAACTTTTCGTATACTTTTAGCTTCACTCTGTGCTCATCGATCTTCAACTGCAATATCTTTATGTTTCCCCAATTATTTTTTTAATGTAAACACCACATACCATTCATACTAGTAAAACGATGGCCAAAATTATTACATTCCACACTGAATTTCAGCAGCCTGTTAATGCATTACAGAGAAACAGACAAAACAATTAAAACTGGTAGACGGAATTCGGAATGCAAAAATATGGCTAATAATTTCACTGTGGCACAATAGTTACGATAAGATAATAACAAACGAATTTGTATAAATTTAAAAACATGTTAAAATATAATAAAGACACTGCATTCTCTACAGAGATATTAGCAACGAATCATTCAATCCAAGAGCGCATTTCAAGTTATCGCAAGATAATATCAAAACGAGATGCGAATTTCTAAATCCTACTCAATAAAAATAGAATTTATATCCGAAATTGTTTCAGAAGTAAATGAAACTTGTAGACTGCGTTAGTAACATCTCACAAATATATCTTCTTGAAATATATCAGAACCTTCCGTGTGTTGCAAGTAGGGATGTAACGGATATCCGCATCCGCAAACACAATTTTTAACGCTAAAGTATAGCGGATGTTTTGTTTATATTGCAATATATATTATTCTTTTCTCTTTATAAAAGATTCTGCTCATTGTCGACTAGCTAACAACAACCTGCTTGTTTTTTTTTTTTTTTCTTACGATCTTGCAATAAAACTAACAATGAACTGAACGTTACCTAAGCGACGAATGTACAAGTTTGAACTTGTATGTAAAGCGGCCTATTCACGGTCCAACTTATAGGACATCCGCGTAGAACTAACGTAGGACGCGCTCTCCCATTCACACTACTTGTAGGGGCCAAAAAATGTTCCAGTCCTTTCCACTCGTACTTTCTAGCCGCACACTAGTGTCCTTACAACACACTCGCAGGAAGTTTCCTCCGATCATGATCCAACGCCATAATTTGTTGGACGGCAAGGACCCGTGTTGGTCGTCTGGGAGTCCAGCAACATCCAACGCGTTCTACATGTAGTCCTGTAATCCATTTCATGGCTTATCAAGAGTCCTTTATCGCAAAATCGGATCACCGTAGGTCCTACATGTTGGACTGTGAATGGGCCACTATAGCGGTGGATAGTCGGGCGTTTGGAGGGCACGGAGAATTGCGGTGGCGTGGCCTTCTGCTTGACGCTTGAATTAGTTGAGTTGCGAACTCTGCAACGCTCATATGACAAAGATTGTTTTTAGACGCGTGTGTAGTTATGTAAATAATTTAATTCACTTGTGCAATCATCCAACATTTTTTGTTGTTGAAAGACGAGGCAAAAAATGAATAAGGCAGTATTACATGGTAATAGACTGTACTTATGAAAAAATACAGAATTTGGCATAAAAATATACATTTTATTTTAATTTTTTTTTGATAAAATATTAAAATATGAATAATTATAAATTTATTTTTCCACCTCCGCATCCGTAAAACTTCAGCATCTGCAGATGTCAAGCACCAAACATCCGCAAGAATGATCTCCGTTACAACCCTAGATGCAAGTAATGTTTATAGGTAAAATGAAGCCGATCCCGTGCGTGTAGTGGCTAGTGCTCTGGCATCGCGCTGCAAGGATCGTTGGTTTGAATCCCGCTTCGAGCAAGATCGTTTATAGTAAAGAGTTGTGTCCGTAGCGTGTGGTTAATATTGTTGTTCATAATAATCTGGGACTACAAAGCTTGCAACAGTAATAATAATAAAACCAAAACACAGCTGTAAAGGACGAATATCAGTTTTAAAGCTCAAAAAATACAAAATAAATCATACGAATATAAGTGTTTGGCACCTACGCAAATGCTACGGTACAGTAATGTCTACAAATTTCCTAGCCTTAATCCAGCACATCTTTTATAAATAGTCAATAATAAAAATTTTTCGTAAATAGTATATTCAAATTAAAGAAATGCACTTTTAAGAGCGGATATAGTTTGAAGAACAAACAGAAATATTCTGTAGGCAATTCGAGCGCGTAAGAAACATTAAACACAGTGGCTGTGATGTTTTTTGCTAGAAATTCTCCTAACATTGATGCTTAAGTGGGAGAAGACGGCGTAACACAACGAACACGTTGTCACCCAATGACAAAAACACATAGAAAACAGTTGCTTGCAGCAAATAGTATAGAAGACTTCAAGTTAGAAAGCACTGCAATCTACAATTAATCATCAGTATACTGGGTAATTAAGAAATTTTCGGACAGACTAATACGCTAATGAAATTTCTAAGAAAAATAAACAAACATTAGACAAACATTTAAGAGAGCACGATATTTCCGAAATAAATTACTATGGGGGAAAAAACCCTGTGAAACTAAAAATTAAAAATCCTAGAAATTTACGAACAGACGATACAACGAAAAAATTTCCAAAATATCAGTCTAACATTTAAATTTTATATAGATAACTAGATTCAGCACGTTAAACTGTACACAAGGACCCCATCTATTGGCGAAACAGCGAAAGTAAGTACAATCAAAAACTTATTACAATTTCATTATGTTTGATGGTAACGTGACTGTATTTTAGTTTGCTTTAAGTATACACGTCAGACTCCCTTTATTTCAGAAAAAAATTCGACTTTTCACGAAAATTAAATATTAATTTCTTTGTTAATGTTTATGTACGTTCTTAATATCAGAAAATTTAGGCTATTCAAGCAATTTAAATATGAATTCTTTTTTTAATGTTTCCATCAGATATTTTCTATCTTCATTGTTCCCAGGTGAGGTATCTGGATGATACATACCTCAGATTTTAAGTCACTCCTAAGCCTTGAAGTAGTGAAATTCCCAATAAAATCAATTAAACAATTTTTAAGTTATGTAACTTTTACTAAAACAGTTTAATATCCGGAACAGATTTTGTCGAGGTAGATAGCGCGATTACATATACCTCAGATATTGAGCTGTAAAATTCCAATCAAAATTCACTGAACACTTTTGAAATGAAGTCAGATTATAATTAAAAAGGTTAAATTTAGAGATCAGATTTTAATTTCCTGATCCGCTGCCACGCGGTATAACGCGATGAGTCGGCGCTAAATTTTGAGTCAGACTTGAAGCGTTCTAAATGTAGAAACCACACCGCAATATGTTTCTTAGTTTTTGTGTGATACCAGAACAAACAGAGAAATACACAAACAGACAAGAAGTTGTGATTTCAACGGCGTCATAACGTGTACACACAGCTCAGATATACAATATTAAAATAGCCTCTCTCCCGGCAGCTTCACCCGTGTGGACCTCTCAGTTCAAAGCCATAAAGAAAAATAATACAATTTCGTTAAATAGTACCAGCATAAGATACCATGAATTTAGTTTTTAATAATTTAGATTGCCTTCACGAGTGTTACGTTACTAACGTCATTACTATTGTCCATAGCTGAATTTGTTTTTTATTAAATTCATCCACAAGTGTCATGTATTTAAATAACTAAAATTACTTAATCAAGAACAATATTAATCCAAAGAGTGAATTTTATTTTTATTTTTCAATTGGTTTTGCGCCTCATTAACGTCGAGGTCATTAGAGGCGGGATAGGAGTGGAGGCTAGGTACGGAAAGGAATTCCGTCATGGCCTTTTGAAGCAACTATCCTGACACTCGCCAGGAGGAATTTATGGAAACCATAGAAAATCCAAATCTGTATGGCCGTACGGGGATTGGAACCCACGTGCTCCCGAATGCGAGGCCAGAACGTTTCCGTCCACCCACCTCGCTCGATCCAAAGACAGGGGCGTAGCTACCATAGGGTTAGGCCGTGCAGTGCAACAGGGTCCCCACTCCCAAGGGACCCCCGACCGTAGCTGAGGGGGCACCAAGCACAGCCAAGGGGGCCTCCAAGCACAGCCCAGGGGGCCCCCAAGCACAGCTCTGCTCAGAGGGCAGGTACCAGCAACTTGACAGAGCTAAAAAAGGGGGGGGCCCAAGATATTTTTTTTTTTTTTGCACCGGGGCCCTTGTTGACCTAGCTACGTCACTGTCCAAAGAGTACGGTATTTATCTTTGATGATGTGTGATCTTACGAAATTAGTGTTATTCTTTCATGTAGTGAAATCTTTGGGGCATATCTGTTCAGTTGTCGAACAGATTATCATTCAGTGTTTCGTCTACCGTTCACGTAGAGTCATAAGATATAATGAAGTTTTAAAGTTAAACCTTGAATTTTCAAATTGTGAAAACACCATCCTGATCGGTTCTGTAGTATTTGCTTGATGCGTGGACAAAAAAATCCCACGGAAGCGGACGCTTACAAGTAAAGTGATGATAGATAACACATGGATACCAAGTGCTGTGGTATGATTCAAAAGGAGCATATTACAATGCAGAAACTGCTCTGAAGCAAGCTGCCTGCAGGATTCTCTCTCGGTCGCGTCAACTACGCAACAAGCACTGGTGTTATCGAGTGGAATTTTACAGGTGACTACTGGCAACGAATCTGTTGGAGCGCTGAATGAATACGGCAAACCTGTCGCGAGCCACAGCCGGCTGAGACAGGTAACCACTTACTACTGCTTTCTCCTCTTTAGGCCGAACGGCGTTCTTCTGACGAGACGCCTATATATTAAAATGACTCACGGTCGGGGAGGTTTGCGTAAGAACCATTACGTCACCTCTCGTTTCTCTGCATCCTCAACACAATGCCGTCTCCCACCTATTTTCCCCCATAAACACGGCTAACCTTGGACTCGAAAGGACAGTGATGGGCTCTAAACTTGATGGTTACGTTGCCACGTCTGATTTGCAATACCGGTACTGATATCTGCGATTCTTTTTGGTTGTGTAAAACAGGTTTCATAACATTCCAATCTCGCTGCGCAAGAAGGCACGCTTGCCGTATCGCCGCTATATAAACTGGGCAAGGCAATTGAGATCCCCCATATCGTCGAGTGAGGAGGAGAAAAAAAAAGCTTAATTAACAACGTGACGTGAAATATGAACCGAAGCCATGCGTAACAAAGTGTTCACACAAGCCGGAGGAATTAGTTCCCAGGATGCAGCAGAGAAGATAAAAATAGCACCACCCTAATTAAATTCCTGCTCCGCTGTCTGAATGCAATATTTCTCGCCCATTCCACGCTACGTTGCAGGCAGATATAAATTCCGATTATCGCCGCACACCAAACTTCGAGTGCCCACACGCACTTCGTTTTTTTTTTTCTGTAACGGTTTTACGGCTTGTCGAGTAGCGGTAAGTAGTAATTAGGGCCAGAAAATGATTGCACACAAACAACGGGATGGAAATGGACAATGACTTTCATGACTTTCGCCTGAAGTGTTTTCTAAAAATCATGGAAAATTGAAATCTGTCGGCGCGATAGGGCATTGAACCAACGTCCTTCGTAATGCCAGACAGGAACGTTATAGTTCGCCCGCAAGGTTGATATTTGTGTATTAGCTGTGACGTTGTTGTTGAAAGTAAGGAAACTGTAGGCTGAATCGCAACTTTTTACAACAATTCAGGAACAGTGACACTATGAAAACAAGAAAACTGAGGCGTCTGTTGGCTCAGCAGTTCCGACGTTGAACTAGTTACTAGATGGAGATCGAAGAGTCTTGGCTGGGATTAAAGCGACCTTCACATCTGTCAATGCTTTCTTTATGTGAGGTACACCAGAACGCGCTTCCGTGGTTCGGCTGCCACGATAAAAGTTTAGGTCCCCTATACACGGTAGGATTACCGGACTAGGATAGGCAGCTAAGACAGAGCCGGATTGCCCAGCCGGTAAGATACTCTGACAACCTGGTCCTAAAATGAATACAAGAAATTATTATACCCTACAAAACTTCACAGGTCCCTAGTCTTACGTGATGGTTTATAAAAGCAGACGAGCCTGTTTCGCAAAGCGTTGTGTAATAAAGATCAAACAGATATGTTGCTGTAGATGCCTTATTGGGAGTAAACTGGGTGGTAATTAACGTCATAACAAAAAAACACATTAATATTCGCAGCGTAGTCTAGCACAGTAAAAATGGCTTAACTATGACCGACAGTAAAGATGTCAGTGAGGATACATTTAAAGTCAACGTCACAGAGGAAGTAAAACGTTTGGATGATTGAAAAGACCTAGTTCATATTGCTACAATTTTTTCATAGTACTTAATATTCAATCTAATTTCGTTTTTAGTGTTATGCAAAACTCTTTGTGCATAAACATCTTTCCTACATCTGTAAATGCAGAAGAAAAATTTCTAGCGTGCTCATAAGATCTTTTCAGAATCTTATAATAGTGAAATATTTATGTTTCTTTAATAATACATCATATCCTTACGCCATCAAGAAGAATTCAATTTCAAAACATTCAACTATCTAACGTAAGTAATATAATTGAGATTAACCTTTATCAACGAAAAAATTAAATTACTCTCATTCAATAAATGCTACTTTATATTGTTATAGGACGCACGCTTGTATTTTGCAGCTGAATATTTGATTACATTATAAATATAAATGCAAACCATCTGATGATAAACAATTTGTTCGAAACCGGTAATGGTTAATAAATATAAAACAACAAACTGTGACTGGTTGATGCTTTTAATATCAACCCAAATAAAACATACCATTCCTACAAAGGGAACTAAACCGATAAAGACCCAAACCATACTTAAGCAAGTTGCTTATCTGTAAGGGACCATCATAAAAGTTAACTGACCTGTCCTAGCCCACATTCTTGGGGACAAGACCAAAATCACAAACAATTTTTAATCTTAGTTACATTGCCATGGTATTCGAAAAGACAAGTTAACACGTGTTTGCGAGAGTTAATAATCGCAAAAAATTATTCACATCGCCTCATAAGCAAGAGTATGCGCAAAACTGCGCGTTGTTGTCTTAAAAACGAAATATTCCTTTAATATTTTTTATCTGTCATCAGTCACAAAACTTATTTGATGTAATCCTCTTCACCTCAACCTACGTTTTCTAATAGGCCTATCTCCTTCGTATATTCTAAGCATTGTCTTGCACTACAGTTCTTTTTTCCTCAGCAAATTTTCCAAAATACGTTCATTTCATACTTTAACTATTCACTTAATCTTCGACATTCTTCTATTACACAGCATTGCAGCTGCATCCCTTTTATTTATATCTGGCATTCTTAAAGTACAAGCGTCATGTTTACAAACCGCTGCTCTCCATACAAACAATAATAGAAAGATCAATGTCCGTAAATCAAAGATTTTGAAACATGTTCTTTTCCAAAAATATTCATTTAATTTCCAAGACTCCAGGTGCAACTATTTCCTACTGAGAGTTTTGAACCATTTATGTCAACAGGAAGGACATAGTGCGGAACAACGATAATAGTGAAGCGCAGATTTTCTTAACCTTCTGAGGGCGACTGGCTCCAGTTGTTTGATACTATTGAGTACGCAGTTAGTGATATCGCGGTTTGGTATCTATGTGTAAAGAACTGTATAAACTGCCTCCGTCAACACGACGACCTCTGATACGAACAACCTCCACCGGTAAGCAATGCATCTCTCTGCCTTCGTCGAAAGCGCAATTGACATTCATACCTCAAAATTACAACTGAAGTGTTCTTACCAATTCACAAGAATCATATAGTGTTTTGAATTACGAATACTTAATTGTGCTCTCTGCAACTCAGAGCAGGTTGATGGCTAATATAATATTCGCACAAAAACGAGGAAGGCTGTCTGTTAGAAAGCGCAATTGACACATTCATACGTGACAATAACAATCGAAGTGTTCTTACTAATTCACAGGAATCATATAGTGTTTAAATTATGAATACTTAATTGTCCTCTCTGCAACTCATAGCAGGATTTTGGCTAATATAATATTCGCACAAAATAAAAGGCAATGAGGTAAATGAGCCATCTGGACCATGGCTCTCTTGTTTCTGTTGCGTACACGCATGTCTTTGCTACCCTACTAACATAGTATCAAGCAACAACAGCCGGTTATTACACTGAACTTAAAATTTTCATTACAATTTTTTCCCTTAAGGAATTTCTGAAAAACTGTATAGGAACTCGGTGTATCTACATATTTACTCGCATATATATGTATGTAAACACCGGAATAAATGTTGACAAAAACAATTCTGGAGCTTTCAGCAACGTTAGAGTGTCGTAAATATAAACCAGATGTATCTGCAAGCTCGAGAATTTTTTCAGCATATATATTCATAATGACAACAGTTTCAGCGACAATAACACGTTTGAATGGAAGTTTTTAAAACCTGTCTAATTCTTGCTGATGTGTTAATGTAGATATATAAAACTAAATCGGCTGAATCAAGAATCAAGTCTGTGTGTAGCAATACCATCAAATATTTCACGTTTACACAAAACCTATTTAACACAGCACGTTTCTTCGACTGTTTCTGTACACTGTGCGTGGAATAACAACCAGAGGAATGTTTTTTAGATGTGTAACCTTCAACTGAAAATATTTTGTGTCTAACATACTGGTTTTAGGCCTTTATTGATTGTTTCTTCGTCTTGAAACTAGATAAAATGCTTCTTGTGTCCTACATGTTTCACCTTTAAGAGATTTCCGGAGCCCTAGGTAACGTTATACTACATTACTTGTCATCGATTTGAGTTTTTCGGTAAAAATAATGCGTTAGCCTTCAAAAAATTTGTTAACACCTGTTTGTTCATGCAGATTTAGCAATTACCGGAAGAAAAAAAAAAGTGTGTAGCCTATAAAGACAAAATATACAATTTGGCAACACACTTTTTTTTGGTCCCAGCAGTTGGCAAAACTGCATAAACAAACAAATGTTTCCAAATATTTCGAAAGTGACCAGCAAGAGCGAAAACTTTTACAGAAACGTGCGACATGTGTACGTTCCTTATTTATAACCTGAAAAAAAAAAAAATACTGTGGAATCAAACACGGTATGGAATACCTTCGAATCCGTACGAAAATTCTCGTAAGAAAACTGGAATTACATACGTCAAACCGATAAATACAAATCAGTGCCTACTAATGTAGTGCACTGAAGATTTCTTGAATGAAGAGGAAAGGCAATTGTCACGAAAAGCTCCGAGACCATGAAACTATATAAAAATAAATTATGCTGTGCCCTTCATTGAAACGCCAAACACGTATCTCGCAGCAGATTCTTCCCCGTGAACGACGTTATTTGCAGCGTAAAGAATCGAACGCATTCTCGTTCTTTGACAAAGGCAAAATATTTTCGTGGAATGCGAGTTGAACAGGGCAGCGCGCGTCTGGATTTTTGAGTGGGCGCCAAGCCGAAGTGGTCGGTGACGACAGTGCTGCCAACTGTGCCGGCACGCTACTCACATGTGGAGGCTAGGAGAGGCGCGACGTGAGACGGCGGTAATCCGAGATCATGACGGCGGGCGAGGTGGATGCGAATAACAAGTAGAAACACTCGCGACGCGGCGTGCACTCGGACGCACAGTGTATAGCGGCGGGCTGGTGGACGCGCGCGTGGCCGCCGCACGACTGAAGGACGGGCGAGGCGAGGCTAGGCAGACGACGGCTACCTACGGCCGGCCCCACGGCTGGCCTGGCCTGGCCTGCGCGCTATTTTGGGGCGCCGTGGGTCCGACGAGGGGAACCCCGCACCGTCCCACGGGAGAAATCGATGTGCACAGCTGATCCCCACGTGCTATTCGTCCGACAAGTAGCAGCTGCGGCAGTTCACAGCGTACCTGTCACTAACACACGCATAATTTTAGCTACTGATCACTTGGCAAGACATTACATCTGGCTACAGTTGAAGATTCTTCTGAAGCGTTTCTTCGGGCTATAGGCTCCCAAACTGGAGGAGCGCTCCCTCCCCCCACCCTCCCATTCCCAGGAGGAGCGCGAAAACG
>CM061920.1:329304965-329643128 GCA_031002005.1 Vandiemenella viatica | reverse complement strand
CTATAAACACTACCTGCTGATTCATTTACTATTCTTCGCAATTAGTTTGACGTTGTCCCCAATCGTTTATCAACTACTGCCAATGCTAGGTACAAAAGTATTTTATCTTCGTGAAAGTACAAAGGCACATAATTACGATAAGACATTATCGAAGAAATATGTACTAAAGTCAAATACACACACGAATGTTACTTTATAACATGTTATACCGACAGATTTTTAGCTCTTTGTTGAAATTGTTTACAAAAAATAGAAACGCTTCTTAGTGTGAAAAAATTTCTTAAATGCTAACTGTATTGGGAATACAGCTAACGTCTGCTTACTATAACAGCATGTATAGATATGAAATTTAAATCTTTTAGTTCGATTTTAATAGCGTATTGGCTTCGTTTATGCGCCTCTCACATGTCCTCGTAATGTACAAACGCCACTGTTATCAGGAGTAATGAGAATTATGTAATTCCAAGCACTAGTCGGGCCTACGTGACGACTGCAGATTCAGCGATGGAAGGTTCACCTCTCACCATTTTGCAAAAAATAACTTAAGAAACGCGAATCATACCAAAAGCTGAATGAACATTAATTCATAATTACTCACCCCAGCACCGAACATTGTTGAATATAAGAATCACAGTCAAAAAAGCCAATATTTTCCTCATTTTCCAATGCTGTCTGCTATTCCGGCACAATGCGGTGCGCCAGGTCTCCCTGCGTGCACATGCGACTGCGCAGACGAGTCAAAGATTCTTAACCACACAGACCGAACACTACCAGCTGTGTGAGACTACAGTCGTCGGCGCCGAAGTAGTAGTGGAACTAGATTGAAAACAGAGCCGATAGATAGCGCAGCCATCATATTATCTACGTATTACATAAACGACGGAATACAGTTACTGTTCTTAGCATATGAATATGAGAAATTAAGATCCTCCGAATCTTCTAAGGTCACAGTAGTACTTTCCTGCCGTGTCTAGGCGTTCTGAAAATCGGAAAGATTTTGAAAGTTCAAGAGATTAGTAAAGACACAAAAAATTGTGAGCTACTTTGAAAGCAGGCGGCGGTACAATACAATGATTTAAAACAAACAATGGGAAAATAAAGATCGTGAACTGTAAATGCAGATCTTATAACGTCCTCACTGCAAACAATCCACGACTTTCGTGCTATTAATGACCATCATGTGGTGTATTCGGTTTTCAGAAATTATTACCATCAGTATCCCCGTAATATTCAAGTTCCTTTAAGAGTTGTTATCTACCATCTACCCTTGGGAAATTATAATGATTCTTTAGCCACCATAACAGGTAGATTTGATTTCATTATAAAAAAATTGTAACAAATTATGTTCAGAATTACTTAATTAAAAGGAACAAAGGTGCATAAATACTTCGGTACTAAAAGTACAATCATGAGTATTAAATGTTATCTAGTCGCCTCGCTAGCACTGGTATATTTGAAAAAATGATAATTTTTTTCATTGATAATCTATCGTTACTGACCCTCAAACCATATTTGGAATAATACCAAAAATGTAACAAAGCTTTGCCCATCGTTACAAAGTTACTAAGATATTAAATTAGAAAACTAATAAAATAATTTTCATCCAAATTTCCCAAATCTGCTATGTTTTACAAACCTGCCTAAAGCCATTAGTAAAATCTACGAAGCGTATTTAATTTACATCTCTTTAAATTTGGCGCTAGTCTTCATGCGTTGGAGAACGTGTTGGATTGTCCTTTGACGTTGGCTACCCTGCAGTCGTATGTTTGAATAATCGATAACAGCCACGTTCTAGTGGTCGTAGTTGTTAGTGGTGGTAGTTTAATATTATTGTGTTTGTGTATATTCCTGCTTTCTTCATTTCTTATGAGGTATGGCCAATCGTTGTATTTTTAATAACTCATGATGTTGATTAGCTGTTATTCTGTTGTCTGTATCGCGACATTAAGTCAGTGGTGGAGTCACTGTGGCACCTGTTGTTTTGATTTGTTTGGAGGTTAAGTTCATATGTTTATTCTTATATTCTTGCACCATTACCTCTGTGGCATGTTTGTCAACAAAACGAGCGTGACATCGAATTGTTATTTGACACGGTGAGTCATTTTGTATCTTGCAAGCAAACGTTTTCTTAGGTGTGAATTGGTGTTTCTGTTGGCTATGTACATTTTGACTTCTATAAACTAATCTGTCATAACATACAAATTTACATTCGTAATATTATTTTCTTGTGTTCAATTTATCTCCTGCATAACAACGATACAGTTCATATTATGGTATACGAACTCAGTATTAAAATGCAATTTTACCATTCAATTTCTTCGATTTTACTGTTCGTTGTCCTGGTTGTATTTGGCGCCGTAATAAAACCCCTGTCACACGTTTTGTGTTTATGTTATACTAACTATTTGGGCTGTTCTGATTTTATGAGTGTTTCACGTAATTTTGGAGCTGCCTTACTGAACACTGGTACAAGGAATGAAGAAGACATGTTCATCACGTTTTGCCTTGTTGAAAGAAGAGCAGAAGATGTTCCCGGTGTACGGTAAGTTGAGAAACAGTATTTATTTTTGCATGATATCTGCATGAAACTGAATTACAATTTTTTAATGGGAGCCATGTTTACATGCGATAATTTGCGTGACAGTTGGCATTTTTAAATCATTAACTAGTACATTGCGAATTTTTTAAGAAGTCTGATTTTTCAGTTTACAATGCATTGATTACTGATTTGACTCAGCGAATTGTGGTAAACTTTACTGTATTGAATTCTTCATTCTAATTTGCCGCGATTTTAAATGTCAGTTGTGAGGTGACAGCATCGACAACAGATGGCTCTCCTTGCAAAGCCTCTACTGCCATCTATCGACTGTGTTGTAACTAGCAAATCGATATATCAGTGACAATGTACAAAAGTAGTGGTTGTTTGATTTTTGTGTGTGTGTTATTTAATGCATCTTGTAGTTTCTTGGCACATGAGATTCTTACCACACTCTTAATTTTATTAAAGAAAATTAATCTTTAATTTAGCAACTCTTTGCAGGTTTTCCACCATGCTTGCGATAAGCAAATTAAGTTTTTCGGGATTTCCGATATTAACGCAGGTGACTTTATGATGGTGCTTTACTAGTCAATAAATTTGAAAACTTAAAGAAAATACAATGCTTTGGAAACTGCAGTTAGCAATTAATGCATTTATGTGTCACAGTATTGTGCAAATAGGCCTAAATATTCTACTACAATAAAATATTCACCGATGTATCGCCGAATTTTATTGTAAAAACACGATAATTTGACGCTTATTTCCCTAGATCCCTTCAGGTGTGAATTCATCTGTACTGGTTAGCGGATCGACCCTAATGTAACAAGGACAAAAGAAAATACCCCTAATTATACATACATATTTTGTCACTCGAAAAAGTTCCAAACGGATATTTATCTTCATAATCGTAATTACTGTATCTGCAATTCAAACATCAAAGCGTTAACGAGGTATTTGGACTACCGATATAACTAATTTCACCTTTACAAGAGCGGTTGGTGCATAGTCGAAGAGATGGCACCACGAGTATGTACCGCATTAATGTAATTTAGTCCAGGCATTTTTGGTTTGAATTAAAAAAAAAAAAAAAATGTAGTGTTGAAATTTGGCACAGACGTTTCTTTGTACCTAAAAAACAAGTACTAAAAAGTCCCCACCTCTGGGGTGTCCGCTTCATAGTTTTTTTCAGGTCAAAAGGGCTTAAAAAGGGATTGCGCACTAAATCGGTATGAACTCATTGTAACATTTAAACTCTCGTACTTACTAACGTTTTATTGCACCCCAGGTAATTAGAATAGGCTAACCACTACATAAAAGTGTAATATCGGCACTATTATTATTTAAAAGTAAAACTATAGTCACATTTTATCATGAAGGCAGTACGAAACTTAACCAATTTTTTTTCAATATCTCTGCATTGCGAAAAAACTGTTAAAGTTACCGGGTCAGGACCCCACGATCAAAGTTGTAGTACACACTTTCAGCATCAAAATGGTATATCGTTCATCCCTCTGTAACATATGGTTGTTGAGATACGCATTGAAACAAGAACACGTGAGTCAGCGCTGGGCCGAGAGCTCCGTGCGCCGCTCCCCGGGCATTATGGGTATGGACCAGAAAAAAATATAATGTAGACCTGAAAATTGGCACAGATGTTATTTACTACCTAGGAAACATGTTTTGAAAATTCCCCATCTCTGAGGTGTCCTCTTCATAGTTTTATCAGGGCAAAAGTTTTTAACTGGGGCTTAAATGCCATAATCAGTATAAACGTCTTGTAGCTCTTAAAATGTCGGCTTTAGTATCATTTCATTGCACTACAACTAATTGGGAAGGCTAATTAGTGAATGTTGGCGTAGTTTTGGGCGCAATTGTTGTACGGAAGTAAAAAAAACTCACATTTGATCGTGAAACAGGTTCAATTCATGACATATTTGTAACAAAGTCAGATTTGCTAAAAACTATCAAATCTATCAAGGCCTATTATCGGAGTTGTAAAATGCAATTTCAGCATTAAAATGGTATATTCATCATGTATTTGTGACAAACGGTTGGCGAGATATGCATCGAAACATTCAAAACTACGCACAAAGCCAAGCATAAAGCGCCGTTCCACATACCCTTCCACTTTTGTCTGCATCGTTCTAATCTCTTCGAACAAAGATTTTTTGCTCTTGGCAATATATGTAAAACTGACAGGAATAAACCTTGAAAATGACAAAACATTTTTCAAAATTATACAATTTTTTATTAAAATCTTTAAAGAAATTTAAATTCCAGCTTCATCATCGTACTCATCATCTGAACCATTATAGGTGACACTATTGCATGCAGATCCTCGGCAATGTCCGCACATTAGTGAACACTCCAGCCCACAACGCACACATTCACACCTATTTCCGCAGATGTTCTTACAATTACAGGACACCAAATTAAGGAGATCATCCGTAACAGGTGTAAGTCGGTTAATCACTGGCACAAGAGCTCCATTTTGAATTTTTCAGTCCCAATCTTCAGGATCTTAAAAATTTCCTAGCCATTCTTGAATTTGTGAGTATGCTCGTAGAGAATGTTGTTCGCATGCTGCAGACGTTGGTGGAAGGGACGCAAGCTGGAAGGATGCAGTGACTGGTTGGGTTGCGATCTTCCGACTGTTTTTTGAAGATTTTGACACTGAGATTTAAAATTGTCATAGAGGGCAACGGCAAACGTCTCTCCTGCGGATATTATGTCTTCATTCTGTGTGTTGGGATAAACGAATGTTTTCACTTTGTCACCCAATAATTTACAACCCTTCAATAACTTCCAGGCATGTTTTTTTTTCCTTACCCGTAAAGGGCGCTCGTGTATCGCACCCAGTGACTGCATGACAACAGAGTGCAGAGTTTTTCATGTTTGTGATAGATTTGAAGACTTCTGCCACGTTGAAGATCTTAAGACCTTACTAGCAGTTTTGCTTGTGGCAGGGTGAACTACATTTATACGACTGCTTTCATTAGCTCTTGCTACCAACATTACCAGGACATCCCTATCGTTGGAAATGACCGCTACCTCTTGATCCCTGTCATATACAAGTGCAAAACGATACAATGCTGGCACCCGCGTCTCCTTTGCACTGAATGACACTATGACCCGCAGTCTTGAATTAGTTTACAAGTAATTTCACAAACTGATTTTTGTTATGACAGTAACTCATCTTGGAGTGAAGTGACAACCGTGTTTTGGTGAGCGAAAACATTGGTAGAAGTTTTCCCCCCGGCTCGTCGATGACGCTCCTCCGCTTTCGTTGTCATGTGTTAATATCTATCTAAAACGATGGTGACGAATGAAGATAGCTTTGTAACCACAAAATATTCGTATATTTCACACAGTTGACCGAAAGTAGCTGGTCTAGGCCACGCCACAGCGTGTAGGAGATAGCCGCCGTCTATAATTACAATTGTTTCTTCACTGAACCTCTCACTCGGAGCGTTACGTGATGGTAAAATTTCCGCGAGAGAATGAATTCTTACGGAGCGAAAATTCATCGAATAATGATGGAGGTTTAGGGGCCAGCTCGTATTTCAGATAGGACATGAGCTCATTTTCAGTTTTCATGACACTGATTATTCGCATGAAGAGTTGGGTTGGGTTGATTGAAATGACGCGATCTCTCACTTTTAATGTCATAGTCATGTTCGCCAATGATTTAACATGGTATCTCCTCTTTAGTTTCACATCGCCAAAATTACCACCTACGATCTCTTTATAGCATCTTGTCCTAATGACGTTTGCAGACAGAAGAGGAAGGATAAATGGAACGGCGCTTTATGCTGAGCTCTGCGCTTTGTTTTGAATGCTTCGATGCATATCTCGCCAACCGTTGTCACAAAAACATGATGAATATACCATTTTAACGCTGAAACTGCGTTCTATAACTTTGACAATAGATCTTGATAAATCTGATAGTTTTTAGCAAATCTGACTTTGTTACAAATATGTCATGTATTGAACCTGTTTCACGATCAAATGTGAGTTTTTTTTACTTCCGTACAACAGTTGCGCCAAAAACTACGCCATCATTCAATAATTAGCCTTCCCAATTAGTTATAGTGCAATGAAATGATACTGAAGCCGACATTTTAAGAGCTACAAGACGTTTATACTGATTATGGCATTTAAGCCCCAGTTAAAAACTTTTGCCCTGATAAAACTATGAAGAGGACACCTCAGAGGTGGGGAATTTTCAAAACATGTTTCTTAGGTAGTAAATAACATCTGTGCTAATTTTCAGGTCTACATTATATTTTGTTCAGGTCCATACCCACAATGCCCGGGGAGCGGCGCACGGAGCTCTCGGCCCAGCGCTGACTCACGTGTTCTTGTTTCAATGCGTATCTCAACAACCATATGTTGCAGAGGGATGAACGATATACCATTTTGATGCTGAAAGTGTGTACTAAAACTTTGATCGTGGGGTCCTGACCCGGTAACTTTAACAGTTTTTCCGCAATTCAGAGATATTGAAAAAAAATTGATTAGGTTTCGTACTACCTTAATGATAAAATGTGACTATAGTTTTACTTTTAAATAATAGTAGTGCCGATATTACACTTTTATGTAGTGTTTAGCCTATCCTAATTATCTAGGGTCCAATTAAACGTTACTAAGTCTGAGATTTAAAATGTTACAATAAGTTTATACCGATTTGGCACGCAATCCCTTTTTAAGCCCTTTTGACCTCAAAAAACTATGACGCGGACACCCCAGAGGTGGGAACTTTTCAGTACTTATTTATTAGGTATAAAGGAACGCCTGTGCCAAATTTCAGTTCTTCGTTATTATTATTATTATTTTGTTTTTGAGGTTACCCCCTAAAATCTGTCTAAAATGCCTGTACTGATTTGCCATCAATCTTGGAGGATCGCACGTCAAATCTCGTAACGATTTAAGACAGTTCTATTCTTCTATTTTGCCATTCATTTGTATCGATGTAGTACATACTATAATTTGAGCAAATTGGTTTAGAAAAAATTCTGTATTAACTGATCAATTTATTGTTATTGCAAAAGACTCCAAAATCCATTGCTACCAAACGAACGGTTTATAAGAGCTTTATCATCTTACGCGCTGGCCATATTTGCACAAATGAGGCTGAACGTTTAGGACTTCCATGTTGGAGTTACTATTCTGCTAAATGTCAAAATTTTAGGGAATTGAAGTGTGATATAAGAGTTATGGTGCAGTGGACTCTTAGCGACCACGTTAGTATTTCTGATGTTATATTTGCATCTTTGTTAACTCTTCTCATTAGGGAAGACAGGTAAAGCGACCTTCCTCAGCAAATAAGGACCATGCTCGTTTGCTGGTGGTGATGGTGTTTTCGGGCGCGTCCGCTCTTTCGTAATTGTCATCGTAAAACTGTTGCATAAATGCTACGAAGTTCTTTCGCATTTCCTTATGTGTACAGATTTGATTCCCCGAGATTATTACGTTTTCAAACTTCGCAAAATAACCGGCAGTAAGAATATTTTCGTCAAAGAAGTGGATGATTAGCGAAACAACTGCCCGTTTTGCAGAGATCGACGACAAATCATAGCTAATGTAGAGAGGGGATAAAAATTGCCAGCATTGTTGGACTTTTTTTTGTAAACGTCAAAGAAGACTATATTGCAAAATAGAAGTGTTTGTCCAAAAAATATGTTTCTTTAACTGTTGCAAGTACTTAAAAAGAACCTCGATCGCAACAAGAAACAGCCAGGCGTATGATCAGTGTCAGTAAATGGGCCTACGGACGGATCTGGTAATGCGAGCAGGCCCTTTGTAGTATATATTATCTCTGACTCCTCAATCTTTTGTTTTGTGGTTGATAAGTGTTAGTAACTACGAAATTACTTCAGAGCTATTAATTCAGAGACAATAAATTTATTTCTTGAAATATATTTGTTTCTTGAGAAACTTGTATTGTTTCAAAGCATTCAGTACACCACATGGACAAATCAAAAGAAAGTACAAAAAAAAAAATATCTGATTAATTTGCTTTGCATAGTGCTGTGTCACCTGATACAAGCTGCTTCAGAGTGACTGGAATAATAATGAATATGAATAAACGTTCCCTTTTGTCGTGTCATGATGGATGATTGTACAAGGAAAGTCAAACGAATGGTGATCGCGACGTTTGATGAAGTGTGACTATTGGTCGCCCATCTAGATGAATATACAGACTTTAGCCAGTCACCGGGGTACAAGGTGTGAAGGGAAGTGAAATTAATTTCTTCCATTCAAATGGCAGCTTCTATTTCACGTGATGATCCCTGTTCATAAGGACGAGATTCTCGCGACTGAACAATCCGCTGTATAATAGCATCTGTTAAAGGGCAGATTAGCGAAGAATGGTTGACGGAAAATTCTTGCCCTAGGGGTTGGAAACTGTCCCCAAAGGAGAGTGAATCAGAAATTTTCACGGGGTGAGGATACGGATGGCAATCGAAACCGCTGCGTTACAGACCGAAATGATACCCTAAGACATTTACTCGTCGTAAATTACATTCACATCTATAGAATATTCTGGAAGGAACCAGATATCGGAACCGCGGCAGTGTGTTGCAGATATGGGTGGGAGGTTCCAGGAGTGAGATTTATGATAGACGAAGTAAGTAGGAAAATGAATGAGGAATTGTGAACTGTTTAGTATGATAATTATTTCTATGGGAAATGGTGATTAAATTGAATTACTACAAGTATATATACATTCTTTTTAGGTAGGTGGCAGTTAAATGGACAAATAAACACCTATCTTGATAGAAGAGTTAACTAAGTATATGAAGGATTTATTTTATTTCTCGTGTCCAGGACATAACAAGTTGAAAAAAACAAATAACATTAATTAATTAATATTAAACTATAAACACAATTATATAGAATGTGACCAGAATTCCGCAATCTTGATGGCTTTCTCGTTTGCCCTGTAAAGGTCGTCGATATTGCAGGTTTCAGGGAGATTCCCGCATATCAGAAGATGTTATGGGTTCTGAAGCTCACCACATTCACATAGATCGTTGTCATTAGTGTACCCCCATTTTTTAATATTATATTTACATCGGGACACTTCAGTTCTTAATCTGTTTAGAGCCTTCCATATAGCATATGGCTGATTACATCCCGCAGCCGGTGCCTCTTTGATGTTCCTCCACTGTTCTTCAGGCAACGAATTTCGCCATAGTTCTAGACGGCGTGCTCCAGTAGAAGATGTTATGGCTGTAGTTGATTGTACGAAGCTCTTCCTTGACTTCAGCCTTGTGGGTTGAGGTTCGTGTCCAAACAAGGGGTGTCTGGGGTCTGTTTCTTGTTTCCTCTTCTCCCTCTCTGCAGCTGTTTTCCTACGAATGTCAGGTGGTGCTATACCCATGATTTGGTAAATTTTACTAATAGGAGTTGGTTTTAGGCAACCTGTTACAATTCGACCAGTATCATTCAATGCTATATCAACCTGCTTAGCATGTGCAGAGTTTTGCCAAACTGGTGCCTGAGTATTCTGCTGCAGAGAAACTAAGTGCCAGGGCAGATGTACGAAGCACATTTGGATGTGCTCCCCAGGAGGTACTTGTAAGTTTCCGGATGATGTTGTTCCGGGCAGATACTTTAAGTTTCAGATCCTCACAATGGGTTTTGAATGTGAGAGATCGATCAAGCTTTACTCCTAGATATTTAGGTGTATCGCAGTGTAGTAGTTGTTGCCCCCTCCAGTTGATGTTCAACTTCCTTCTGGCTTCTCTGTTTCTCAGATGGAATGCACAGACCTGTGTTTTTCCAGGGTTGGGCTTCAAGTGATTAGCATCATAATACTTGGCCATATCTTCAAGAGCTGTTGTCAGCTTCACCTCCACCGCCTCAAAGGTTGTGCCTTGAGCTGCAACTGCTGTGTCATCAGCATAAATGAATGCTCTTGTTCCAGGAATAATTGGTTGATCATTTGTATATATGTTGTACAAGAGCGGGGCCAGCACACTACCCTGAGGGAGGCCATTCTTCTGAGTTCTCCATCGACTCTTCTTATTGTGGAGGGTGACGTAAAACCTTCTGTTTTGTAGTAAACACTGGATGACTTGTGTTAGATGGTAGTCTTTTGTGATGGAATATACCTTACTTATCAAAATTTTGTGGTTGACTGTATCATATGCCGCTGTGAGATCGATGAATGCCACACCTGTAACCTGTCCTCTTTCATACCCATCCTCTATATACTGTGTGAGGTTAAGAATTTGGCCACAGCATGACCTACCAGGTCGAAAACCAGCCTGTTCCTTTATAAGCATTTTGTCAATGCACTCTGTGATACGATTGAGGATCAATCTCTCCAAGACTTTGTATAAATGACAAAGGAGTGAAACTGGTCGGAAGTTTTTTGGATCTGTTGGTTCCTTTCCAGGCTTTAGCAGTGCCACAACTTTGGCTTTCCGCCAGATCTTGGGGATCTGTAAGTTGGAGGTGCAGGCATTCATTAAATTCAAGATCCACTGCTTTGTAGCTGGGCCAAACATTTTAATTTGCTCTGTTCTCAGGTCATCTAAGCCTGCAGCTTTGTTAATCTTCAAAGACTGCAAGGCGGCTTCCAGTTCTATCAGTGTGAATGGATTCCCAAGAATGGTCTTGCTCGTCAGAGTGCCTTTGGAACTTTCTTTTTTCTGGTCTTCTTCTAGTCTTTCCATTCAGTAGCAGTTGGTGTGCTATTTGATTTGGACTAATTTTAAGGAGACTAGGTGGAGTGCTACTTGGATCACTATTGAGGTTTTTCAGTAATTTCCAAGCCTTACGACTATTCTGTTTCATGTTTAAATCTGACATTAAATTGCACCATTTATCTCTTCTAGCAGTAGACACAGCGCGTAGGAGATCTTCACCTGTCTGTATGGTTTCTTCAGAAAAAGGATCTTCTTCGTAAAGGTGCCCGTATCTCTCAAGAAGAAACTTGGAGTCATTATCCAGTCCAGCGACATAAGTTGTTCTACAGCCTCGAGGAATATGTTTCCGTGAGATGGCTTTAACTATTTCAATAAATTTTTCGTATGCATTTGGAGATGGGTCGAGGTTTAGCACTTCCTTATCTAGTTCTTGAGAGAACTTTCCCCATTGTGCTTGTTTGAAATTGAATCTTCTTTTAAACTGAACAGACTCTGGCTTCACTACTGCTTCAACAGTGCAGATAATTGGTCTATGTTGGGTACGTGGGATTGGCTCCATAACATTCTTCTTTGACTGTTTGGCAATGTGTTCACTGACAAAGATGTTATCTGGGTTGTATCCACCCTGCCATCTTCCACTAATAAAAGATGGTGGCAACTTTGGATCATATATTAGCATTAGGCCCATATGTTCAACCCATTCTTCAAGGTCCTCTCCATTTTTATCAGTTTCCCTGTAGCCCCAGGATGTACTGTGGCAATTGAAGTCACCCATAACAATCTTTGTTTGATGGGAGTGGAAGTTAGGTGGTTCTGTGAATCTAAATTCGGCATTTGGTGGCTTATACACTGATGTCACGGTGCATGATTTGATTTCGGTGGTCAGTATCTCTATTTCGCCATCTGAGGTTACCCCAGTTGAAAGAATCTTTAGATCTGGTTTGGCGAAAACTGCACTGCCATACTTTTCACTTGGTCTCTCATTAATAAGGTTCATTCCATTGATTTTTGGCCTTCTGTCATTTGGACCTCTATGTGTCTCTTGAACCAATAAAAAGTCACATTTTGAGTGTTTACAGATATCAGATAATAAAATCTCTTTCTCTGGTGATATACCTTCGATGTTTATTGATATAATTGAAAGAGCTGGCTTTGAAAAAAACCGTTTATTTTGAAATTTGTCCTGGTGGTGGAAGGATCTGCCATTAGGATTATTCCTAATGTTGCCCAGGGTACGCCCGATCGTATTAGTTTTCATATTTCACTATTCTGCACGATCTTCGAGGAGGCTCCTTCCGTGTACCCCTATATGAAGGATGAGGAAAATCTAATAATGTTAGGTGACTGAAATAGTTAAGTACGAGAATAAAACAAGGGAATATTGCAGGGAATTACGATCTATGAAAAAGAAAGAGGTTAGGAACTGAGCTGCTAAAATTTTACTTAAAAATTCGGATCGAACCGTAGAAAATACTCTATTTCAGAATCATACTAAAGCAATGGTCCCCAATTAGTTTTTCCGAAAGAGCTCGACCTCGCGTATCCATTATAACAGAAATGATAAATAAATAAGTGCGCTCATCCCAGTCGAATGCTTCGCATGAACACAGCATTACAGTAACAATTTGTTTTTAAATATACACAGACGGAAAAAAAAATCCCAACACCAAGAAAAAATTATTGTAGAGTAATGAAATTTGGACAATGCATTTGTCAAGTTAACATGTTTAATTGATTAAATTTTCAAGATCACAGGTTAATTTAAGCTCAAGAAAATGCATTTCAAATGTGAAATACTGTTAAATTAATAGCCGGTGTAACCTCCAGAATTTTGAATGCAAGCCTGCAAACGTGAATGCATTGTGTCATACAGGTTTCGAATGTCACTTTGTGGTATGGAGTTCCATGCTTGTTGTACTTGTGCTGTCAATACTGGGACGGTCAGTGCTGGCTGTGGATGATGCTGGAGTTGTCGTCCAATGATATCCCATACGTGTTCAATTGGAGACAGATCTGGTGATCTCGCAGGCCAAGGTAACATGTCGACACTCTGTAGAGCACGTTGCGAGACAACAGCGGTATGAGGGCGAGCGTTATCCTGTTGAAAAACTCCCCCTTGAATGCTGTTCATGAATGGCAGCACTACAGGTTGAATTACCAGACTGACGTACAAATTTGCAGTCAGTGTGTTTGGTATAACCACAAGAGTGCTCCTGCTGTCATAGGAAATTGCTCCCCAGACCATGACTCCAGGTGTAGGTCCAGTGTGTCTAGGCCGCAGACAGTTTGGTTGCAGGCGTTCCCCTGGCCTCCTTCTGACCAACACTCGGCCATCACTGGCACCAAGGCAGAACCTGCTTTCATCAGAAAACACAACAGATCTCCACTCCGTCCTCCAATGAGCTCTGGCTTGACACCACTGGAGTCGCAAACGGCGATGGCTTGTAGTCAGTGGAATGCACGCTACAGGGCGCCTGGCTCGGAGCTGTCCTTGAAGTAACCGATTTCTAACAGTTCGTTGTGTCACTGTGGTACCAACTGCAGCTCGAATTTCTGCCGCAGACGCAGTACGGTGCGCCACAGCTGTACGCCGAATACGGCGGTCTTCCCTCTCAGTAGTGCCACGTGGCCTCCCGGAACCCGGTCTTCTTGAGGCAGTACCATCCCTTGACCACTGCACCCAACAATCATGCACAGTGGATACATTCCGGCCAAGTCTTTCTGCAATATCGCGAAAAGAAAATCCACCTTCTCGTAGCCCTATTACACGACCTCGTTCAAACTCGGTGAGCTGTTGATAATGGCTTCTTCGTCTTCTTAAAGGCATTCTTGGCTAACATCAACTCACTATGTCAAATCTCAGCGGTAAATAACGTTCACAAACTTTACAGCGCGTATTTAAAGCAAACCTGATTTGCAAGCTCTGAGTAGCGCTACTAGCGCCACACTTATGCGCGAAGCGCGAAATTTGAATCGATGTCATCTTTCAGATGTATAAACACGCCTACCAAATTTCGTTTATCTAACACAAGTCTTTCTTGGTGTTGGGATTTTTTTTTCCGTCTGTGTATTTTGGCAATAGTAATGTTTCCGTGTTTTTATCAATTATCCTAATGATTAGTTTAACCAAGAGATTACCGCACGTGCCCTCACGTACCCCTAGGGTACGCGTACCTCTAATTAGGAAACACTGTACTAGAAGAATAAATTTATCGCGTGTGGTGGGTGAACGGTTAACGTTCTGGACTTGCATTCGGGAGGACGCGGGTTCGAATCCCCGTCCGGGCATCCAGATTTGGGTTTTCCATGGTTTCCCCAAATCACTCCAGGTGAATGCCGGGATGCTTCCTTCAAAAAGAGGCCATGGCCTAATTCCTTCCCGTTCCTTGTCCCCAATCCCATTCCGCCTCTAATCGCCGTCGACGAGGCGTAAAGCAATAAGAAAAAAAAAAAACCCCGAGCGTGGTGAACGAGCGATAACGCCCTTGCCTTTCATTCCGGAGGATGTGGGTTCGAATCCCCGTCTGGACATCTGGATTATGGTGTTCCATAGTTTCTCCAAATCACTCCAGGTGGATGATGGGATGGTTCCTTCAAAATGCCAAAAAACAAAGATAATATTCTTGGGAATGACCACATGATAAATGTAGCTATTGCTAATTTCATATAATTGGCATGAAATAAAGTTCTCCACGGCAAAACATTCCCGTGCTCTGACCGCCATATTATAATTAAAAAATAAGCAGTGAAATTCAAATGAATAAGGAAGAAATATAGCAATCAGAATTGAAATTGTGAAAACGATAAGGGAGAAGCTGGCCGACAGCCTTGGGTCACTTTGGAAATATTGAAGCTGTTGCATAACAGATTAAAAGGTTAAGGTGAATCATTAAAGCAGTACTGCCGATATTTTATGGATGAAATAAACATGAAATGCAAGAAAGTCGATGAAAGATGGCTACTAGAGTGTGATGAAGTGGAGTACGAGATGGTTATTGGTAGATTAAATGCGGCATGTAAGAAGATCAAATATAATTTTGGAGAAATGAAGAAAAGGGATGGGTTAACAATAAAGAAGCAGATCGGAAAGCTGTTAAGACTCAAGAGTAAGAGCTAACCGATAGATGAATACATAGAAAAGCCGTATGAAACTTGTTGTAAAGAGAGGAAGGTGTCGATATTGATAATATTGGAGATCATGTTTAAATAACCGAATCTACCATGGCAGCGGAAGAGTTAATCTCAAATAAGGCAGTAGGAGTTTATGAGATTCATTAAGAATAAAAAATAAAAAAACTCTAGGGAATTAAAATATATTCAAAATGATAATTGAACCTTACCAAACGTGAGAGATTTCAATAAAGCCGAAAAATTTAAAAACTATGTTCTCTAAGTTTCGCATGCTTTACAATTACTTTATAGGATAAGAAGAGATGTCAGGTGAAAAACAGTTTGACATTAGGCAGAAACGGAATGCAATAAAAGCAATACTGGATTTGAGGTTAGTATATTAGAAGAACGGATACAAAAAATAAGAATACATTTCTGGCGTTTTTAGGTTTGAAACGAAGCTTATTGTCTTCTTAAATGGGACGAGATGATAAAATTTTTAACATTATTCGAGACACTAACACTTTTGTTACTGTTGATGTCTATGTATGTTTGCCAAACACCATAAATGCCTTTATAGGTAAAGGCATCTCTGATGTTTATGCTATCAGTCAGCAGAATTTACCTATAGGGAGGGCTGAACTTCCTTTCTCACAGATACAGTGGAAAATATATCCGACGTCTGTTACGACCGGTAACTCCGCTGCGAAAGTTTTCACTACCTTGGAACAACAGTTCTAGAGAAAGCGGCGACTCGTTGGGTGAGAAGAATGGTTGGAGAGGCGGCAAAGTCAATAAAGGAGTGTACGGAGAAGTAACGACGCTGAAAGAGACGTGTGTAAGTTGAACTGCTGCTGGTTTTCCAAGTTGAAGGACCCAGCTATTGGTCCTCAATCTACCGCCGCAAAGAGTAAAATAGTTTTATGTAGAAAATAAACTAGTTCGAACGTCATGTAAATTATCTTTCTGCTCTATTCATTACAAGGCAGGGTGGTTTCCTAATTGATTCCAATAAAAGCTACTAAAAAAAATGAGTAACAGAAATTCTTCTAGAGAAGTGAGGCTGTTCATTTAAATCTTAAATCGGAACGGTCTTTGTTATAGCTGTGGAAACAGGTTTAGTGATATTGTAAATCATGGCAAACAATGATCCTGCTTGTTGGATGTTACGAAGCAAATTAATTAGAAGATATTCAGTATTAATTAATACATTTCTTCTTTGAATTATACACAATCCAAAATCTAATCTTACCAAATCAGCCGGTAGAAGCAGAGGCTAGGCGGTGCACTGCACCGGGGCCCCTACTCTCAGGGGGCCCTTAAGCGCAGTTCAGAGGGCCCACGGGCCTTCACGGCAAACTGGCGACCTTTTTTTTAGCTCTACCGTCGTTTAAGGGGGCCCCTGAGACACAGGAAGCCCCCCTCATTAAGAGCTAAGAGGCCCCCACCAATGCTCAGGGGCGTCGAGCTTCAAACCACAGATCTGCTGCATGGGCCATCCTGATTACGGGTTTTAAGCGGTTTTCTGTAGTCACCTAGTTCAGTGTTTCCGCGTTGACGGGACGGGTGGTCCACACGCAAAATATTAGAAATTACATTATAATTGAAATAAAGATATTATAACAAAAAATAAATTAGTAAAAATTGTTTACATAAATTGGATACAGTACTCGTACTGTAAAAGCAGATAAGAGAGAGTAAGTTATACGTCTACAAAACACACTTTCTAAAAGCCAGGCAAATATCTGGTATGTCTAGTTACTAGTATATGAGGATGTGGCTTCACTGTTACTGCAAGAAACACGGTTGCAGCTGGGGTCGAAGAGAGCAGTATACCTTTAAGAATTAAGTTAATGGCTGTTTCATGAGTGTGTTTTAAGTGTAGGTCTTAAGGGATGGCGGTACGTGGCGATAACACTTCGTAGGATTGGTAAAAAATTAAGCCCATAAGTTGGTGGTCCATAGATTTACTTTTGATGTGTTAGCGGTCCTCGGGTTAAAAACGCTGACCAAGGCGAATGATGGGAGGGATCCCAATTTCGTCCTTACAGATTTCACAAACAAAGCGTACATTTATCATACAGAACACGGATGACACGTAGTGACGCTGAAGTTCCTAACTAGCAAACGATTCCAAATTTCCACCTCATAAACAACACATTTCCGCCAACAAAACGTACACGTATCATACGGAACGCTGATTACTCGTTTCCCAGGCAGATAGCGACGTTGTAGCTCCACAGTAGCATAAGAAAAATCTTGCTCATCAAAAACTTGTACCATACTATCTGAACATGTTTTACTATACTAAAAATCTAAGATAGTTACTAACTTCTCTAGCTTTAATTTCAATGCTGTCGGATACATCATGATAAATCAAATATAGTTGAATTTCATCTAATAATCCTAAAACTAGATTTCGTCACTCACGGCGTTTCATCCCCGACGAAGCGAACGGCGTCATCGTAGCTGAACAGAAGGAGCGGGCCACCAGATGCAGACATTCTTTTGTCCAGTTAGTACAGGGGAGGAAATTACCAATGAGTAAAGCGGATCTGAACTCGAAAGGGAATATACATCTTCACATCCATGAATCCAACGCTAATTAGCTCAGTCTCCCCAAGGGAGTTTTCTAGTTATTTGCAGAAACCGTTATTGATGTTAAAATTTAAATGTGAAAATGGGTGTCCGCATTTTGTAAATATGTATCGCGAATCAGTGTTTTTATTTCACTTCTTAGCAATGGTTAATCAGGCACTGGAAAAGAGAACAACTGAGCGTGGTGGGTAGCAGTTTGTCTCTTGCCTCTTATTCGGGAGGAAGCAAGTTCGAATCTCCATCCAGCAATCCAGATTTCGTTTTTCCATCTTTTACCGAAATCACTCCAGGTGACTGTCGGAATGGTTCTTTCAAAACACCATTTCCGAAATCATTTTTCGTTCTTTGTCCCCAGTCCTCTCCCACATCTTTCCACATTTCATCGACATTCGTGAGGTGTTAAACCATAAGAAGAAAACCAAGTGTAATAGTGTAAACAACATACTGGTTGAGGTCACAGGCGACCAAGGACCACACCTCAAAACGCAAATGTAAATGTAAGTTGTAATATAAAGCCTATCGTAGTATACTTATATAAACAAAACGCCCTGCATGGTAATCCAAAACTGATATATAAATATAAGTAATATTATGCTTCCTATGTAAGAATAATTTCGTTAAATGTAAAAATCATTATATTCAAAAGTCAATAACCAATCACATATTATAGCAAAACTGTACGCTGTGAGGCGAAACGCGTCCGGAAAATAAATAATATCCAACAACAGTTGTACTGGCGTATTTATTAAACAATAATTACTGGTTTAAGAGGCAACTGAAGAAGAAATGGCCTACAATAATCAAATATTTCGAAGAAAATGCTTGAAATACAAAACGCTTGAAATACAAAACCAGGTAGCGTAAATGTTACTGGAGCATATGCTACATCGCAGTTAAATCAAAATTAATTCGTTATGATCTTCTTCTTTTTTTTCAATGAGAAAGTCGTGTACGGGTCACAATTTTTCCTACCTCAACGTACGGTTGCCAATTTCATTGTCACCGCGGAAAAAGTGGGATTTTTCCTGCAGTAACGACATTTGATAATTGTAAATCACACGTGAGGGAAAGATCGTGTCTTAAAATCTCTGTCAGGGCGAGGAAAATTATTAAATTTTATCCTGATTTTCACCACTATCAAAGGTTTGTGTGCATAAAGAGCGCCATGACGGTCTATGGTTCGAATTCCACCTAAACTGAAAGGCCCGGATCAAAAGGAAACGATCCTAAAGTCCCTTTCTCTGAATTCGTTCGCCTTCTTCGGGAGATTCCAGCTAATCTACATCTTGTGGACTAACAAGTAAGTTGATTCAAAGGTTTTCTTGTTTTATTTGTGAAGCAAAGTGAAGGCAAACAGCGGCACCCTCGTGTGAATTCTGTCCGCCCACATTGCTTAAGTACTTTAGAGGGCTTGGTGGTCGAGTTCTTGGAGTCGGCGTGTTCTGTAAAGAGGATATCAAGGATACTCACTTCAGGATCCGTCTGCTTGCTCAAATATCCGCAGTTTACCTTGTTTAACTGGCTGCGAAGACGTCTTTGGAAGAAGCGATGGTACTGCATTGAAGAGATTTGCGGCTATGCCTTAAACCGATGATCTGGGTGCTATTTTTTTTTTTCCGTCCGCATCTTCAATGTTCATGTGTTAAATACTAATTTGAGGAGATTTGGATCTTGATTACCTGAGTCGGTAAATAAACTCGAAGAGTATGCTTGGACCACCCGCAAGAACTGACACTTATATTGTTAATAAAACTTATGTAGTTAATAAAATTAATGATATCATTAGTGTTTAATCTAAAATTCATATCTGGTGAATATATTTTTCTTGTCATTCTAAAATTTTATAAATAAAAGTTGATTAAAAATTTAATAATAATCAATTTTTCGTTAATTGACCAGGATTATTATTTCTTTCCGTTGCATCATTTATTATGGTTCCACAATTCACGAACATTATTAAATATAAAATTTACTGTAACCCAGATAAAAATCAATTTTTATTTTGAATATAACCTACAACGCTGAAAATTTTGAGGTCCATCAACGTATACTTGTCCATTTACTTCCTTCATTGTGTATCATATTTGATCGTTCGATGATCTCAGCCGACACTTTGCGTGAAAAGCGTCGTCAAGTGAGGTCATTAAAAGTGGGAGAAGATTATTGTCAAATAATGGTAAAGAAACTGGCCATGATATTGTGAAAGAATCGTCCAGGCATCTGCCTTGTAAGGTATACAGTACTTGGTAAATATAAGTACGTTATCTTTCACATTCAGAAAATTCACGTTTTATAAATTTTATTTGTGTTTTGAAAGTTTATTATATTTTCTAGGATCTGCAAGCATTGTAATATTTTTCGTGTTGAGGCAAGTCGGAGCAGGAAGGAACTGCGCTGAAAATAGTAATCATTGTGTGGTCCCTTTTTGTTTTTAACGAAAATTTGCGAGAAACAGCGGATACAATGTGTTGTCAGTTCTAAATAAATTTGTAAAACTTTGCTGCATATAGTGAAGCAGACCAAAATTTCGTGACAGAAAGAGTAAAACAGTGCTTGTGAAAGAGTATTATGGAACTAACCGGCTTAAGCATATCTTTCAGCATTAGCAAACTGTCCAGTAAAATTCTTTGTCGTCATCATCCTGGACAGCTTCCAGCCTGTGGTCAGTTGTGCCGCGTGACTGAAAGACTCTTATGATCCGCTACTGGTTTTCTGGTCCCATTACAGCTTCACCATAGAGACGTCAGCAGTCGTTTTTTCTAGCGTTCCTGGAGGGCCTACCATAGTGTTCAAGGGTATTGTGTTCCCCACTCTATTTCACCTCTATCGTTTATCCTCCGCTTCACACCGCTCACGCCTCCCACTATGTAGATGAAGGAATGGACAGTTGTTTTCTTCATTGGTTTAAATAAAATAAGTACCAAGAGATACATGTTTATTTTGTTTACGTGATTGAAGTTCTTCCGTCAAGTTCCATTTTTCTTTTTGTTTGTAGGAATTTTACATTTTGATTGTTTTTAGATGAATGCAGTTTTCCACGCAGTGAACCATTATCGGCTAATTACGCAAACGTTAACATGGAGTTGAAGTGAATTCTGTCTGGCCGGCGGGGTGGTTGAACCAGCCTCCTTCCGAATTCCAGGCTCGAATGTTACCTCTCTCTCATCTGGCTTCTTAAGGTGTGTCTTGAACAGTGGAACTAATGTAAAACTGCGACTTGAATATGGAACAAAAAACCTACACGGTTCTCATCGAACAAACTCACACAGACATCTCTTCCGAGGTAAAATTCAGAGCAGAACAGTCGCTGAGTTTCAAAACCACAACTGGAGTAAGACTAACAGAGGCCTCTCATTCATTCCGCCCAGTCTTGTGCTTGACAAACTTGCACTGAACAATATCGTGATCAAACCAGTCACTATTGAAGACAGAGCAGGAAAGGTCGAGATCAGGGGCCTAACTGTCGAAGATGACATCGCAGCCATTGCTGTTCAAAACCTACACGAGATAGCGGAAAAGACAGAACTACAGATGTCGTAGGAAAAGACTAAATACTTCGAGAATCGGCAACATAGGAAAGCCCCTCTGACGACGATCTATGGTAAGATTGGAATAGTGGATCGATTTCGCTACTCAATGACCGAAGCGGAACCTCCAACTTAGACATGCGAAACTCAACCCATCATACCAAATGACGCGAAACCATTACAAGAAGAAGTACATTTCAAAGAATGCCAAAGTCTGTCATTACGGTTCTCATATGCCGCAGACACCTTGCTGATGAACGGGAAAGGCACCATAGATGATCTGGAAAAAGTTGAAAGACGTATACTGAGGAAAATTCACGGGCCTAGAGTGCTTCCGGATGAACCTATCGGCTGAAAACGAACTCCGAATTGTACCATCTGTTAGGAACGGCTAACACCAGCATGAGACGTAAGTGGCTGAAGTTTTATGGACACCTTCTTAGAATGGACAGCAATAAGTTTAACAAGAAGATATTCCCACTTATCAAAAGCTATAAGACAGGAAGCATATGGCTCAGTGGGATACAAAAGACTTGAATACCGCTGTGATTTTCGACAGTGATGTTGCAGATTGCTCGAAAATTTTGTAGTATGGTTAACTTCAGAAGTTACTGAATCTCGTAAACCCATCTCACATGAGAGAAAGGAAAATTTACTAACTGAGATCAAGAGACATTGGGACTGAAAGCGAACATCCAAAAAGAACTAGTCATAAGTGCTGTCTAGTGGGTTTCAATCAATAATAATGGTGGGAAGATAGCCCTTAAGAATCGATAGAATCAAAGGCCTTTAGTAAGGAGGAAGGTGGTGTATCATATGCAGCAGATTCGACAGAAGCTGAAGAATAAAAATCAAACAAGGACAAATGAGCTACTAGAACGATAGTCTCCGGAGAAAGAAACTAGTCACGCTTTCTGTTTATTGAGATTATACTAATTGTATTATCGATATCTTTTTTTCTCTATAAGTGAGTAGCGTTTTGTTGGTTTTACACAAAACGATACTCCTAAGTACTGCTCCACAAGTTAGATGCAATTTGGTTAGCGGCAGACCAGCTCTTTCTATTATCAGCGTGTTCAACATGAAGCCACACACTTTCGATTCATTAAATTTGCATGCCCCACTTTGGGTGCCCCTGTAAATCAATGCAAACAAGCGCCACCTTTGAAGTGTCGCTAAGCCGGCTAACTGATCATCGACTGAAGTACGAGTTTCGTGATGCTAATTTACTGCCTCATTAACACTCGGCTATTGTCAGCTAATATGTTCAGCAAAGGTTTTTCTGCGGTTATATGTTACGTATTCGGTACCATTCAGATTAGCAGTGACTATGAGTCGGCAGTTTGGTGTTATTGAATTTTAGTACTGAGTAGGCTGTTTTTAATAATTACTCAAAAGATGCCATTCGTCTAACTTAAAACAGTGTTAGTTTGGCTTCGATAATTTTTAAACAGAGAAATTGGCAAGTGTATGTCGGGTAAACATACAGTAGTATTCCGTAGCGTTTGTACAAATATATTTTCAAAATATGCACTACATAATGTGATAAAAATAGGATTTATTAATGGAGGATACATATAAAAATAGTAACTAAATAAACATTTGTAATTGTATCACACATCAACCTAGACCAACACTAAATTTATAGGCGTCATTTCATAATTACCCTACCTGTTTGCTCATCCTTGTACCCCAGGTGTTTTAATTAATCTTGTGTGTCTTTTAATATTGCCCATACGGACCACAAAATTAATTTTTGGTTAACAGAATAATGTATAGGTCTAAAAAAGTTGTCGGCACATTTCGAAAATAATCAACCAAATAAACATATCCGGATACTTTGTACTTTAAACATCGACCGCAATATTTTACTATCACTTCTAAGTATCCGTTGAATGCTTTTCCTACATTTTATAATGAATTTATACTTCTCCTTTAACTTACCACAGCCGCAAAATGTTCCTTGCTCAGCTCTGACCAACTCAAGCCCAAGCGACCTTTTCATTGTATAATCCAGATCAATTCGGCCAATCAAATATAATCTTCTATAAGTCTTCTAACGTCTTCTAGACCATTCTAAGTGCTAATCACATTAATACTTTAATCTGCATACTGAATTATTTAATTAAAACTGAACTTCTTCTCTCAAAGTTACCGTAAAATTCTGAAAGTAATTCAGCAAACTCTTCGCCGCTAAATTAACCCTGCATTTAATACTCGGTAGGCATAAAGCTCATGTACTGAACTGCTCCAATTAGGTATCACAAGTATTTAACAATGATTTCTCGTTTTAGGTGTGTACCATTAACGAAGTAACCGTATCATCAACTTCTTACGACTTTTTTTTTAAAAAACTGAATAACGTTTCACTATCGGTCACCGTGATGTTGTCAACACCTTGCGGGTGACAGCCACAAATTCATTGATGACAGGCGTGAAGCCTACACGACACTGTAGCAGGGGCCGAATAAGGATGAACTAACGTTTTGCAGGACATCATGAACAGATTAAGATTACGTTTACCACCTAGATGTGAAATGTTTAGCATAATATTTCCTACAAGTGTTTAGTTTTTACTCTGTAGGTAAATCGATTTTCCCATCTTATGTAGAGGAAAAACGCAAGTTCTTTGTTTATCCCGATAGTTGACATTTCAACCTTGCCTTACGTCATATCTTAATAAGTACTTATAATAATAGAATACCCTTTTTGTAAAAATGAACTTGTTCTATTTATGATGACAAACCGTTTCGTAATATTCTGTTTTCAAATTTATCCGCACTTGAGTATAAACAGCACAAACTAATATGATTTCTTAATTAAGACCGACGTTACCAAATTCTGGATCGGACTACTAGGCTCATCTGTTCATAAAGCGTTCACTATGGCAGGTTACATGTTTTTAACATTTTATTCGAAAGGACGAGCTAGCGGTAAACGAGAATTTAGATTTTACATCCCTTTCCCCATACTCTCTTAACGGTGACTTAACAGTACTTTAACTTTTAGTTAATGCAAGCGTTTCATAAAGACCAAGGACAATTAAATCATGGCTGGTTGGTTGGAAATTGAATTTGGAGGCCTCCAAAATAGCCTTACTTTAAAGATTTAGTAATTGCAGACAATTACGGAGGCTTGCTGAAATCGAGCCTTAGGCATACACCCAGTTTCGGTCGCTATCAGCAATGTGTTTCATTCCCTACCCTGGTCTTTCAGACCTCATTTCTTGGCTTTCAAAACAACTCTTTTTCCTTTTAAAGTCCAATTGTCGCAATTAATGCTTGAGGTTTTAGTAACCTGTAGAGAATCACAGTAACATCACTGAATGCATTACGCACATTTGTTCAGCATAAGTTTATTGGCTGACATCTGAGCCTGCTCATAAATTCTTTATTTTATTAAGTCAACTATGTGCTGTAATAGTTTATCCATATTTTATGCATATATATATGGTAGAAAGAGAAAAGAAAATAGATCCTTCATTAGGGGAGTGGAAACTAGGGCAATGATCAAAGTTAGGCCACTTAGTCAATTCTGTTCGTGAATGAGATATAGGTGAATTCAGTTTAAAAAAACAAATTTACTGAAAGTCAATGCGGTTTCGTCTGTTTATGAATTTACTCATTTTCTGATTTCCAAATAGCTTTTTTTAACGTTAATGCACGGCCAAGAAAGTTAAATACGAAGGTGCTGTATTTGTCTGAAATGATTTTTTTACATTTCAGTGATTATCGTACGAATTTTTTTTAGTTAGAGTGTTAACTTTTATATGATGGGAAGGATGTTCGTATGTTAGTAAACGGCAGATTTCAAACTAACGGAGTCGCTTAGGTGATGATGGTACTCTTATTTTTTAAAAATACTCCATGAATAAAGAACTAATTAAAAATTATCAGTGGAAAATACAGCGTTTGTTTTTACACTTTAAGACATATGATATCAGATTTTATAATCAAACTTTGTTCTGTAGTTTATTTAAGAATAGTGATTTCTTTCTTTGTTGCGGCTATGTTGAAGTCCTGCTATTTTTGTTGAAGGATGTCAACTGTTAGTTACGGTTTTTTTTTTGGGATTCCCATTTGAAGGGGCTTATCGGGATGTGATCTTCAATGAAGTCCTTAATTGGATCTCTTCTGGATTTGTATTAATAATATCGTTTGAAACTTTATGGCGGGTCTTGTACAATTAGCTGTTCCCCTCTAACCTATTGTTGACTCTTTACTGCATTTGTTGTAATGTCACTTCCATTATCAGATTTTTTGATCATCATTTAATAATAGGTTAGCTGTATAACAGGACTAATATTTTCTCGAAGATCTTAGTCTACACACTATTTTTCTTCTTGCTATTTCATTCCTCCCAGCAGAAGGCTGGGAGGCGGGCTGCTGGAGAGTCATAGGGGACTCTTTTCAGCCAATATACTACTACGGGGAGGGAAGGGGGATGGAAGGTCGGCCGTGGCCTTGTAGGGAACCATCCCAGCATTCGCCTAAGTGTCTGAGGGAAACCACGGAAAACCTCAGACAGGATGGCCGAACCGAGTTTAACCCCGGTCCTCCCGAATGATAGGTAGGAGGCCATTATTGGTCTCCTCCCATCTCGGTGTCTACACACTATTTTTTTTTTTTTTTTTTTTTTTTTTTTTTTTTTTTTTTAACATTTCATTCCTCCCAGCAGAAGGCTGGGAGGCGGGCTGCTGGAGAGTCATAGGGGACTCTTTTCAGCCAATCTACTACTACGGGGAGGGAAGGGGGATGGAAGGTCGGCCGTGGCCTTTTAGGGAACCATCCCAGCATTCGCCTAAGTGTCTGAGGGAAACCACGGAAAACCTCAGACAGGATGGCCGAACCGAGTTTAACCCCGGTCCTCCCGAATGATAGGTAGGAGGCCATTATAGGCCTTCTCCCATCTCGGTCTCTACACACTAATCAAGGTTATCATTTTAAAATATAAATACAACAACATGCCTGCAAGAAAAAGGGCTTCCCTTAGGCCTGCTCTTGATTTAGCAGCAACTGTCTTATTTCTTGCTGGTCTAACTGCACAGAAATTTCTATGTCCACTCCCAGCGGTGTTGTCAATTTGATCTGTTAGAACAGTTAGAAATATTCCTCCACAAGATAAAAAGCCAAGAACATATGTTAAATGAACAAGTAGACTTTACTAGCCACTATTACTTTAATATTTTTAAAGATTTATTTTCAGCTTAATTTTTAAATACTAGAGACAAGAAAAGTTCACCGACACGATATACTCTGGCAACGAATGATAATTTTCATCTTTGAATAACTTGTAACACACATCATCTGTAAACTGTTTTGTTGTGTTTATGTAAACATGTGCACCTTAAACGACATCGTGTCTAGTACAGTGCTCCGCAATAAATATGTACAGTATATATTACCAATTATTCACCATCTCGTCAATTCTGGTAAGTTTTTCACAATGTTTTCATATTTTGTATTTTCTCTCATAATAAACGTGTTCTCGTCACTTACTTGAAATCATTTTTCAGCGCAGGAACAAACTTTACTAGGCACGAATCTCGCTTAAGGAAAATTTAAAACCAAATGTAAATACCATAGTAACCTGAAGATGGATCCACAGTTTCCGAAATGCATTGTGTAATACAATAAAAGTTGTATTCTAGTGACTGAAAGCTGTTTCTCATTCTACCTTTTGTCTAATTGATATGTAATGTGCCAATTAGCGTACTTCGGCGTTTCGATGTTTAGGATTCATTTATTATTTCCAAAGTAATATTGTAATGTCGTTTAAATTCATTTCCACTTAGCTCCAAGTAATGTTAAATAAGGTTTAACTGTTTTGAATAATAACCTATTATTGGCATTATGAAATTATTAACGGCTCCTTTGTATGCTTCTAGAATATTCACTTTTGATTCACTCGGCGACAGTTCAACCCGCAATCTTCAGATTAATAAAACAACATCGTATATTATTCGCATTAACATTATTAACAATATTAATCAAATTTACCATCGCACATACGCGAATATGTTAGTTTACAAATTAAATCTTGCTCAATTAAAATACATGAAAATAAAAGTGGGTGGTTAAAATTAATTACGTAGCCAGATGTAAATTTGAGAAAAAAACCTACTATTGTATCGGTTCATGCAAGAAGGGATTTAAGTCCATATTTGGGTGGTTTTGGGTTAAAGTTTGATTTTAGGTTTTGGAAGGTGTTTATAATCGATTGGTGTAGGAAAGGATCTTCTGAAGTCAATCCCTGATACTGAAAAATGTATCAGTTTTTTTTAACAGTTATTTTATCAACTGGCTCACTAAAGACGAAGAGGAACAGGACTTACGTCCCTTCTTGCACGTCTTCCTCTCTCCATTAAAACCATGTGAAGAATGTAGACTGAAAAACATCCAGAGCCCAGTTTGCTTTACGTCTTTTTTAAATACTTTAAGAAAAAAATAATCCAAGATTTTGGCAACAACAATTAGATTGTTGTTGTTAGTGCAAGACGTTAGAAATGAAAATTAAAAATTGCCATATTACTTAGGCAGCAAAAATAAAGTTCCAAAGCTGAGTTAATGATTCATAAGCGCAGAGCCAAACATTGTTATAACAGATTGAAAATTTTAAAAGGAATACCTGTTCGCACCGAAGATGAAACCGTTACTGCCTTGTGTTTTCATCTCCTGCAGAATTTTACGATACCTAAGATACCCGTTCAAGATACATTCTATCACTGATAGGTAAAAGTGAACGCGTTTTGCATCCACGAAATTAAACACAACACTGCTAAATTCTACGCGTACCATGAGGATGAACGAAATAAAGGACCTTTTGGACTAATTATGAACGAAATTCCTGCAGCTGTGACAATTCTGCACCTGTGCAGCGATAGCTGTGAAGGGCACAGTACAAATTATACTTCTGTAAAAACTCTGTTTGCGCTTGTTAAAATAAAACGATTGGTCAAAATTGAGGAATACTACCGGATTAGAGAGCTTACGTACTTGCCCTGTGATCGTGATTGCAGTCAGATAAAAAGTAAATACAAAAAAATTAGACGTGGTATCCTCCATGAGAGAGATAACCAACATAATCCTGCATAGCTCTAAAACCCTAAACAAATATCTAGTAAAAGCAGTAAAAGCTGGCCTCAATATCTCAAGAGAAATCCTCTTTTGAAGCTAGAGATGCGAAAAAGAAGATAAGATGTACTTGGTAATATCCACTTTACATCACTTCAGATTCGATTCAGCATGCCTTCAAACTGTTAAAACATACATTTTCATCGACGGACTTGTGAGCCATTCTTTTTTTATGCGGAAGGGAACACATCATCTAGAAATTCCGAATCAGAAGGCATATCCTCTACGAATAATCGACAAGAAGGAAGCTAAAATTGATGACTTGAGGAAACTGCAATCACACATCCCCGAAAAAAAATCGGTTATTTTTTAACTTACGTATCAACTGGCCCACTAAAGACGAAGAGGAACGGCATGAAGATGACGAATGAAATATGTAATAGTACTTACCACAATATTTTCTTCATTATATACATTTTTAATCGTTTTTGATTAAAGATTAAAACCGTAATTACTCAAGGTTCGAAAGCAATATACGTTTAAATAAATTTTACCCTAATGAACATTCTGTGGTGGTTTGGCTGAAAAATTCGTAGTACATACGGTAGCATACAGTTTTTTTAGTTTTTCTCAAAATGCATCCAGATGGACTTATGTTCCTTCTTGCATGAACAAATACAATTATATTTCTATGACAACTTTTAATCGTATTCATTTTCGAGGTATAACATTTTCGAAAGTTTAAAATTCCGTGGTAATATACAGTTAAATTTCATATTTGAGTACCCATTTAATCTCTAGATCTATGTATTTTGCACAGCTTCACCGAGTAATGAACGCATCCTGGGCACTTCATTGGAATTTTGTCTCCATACTAGTAAGAGACCTTGCTAATGCATAATGCACAACGTTGTCTCGTCTGAAGGTACGTAACACCACTCCTTCGTCTATTGTTTGTGTTGGTGGCACCACCGTTTTGTTAGGCATTCGTAATTTTTAGTGGTTATAGTGACAGGAATGAGCTACAAACTCTGAGTCGAAGAACCTTCATCTAACGGACATGCAGCTAATGGAAGAGGTACAACAAAATCCTGTTACAAATGCTGTACACTTCGATGTATTTTGTTTTACAACTAGCGCCGCAGAATTTACTAACCATTGATATCATTCCAATCTATTGCATGCGCTTCCTTTAATGTGAACAGTTACTTTAGGAATCTTAACCAAATGGCTCAATGCTTCCAATCTTCAAATGCACGTTTTTAAATCTTAGCTACAACAGTGCATCATTATAAATTCCTTCTGTGTACAATAACTCATGAACCATCGTCATATTGCGTTACCGTGTCTCGTTGGAGCGGTTAGAACATGTTAACCCATCTAAACTTTGCGGATGTACGTAGCTTTCATTTTCCCGTTAGGCATTTAGCTTCTGCAGATTTCCAACTGTTTCCAGAGATTGTATCTTCGGGAGATGTGCAGGGCGTGGAATCTATTCGCAGTAGCACACCGGAACTACCAAGACAAAATAAAATGCTCTTTGTATGTGTGTGTTTAGCCAGATGGGGCGCCTAGCAGCCGAAAAATGCAGCACGCCAATTAGAGGAGCGAGACGCGATGTGGACGTTGTTTTCCGGGGCTCGGTTCCACCTGTTGTCCAAATAAACAGCGCCTGCGTGTGGCTGCCCAGCCAAACAGCTCCAGGCTTACAGCGGAGGGGATTAAGGGATCAGCGCGCAAACCGGCTCCCGGGAACACAAAACAGACCATCAAGCTCGCACCTCTCAACCTTTCTAACGAACCATGCATGCGCTCTCAAATTTTTCACATTACAATTCTGCAATAAAGAACGGTGAGCGAAAATTTCCTTTGCGCCAATAGAATATGAATTTCTATTCATTACAGCGCACTACACTGGCGAGAAGTTTGTGATATCAATGGAAAGTGTTAATATGCATGAAGAGGTTTTACTCTGTGTGAAACACAATAATAATGCGTTTGGCTTTATTGATTGCGTTAATTAACGGGGCCTTAGATTGGCCGAGTAGGTATAATCTGACTATGTCCTTTCGCTTAATCTAATCTGATAATACTACCACATGCAGGGTATCATTAGTTCAATAGGGAAACGCAAAATTTACGTTGCGAGTAGTGGAATATCGATTAGACCCCTATCAAAACCACAGTCAAGAGCAGGACTGAACTTGGGACTTATAAATCTCCAGTCGGACATTTTACCACGAAGCCACGAGCAAGCCCTGACACAAAATTCGCTGCGCGACTGTTTACAGTTTATACCACATTTGATGACATGCCAGAAAAAATTATCGCGAAAGCTGCCTGAAGGCGATGGAAAGTTATCGGCGTCGACGTAGAATGCAGCTCCACGAATATGAAATTTCTCTAAAATTTTGTGACTGTCTTTTTCTGCAAATAACTAAATTTGTAACGAGTATTTGTAAAATTATTCGTCATTACACAGTAATTCATAGAACAATGTGACTGCTCGTGGTGGGTGAATAGTAATGCTATGGCCTGGTATTCCGGAGGACGCGGGTTCGAATCCCCGTCCAGCCATCCTGATTTCGTTTTTACATCGTCAAGCGAAATCTCGTCTGGCGAAAGCCGTGATTGTTCCTTCAATAAGCATTCCAGTTCCTTGTTACCCATTCTCTCCCGATTTTAATAACCTCGACGTCGACAAACCGTAAAACCCAAAGCAGAAAAAACGTGTGCCCGAGAACTTTTTATACCACTTCCGTAGGCATTGTGTAATAACACGCAGTTCGTTAACTGCATTTTTACATGTTTAAAAGTTAGAGTCAAAACGAGCGTGGTGGGTGAGCGGTAACGCTCCGGTCTCGCATTCGGGAGGACGTTGGTTCCAAACCCATTCTGGCCGTTCAGATTTCTACGGTTTCCAGGCGAATATTGGGATGGTTCCTTCAAAAAACTATGGCCGATTTCTTTCCCGTTCCTAGCCCCCAGTCTCTTCCCGTCTCTAATGTCCTTGACGTTGACGATGCTTAAAGCTATAAGTGAAAAAAAAAGTCAGTCTCATGATGAAATGCACAGACACCAAATAATATTATCAGTTTTCATACAGTGTCCGCTACGACTTTGTGTTTGAATGTAATTGACTTATTCGATTGCATTTGCTAGATTCATACAGTAAAATTAAGAAATATACTTATTCTGCTATTGCTGTATTTTTGTAGAACTATGAGCAGGGAGAACTTTCATCTGCTGGTTAGGTAATGGTAAGGAAATACGTGAACCTTCGCAAGTCAAATAATCGCGTCGATCACCAACCAAGACACTATGTTACGAATGAAGTAATCTGGAAACTGCATAAGTCGTAGCAGCGTCTGAAACCCAGTTCATAGCAGTTGTTGTACTCGCGTAAAACAGTGATTACAGTTGTTTGGGCAAAGATTAAGTTACAGTCAAATAAATTCCAACATTTGTTCCGACATTTTTTAAGCATCACCATGCACTCAGATTCGTTTCCTTATTTTACATCTTGGTTTAGATTTTTAGGTGATTTTACCTTGCCACCAGGGTGAATAATGGGACATTGCACCTGTAAATATATATTAATCATTTTTTATTGATTAGCTGACCGAAATAAACGCAAGTAAATTTTCCATTCCCATCAGCTGTCACCACAAACTAAAACGAAATGAACTCGCTTAAAGAACACAGTATGTATGCATCAAACGAAGAAATAAACTTCTCATCCTGCGAAGAAATCAACTAACTGATGTCTTCCCATGCAAAAGTAGTCTCGTATATTATTCTGCTTTTCACATGAAACTTCGTCAAACACAAACACAGAATATGGTAGAAATTCAGTTGGAGGAGGTAACTTTGATTATCGTTAAATGTCAAATACTGAATTCCTTTAAGGGATTTCAGTATTTCTTCTAGCAACCGATGTATCTCGTTTAAAAGGTTATTGGAGAACAGGAAAACACTTTTATGTCTTCGACGCTAGATATTAACTCGGCTCAAAAAGGTACTAAACAAACAGAGAAATCGTCTAGACCATGAATTAAAATTCAAAAAGTATAATGAAAACAATATCGAGTGATGTTTAGTGGTATTTAGCAAAACGAAATAAGTGAAAAAACAGTATCGGGTGGAAGATTTATTAGAAGAGTGGAATATAAAGTGAATTTAACTTTTTTACTCAAGTGTGGTTATAGTTTGAAGCAGGTGAATACCTGAATGGTCCCTTCAAAAATCCACGCTCATAAGGAAGAAGAAGGAAAAAAAGAAAACTCAGAAAAGTACACGGGGTATGCCGAGAAGTCTCTCTCGAAAGCTGGCTATTGCAAATGTTGTTTCGACAGAGTTGGAGAATGTTGTTCAGGGTATTCGGCAGAGGTTTTCGTTTGTCTGCAATTCCGGTCCTTATTGTGTGATGGATGAGCAACAGGTAGGCGTGACGTTCCATTGTGCACTATCCTCTGCGGTATGCTGTGGGGTTGGCTGTGTTGCTGATGCATAGCAGAACTTTTTAAAACTCTATATTTGGAAACATGGACTTTAAAAATACAGCAAATAACGAAAATTGAAGCATTTGAAATGTGGTGCTACAGAAGAATGCTGAAAATTAAATGGACAGACAAAGTACGAAATGAACGAGTTTTGGAAATGATGGGTGAGGAAAGAAGTTGGTGGAAGAATTTTACAGAAAGAAGAGACAGGTTGGTAGGTCATATTTCGAGACATGCTGGATTGGTTAATTTGTTAGTGGAGGGAATAGTCGAAGGTAAGAACTGTAGAGGAAGACAGAGATTAGAATATATGAAGCAGATAATTGAGGACGTGGGTTGTAAGGGATATGTAGAGATGAAGAGGTTAGCACAAGGTAGGAAGGGATATGGATTGGATCAAACCAGTCGAAAAACTGTTGACAGCAAAAAAGAAGACTGAACGTTTAGAAACTGTTTGTCAGTTTGTATAGTTGACAGTGCTGTCGGGACGACATTTAGGGATGATTGCTGCAGTTTGATAGAGCTATCATTGAAATCTCTATATTTCAACAGTTAGTTTTCCAAATACGTATTCTTCTTGGATCAACGCTGTGCATAATAGATAATGTTTATGGGAACACGTTTTATTTTCCAGCGACTATCTGGCATTTTAAAATGTTTGAAAGCCCCTGTATGGATTCCGTCATGTTTCTTGTATAATATTTCTAGAAGATGATTTTGCGTGTCAGACCCTTCTTCTTACTTTATACGTAACCAAAATCCTTAAATGAGGTACCGTTTCAATAATTATATTCCCCGTCTAACGTCCTGGTGATCTTCCTCGTTGGTTGTTTACTGTTACATTACAATGAATAGTTAATTCGTAATTGCTCATTCTATTGTTTGTTTGTAATTCGAAGTATTGGCTCCTGAATTTTTTTCTGGATGCGTCGATACGGCACGTTGACATGATACCTCTTCAACGGTTACGCTTAAATTTCTATATTAAACACGTTAATCAAATTTAGAAACGTACAATAATTTTTGTAATAACATGTTTCTTCAAAACATTATTAATGCCCTTCCTAATGGCAAGACAATTCCCTCTGAAGGTTTAATTTGCAATAACAGAAAATAAAGCACATGATCAAACTCTTTCAAAAGTTGGTGAAAATTCTGGATTTTTATTTCTTTATAAAAGATGGAAATTCTTGCCACTGTACAGTGCTTTTCTCTTTGCTTATGCACCCATCTTCTACGAATTTCTTACGCCACTTGTAAATCTGTTTATGACGAGATGGCACTTTATAGAACTTATGAGAGAATACACGCTGGACAACAATAGATTCACACAAAACGACTTCTTTTGTGAGATCGCTATTTCCTCGCAAACAGATAACAGCGCCATCTGCTGCAGCGAACGGAACTAATTGGTGGGAGTTACAAACTTTGAACCTTCGTCTGTCCAATGATATGTGTGCGTATTTGTGTCTCTTAGTTTGTAAGAAATAAAAATGCACTCTATGCTCCCTCTTTTTGAATAACCCTAACTCATTAATTTTCCGCAGTGGCAAATGGCTTCCTTATGGTTTAGAATAATTATCAAGTGCCTTCTTGCTGTAGATATTGAATTGTCAAGGACTGTGCTCTGTGATTTACCTTCCATGCAATGCAGTAAAAATCTCAAAACCTTGAGGTTATTGAGGAATTGTAATCATTATCTTCATTAGTCAATTCAATCATGAAATATGAGCTCTCTTATAGTTATGCTACGAGACAATATAATTTTACGTTTACTGTTCACATGAGGGTACTTTCCTCAGATTTTATACTCTTGTAAAGGCGGTGGTCTGACATTGCTGCTTGATGTGGAAGTCACAAGGTTGGGCGCCCCAGATAAAAATAAGTTAGCAGCTCATCCGTAGCAGTGAGGTTTTCGCCTGGGTACTGCTCAATGTCAACAGAAGGATGAGTTGGCTTCTGACGTCAGGTAGCCAGTTTGCCCGCGGAAATATCCGTGATTCTGGAGACGGATATGCCGTAGATTGCCAGCCGCAGTCAACTGTTTTTACAAGCAATGTGTACAGTAGTTCTGAATAAGTATATATAAATTATATATATAATTATTATTTATATCGCCGGAAGACGATTTATATATCCTTGGTGTAACTCGTGTTTGCCTATTAGAGTTTTTGTAAACAATGTAATGGCAACAGTTATTACATTAAAATGGAAATTAACTCACAGGCTCCTGAAATTTTGGTTCACCATGTATTTTTGTTTCTTGTAATAAAACTCTTTATTAGACCCTTTAATTTCGTACAAGCTTGTAAATAACTCATGCCGAATATGACTACTTTGACTGTTGTGACTGTTTGAGTATTACATGTGAAACAATCGTAACATGTACTTTTTAATGGAAATGTAGTTTTGCTCTTTGTGTAGCTACAATATGTGCTAACATCTGCCTAAAATGTGTTTCCCAGTTAATCTGAACCTCCTCCATGAGTAAAGTAAGATCAGTCTGCCTTTCTGGCTGTCGTGTTTAGTAAAATCTAGAGAACTAGTAGGTGCCACACATCATCTAATTTTAAAAATAACTAAGCTAAAATATAAATTTATTCTCGCACCAGATGAATTCAATTCAAGGATGAAATAATCACTAAGAAAATTTGGAGAGTTATTATTACGATAAACAAATATTTCCAATGTTCTCAAAATAATTACCGTGCTAATCAACGAATAGTACGCTTAAATTTCATAGCTAAAAAACCAAAACAGCATTGTCAAGACAGAGATCAGCCACATAAAAGATGTTGTATCATGAAGTAGTTCCCTAATAGAAAAGAATTAATAGCATTTCGTACAATTTGTGCGTAAATGGATCCGATAGTTTGATACTTCCTCGGCTAGAAGTTTTTTTTTGTAACTGCTTTACGTCTCTTTTTAACATCGAGGTCTTTAGAGACGGGAAAGGATGGGGGGCAAGGATGGGGGCAAGGAATGGGAAAGATTTCGACCATGGCCTTTTGAAGGAAGCATCCCGGCATTTGCCTGGAGTGATTTGGGGAAACCATGGAAAACCCAAATCTGGATGCCCGGACGGGAATTCGAACCGCCGTCCTCCCGAATGCGAGGCGAGAACGCTAACCGTTACACCGCCCCGCTCGGTTAGGAGTTTTCCATCGGTTGCAGAGAACATCTACTATTATCGAGTAAGAAACCAACATCACACACAAAACTTACTCCCGGGCAACATCAGATGAAACTACGCCATTGAAGCTCGTCCACCTGTTTCACTGGCCATTGAAAATTTTTGTCAACCTCTAAACCCACATATGCACGCTTTGCGATACGAAATTGTTGCCAAATTGATGCCTTAGGGCAGGGATCGGCAAACCGCGACTCCCAAGCCGCAAGTGGTTCTGGGGATATTAATGTGACTCTTCAATAATTTTTTTCTTACATATTTACGACAGTATTAGTATTAGTAGCAGTAACGTCGGAAATATCTAAACTCTTCTAGGCTGCCAGACGTCATTTTAAGCAAGTTCTTTTGCCATCCTTTACCGACAATACAACAAATTAAATAAAATACCACAGTAGTTTTAGGTTATTTGTTGTGTTCACGCCGGTTGTTTTATTTGTCTTGACTATTATAGTGTTGGGTCTGGTTTAGTAATTGTTTCTGATTTAAAAATATTTGTTTATCAGGTAATGTATCATCTTTAATTTCATACGGCGGTTTATTGTTTTTTCCTTTTTAATTCCCAAAAATATATTTTTATCTATTTTTAAAGACACTATTAAATTTCTACTAAGAAAAAATACGAAAAAGTAACAGATGAACGTTGCGAATTCAAAAGTAAATGGCTTGAGTTTTTTGCGTAACTATTAGCAAATAATAAGCAGTCCAATGTAGAAAGACATAAATAAAGTAAGGCTCATTTGCTACAACATATCCTGTTGGCAATATGCGAAAGAAAGCAGTGGAGGAACTACAGAAAACTATGCAGGAAAAAAAATCTATTATTCGATAAATTATAATGTAACCATGCCTATGGCTCTTATAAATTTTTCCCGACGCTTTTAATACTGGAATTGGCTCTTTAGTTTCTAAAGCCTGCCGACCAAACACTGCCTTCGCTCCTGTGTAGTATGCCACCCTTGCAACACCCGCAATCTGCACAACTTTTGAGTGCTGAAATACGCAAGCTTTCCTTAATTCGTTAGTCTTTATCTACACCCTTCAAAGGACAAAAAATCAAATTGTTTCACCTAATACCTGCTACCATTCTTCTTCTTCCTGATACTGGAACCAGTAACTTAAATTATAAATATTCTTGACTATAATTAATGTTATTTAGTATAAAGTATACCTAAAATAACTATTAAGTATAGATTTACATTTAACTGATAATATTATACTGTCATAATTACAACTATAGTTGCTAATTCATGTCCTAGACAAAATACAACGATATCCATTTTGTTGCATGAAATAAAAATTTGTTACTATTGAAATTTTGGTGAATGGTAGTAACTGGAATTCGTATTTTGAATAAAAAAACGTTTCCAGTCGCATTTTAGACAGACTTCTGATCTACGTAGATTCAAAAAAATCAAGATCAGTATGCATATCATCCTCGACCAATCAATTAGAGGATAATAGACGTGTTAAGTGTGATTTCTAGTGCCGTTATGAAACATGAAAAAATGGAGTCAGTTGAGAACTGGTTACATTTAAGTTTTTTTTATTATTATTTGTTGCGTACTGCACATTTGATTGTGATGTAGTAATAACCTAATGAATCTGTCTATGTAAAAAGCTATTCTGGTCACTGTGTCATTGCGTCCGTAACGCTGACAAAATGTGTCCGGCTTTCCTTACAGGTTTAATTGCTGTCAGAGATGTTACTGCAAAACTAACGTTATGGGCATTATTTAATAATAGTTCTATTTAGTTAAGTAACCGCGAAGAACTGAATTGATAGATCAGTGTTGTATGTATTACGTTTAAATTAACATATTAATTATTATTTGCTTTTTGTTTATTTATATTAAGTAGATGTAGATGTGTTCTTATACTCTCTGGCCAGAGATATCATTATTACCAGAAACTTAGAAATATGTACCACATTATATCATTTTTAAGGTTATGAGCGTGAATTAATAACAATTGAATTTAATTAACCAACTGCAAGAAAATGAACGCGTTTATTTTATTTATTTAATTCAAGTTATTTGTATTCGGTGTAGATGTCTCCACTATATTCTATACTGGAAGAAATTAATTTGCTATAACTCATGCGTTCAACGCATCATTTTTGACGGGTTTAGAAGCCAGTCATCCAACAATTGCCCTGTTCACAGTTGGTTGGCAACACTTGCCAAGCACATGACGATCAATCGCGGAATAAAACAACGGAGGGAGAGAGGAAGAGGAAGGTAATATTTCATTTGTCCCTGCCGGACACTGTGGTTTCCACTCAACGCAGTTCCAATTTCTGAGCCGATGATGGTTTGGTCGGTTAATTTTTGTGGTTGGATCATGTATACAACACGTTAAGCCGACAGTCAAATCTACTTACCTTTGTTTGCACTTGTCCGTTAAAACTCTACATGTAATCAGATTCAATATTTGTATTCCGGCATCTAGTAAACACTGGTATATGAATGATACGCTAAAACTGTTATCCAGAAAAGTAATGAAACTTTTCTCAGATTTTTTGCTTCATATTAACAGAAACATTAGGGGCATTTAAACTGGCCCTGCCGTATATCATCTACATCTACATCTACATATATACTCTGCAATTCACAAAATTGTGGGTGGCAGAGGGTGCTCAGCACCAAAGCTAATCTCTTTGCTGTGCATTCCAATCCCTAATGGTACGAGGGAAAAAAGAATTCATATAAGAATCATTGCGGCACCTTATTTCTCTAATTTTATCTTTCCTGTCCTTCCGACTCAAATAGGTTGGTGGAAGAAGTATTTCACTACACTCATGAGTGAAAGTTGGAGTACGCATGTTTTCCAATAAGTTTAAACGAAACTTGTGTCGTCTATCTACCAGAGACTCCCAACCTAATCTACTAATCAGTTCTGTGACGCTTTCATAAGGACTGTAGCAAGCGGTCACGAATCGAGCGGCTCTTCTCTGTACTTTCTCTATACTTTCGATCAATCCCTTACGAAACGGGTCCCAAATGGCACAACAATAATCCAAATGTGGACGCACAAGAGATTTGTACGCTATCTCCTTTGTTTTTTCATTACAATTTTTCAAGATTCTACCTATGAATCGCAGCCTAGAATTTGCTCTACCTACTAAAGAATTAATGTGTATGTCCCATTTCATGTTCCTTTGTACTGTTACTCCCAAATATTTAATAGAATCGACCATATCAATAACTGTATTGTTTAACTCGTATTTCTGAACAATCGGATTCTTTTTGTTAGTTATGCTCATTGTCTTGCACTTTTTACAGTTTAGAGTAAGTTGCCACTCAGCGCACCAAGCCAAAATAACATCCAGATCGCGCTGAATTTCTAAGCAAGAGGCATTGTTTGATACTTGGAGAAGATCCATAGAGTCGCTCGTAACTTCTTTAAAATGTTATATTACATTTTCGCACGTAACCAAAACACAAATAAAACACAAGTGTCAGTCAAAGAACATAAAATTTAACTGTTGGAGTCTTATCTATACATAAAATAAGACTGAAACCGGAAGGAAGATTTTACATTTAAGATATTTTTGCAAAAAAGAGACACTGATAATTACAAATAGAAAGAAATCAAATTTATGTCACGTGAATATGTTTGACACTATCGAGAAAGGCTTTATTTGGTTTATTTAAATTCTTACCAGTTATCCCTATTTTCTTTAAGTTTTGCAGAACTTAAGAGATCGTAACCTCTAACTGAATCAAATTTTGAGAAAATTTGCAAAAATAAGTCTTTTTCTTGTTTCTCTTTCAACATGAAAGGAGTTAACTTGCTTTAAATAAAAAATTTGTTACTCATCTGTTTTTTTTTTGCCTCTCTCGAATGAAAAGCAGGACAGGCCACAAACTTTTTGTGTTGGTAATTCACCGTACTTTTGAATTTTTTATAATATTCATGATCAGTATAATTCTTTATCAGACACTCTGAAAGAATCATGTTTTTATTGTTGCCAGTTTTAAAACTTTACTTATAAAATATTGTAGCAGAGTGACCAAAATGTGTCATCTTGCACAATTTTAATTGTTAATACACTTGCAATGGACAAATGGTATAAGGAATATTTGCTTACGTTTCGAGCTTTAACGGACAATGGGCAACCGCTTGTTTCTCAGAGAGTGGCTATAATTCCCCAGGAGAGTCACCGCTCGAGGAAAATAACAAGACGGGGTCTTTGACTGGGACATTGACTTCCAACTAGCTCCGGAAATTTCCTAACGGGTAGTTGCCGAACTTCCACGATGTGTGTCGATTCCTTCCGATCAGCCAAGAAACAACTAAAGCTAATAAAATTGCGATTGAGGAAGAGAGTTTCTTAGAGAACCAATCGGCAGTGTAAATATATTCGCATGATAATAATTTCTGTGTTGTTCGCATGTCACCCAAAAACGACGGAACAAAAGTGGCGGGTGAACGACGCAGGAGCTGAAAGAGGAAGGATAATGATGGATCTTAAGTGTTCTGCCTTCTGAGAGTGAAGGCGGAAGTGTTCTTACGAATTGCGCATTATTAGAGCGGCGATCGTACGTAAGAAATATCGTCTTATGCGATCTTACTGACTGCTGATGAGCTCAAGTGACTGGTAACTTGAGTGTTAATCTAAGGAAATGCTACATCATTATCTCCATCATGGTAATTTGTTTCTACGAAAAAACAGTGTACACATCGTTAATTCATTGAGAAACTGCCCTCTAACGATCGTATTAAGGAAACATAATCGGTCAAGATCCTTACCTCCGACTAATTAACTACGCTACATTTTTTTTTTTTAAAAAAGCTGAGAGCAACGAACTAAGTTTTATGTTCTTTGAATCACCATATTTTGTGGATTTATATTTGGTAGTATCCTGGCGCCAAGACATTTCATGCTAGTGTAACTTGTTTAACATAGCTTCATTTTGATAAATACCGACCTCTGTTTGTAAAAGATTAAATTAGATCGATCACTTCGAGGAATTTTTGTTATCTGCCGTAATATTTTCAACATGTTTATTTTCTACCTATGTTTCGTGTTTTGTTAGATATTTTCATTTTGTAAGCTTATTGTAAGACGAGGAAGTGATTTATTTTATTCATATTGTTATAAATACGTCTCTGTCTGTAAGTCTTAAGAGTACTTAATACGACCATTCGTGGAATAAATACAACCACACGCTGGGCGGACCCAGTCAACAATTTGGTAATAATAAAGCTATAGTATTTCAAGGGACAAACAAATTGTTTTTAGGTCACAGTTTACGACCAAGTCATATGATCTGTTCTATTTTTCTTTAGTTAGATCTTTGTTGGGTCTCTTATAGTTTATTTAAATCGAAAACGCACGATAATTTCATCCTGTTTCCTGGAAGCTTTAATAATATTTTAATATACACTGTAAATTTTAAAATTAAATATGCAAAGTAACATTTTAAATAATTCTGTGATTAGTGAATAAAGCGCGGGGAAACTTGGTGACTTATGCAAAATGCGCAATTAGCGATAAACAATAAACTAGGCCCCGACAACCCCCCGTTCTTTAAAGGGGCCCACAGACGATCAACTTGGTTGACAACCTTGTTGTCAACTTGGTTCTCAGCGTTTGCCACAGACGAAACGAAATGTTGGCGACCAAGTTGTAAACATTACATTCGAGTATGTGTCATCATCGGCATTTATTTCTTGAGTGTTTTCTATTGCTGAATTTTATTATTTTTAATTACTGTTTTTAAGTATTTTGGTTATAGTAAAACTTTACAATTGAAAAAATGATTGAGGGAGCATTCCAGTTTTTAGTTTTAAGAGAGTTGGATGGCGATAATGGGTCTCCTGCTTGTCACAAACGCACGATATTTAAAACTGCGTCCGGAATTCTAATTCCAATTTAATGAGCGAATAACATGTCACTGCAACTGACGATGTCCAAAGCTTTTTAAGAAGGCGAAGTAAAATTTTCAATGAATTGGATAAAATGCGACCATTTATTGAAAATGATACGGACATGAGGATTGTATTAATGTGAATAAACGATTGTTCACTTCTTTTTTTTTTTTGCATTACGCCTCGCCGACGTCAAGATCATGATGCAGGAAAGAACAGAAAGCAAGGAACGGGAAGGAATTCGGCAATGGCCTTTTGAGGGTACTATCCATGCATTCGCTTGGAATGATTTGCAGAAACCATGGAAAACTCTAATTTGGATGGGCGGACGGGGATTCAAACCCGCGTCTTCTCGAATGAGAGGACAGGTCACCGCTCACCCAGCACGCTCGGTCAGCTGTTCGAAACTCTGATGTTTTTAACTAGTGGGCAGAGCGTCGAGGTTTTAAAATTTCTCACCTCTGTATCGCCACACTCTGTCATTGAGATTTGTTGTAACGTAGGAATTTCAGTGATCTGAAGTACCATTAACTTAGCCCGTACTCCTCTTCGGCTCCGGCTCTAGTTCTTTAGCTCAGTTTCACGTTTTTCAATTCCCTCCGGTAAGAAGTTCTAAAATTTCTGACCGTATTCTTATAACTGTCAATATACGTATTTAGCTCAATTTGTTGGCAAAGAACAAAATAGATTTGGTCACTCATTCTTCTTTTTGTTGCGATCCTGAAAATTTCCTATTTCAATTCCACAGCTTCGGCAGTTCTTTTAAAGTATTGGAAAATTCACCCAAATTTGTATGTTCGGTACACTTTCCATATTCAATAAACAGTAATTGACCTAAAAAAATGATAATGTAAATATCAAATGAAAACGTAGTCACCAAAAACAATAACATAGACAGAACAGCTCCAAGTTTACAACTGATGTTGAGAACATTGTCGTCAACTTCCCCACAGACGCTACAACAAGGTATCCAACATTAGACTCCGCCCACCAAATATCAAAACTGTTTGATCTTACTTTAACCAAAACCTCAACCTGAATCTCAACCACCAACCTGCCCACAGACGTTCAACACGGCTAGTTGACAACCAAGTTGATCGTCTGTGGGCCCCTTTACAATATGTGCTCACTGGCTTCACCACCGACACTTCGCTGGTTTCACTTTTGAAAAGTCCTTCAGCTCCATATTCCGGCGGCTAAAATGCAAAACTTTAACTCCCGTTTAAAAGACATTTATGTGTTCCACGTCGACATAAAATTTGAACATTCAACTTACTATCGCTATTAGAACAAAATAATTATGACAAATCGTCTATTCTTTTTATGCAGTATTCTAAATTGTTGGAAATTAGCTACCATTTTTTGATTTAAATTGGCAGTGCTTTTCAGAATAAGTGAGTATCATAAGCAGCCATCAAAGATAAAACCGTGATGTGTCAGGGTCACATTTAAGCATGGACTACCTAGCTAGGCTGTAGCCTAGGGGCCCGCACCACAGCCAGTTTGTATTTTTTTTATAATTATTATTTCCGGTTTGCATCCTCATTCGTACACTTTTCATTTGATTATAGGTTTTTGCTTGTAAAAAATGCTCTTCTTCTGTAAATACTTAGTTCATACCATTTGTATATCTGCGACTGTATGGTTACGATGAGAAAAGTTTTCAAGTACAGAATTATTGTTATATTTTTTAATTCTAGTAAGTTCCTTGTATCGTGTTTCGATTGTATGGGTATTTAGATAACGTGGAGTGCTTGACAGAACTGGTCCTATTTGCTTGATTCTTTGTGTTTTCCTAAGCGGGTTTCTCGGTCGTATTGTTGATTCTGAATGCAGAATTTGATCTTCTTGAACATTCTGGGCGCACTCTTGTTTTGTTCTGTTAAATGTTATATGTGAATGCGTTAATGATGGTACTGCAACCCGAGTAACATTTGCTATCGATGTTCGTTAGCTTTCTGTTTTGTATTCGTGTTAAGGTGCTACATGGTATTTCTAATTGCTACTCCAATGTCTATGAGTGCAATGCTGGTAAGCTATAAAAATGATAGTGGAACTGTGGGCAGCGTACTATTAGGGATTGCAATCCAGCAAAGCGGGATCCCGCAATCCCGCGGGATCCCGCATCATTAGACAGTCTGGCGGATCCCGCACAAAATTAAGCGGATCCGCAATCCGCAAAATCCGGCGGAAACGCATGTCAGTCTGCATGACTCGTTGCCCCACTCGGTATCTATCGGATATTTTGCACTGTTTGCCTGTACCCTTCCAGTTGGCATTTGACTCATGTGAACAAGCGTTTGTTTTTGTCAACTTTCGTCATTCGTAAGTAAATAAATACACTTTTACGTATTCATCAAAACTAACGTTTGTTTCGAGTACAAATTTCTATAATTTGAGTTATGGTGTGTATTTAGTACGATTTTCTAACTATATTATTATTTTTTAAGTGTCGCACACGTTATCTGAACTACAAGGTTACAGCTTTTTATTCACGGTTTCATTATTCCCATTTTCTGTATTTGCAGATAAAGTAATTGTGACAATTTCCTAATTTGCGGCTGAAAATTTTATTATTCGTTGATATGAAACTAATGTTATCGTAATTTTAACGATCGTGTACCTATTTATTTAACAGCTGTCAAAAGGAAATTGTATATCCTTTGACTTATTGTTGTTTTGGCCGCTGCCTCAATGCGTTTCTTTGACGAAAGCCACCTGCTTACATGTGCCGCTCAGGCTTTCGATTAATCCCTCTTCTCCTTGTTATTATTTCGACTAAAGGTATAAGGAAACTTTCACGGGTGTATCGACGAATTGTGTTATAGGAACATCATACTTCGATGGCTGCCTCCGCTGTCTCCCTCCGTGTGTAATTTCGTGTGTTTGCAATGAAATCCGGAGATACAACCCATGAGGACTTCACTGCAATCATTCGCCGAGAAAGTCTCCTTTCTTACTAAAAAATAATAATTTCCACTCTAAAAACGACGTTACGCCACATAAGTAAATCTGAAATACTTGACAGTTTACGTGTTGGTGAGTAGTTTCTTTTAATAACATTGAATCAACTGTAATATCAATCAAGGAATCAGGAGATATAATAATGAATCACGCAAAAAATGGCCAAGTCTCGTGCTGGTGCTTGTGCAGTGACAAAAAGTTATGAGATCTGGTTCTGAGCCAAGTCTACACTTTACAGAGTATATTCACTTCACTTTGTGAAATGGAATGCTTTTCCCGGTGTTACGGAACGTTTATTTAGATTTTTTTTAAAAAAAAAAAAAAAACTCTGGTAACTTGGCCATTAAGTAAACCATATTTTTAAACTTATGTGATGTACATATTGTAAGGCACATAATATTACCTAAGACTCAATATTTTCCATTTTTATTATTTATTTAAAAATTGGTTTAGATTAAAAAACAAAATTGTAAAACCTCGAAATACAATTAAGACACGCTAAAAAGTTTTAATGTTTTTTTTTTCCAATAAAAATATTGTTAACTGTTAATTTTTATCATTTAATATTAAAAATTATTTATTAATTTAGTTATTATTTAATTTATTAACGTTTTAAGTAACTATGTTTAAAATATATGCGTTAAAAAACTGTTTGTACCAATCCCGCACGGATCCTGCGGGATTGGCGCAAATCCCGCGCGATTGGCGCAAATCCCGCGCGGATCCCGCGGGATTGAAAACACTGCGGGATTGCAATCCTTACGTACTATTCAGTGCTGTGGCGATGATTTTGCGGCTAGTGTGTAAGAAGCCTAGCCAGTAGACCATCACAATCTGGCCGCTACACCACAGTTTGGTCCATAAAATCAGCCGCTGTTTACTTTGGCCCGGCCAGCCCACCTCCAACATCTGCACAATATAGCCGCAGCACACTGCTAATAACACTGCGTGGTCTTATACCTGAAGCGATCAAGGCTTCCCTCGCATTATTTCAAATTAAATCCTGGAGCATTTTTTTTTTTCTTCTCACAGTTTACATGACTGTTCTGAATGCTGGAGTTGTTTGTCATTTCGTAACCTGGCCTTCTCTAATTTTCCAACATTCTGGTTCGACCTTGTCCTTACTGGCTGTTGAGATCGGTCTGTATTAGACAATCTAACGACAAAAATTAACTAAGCACCATTCTCGCAAGCTGGAGATTCGCTACGCAATTGTGTTGTAAACTGAATTCACCCCAAAAAAATATTTTGTATAATATTCCTGGCCTTTGGTACAGTGTAGCTACATCTTTGGTTCTCTTCCCGGAACGATGAAAATGTATTCCCCGGCCTAGACTAACAGGTTCATCTCAGATAGAGTGTCAAATACAGTTTTGGTCTTCTGCAATCGTGTCTGCCAGCAATTTTCTTGAAAGGAAGAAAGAGGCTATAAGTAAAGACTGTCCACATCCTTAACGATGCCATTGTCGACAAGCAGTATATGCAAACAAATCTGTAGTGTTTGACCGAACGTAGTGGATGGGTGGTAACGATCTTGCTTCACATTCGGGAGGGTTCGGGTTGGAATCCCCTTCTGGCAATCCAGATTTCGGTTTTCTATAATTTCCCGAAATCACTCCATGAGAATGCCAGGGGTTGTTCCTTCAGAAGGTCATGGCCAACTTCCTTGCACCCTGTCTCAACGAGGTGTAAAGCCATAAGCAAAAAATAAAAAATGTAGTAGCCCGAGCGCTTGCCTGAATAACTGATATGAGTTTGTCTTTACATTCCACAACTCGCTTAGCCAATCTCAGAATATGAGACTTTTATATCAATAAGAATAGTACTACAAAAGTGAATAGGAACTTTGCTAGAAATTAAATATTGACGCAGAGGCAATATTTGATTTAAGACACCGTGTAAAATGCAATCAAATTCAGAAATAACTCAAAAGCAATCAAATACTTAACTCAGTGAAATTCTTTCTAGTTTTGAGTTTCTTTCCGAAACCAACAGAGAGTGAATGAGGGATTAAAACTAGCTGTTTCCATATTAATCTGTAGAAAGCGAAGTTCTTACTCTTCATAGCTTACCGAGAGTGGTGGGTGAGCGGTAACGCTCTGGCCTCACATTCGGGAGGACGCCAGTTCGAATCCCCGTCGGCACATCCATATTTGGATTTTCCATGGTTTCCTCAAATCACTTCAGGCGGATGCTTCCTTCAAATGGACTATGGCCGAATTCCTTTCCAGTTCTTCTTCTAACGGCCTCGACATCGACATCGACGAGGATGTAAAGACGTAAGTAAGTAAAAAAAAAAAAAAACTTGTAATATACTACTCGAGTTGCCCACTTGTTTCTGTGCTCCTCGACAGCATAAACGAGAGGGGTAGCAAGACCTCATTGACTTAAGTTCACGTGAACTAAACGTGGATTAGTTTTAATTGGCTTGTTGACGCGTACATAATGACTCTGAGACAAGCATGGTGTTTCCGCGATGGCATGAGTATAAGCTGGGGTTGAAAGCAACAGAGTAGGCCTATGCAACAATATAACATTACAGGGAATCTCCCATATCATACGGCTACTCTCCAGTATATTCACGCTGGGAAAAGAACTCAAATATTTCGTTATACCTGTAAGTACCTAGAAAATACAACAGATTGATAAAAATCAATTAACGCTATAATTTGATTTTTGGAGGCTGGTTTTTCTATGAGTGAAGCTTCTATCTTTCTGTGACGATTATATGCTTCCATTATTGGTCATCTGTTCATCTTTTTTTTCCACTTTTTTTTAGAGCTATACGGCTGTCCATTTCAAGGTCACTAAATCAGGAAGAGGACTGGGGACAAACAGCGGTCCATGGCTGGTTAAAAGAACCACACAGGTGTTGGCCTAGAGTGCTTAGTGATTTCGGAATACTATCGAAAACCGAGATCTTGGAGGCTGAACCGGGGATCCGCGTCCTTCCCGAATGCCCGGCGCGAATGTTAACCGTTCTCCCGCCAGCCTGGTCGTTGGTTAGTATTTGCTAAATCAACAGGTTACAGTATATTTTCTGTAGCCCTTAAAGCGAGTGAACTAGAGCATCGTTTTTAACCCCTTTGAACTCCAGGATCAGCGAAATATCAAATATAATTCTGCATATCAATAACTTATATGGGCCTATTTTTTTGCCCATGTGTATATTATTAATATTTTGGACATATTGTAATGGTACCATTATAATACAATAAATCTAAAAGAATCTTTTGAATTCCTATGTAAATACAGTTATGAAATTGGAAGTGAAACTATTAACAGTAAATTACATATTGAATACTCTTAGTATTTACTAACCGAACGAATAATAATGTTATTAACTCCGAGAGAAAGAGGGTAAACTACTGAAAAGAAAGAGAGGCAGCAATATTATGTTCTCACTCACTGTTAGCTTATTTTTTGTTATGATAGTTTTTTAAATTAGAATTAAATTTTTAATATATTGTCTGTGAATCACATGTCCAATTTTCGCGTATCTCAGGTTGAGACTCATTGAACTACAAAATCTTCCGAGAGGAGTTATTAAACTTGAACTAATTTCGAAGACTTGGGCGAACCAACAGCAACAAACGATTTTCGGTTGATAACTTAATAGCAACAAACCTACCCAATATACTTCTGGATGAGATTTGTTGTCTAATTCTGGTATAAAGGTGCCGGAATGCTAGTACCAGCGTCCGATTGTTTTCCAGTGAAGCATGAGATAGGATCGACAACACTGTTAGACCGCCGCTCTTGGCTACAGAAGTTCAATGCCTGATAAAGCCTAGCACAGTAACGGTTGGATATTATTACCGAGCACTGGCTATACTTTGTTCAGATCACACTGGGACTAAATCGGAGGATACACAGCATAGCGGACGAAGGCCACTTAATGGTTGAGGTCGTAATATTTTGCATGTCTCTGTAGCTTGTTGTGACAAACGTGTTCTCCAGAAAGTTGTCGCCACATCTAGAAATCTACGCGTAGTATAGCTTCTATCTCGCTTATGATCGAAGTTCGAAGTACTAGATTAGTAACAATGTTTTGACTTTAACTAATCTTTAAGCTTGCTTCGAACGTGAGTTACAATAATTTCCTGAACAATATCACGGTTTGCGGCTTGACATCACAGTTACGAAACTATCTTTTGCGTCCTACATCCAATTATATGTGTCGTTAGCGAATGAATCGAATAATTTGTTGCGTCAACTAGAAACCGTGAAGTTTCGGGAGTGGCAGTAATGGGCCTTAACACCATTTTGGGTGGGCTTCGCCACAACTAGAATTCTATGCGCAGTATAGCTACTACCTCGACGAAGAACTATCGCATTGCATTCCCGTGATCACTCTAGGCGAATGCCGGGATGGTTCCTTCAAATGGTTGTGCCCGAAACCCTTTCCGTTCTCTGCCCCTTTGCCGTCAGTCCTTTTCAGCTTCTGATGACCTCGATTTGACGAGGTGTAATGCCTTAAGCAATAAATAAAAGCTATCTGGACTCGCCAGTGTGGTTGCGAGCGCTAAGACGCCACCACTCTGGATCAGGGGTTTACAGCCGAAACAGGTCCGAGTCCTGGTCTCCGCGTAACGGGCCGTCTTGACTGCGGTTTATTGGAAATGATGGGTGGGGAAAGAAGTTTGTGGAAGAAGCTTACAGAAAGAAGAGACAGGTTGGTAGCTCATATTTTGAGACATGCCGGATTGTTTAATTTGCTGGTGGAAGGAATAGTCGAAAGTAAGAACTGTAGAGGAAGATAGAGATTAGAATATATGAGACAGATAATTGAGGACGTGGGTTGTAAGTGATATGTAGAGATGAAGAGGTTAGCACAAGATAGGAAGGGATGGAGGATTGCATCAAACCAGTCGAAAGACTGATGACAAAAAAAAAAAATTTGGTTTCTCGCAATCATCAAGGCGAATTCTGAGAAGGTCCGGAACCTCCGCCTCATAAACCACACATTTCAAAAACAAAAATACATTAATCACACACAGGACATAGTTATACGTTTCACAGATGGCAACATTACATTCCCCCAATAGTGTAAATTGTAAGGAAACATAGTTCCTTACATTTTTGTTTGTATTATTTCAGTTTTATTGTATATAAAGGCAAGAATTTTTGTGTTATTTTATTTTTGCAAAAGAAAAAGATAACAGTTATTATGCAAGAGCAAGTAGTATTGATTTAAAAGAACATCTTTGGTGGGTACAGAAGAAGAGGAAGTCCGTAGGAAAAAGATGTGAATGTAGCGGACGAATTTTGCTTCAAAATATTCTGTTAATATGTTGAATTAATGCTGAAGGTAAATGATATTTGTGTGTAAAAATGCGTAACAATAAAAGATATTAATTTTACAAAATGAATCGGATCTGACAAATCTAATTCTATGGCAGGTAAGGCACATTTCCTCCCACTCTCATAACTACACACCGGCCGCCTGCTCACTGGTGCCGGTGTCTCGCGATTGCGAAAAAAAGTATCCGACTGAGCAAAAAAGCCGAACGAAAAAATCAGTGGGGGCTACGATCATGGTGGAGCCCAGCGGTGCAAGGGAGAGAGTTACAACAGCGTAACTTCCCTCCGACTGCCCAGAAGAACACATTAATATCACAGTCGGTTAGCCTGGACTTTTAACTTCTGCAACACCTGTAACAGATAAGTACTGAGCAGAAGTTTCTTTTGTGTGACTAAATGAAATGTACCTGGCAGTATTTAAATTTTTTAAATCAAATGTTGAATTATAAACGATGTTTGTTGTTTCGCTGGCTTTTTGACTACAGAAAGATGAGATCATGTTATTACTTGCAGTTATTACCTACTGAAATGATAATGTAATGGTTATTACTAATTATGAAATGTAATTATTGTTGGCCACTTGATATTTACTTCAAAGAAATGAAATGGATTAACCATATACGCTTTAAGAAGAGTTAAGTTTAATTAAATAGAAATAAAACATTAATAGTCTATAATTAAATTTACTTTAATACTCTGTAATACAGTATTGGGATACGCAAAAGTTTACATCATTCACAGAATTTGTACGTATAAATGCAAATTATATCTTACAAGTTCTCTATCATTGATACAAATTCAAATCTACAATAAATGTAAATACAGTTTTAAATGTTGGGAACAACAGAATATTAATTTCAAACCTTTAACAAGCTTTAAAATTCTCGCTAACTCGCTGGCAAAATGAGATCATTAGTCAGAGCCGCTACCGGTTCATTTAAAATTGTACAAAATTGTTTGTTGATAAAAGCGTGACTATATTTACCAGATCTCTGGCCCCCTTCCTCTCCCCACCAGCTAGACCGAAGTCGAAGACGCCCACTGCAAGCGTGAAGATCGAATGGACGGTAGTTGAAACCTAAACATGGCTGCTCCCTCTGGTAAACTATCGCAATTTCGAGACGATTGCCCTTCTCTTCTCGCTCATTCGCCGAATACGTGATACTATGCATGCATAACATTAGTACTGTTTATTTATAATTAACTCTATGATTGGTTCACAAATGCGCAACTGATTCACGCAAGTTCTGAGCTGTTCCATTGCTCATATCCGGACCATACGTCACAGTTCACAGCAAAGGTGACGTTTTATATCTTGACGTCTCGCGCTTGACGTATTGGTACGATGCTGCGCTTGGTACGCCATCAGCAAGTGTCCGTGCGCGTGCTGTTGGCTAATACTGTCTTCTCATATTTGCCAACAAACAGTTCCTTTCGCGGAAATAAAAGCACTCACGCCAACTATCTTTCGGGTCCACTTGTATGGAACGTCATAGACACCCGACCACTTGTCATATTTCTAAATGGTCGCATCCGTATTTATCTGTATTGCAATACTATTTTACGGTCGGTATGTTAATGTTGAAGAAATCTCCACGTGATTGTTACATCCCATTTTTGTCTTTTTGTGTGGGAGGTGACACCTTCCTTACTTGTTATCGATACAGCGGTAGGTATAACTATTTTCTCTTATAGAAATATTTTTTAATTTGACTCTAAAGTCGGCGCTAGAAATCCTGTACACATGTTCAGCTTCCCTATAGGCTATAATTTATTAACATTTCTTCCACGGTAGTCTTCCATACAGCTCTACTCTCTGCTCTCCTCTTCATATCTCCTGCAGCCAACATCTTCCATTATCTGCTGGATATATTTTAAAAGTGGTCTTCCTCGATATCTCTTTCCTTCTACCATTCCCTCCATATATTGTTTTTAATAAGCTCTCATGTCTTAAGACATGTCCTATTGATATTGTCGCCCGCGTTTTTATACTCTTCCATATAGAGTTAACTCTCCCGCCTTCTAAAAAATTTCCTCATTAGTAATTTTGTCCCTCCAGCTAATCTTTTACATCCGTCTGTAGCACCATTGCTCAAATGAAATTAATCTTCTTTTCCCTTCTGTACCAACTGTCCAGATTTCACATCCATACATTCCAGACATAAGCTATTAATAGTCTTTTCCTCGTTGTCCAGCTGATATTATTTGTTGTAAAAATTCGTTTATTTTTGTTGAACACTAATTTTGCTTGAGCTATCCTGCATTTTATATCATTCTTGCTTCTTCCATTTTTTGTGATTTTGCTTCCTAGGTAGCAAAATTCTAGCACATCCTCCAATGCTTCTACATTAATTTTAATTTTAATTTTCGAGTTTTATCTTTCCCACATTCAATGACTTTCGTCTTCGCTTTATTAATTTTCATATTGTACTCTTCCCTATTGTTTCCTTCATTGTTTCAAAAATTTTCTTAAGTTCCTCTTCACTTTCTGTTACTATCACAGTGTCACCATTACTTTAAAGAGATACCCGACACATAAAACAAAGTAATATTATTTGTAAACGCTTTCCGTAAATTTTTGGAAAGTGTTTCTCTTATTGTTTGGCAACTAATTCAACGGTAGTTTCCTTCGAAATGAACATTACGGAAAGTAGATAGTTTGTACGTAGAAATTTGTATGTAAATGGTGTATTTGTTGATTAGAGTGGTGCTGTATATTTTGGAGAGAATTCTTTGACAGCTTAACTTCAAGCATGTTGCGGACGAATCGTGTGACGGTGCTCGGAGAGGAGCACAACTGGAGGAGTCTGCTTCCTGCTACTGAAATCTGAAACGGCCCTGGCTTCTCACTCACAAAAACTTTGCTGTGGTGTATCAGACTCCCACGCAGTCTCATCTCGGAGAAACTTGCCAGGGAAAATGAAACTGGTAATTTTCTTAGACCCCCAAAAACTTGATAGATTGATTTCCTCCCTCCTCTGACACTCCGTAGAGACCTTTCTGAAACTGAGGGGTGAAGTGCTATTTTCTACGGTTATGGTCTTATTCCTATTAGAATGTAATAGCTCGACGTCCTAGCGGTTTGGGCCTTGCAGCTTAGTACGATAGGCTAGGGAGCGGCAGGGGTAGAGAAATATGGCCAATCTTTAGCTACCAGCAGTTTCTTCCAACGTTCCTCCGGAAGAGTGTTCAATCATAAGAGCGTATAGCATAATAGAATCTTCTGTGTACAATGGTCGAGTTATACAATAGATCTTACTTTGATCGCAGCGGAATGGGAAGATCCTATCCGGTGATCCTGGCGGTGTCCTAAGCAGTAGTTGGTTGCTACGTGACCTGTGTACTTGGTTGCAGAATCAGTACACGGCATTATTAAAACACAGTTCAGAAAAATGTGCGACTTATGTGCGTGTTAGATGTGTGTTGTACAGCATGTCACATGCGCATAGTGTCTGATAGTCACTCTGGCCTCGCATTCTGGAGGACGCCGGTTCGAATCCCCGACCGGGCATCCAGATTTGGGTTTTCCTTCAAAAATGCTATGGCCGAACTCCTTCCCGTTCCTTAGCCCAGGCTTTTCCCCCCTCGACGTCGATGAGAAGTAAAGACATAAGCAAAAAAAAAAAAAAAAAAAATTATACCTACTGCTATATCGTAATAAGTCATCTGCCTGTGAATCGTGTAAGTATGCTCAGCGTATGGTAAGTGTATATTTTGTTTGCGAGGTGTGTAGGTTGTGAGGTGGAGATTGAGGACTGTCCCAGGTTTCGCCTTGATGACTGCGGATAACCACCTAACAACCGCAGTTAGGACGACCGATCCGTTGTGCCTTCCCCATACAGGGTGCGGCACCTTAGGGCACTGAACCACCCTGGCGGGTTTTGAAAGAAAAGACAATAATTTGTAGGAAGAACTCTTGGATATAGCAACGAATGGCCATTTCTTGCTAAAGCTATATTAATAAGCTGTTCTTCAACTGCGTTCCGGGATTTCTCGATGAAGGCAACTTTGGAAATCAGCGCCCTTGTTGAAATGTTCTGAGCTTGGGAGTATGTAGTTGGGTGAGAACGACGGCTTCTCAACGTATTGCACTTTCATGAAGCCGCAGACTTTGGCTGTAGTTCCGAGCCGTACGGGCCAATGTCCGCCCGAGTTTCCCTGAATAATAAACGCCGGCAACACTTCCGTCGGCATTGTGCGCCCGCCCTCCGTCCGTCCGTTTCCTGAGCCCTGGACCAGTCGTAAACCGCACGGCAACGCGTGGGAAGGCACTTTCCCTCTCCACTAATATGGAGCCTGCTGGCGGCGTTGTAAACCGAGGGAACGTGGTTGGCCGCCCGCGCTCGCTAACATTACACTTTCCTTCATACAGCCTTCTTGCAAGTTTCGAAATTATTTCACACGGAATCAGTTAATCAAAGTTACTTTCAGTTGCGACTATCCGAAGTACGGTTTCCGTGGCATCTGTAAGACTGATATCGTGTCTGTTATTTCGTGTGGCGATCTTAAAACAGTTCACGCCTGTGAATACTACAATAGTAGCGGACCCTCCTGTCTCATCTTTATCGTGACTGAATGGTAAAACTGGGCTTTGCAACCACGTGGTCGAAGTGAAATTATGAATTAATGAAGTGTTGATCCAACATTTTGGCTGCCATATTTAACTGCCACAGTTATAGTACACTGATCTTCAAACTGCGCTTTACTTTTCTGCTTCATCCTGCTGTGATGGTTCCATATTTAAAACGTATATTAAAATCTTATGAGCTGCTGGTTTGCTCAGCACTTTGTAGTTCTCCCCACCTTGGTACCGTCTACGAAGGTGACCACTGATACTCTCTCATACCTCTGAAGTACTGAAAGTCTTCTACATTAAATAACGTAAAGGTTTAAAAATAAAAACAGACCGGAGTTTCACTCTGTCACTCAGATAAAACATGTGCTTTTTCTCTCGCCCTCTTTATTTATACACTGAGCGTGGTGGGTGAGCGGTTATTGCTCTGGCCTAGCATTCGGGAGGACGCCGGTTCGAATCCCCGTCCGGGCGTCCATATTTGCGTTTTTCATGGTTTTCCCAAATAATTCCAGGCCAATAATAAAAAAAACCGCTATATTTCAACAAAGTTTTACAGCTTCCCTTTTTAAAAAGTTGCTCAACAGAAAAACTCACACAATGTATATCTTACACTTACAGTTTCTCGGTAAAAACAGAACGTATTACGCCCGCAATAGCCACCACTTCTACCACCAGTCAGTTTCAACTTTTTTCATTCGATATTGTTAGACATATTACTGCAGTCCTGCCAACTGTTAAACATACAATAAACGTTGACAGCACAGATATCTGTTATAAACCGATAATTTTCTGATTACATTAAAAGGAAATAATATCAAACAGGTCTTATTCACCACCTTTTCCCAACATTTTGCGATAGGCTGCCTTTGATAAGGTTTACTCATTGTTGGCATTGTCAAATTTGGAGCTACGGTTTTATGGCCGCATGCTCTTGTTAACGCCAAGTATTTTGTACTTACAACCAGATCGTACTACCTACTAATGGGGAATTGAAGCGTTGACACCTGTCTGTGTAACGTGCAGATATTTTCTATGTGTGATATGTATATATTTTTGTTTGTGAAATGTGTAGTTTGAGGCGGGGACTGGAGATCTTCCAGACTTTCGCCTCGAAGGCCACAGAGAACAGCCTAAAACAGCTGTCAAGACGGCTGGGACGCGGGAGATTGGACCTACTTTAGAACAAGAATAGTGTCTAACTCTAGTGACCAGGAGGCGTCGTGCAGATGTTAATACCAACTTTGGAAAACGGGTCTGTCGATCGTTCATCCGCTTCACGGGTGCAGCAAAGTGTACCGGAAGAGGTCGCAGTGGTTGGTTTCGCAACGTCGCGCCTGCCGCTTCGCTGGCTGGAACGACCTACCTGCTGCATGCAGCATCCCAGTTATGTCACGCCATTCATAGTACGAGTGTCCATCCTCTATAAGTGTCAGTTGGGACGAAAATTAGCCCGTCTTGGTGAGCAGTAGCACAGAGGAAACTGGTTCGATCCCCATCAATGCCTGGGAATTTTAATCTTTGAGACACATTAGAAACGCACAGTACCTAGTTTTTGGTGTTCTTAGAGTACGTCGTTTCTTTTCAGTAATGGGCTGTTATTTTTTTGGACTTTACGCCTCATTAAAGTATTGTGGACAAGGTACGGGAAGAATTTAGGTTTTGATCTTATGAACTAACCATCCCGGCATTCGTCAGGAGTGATTTCATGAATTCATAAAATCCGAAATCTGAAAGGCCGTACCGAGAATCGCATTCATCCCAATGATTGACCCCGAACATTAACCACTCACCCACATGCTTGGTGTGAATGCTTAATATTCTTCAAGGGCGCCGACGCTATTAGTGGTGCACGAGTTGACAAAAACGGAGAAAAAACCTTCGACGACTGTTGTAAAAATAGCGAGTCATCGATTTGTAATTTGCTGGCATCAATTTTTCTCCATCTGCAATTTTTATTTGGTCTTCTGTGTTTTTATGTTTTCGATGCTTAATCTATCATAGAATGTCGGCAACAGCTTTAATACTTAATTTGAAACGACCATTTATGAATTCGCTATTAAACCAACGACTTACCCATCAAGAATACTAATGAGCAATTTTTTTGACTCCTGCAGTATCAGAAGCTGAAGACGAGCGTCTGGAATCTCTTTCTATGGCGTGCTTTCTTCGCGTTTCTGGGGTCACTGGTTCTAGCCCGACTTAGGGCATGGATGATTTTAATAAAATGTCCGTCTTGTGTTGTCTGTACTTTGTGAAATATATATATATATATATATATATATATATATACTATGGGAAATCAAGATGTAAACTCGGAAAGAATCAAAATACTACACAGCTGTTGCTGCCTGAGTGGCTACAAGGCCGAGTGCCATTTCTTTTTTTAAAAGTAGAACCAGTCTTTTGCTTATTTTTGTCGTGCTGCAGTCTTGCACTGGACTTTCTCGATTTGAAGGCACAGCCTCCTTCGTTTGTTGATATCTTTGTAAATTTTTTGTGTCAATCAATATTGCATAACCTTCCGTTCCGTTGTTTTATACACAGTTTTAGCGAAGTATTGGGCACAGTCAGTCTGCCTCTTCCGTATTTTAATTACGTTATTTTCGAGTAATAGTTTCCTCCGCACGTTACATTCGTCTGTCTCTTTGTCCATTCTGCTTCCTCTATTCCCTTTTATAACTATATTTTGAGGTTATTATGTGTTTCTTGTGTATTCTTACAGCTAATGTTTTCTATCCCGGATACCACTCCCCGTACAGAGCAATTGGCAAGCCTCTCGCTTACGTCACTCGGAATCGTCTCAACGAATCATTCATATTTTCTAAATTTCGTTCCATAGTTTTATTATATCTATACAGCTTTCAAGCAGCAACCCTTCCTAGATTCTTGTTCCCTTCCCAATAATATATTAACGGTCCATTCTGATTTCCCAGTTCCAGTCACTACTTATTTCATCCTACACTCTGTCGCCATACACATCACTGCTGGACGTTTTTCTGCATTTGTCGTAACTGCTTTGTCCTTATTTCATTTTTGTCCACCGCTATACGATCTACAGTTGTAGCAGTTTGGTAAATTATTGATCAAGCTGAGCGTATATAGTAAATATATTTTGGCTTTTTGTACAATCTGATTGTAATATATGAAATACTGAGGACAGGTTGAACCGAACAAACAAATAGGCTAAAACAACAGGATGAAGCCTGATGCTTTCTTATTCTCACTGTGGTCTCCTGAATTAGAGAGATCCGTGATTTCGTTAACACGGCACTACTGAAAGGCATTGGTTTACTCATATTGTGTGTTCATCTTAAGACATGTCGTCAATATTGTTGTTACCCAATTCTAGAAAACTGAACTGGTAGTGAATTATAAAATGTTTGACGCAACATATTCTTCGCAGTGGCAGAAAGCTTACTCGTTCGGCAGACAGATTCCCTTCCTAAATTACCTCAGCTGTCTACAGGTGATTAGATATTATTTTCGTGCTACCAGAACCTCAGAGGCTAGCGAATAGTGACCGTTTTTAGGAAGCTGGATTTAAATGCCGTCTGTGGATCCTCACTGTTTTGCAGCCGTCTGGTACTTGCCCTTCTGTGTAGTGTCAGAGAGAACAAGTGGTTTATATCCGTCCTATGACGACAAATGTATTTGGTACCTTCATCAATACTGGAGCCGTAGTCATGTTTTACACGGAATTCTCTTGCGTTATAGAAGGCGAGTGCATGTCAAAGGTTTCAGCTCCTGTGAAGCAGTGAATGGACGTTATGACAGATGCCAGGCAGTTTACTGACTGTGAATTAGTAGCGCTCTTGGTGTCACATTCCGAATCATTCGGGATTATGACCAAAATGTTTTAAAGTCATCAATTTAGCAAGTTTATAGAGGTAAATTGTTTTGTCCCTTTCATTCACCGAGTTATACAGGGTGATTAAAAAAACGTAGACAAAATTACATGGTAGATCTGTCATGCAATAATGATCAAAAATCGCATAGAAACAGAGGGTCGCTAACGCCTGTAGAGGGCGCTAGAGCCACGAGAGGGCGTTGCGATATAAACACGGTCCCTTGGATTTTTTCTTGTGGGGATTTTTAAAAGGACTTTAAAAACACACCTATTGAAACGCCGGAAGACTTGGTAGGAAGAATCGTTGCGGCAGCCGGATGTGTTCGAGAAGGTGTTTGAGAAGGTGCGCCGTTCCATGCAACGGAGATGCCGTGCTTGTCTTGATGCATCTGGCAAAAACTTCGAGCATCTGCTGTAGGCTCAACATTTGGCTTGCATTAGTCGCATGTGAGCGAGTAATTATCAATAAAATGATCTGTAATGGTTTTGTTTCTTCTCTTTGTATCAGTATTATTTTAGACGCCCTGTAGCGGCTCCGGATCGCAGTTGCGACCCCCTGTTCCTATGCGATTTTTGATTCTTATTGTATGACTGATCTACCATGTCATTTTGTCCACGTTATTTTGAATCACCCTGTATATCTTGTCGTCCACCTATAGGGACCACGATGGTGACATATCTGTAAGATGCGACGGTAACTCACGTTGCCACCACACCGAGCCTGGTGTGTGAGCGGGTAACCCTCGGGACAAACATTCTGGCTTAATCGCAGGTCAGGCAATTTAGATTTCGCTTTTTTCATAGTTTTCCGGAATCTTTGCATACAAATGCCGGGACGGTTCGTTCTGAAAAGCCATGGGCCAAATTCTTCCTGTTCCTAGTCCACGATCTTATACCGGCTCTGATAACCTCACCTACCACTGATCGTTAAGCCCCAATCTAAAGAAAGTACCCGATTCGTGAGAATAACGCAACATATCTGGTTCTTTTTGCTATATTTTTACGTCTCTTCGATGTTGGTATCATTTGCGCCGGGAGAAGATCATGGGAAAGGAATGGGAAATTGATTAAAACGAAAATCCGTATAGCTGAATATAGAATCGAATCCGCGTCCTCCGGAAAGCCGGGCCCCAATCTGAGCGTTACCGCAACAGCCACTCTTTGTACACCACCCCACTGTCACTATCATCACTACCACCATCACAGAATAACGACTATTATCACGAAAATTTGATAAAGGTCAGATGACTTTGATAACGAGCGTGATGGGTGAGCGGTAACGCTCTCGCCTCGTATTCGGAAGGACGTGAATTCGAATCTCCATCCAGATTTGGGGTTTCCATGGGTTTTTCCAAATCACTGGAGGTGAATGCTGGTATGGTTCCTTCAAAAAACCTTGGCTGTATTCCTTATAGTTCCTTGTTCCCAATCCGTTCCCACCTCTAATGACCTCGGCGTCGACGAGGCGTAAAGCCAGAAGCAAAAAAAATGCGTCAGCCTAGAAAAGAGTTCCCAAAGTTTTTCTTATAACGCGTTCCTTCCGTCGAAAGAAAAATTACCACGCCCTTCCCCTCAACTAAAACGCAATTTTAGTATTGACAAGGTATTAACAATGCCTACTACTCAATATTACCAATGAAATCTCAGAGGGAAGTAAGTATGTGATGCTAGAATAAAGGCGATGTAGAGCTAGGGTATCGTTCACAAGGGCGGCGAAGCTACATTACACCCCGCCCACTCCCTGACACGTTTTCGCGCTCCTCCTGGGAATGGGAGGGTGGGGGGAGGGAGCGCTCCTCCAGTTTGGGAGCCTATAGCCTCGAAGAAACGCTTCAGAAGAATCTTCAACTGTAGCCAGATGTAATGTCTTGCCAAGTGATCAGTAGCTAAAATTATGCGTGTGATAGTGACAGGTACGCTGTGAACTGCCGCAGCTGCTACTTGTCCGACGAATAGCACGTGGGGATCAGCTGTGCACATCGATTTCTCCCGTGGGACGGTGCGGGGTTCCCCTAGTCGGACCCAAGGCGCCCCAAAATAGCGCGCAGGCCAGGCCAGCCGTGGGGCCGGCCGTAGGTAGCCGTCGTCTGCCTAGCCTCGCCTCGCCCGTCCTTCAGTCGTGCGGCGGCCACGCGCGCGTCCACCAGCCCGCCGCTATACACTGTGCGTCCGAGTGCACGCCGCGTCGCGAGTGTTTCTACTTGTTATTCGCATCCACCTCGCCCGCCGTCATGATCTCGGATTACCGCCGTCTCACGTCGCGCCTCTCCTAGCCTCCACATGTGAGTAGCGTGCCGGCACAGTTGGCACCACTGTCGTCACCGACCACTTCGGCTTGGCGCCCACTCAAAAATCCAGACGCGTGCTGCCCTGTTCAACTCGCATTCCACGAAAATATTTTGCCTTTGTCAAAGAACGAGAATGCGTTCGATTCTTTACGCTGCAAATAACTTCGTTCACGGGGAAGAATCTGTTGCGAGATACGTGTTTGGCGTTTCAGTGAAGGGCACAGCATAATTTATTTTTATATAGTTTCATGGTCTCGGAGCTTTTCGTGACAATTGCCTTTCCTCTTCATTTAAGAAATCTTCAGTGCACTACATTAGTAGGCATTGATTTGTATTTATCGGTTTGACTTATGTAATTCCAGTTTTCTTACGAGAATTTTCGTACGGATTCGAAGGTATTCCATACCATGTTTGATTCCACAGTATTTTTTTTTTCCAGGTTATAAATAAGGAACATACACATGTCGCACGTTTCTGTAAAAGTTTTCGCCCTTGCTAGTCGCTTTCGAAATATTTGGATACATTTGTTTGTTTATGCAGTTTTGCCAACTGCTGGGATCAAAAAAAAGTGTGTTGCCAAATTGTATATTTTGTCTTTATAGGCTACACACTTTGTTTTTTCTTCCGGTAATTGCTAAATCTGCATGAACAAACAGGTGTTAACAAATATTTCTAAAGCTAACGCAATATTTTTACCGAAAAACTCAAATCGATGACAAGTAATGTAGTATAACGTTACCTAGAGTTCCGGAAATCTCTTAAAAGTGAAACACGTAGGACATAAGAAGCATTTTATCTAGTTTCAACACGAAGAAACAAGCAATAAAGACCTAAAACCAGTATGTTAGACACAAAATATTTTGAGTTGAAGGTTACACATCTAAAAAACATTCCTCTGGTTGTGATTCCACGCACAGTGTACAGAAACAGTCGAAGAAACGTGCTGGGTTAAATAGGTTTTGTGTAAACGTGAAATATTTGATGGTATTGCTACACACAGACTTGATTCTTGATTCAGCCGATTTAGTTTTAAATATCTACATTGACACATCAGCAAGAATTAGACAGGTTTTAAAAACTTCAATTCAAACGTGTTATTGTCGCTGAAACTGTTGTCATTATGAATATATATGCTGAAAAAATTCTCGAGCTTGCAGATACATCTGATTTCTATTTACGACACTCTAACGTTGCTGAAAGCTCCAGAATTGTTTTTGTCATCATTTATTCCGGTGTATACATACATATATATGCGAGTAAATATGTAGATACACCGAGTTCGTATACAGTTTTTCAGGAATTCCTTAAAAGAAAAATTTGTAATGAAAATTTTAAGTTCAGTGTAATAACCGGCTCTTGTTGCTTGATACTATGTTAGTAGGGTAGCAAAGACATGCGTATACGCAACAGAAACAAGAGAGCCATAGTCCAGATGGCTCATTTACCTCATTGCCTTCTATTTTGTGCGAATATTATATTACCCAAAATCCTGCTATGAGTTGCAGAGAGGACAATTAAGTATTCATAATTTAAACACTATATGATTCCTGTGAATTAGTAAGAACACTTCGATTGTTATTGTCACGTATGAATGTGTCAATTGCGCTTTCTAACAGACAGCCTTCCTCGTTTTTGTGCGAATATTATATTAGCCATCAACCTGCTCTGAGTTGCAGAGAGGACAATTAAGTATTCGTAATTCAAAACACTGTATGATTCTTGTGAATTGGTATGAACACTTCGATTGTAATTGTGACGTATGAATGTCAATTGCGCTTTCTAATAGACAGCCTTCGTCGTTTTTTGTACGAATATTATACTAGCCATCAACCTGCTATGACTTGCAGAGAGGACAATTAAGTATTCGTAATTCAAAACACTATATGATTCCTGTGAATTGGTAAGAACACTTCGATTGTTATTATGACGTATGAATGTCAATTGTGCTTTCTAACAGACAGCATTGGTCGTTTCGACGGAAGGCAGAGAGATGCATTGCTTACCGGTGGGAGGTTGTTCGTATCATAGGTCGTCGTGTTGACGGAGGCAGTTTATACAGTTCTTTACACATAGATACCAAACCTCGATATCACTAACTGCGTACTCAATAGTATCAAACAACTTGAGCCAGTCGCCCTCAGAAGGTTAAGAAAATCTGCGCTTCACTATTATCGTTGTTCCGCACTATGTCCTTCCTGTTGACATAAATGGTTCAAAACTCTCAGTAGGAAATAGTTGCACCTGGAGTCTTGGAAATTAAATGAATATTTTTGGAAAAGAACATGTTTCAAAATCTTTGAGTTACAGACATTGATCTTGGACTTTGATCTTTCTATTATTGTTTGTATGAAGAGCAGCGGTTGACGCTTGTACTTTAAGAATGCCAGATATAAATAAAAGGGAAGCAGCTGCAATGTTGTGTAATAGAAGAATATCGAAGATTAAGTGAATAGTTGAAGTAGGAAATGAACGTGTTTTGGAAACGATGCTTGAGGAAAAAAAAGAACTGTAGTGTAATACAATGCTTAGTATATACGAAGGAGAAAGGCCTATTAGAAAACGTAGGTTGAGGTGAAGAGGATAGGGAGAGATTGAGGATTACATCAAATAAGTTTTGTGACTGATGACAGATAAAAAATACTAAAGGCATATTTCGTTTTTAAGACAACAACGCGCAGTTTTGCGCATACTCTTGCTTATGAGACGATGTGAATAATTTTTTGCAGTTATTAACTCTCGCAAACACGTGTTAACTTGTCTTTACGAATACCATGGCAATGTAGCTAAGATTAAAAATTGTTTGTGATTTTGGTCTTGTCCCTAGGAATATGGGCTAGGACAGGTCAGTTAACTTTTATGATGGTCGCTTACAGATAAGCAACTTGCTTAAGTATGGTTTTGGGTCTTTATCGGTTTAGTTTCCTTTGTAGGAATAATATATTTTATTTGGGTTGATATTAAAAGCATCAACCAGTCACAGTTTGTTGTTTTATATTTATTAACCATTACCGGTTTCGAACAAATTGTTTATCATCAGATGGTTTGCATTTATATTTATAATGTAATCAAATATTCAGCTGCAAAATACAAGCGTGCGTCCTATAACAACAGGAAGTAGCATTTATTGAATGAGAGTAATTTAATTTTGCGTTGATAAAGGTTAATCTCAATTATATTACTTACGTTAGATAGTTGAATGTTTTGAAATTGAATTCTTCATGATGGCGTAAGGATATGATGTATTATTAAAGAAACATAAATATTTCACTATTATAAGACGCTAGAAATTTGCATCTGCATTTACACATGTAGCAAAGATGTTTATGTACAAAGAGTTTTGCGTAACACTAAAGATGAAATTTGATTGAATATTAAATTCTATGAAAAAATTGTAGCAATATGAACTAGGTCTTTTCAATCATCCAGACGTTTTACTTCCTCTTTGACCTTGACTTTAAATGTATCCACACTGACATCTTTACTGTCGGTCATAGTTGAGCCATTTTTACTGTGCTAGACTACGCTGCGAATATTTTTATTTGTTTTTTTTTGTTATGACGTTAATTACCACGCAGTTTACTCCCAATAAGGCATCTACAGCAACATATCTGTTTGATCTTTACAAACAGGCTCGTCTGCTTTCATAAACCATCACGTAAGACTAGGGACCTGTGAAGTTTTGTAGGATATAATAATTTATTGTATTCATTTTAGGGCCTGGTTGTCAGAGTATCTAACCGGCTGGGCAATCCGGCTCTGTCTTAGCTGCCTATCCTAGCCCGGTAATCCTACCGTGTATAGGGGAAGCGCGTTCTGGTGTACCTCACATAAAGAAAGCATTGACAGATGTGCCTTTGAAAATCCCAGCCGAGACTAGTATTTGAACTGCGGTTTCTTCGATCTCCATCTAGTAACTAGTTCAACGTCGAAACTGCTGAGCCAACAGACGGCTCAGTTTTCTGTTCATAGTGTCACTGTTCCTGAATTGCTGTAAAACGTTGCGATTCAGCCTACGATTTCCTTATTTTCACCAACAACGTCACAGCTAATACACAAATATCAACCTTGCGGGCGAACTATAACGTTCCTGTCTGTCATTACGAAGGACGTTTGTTCAATGCCCTATCGCGCCGACAGATTTCAATTTTCCATGATTTTTAGAAAAAACCTCAGGCGAAAGTCATGAAATTAATTGTCCATTTCGATCCCGTTGTTTGTGTGCAATCATTTTCTGGCCCTAATTACTACTTACCGCTACTCGACAAGCCGTAAAACCGTTACAGAAAAAAACTAAGTGCGTGTGGCCACTCGAAGTTTGGTGTGCGGCGATAATCGGAATTTATATCTGCCTGCAACGTAGCGTGGAATGGGCGAGAAATATTGCATTCAGACAGCGGAGCAGGAATTTAATTAGGGTGGTGCTATTTTTATCTTCTCTGCTGCATCCTGGGAAGTAATTCCTCCGGCTTGTGTGAACACTTTGTTACGCATGGCTTCGGATCATATTTCACGTCACGTTGTTAATTAAGCTTTTTTTTTCTCATCCTCACTCGACGATATGGGGGATCTCAATTGCCTTGGCCAGTTTATATAGCGGCGATACGGCAAGCGTGCCTTCTTGCGCAGCGAGATTGGAATGTTATGAAACCTGTTTTACACAACCAAAAAGAATCGCAGATATCAGTACCGGTATTGCAAATCAGACGTGGCAACGTAACCATCAAGTTTAGAGCCCATCACTGTCCTTTGGAGTCCAAGGTTAGCCGTGTTTATGGGGAAAATAGGTGGGAGACGGCATTGTGTTGAGGATGCAGAGAAACGAGAGGTGACGTAATGGTTCTTACGCAAACCTCCCCGACCGTGAGTCATTTTAATATATAGGCGTCTCGTCAGAAGAACGCCGTTCGGCCTAAAGAGGAGAAAGCAGTAGTAAGTGGTTACCTGTCTCAGCCGGCTGTGGCTCGCGACAGGTTTGCCGTATTCATTCAGCGCTCCAACAGATTCGTTGCCAGTAGTCACCTGTAAAATTCCACTCGATAACAGCAGTGCTTGTTGCGTAGTTGACGCGACCGAGAGAGAATCCTGCAGGCAGCTTGCTTCAGAGCAGTTTCTGCATTGCAATATGCTCCTTTTGAATCATACCACAGCACTTGGTATCCATGTGTTATCTATCATCACTTTACTTGTAAGCGTCCGCTTCCGTGGGATTTTTTTGTCCACGCATCAAGCAAATACTACAGAACCGATCAGTTTGGATGGTGTTTTCACAATTTGAAAATTCAAGGTTTAACTTTAAAACTTCATTATATCTTATGAGTCTACGTGAACGGTAGACGAAACACTGAATGATAATCTGTTCGACAACTGAACAGATATGCCCCAAAGATTTCACTACATCAAAGAATAACACTAATTTCGTAAGATCACACATCATCAAAGATAAATACCGTACTCTTTGGACAGTGGCGTAGCTAGGTCAACAAAGGCCCCGGTGCAAAAAAAAAAAAAAAAAAAAAAAAAAAAAAAATATCTTGGGCTCCTTTTTTTAGCTCTGTCAAGTTGCTGGTACGGGCCCTCTGAGCTGAGCTTGGGGCCCCTGAGCTGAGCTTGGGGCCCCTGAGCTGTACTTAGGGGCCCCCTGGGATGTGCTTGGGGGCCCCTGGGCTGTGCTCGGTGCCCCCTGGGCTGTGCTTGGGGGCCCCCTGGGCTGTGCTTGGTTTCCCCCTCAGCTACGGTCGGGGGTCCCTTGAGAGTGGGGACCCTGTTGCACTGCACCGCCTAACCCTATGGTAGCTACGCCCCTGTCTTTGGATCGAGCGAGGTGGGTGGACGGAAACGTTCTGGCCTCGCATTCGGGAGCACGTGGGTTCCAATCCCCGTACGGCCACACAGATTTGGATTTTCTATGGTTTCCATAAATTACTCCTGGCGAATGTCAGGACAGTTCCTTCAAAAGACCATGGCGGAATTCCTTCTTGTACCTAGCCCCCACTCCTTTCCCGCCTCTAATGAACTCGACGTTAAAGAGGCGCAAAGCCAACTGAAAATTAAAAAAAAAATTCACTCTTTGGATTAATATTGTTCTTGATTAAGTAATTTTGGTTATTTAAATACATGGCACTTTTGGATGAATTTAATAAAAAACAAATTCAGCTATGGACAATAGTAATGACGTTAGTAACGTAAACATTCGTGAAGGCAATCTAAATTATTGACAACTAAATTCATGGTGTCTTATGCTGGTACTACTTAACGAAATTGTATTATTTTTCTTTATGGCTTCGAACTGAGAGGTCCACACGGGTGAAGCTGCAGGGAGAGAGGCTATTTTAATATTATATATCTGCAACTGAGCTGTGTGTACATGTTATGACGCCGTTGAAATCACAACTTCTTGTCTGTTTGTGTAATTCTCTGTTTGTTCTGGTATCACACAAAAACTAAGAAACATATTGCGGTGTGGTTTCTACATTTAGAACGCTACAAGTCTGACTCAAAATTTAGCGCCGACTCATCGCGTTATACCGCGTGGCAGCAGATCAGGAAATTAAATCTGATCTCTAAATTTAACCTTTTTAATTATAATCTGACTTCATTTCAAAAGTGTTCAGTGAATTTTGATTGGAATTTTACAGCTCAATATCTGAGGTATATGTAATCGCGCTATCTACCTCGACAAAATCTGTTCCGGATATTAAACTGTTTTAGTAAAAGTTATATAACTTAAAAATTGTTTAATTGATTTTATTGGGAATTTCACTGCTTCAAGGCTTAGGAGTGACTTAAAATCTGAGGTATGTATCATCCAGATACTTCACCTGGGAACAATGAAGATAGAAAATATCTGATGGAAACATTAAAAAAAGAATTCATATTTAAATTGCTTGAATAGCCTAAATTTTCTGAAATTAAGAACGTATATAAACATTAACAAAGAAATTAATATTTAATTTTCGTGAAAAGTCGAATTTTTTTCTGAAATAAAGGGAGTCTGACGTGTATACTTAAAGCAAACTAAAATACAGTCACGTTACCATCAAACATAATGAAATTGTAATAAGTTTTTGATTGTACTTACTTTCGCTGTTTCGCCAATAGATCGGGGTCCTTGTGTACAGTTTAACGTGCTGAATCTAGTTATCTATATAAAATTTAAATGTTAGACTGATATTTTGGAAATGTTTTCGTTGTATCGTCTGTTCGTAAATTTCTAGGATTTTTAATTTTTAGTTTCACAGGGTTTTTTCCCCCATAGTAATTTATTTCGGAAATATCGTGCTCTCTTAAATGTTTGTCTAATGTTTGTTTATTTTTCTTAGAAATTTCATTAGCGTATTAGTCTGTCCGAAAATTTCTTAATTACCCAGTATACTGATGATTAATTGTAGATTGCAGTGCATTCTAACCTGAAGTCTTCTATACTATTTGCTGCAAGAAACTGTTTTCTATGTGTTTTTGTCATTGGGTGACAACGTGTTCGTTGTGTTAGGTCGTCTCCTCCCACTTAACCATCAATGTTAGGAGAATTTCTAGCCAAAAACATCACAGCCACTGTGTTTAATGTTTCTTACGCGCTCGAATTGCCTCCAGAATATTTCTGTTTGTTCTTCAAACTATATCCGCTCTTAAAAGTGCATTTCTTTAATTTGAATATACTATTTACGAAAATTTGTTATTATTGACTATTTATAAAAGATGTGCTGCATTAAGGCTAGGAAATTTGTAGACATTACTGTACCGTAGCATTTGCTTAGGTGCCAAACACTTATATTCGTATGATTTATTTTGTATTTTTTGATCTTTAAAACTGATATTCGTCCTTTACAGCTGTGTTTTGGTTTTATTATTATTATTGTTATTATTATTACTGTTGCAAGCTTTATACTCCCAGATTATTATGAACAACAATATTAACCATACGCTACGGACACAACTCTTTACTATAAACGATCTTGCTCGAAGCGGGATTCAAACCAACGATCTTTGCAACGCGATGCCAGAGCACTAGCCACTACATTTTACCTATTAACATTACTTGCATCTAGGATTGTAACGGAGGTCATTCTTGCGGATGTTTGGTGCTTGACATCCGCAGATGCTGAAGTTTTACGGATGCGGAGGTGGAAAAATAAATTTATAATTATCCAGATTTTAATATTTTATCAAAAACAAATTTAAAATAAAAAGTATATTTTTATGCCAAATTCTGTATTTTTTCATAAGTACAGTCTATTTCCATGTAATACTGCCTTATTCATTTTTTGCCTCGTCTTTCAACAACAAAAAATGTTGGATGATTTCACAAGTGAATTAAATTATTTACATAACTACACACGCGTCTAAAAACAATCTTTGTGATATGAGCGTTGCAGAGTTCACAACTCAACTAATTCAAGCGTCAAGCAGAAGGCCACGCCACCGCAATTCTCCGTGCCCGCCAAACGCCCGACTATCCACCGGTATAGTGGCCCATTCACAGTCCAAGATGTAGGACCTACGATGATCCGATTTTGCGATAAAGGACCCTTGATAAGCCATGAAATGGGTTACAGGACTACACGCAGGACGTGTTGGATGTTGTCGGACTTCCAGACGACCAACACGGGTCCTTGCCGTCCAACAAACTATGGCGTTGATCATTTTTTTTTTTTAACTAGTTAACGTCTCCTATAACAACTAGGTCTTTAGAGACGAGAAAGGATGGGGGGCAAGGAATGGGAAAGAATTCGGCCATGGCCTTTTGAAGGAAGCATCCCGGCATTCACCTGAAGTGATTTGGGGAAACCATGGAAAACCCAAATCTGGATGCCTGGACGGGGATTCGAACCGCCGTCCTCCCGAATGCGAGGCCAGAACGCTAACCGTTACACGCGTTGATCATGATTGAGGAAACATCCTGCGAGTGTGCTGTAAGGACACTAGTGTGCGGCTAGAAAGTATAAGTGGAAAGGATTGCTTGGAACATTTTTTGACTCTTTCAAGTACAGTAGAATTCCAATTATCCGAATCATTTTGGACCGGACCTCATTCGGATATTCTGATTTTTTTCGAAAAAGGGTCTATTTTAATTAATTATTGTATGTGTGTTGAAAATGCCTTCTTTTCCAAGAGATTTTTGGTGCTTTTCCACTTCAGGGATGAAAATTTCGCCGTATCACTCGGTAAACAAAGCAGCAGTCATCCGAAATTTTGGTTGGTTTTTATAAAACAGGGGAAGCCTTTTCGCAGTAGGTTTCCGTCTTAGTTAAAAAAGCGATTCGGATAATCGGAGTTCGGATAATTGGAGTTCTACTGTAGTGTGAATGGGCCCATCCTACGGAAGTTCTGCGCGGATGTCCTATAAGTTGGACCGTGAATTGGACGCTTTACTTTTCATGCAAGTTCAAACTTGTATATTCGTCGCTTAAGTAATAACAACGTTCAGTTCATTGTTACTTTTATTGCAAGATCATAAGAAAAAAACAAACAGGTTGTTGTTAGCTAGTCGACAATGAGCAGAATCTCTTATAAAGAGAAAAGAATAATATATATTGCAATATAAACAAAACATCCGCTATACAACCGCATTAAAAATTGCGGTTGCGGAAACGGAGGTAGGATTTCACGCGAAAGTTCCGCATTTGCGGATGCGGATATCCGTTACATCCTTATCTTCAACACACTGAAGGTTGTGATATATTTCAAGAAGATATATTTTTGAGATGTTACTAACGCAGTCTACATGTTTCCTTTTCTTCTGAAACAATTTCAGATATAAATAATATTTTTATTGAGTAGATACCAAATTTAGAAATTCGCATCTCGTTTTGATATTATCTTGCGATAACTTGAAATGCGCTCTTGGATTGAATGATTCGTTGCTAATATCTCTGTAGAGAATGCAGTGTCTTTATTATTTTTTAACATTTTTTTTAAATTTATACAATTTCATTTGTTATTATCTTATCGTAATTATCGTGCCACAGTGAAATTATTAGCCATATTTTTGCATTCCGAATTCTGTCTACCAGTTTTAATTGATTTCGTCTGTTTCTCTGTAATGCATTAACAGGATGCTGAAATTCAGTGTGGAATGTAATAATTTTGGCCATCGTTTTACTAGTATGAATGGTATGTGGTGTTTACATTAAAAAAATAATTGGGGAAACATAAAGTTATTACAGTTGAAGATCGATGAGCGCAGAGTGAACCTAAAAGTATACGAAAAGTTGGAAATATTTTCTGTCATGAACGTGTATGGATTCTGTATGGATATCCCAACTCAAAAGAAATAAGTATCATTAAATAGCGTCCTAAGCTGCTATTACAGATATTAGGGTTTTCGGTGGTTAGATCGCTTGCCTCCATTAAAATTTTAGGTAGACCGCGATTTTTATTACGTCTCCAAATACTGTCAGTTCTGATGACTTTGGTTATAGATCGTTTTTTGGGGGGCATTCACTGGGAGAACACCATTGATAGCTAAACGTTAACTGGCAAAATAAAATCACCCGCTAAAACTCTTATTTTCTTTTCCTTTAGATGGACGCTGTTGTCTCTCATTTATTATCTTTTTTGGTACGAAAAACAGCATTTTGCCATATAATAAATATATGCTTTGTTGAATGTTTTTGCAATGATATATCTAAGAAATAAAAATAAAGAAAACCAGAAAATCATCGAAAATAATTACATTGTGCAGATTATAGGTCGCCAACCTCGAAGGTGCATCCTCACGCTCCTCCCCCCCCCTCCCCGCCACCTCAGGGGGGACGCAATGACATGTTGTGGAGGGGAGAGGGGGAGGGGGCGGGTGCGAAACAGCTTCGCCGCTCGTGTGGACGGTACCCTAACTCTACACCCGCGGAAGTACTTTGTCTCCTTCGCTACCTTTTTTAGTTGAAAACCTTTAATCTAACATCACATCCTTAATTTCCTCTGAGATGTCATTGGTAGTAATGAAAAGTAAGCATTTACCTTATTAACAACAAAATTTTGTCGGCGGAGGGGGCTTGGTAAGAAAAATCTTGAAAACCATTAGTTGAGGTGGTTCAGCAGAAGCTAGTTTTATCCCTTGAAAAGATCTGTTTGTAAATCGTCTCCATGGCTTAAACCATTAATGGATTGTTCCACCTTCGCATTTGGCTGTTCCTCCTTTCATTCCTTTTTGCCTATTTTGACTTCTAATTTAGTAGCGTCTGTGGCCAATGGTATCTTCCAAATGTATTACATGTTTCAACCACTTCATCCTATATCTAATTATTTTCTCATTTTGATTAAAAAATTTCCATTCTTCTCTTATTTTTTCTCTACTTTTCTCATCTAAAAAAGTGTACCCATCTCACTTGAATCTGTCGGCTTTATTTATGTTGAATTAGTGCCCATTTGTAAATTAATTCCTGTTTTTTTTTTTATTTAAAAAAAATATATTTTAAGACATAGAAAAAGCCTTGTCTTGGTTCATTTCGACTACTATTGCGACAAATAAGAGCTCGCTAAAAAGCTGAACAGACTATGTTATTGGTTGTGCTGTCGATTTACATCCTGGAGTGAATTGACGTGAATTGCGGAGTAAACGCAGTAGGGCAGCAACCTTACTTCTACTGTGTGTTACAGATAAATAGGGTATCGGATCCATCTAGTCTGATTCATCTTTTTAGTGAGAGGATAGTTTTCAAAGTTTTTTAACTTAATTGATCAAAATACAAACAAAAAATGTCTGTACTGATGTAATGACTTTCAACTCTCATATTATGTGGCCTGTTGATTTGATCACTGGTCAGTTAGATCATCCAAGTTATTGCCTTGTGTGTTTAGGGCCCATATGGTGATTTCGGAATACATATTTCGTCCATGGTGATATCCTTGTTTTTTTTAAATTACTATCATTGTTTCTGCTGCTTTGTCCGGCTGGACCTCGATGTGCGTAGAAATGCGTTTGTCTTTTGTTTTGCTTCTAGTAACAAAGCATAAACGTTTGTAATGTAAAATTTTTGTAACTTTTACTGTAAATTAAATTCAATAACTCTGGTAATCTTGTTGGAGTGTTAATGTTCGATGTGGTGATTTCATCAACGTTTTCTATATGTTCTAAACTACTAAAGATTAGAAAATTGAAAAAAAACTAATCAAACTTACGCAGTCAAAAAACAAAAGGATGGAGTGATTATCTGTGTTGTAGAGTGATCTTTGGTGGGTATCCAGTAAAGGAATGTTCAGCCGAGATGCAGTGAGAACTGTTATGACTGTCTGTTTTCGGTACGAACGAATTGCTATTTCTTGCCACATTACCCAGTCAGGTAAGGAGGACAACAGATTTCAAGGTAGACCATAATCTTTCAAACTGTGAAAACCCCGATTCAAAAATTTGGTAGTGATGCCGAAACAAAGACGCAGCTCGTTTACAGGTTTATAATGGTATAGATTTGTGTTAATATATTCTGAAAAAAAACTAATCTTCTGAAACTGTTTTAAATTGAGCGTATTTTGTAAAAAAATAAACGTGTCTATAGCGTGGCATGCTGTCGAACTTCTGTTACCTGAATCAAGACCCTGATAATTCCACTACGCTGTCTATGTTGAGTGGAGTTTTCACTTGTGTGGCAGTCAGCTGTGGCCCACCTGTTTCGAGCTTCTCGCTGACGACTTTTGTTTATTGGATAAGCAGTCTTAGCGGACTTCCCTGAAGCACAAGTAAGTTATTCATCGAGAAGCCCGCACGTCACGTGGCACGCCACTCAAGGTGAAGTCCCACAGCTCTCCGTTCTCCAGAGAAGTTAATAAAAGTGAGCTTAGCTGCAATGAGCAATCTCAGCAAACGGACGTTGTTAGCTGCGAAATGAATGTTATCATTTGCTTTGGACGCAAGCTAGATTCGCGTCGTAAATGCAAAGACAGTGCTGATATAATTGTTACTATTCTTAATAGCTGATACCCGCGACTTCGTACGCGTGGATTCTGAATTTCTTTGCCAGAATTCAATACAGAAAGTTGTTGGTAGCGAAGGATTGGTCCCAAACAACACCGAGTTGGCCTAATATGACTGGAAAGCTATCATCGAACCTGTCTCTTGAAGAGAATCAATTCCAAACATACTTAAAAACAGCAAAACAAACGAAGGTGGGGGGATGTGGGAGAGAGGGTGTTAATTAAGGGCAGCTTTATTTCAGCTTCATCTTTTCTTCTTTCATCAGCATGAGCATCCATTCTTTGGTTCTAATAACTTTAGCTGTTCGTGCTCTGTTACAACTTAGGCCAGTTTACGCCCGCAAGGCATGCCAAAAAAGAAGGCAAAATAACCTGGTGCCAAAAACAATTAAGCAGATACAAAGTAATAGGACAGAGAAAATCGACATCTATACTAACTAATACGTTTTTTTACCAAAACGGAATTTATTAACAAATTGTACACTAACATAATGCGGGAGAAGCATAGCTTGAGCAAACGACGTAACATTACGGACTAACACACACATCCGTCTCTCTGACACCATTCGACTAGTTCTCAAAATTTCGTGACTACAATTGTTAATTATACCGAAAAAAATGTCCTGTGCCCTCCCTACAGATTTTCTTGCCATATTCCGTCAATATCGGTATAGACATTTAGTTGTCAAAACGTAACAAAAGACAGAGACTTATTTCCTCATTTATAGTATTATTACTGCAGATCACAAACACACTGACTGCGAATATAACGTAAAAAAGTGTACACCTACAGGATTGCAAGACTACCTACGATTTGCCTCGCATTGTTCTCCTAACTTTGTGATATCTACAGTTTAACATTCAATCCGAATAAGATACGGCCCAGGCGTGGCTCTTACGACAAAAACATTTTTTTAAAATCTTTGCCTCCACGAGGATTTGAACCGGAGACCACAACCCAAACATTAGTAAGCAACCGCTTTAACCACTCAGCTACCTGATCGCTACACGGAAAAACAGTACAGAGACCTCCATATCGAACGTGTCTGTCTATCGCCGTTCAGTAATTTTTCGAAATTATAAGACAACATGTATTATTTATATAGATAATTTTATTACTTATAAGTGGTTGCATGAAGCTTATTTTATTTTTGTCTCTATACGATACGAAACTTCATTGTACTCTAAGTAGATAATTTAAAGTGTGAGTACATTATATCTCTTTACCGAAACAAAATTATTTCTGTAAAGCATGTTAAGAATGAATGACCTGATCTTATGTACTCATTTTGACAACTTGGCACGACTGGATTGTGCAGTCAGTGGTCAATAACTCATGACTTCTGTTGACGAAACTAGATCCCAACGTTGTGTACGTCTACCACCTAACACTATGAACGACAGCTATCAACGTGATAGACGCAGGATGCGGCGCTGCTGATTGTTCCTGTGTTTGGCTTTGTGTTTTGTTACTGTATTTTACGTAACATCAATTTTCCACACGCTAACCATGACCAACACAGGTAAAGCTGATTGTGAAGAAGGATGACTTTCATCTTCCCCATACGCACGGCAGTGAGAATGTTTGCAAGATTTTTAACATATATGTATATTAGCAAGTTGAAAATGTATTTTTATGTGAGTGTGAAAACCTTCGCTGATGCACTCTGGTAATTTCACACGGAAGTGTGCATGCATTAGCCTGTTCTCCACGGCAGATTTAACAAGGTGCACCATTGCCCCGGCTACTCTTGGGAAATTTCTAGTCGTGCCAGTGCACACATCCAGCGCTTGAAAATAACTTCATTTCCTTTTTCAGCTGAGAATGGCGGTAACAATTTGCATAATGTAACACCCGTGCATCGACTGCGGATGGCCACCTGTTTCGCCAAATCAAGTTTGAACCTCAGCAATAACACAGCTGCAGTACTTCACGCGAGAGGCGAGTGAATTGCCACATGCGCTCCACAGTATTGTAGCACTAAGGGCACCAGGTGGTTTCACAGTCAAGTGTAAGTTTTCTTTCTTAAGTTTTCAAGTGTGACAATACATAAACGTACAATGACATATACATACAAAATTAGAAGAATGGACTTAAATATAGGCCACATGAAATTATTGAATATGCGTTTTCAGTTTATTTCTTTTTCATTTTTTGGGCTTTACGGCTTGTCAACATCGAGGTCATTAGAGTCAAGAGTAGATTGGGACCGAGCGTGGTGGATGAACGGTTAACGTTCTGGCCTCGCATTCGGGAGGACGTGGTTTCGAATCCCCATCCAGGCATCCAGATTTGGGTTTTCCATGGTTTCCCCAAATCAATCCAGGCGAATACCGGGATCTTCCTTCAAAAGGCCATGGCCGAATTCCTTCCCGTTCCTTGTCCCCAATCCCATCTCGCCTCTAATGACCTCGACGTCTAGGAGGCGTAAAGCCTTAAGTATAAAAAAAGTAGATTGGAGACAGCGAACGTGAAGGTATTCAGCAATGGATTTTTGAAGGAGCCATCAAAACATGCGCCATGAAAACCGAAATCTGGTTATCCGGACCGGGGATAGAACCAACGACTGCTCATATCCCACGCTCGAGCTGTAATCAATCACCCAAACCTACAAATCTGACATTTTCCCTTTCCATTAAGGAGAAAGAACTTATTGTAGTAGGTTACAGCCGATTGGTTCTTTTAATAGTCCCTTGGTACAGTTTATCGTGTCTGTGACAAATCTGGGTCAAGTTGAACTAAAGTGGTCTGTTTTTTGTTGTAGGTGATTTCGATTATTCCCATCCAGATTTTGGTATTGCAAGGATTCCCGAATCTACAGATAAAAACCCTTGCTCATTACCTTAATACTGATTTCTTTTAGATTCCATTGTAGTAAATTAAAAAAAAATGCCGTGAAGGTGCAGAATTTGTGTGGTAAACTTGATCTTCCAGACTCCATGGAGATACACTACCCTCGTTTTACAGGTTTTGCGTTGCCAGACCTGTTTGCTTTGAGTCGTCCCCTTCTTTAGTCTGAACTACCACCGGGACCAGTTCCAGCTAGTGAAGGCTATACAAGATCACTTGTTCGCTCCCGGAACAGCTCGGTTTTGCTCTTGTGGAAACTGTCCAACACTTAACCAAAGAAATCGCGAGGTCACCTTTCGACAGTGCATTATGTGCTACTATCCGCTCTTTTCGGGCTTAACTGGAACCACATTGAGAAATAGATTTCTTGTTTACCAAAGAAATTCCAGGTGATTGGTGACATTTTAATACCAAATACTTGCTGCCAGAAGTATCAGCTGTTCTAGTTCATAACACTCACATTTTAATGTTCCATTTTTTTATTTCACATCCTACACATGTAGGGAGTTGGGGGCTAAACAGCAGTCATAACATTGGAATATATAAGCAATGTAGATGCCTTTGTTGCCTTCCGTTGACCAGAGCATCAGGTATGAGATATAATGACGCAGTGTTCTGCAAACACTTTAGTTTTATTATTATTACTTTTGATTAAATATTTTTATTATTATTATTTTAATTCATATCAGATTTATATCTGCAGAATCCAAATTGTATTTACACTTCGTAAATCCGTTTGTTAAAAATTAGAATTGAACTATCTACAAAAGTGAAGAAAAAATTTCGTAATGTCTCGCCGCTTATAAATCTACGTTAACCAGATTTTTATGTTTATATTAAATGTATTGTATGTTTTGTAAATGGCGCTATGTTCAATGTCCAACTTTAGTATTAGTTAGATACAGAGGAATCGAACTTGATTTTTCCTCAAATCAAGCGCTGTAAATACTCCTACAGATAAATAGAGAAAAATCTGCGTAACATGTGTATATTGCTGATAGATTTAAATGAACTAAATAACACAAACGAAAAGAGTTCTGCTACCTGTAACTTAATATAAGAGATATTAGGGGCACTGGAAGCGTGTACTTCTGTCCGCAACGAAGCATGGAAGGTCAATTGGATTTAGATTGGAAAACAAACTGAGCTGTTACTTCCAGAGCGTAGTTTTTAACAAAATACAGAACCTAGTGGCTGAACAGTAACGATTCCTGCCTGGCATTCAGGATAACCTGGGTCTGATTACCAAGTCGGCCATTCAGATTTCCGTTTTTCATGATTTCCCGAAACAACTTGTCACTTCGTCAGAAGATAGAGCGGAGAGCGCCTCCGAAACGTCGCATCTGATAGATGCGCTCCCGCGGTGGCACGCCCTAGGACTCTTCATGCAACTTTTCACTCTCTTCCTTGTTTTATTCAATTCCTGTGAGCTGAACAGAATTTTATACAGTTCGTGATGTAGTTAAGGAACCAAAAGTGTCACAATGTCGGAAGCTGCATTCTGTAGAGACTTCAGTTAGTTAAAACTAAAAAAAAAGGGAACACGAAGGATTTCCCAAACTACTGAAACAAATCAATTAAATTTTCGTAATTGTCTGAACTCTTATGTTTAAAAGTGTCCTTCCTTTATTATGGAAGTCTCACTGACCGATATTTACTAAAAACATCTTTAATCAAAAGATCCACCGCATACAAAATGTTAAACACAGCACTTTGAAAATTTTTGCATTAGTTGATGACTCAACTGTTTGATTCAAAATATTATCTCGTCATTACGTAAATATTCCGAAGAAGTTACCTGTAAATATTCACAATATTCCTAATTACGTCCCTTTGAATTGCATCACTCCCACAATTTAATCTCGCTTCCTGTCGCTAAATTTCATGCAAAGTTTAACGCATCTGAATTTATTCACTCCTCTGAATAAATTAATGTTGGTTCCTTGAGAGATAACAAATGATTTAAATTATTTTATATTAAATACCGCACAATCATTCAGTTCCGACGCGAACATATCTGAAACGAAACAATTTAAATCTGAACTAAGGCTCTGCTCAATCTCTGATGTTAAATGGCCCCCAACTACACATTGCAAGAAACAGACTCTGTATCTCAGACTTTTTTCTGAACCCTCAAGAATTCTGAAAGACTTTACGACAAAACAGAATCACACTCGGCCACACTTAACTTAACTCTGGCTCACTACTCTTTTAGTGACCAACACTTTCTCCCCGAACAACACTAGGACCGAATTCAGCTATCAAGCAAATCGATGTTCACTGTCAGTAAAAACTCCAGTCCGCTCAGTCTCAAATACCTGGAGATACCACATACGCTCTATGACTGCCATATGACGAAAGACTGATTCCTATTTATACATTTTACGTCTCGATCTGATACAACGAGCGTGGTGGGAAAGCTGTCTGGCCTCTCATTCGGGAGGACGCCGGTTCCAATCACTGTCCGGGCATCCAGAGGTGGATTTTCCGTGCTTTCCTCAAATCACTCCAGACTAACGCGGATGCTTCCTTCAAAATACCATGGCCTAATCCCTTCCCGTTCCTTGTCCCCAGTGCTTTCCTGCCTCTAATGACCTCAACGTCGAATAGACGCTAAACCATTAGGGGAAAAAAATCGATCTGATGCAACTCGGCTGACGTATCTAATGGCGGCGGTTCTTCCATTGAAGCCTAGTAGTGTAATAATTTCCATTAAGGACACATCTAAACATTGTGTCATGCTCTAAACACCCCAAAAATAGATCAAAACTCCTGAAATAAAGCCCTAAAATAAATATGAGTAACACCAAAAACTATACACGAAAACCTCTAGTCTGATTTCCTTCCCATTCCTCGTCCAGAAATCTGTCTTAGATAGATAGATAGACATATTCACTTTGATCCCATTTGAGAATAATCTCGGGGATGTGGAACAGTACATACACTTATTAGTAATGTCAATATTACTATATAATTGATAATATTATATATTGACAAGAAGTTAGTTACGACCCATTAGTATAACCAATATTTCCTGTAATCTACAAATACAATCCCGAGTTAGTTAATACTTATTATGTGGAACAGTGTATTAACTTGTTACCAGCATCTAACAACCAGTTATTTTCTTACCAACCAGTTACCACAACTCATAAGCAGTCAATTACTTAAAAACCTGTTAGTATCATAATTTTTTTACAGCAGTTTTTTAGTGCATGCTATCTCATGTTAGTTACTATATATGAGTGAAATTTTGTAAACAGTGTAATTACTTCATTTGTCAAAAGTTTCAACAGAAAGAAAAACCATATATCATTTTAGTAATTGTGGACAACTTTGTCACCTTCCCCTTCCATACACCATATATACTATTTTATCAGTCATTCTTAGTTACCAAATTCCAAGAAGAAAATTCTTTCACAGAGTAAAATGGATTCTGAAGCAGAAATTCTTTCAGTTTGGACTTAAAGTAGTTAGGTTTTTGTAGATAACATTTAATTTCTGTTGGTAAAACATTGAGTAAGGAAGCTCCAGTAAATGTTAACCCTTTCTGTACAATTGACAGTGATTTGTAATCCTTATTGATATTATATTTATTCCTAGTATTATGGCTATGTATGTCAGCATTAAGATTGAAGTGTTCAGGATTTTGCACTACAAATGATAGTACGGAGTATACATACTGTGCTGGCATTGTTAGTACACCCAGGTTTTTAAATAGATTTCTGCACGACGTCTGTGGGCTTGCTCCACAAATAGTTCTTATAGCACGGTTTTTGCAATTTAAATACCCTCTGTGCTTGTGACGAGTTTCCCCAGAATGAGATGCCATAAGTGAGCAGGGAATGAAAATATGCAAAATATACTAACTTTCTGGTTTCTATATTAGCTATTCTAGATATTACCCTAAGTGAAAATGTTGTAGAATTCAGTTTTTTAAAAAGTTGTTGAATATGCTGTTTCCAGTTCTATTTGTTATCTATACATACACCCAGGAATTTTGTGAATCATTGATTGCTTTTCCTTCTGATATCACATTATAGCTGTCCTTTGTTTTATTTTTTGTAACAAACTGAAGTCACTGTGTCTTTTCTACATTAAGTACTTTGTTCTAATGACCTAGTCTTAGATGACAGATAGAGATATAAAAAAATTAACGAAATGGCTATTAAGATTCAGCTTTTCTGTATCGACTGACGCAGGTAGTGACGTCGTAAGGTCGCAGGTACCGATGATGTGAGGCCGGGTGGAACACCTGTCTCCGGGGTCCCTGTTCGGCGGCCGACTTTATGCGGTCAACGGACGGAGGCGGGCGGTCGCGGTCCTTGGGTGCGCTGCGGGGGCGAACCGTATGTCTGGCTGTCGGGAAGCTCGAGAGCCGCTGCGGTCGTATTTCTCCGCTGAGCCAGGCCCCGTTAAAATAAGACAAACCCATTTCGCTCCTCTCGGAACACGCCCTGGCCTGCTCGCCTCTTCTGAGAGCAGCGTGCTGATAAACAGTTAGGACTGATCGAAAAATGATCTCAGCGCAATTCAGTAGTTCAGAAACAAGGAATAAATTTAAGTTAAAGGTATTCATGTTTCACTGCTGGGGTTCATTGATTTCACTGACAGTCAGGTCGAAGCTTTGTACTCTTGTTCTTTGACCTTGTTTTATTTAGCAGAATGGTTATAGGTTTGTTCTGCAGGGAACGAAGCGAAGTACCCTCCTTGAAACTGAGTTTTGGTGCTGGGATACAACCGTAATCCCTGTGCACTATCGCCGTCACATAAGTTTTAATGAACTGGTAACAGATTTTCGATTTGCCAAGCAATCCTCCTCTTTTTTCAAAGTCGGTCATCGTACCGAGTAAAGGCAATCTAAGTTTTACTTGCAATCCAAATTATTGAGGTCCTAGCCTGCTTCAGATGAACAAAGGTATCAGAGATTTAAGCCAAGTTAAATGTCCTTAAAATATTCGACCTACTCAGAGGACTTCAGTGATGAAATATGTATTGACAACAACTATTACAGATTACTGTGGATCGTTTGCTGTAAACGTTTAGTTTAAAAATACAACTGAAGATTTTCATAGTCAGTACAGATTTTTCCTTCTTCTGTAAACAGCTTTCAACAGATTATTGGCGAATGCGAATAGATGATGAAATCACTAGTGCAACGGTTCCCATCCTTTATTGGCACACGACCCATCTAATATGAGAGTCTATCTAATATCAGAATGGGATATATTGTATGACCTCGATACACTATCGACTATCCTATCCTACGAAAAGTCAAATTTTCGTACAAAGGATGTACTATCAACAAAAACAAGAATTGATATTCCATAAAACAACAAATATATTATAGACCGGGAGGCGGCTGCACAGACCATCATCTCATCAGTTTGTCTGCTGAAATTCCACGATTAGAAAGAAGTAACTCGATCAGCATATTAAAATGCAACTGGTCTGCCAGGGTCGCTATTTGGTGGAGCAGTAGAGCGGGGAGGGAGAGGGGGTGTTCAAGGGTTGTCATAACGATTGCGCGATTGCTGCCTCTGTTATATCTCACAACGAGGTCATTGCATAATATCGGCTGACTGTTTAAGAAAACTTTTTTTTCTCAATTTTTTTTTAATTTAAGCTAATAGCTTTGATGATTATTGCACTTGTAAAACATAGTGTTATATTTTTTTAATAGATGAAATAAAAGATATATTTGTGGGAAAAACCTCTATTGTTCCGCGACCCACCAAAACTCACGCCGCGACCCATAGGTTGGGAACCGCTGCACTAGTGTATAACGGATTATTGTTTCTTTCATGTTTGTGCTCGCATTTTTAGTTTATATGGTTGTCATTGCTTCAAGTCGTTGGCATGGGGTTAGCTGGTTCGAAACTTGGTGGTAAGAATTTTTCACCGATATTCGATCGATAGGTTAGGGGAATTTGATGCACGATTCCTAATCACCATACTGTGTAATGAAACTGATAGGATTAAATTCCAGAGCTCTCTGCGGAATCTATGGAGTGAGAGCGTACACTACTGTTGATGGTGATGACACCTTCGGATGCCAGAGTTAAATATGGTGACCCCGTGATGAATGAGCCGATACTCGGATTCCACCCTCGCCCTTCTTTGGTCTACATATACACTGAAGTGCCAAGAGTTATAGTATAAGAAGATGCAAATATCCAGATGACGGTACCGCACAAGAAACGTAAAAATGTTCCGAACAGTGTCGTGGAATTCATTTTCACTCTCATGAGTCGTGTGAAGATTTCCTGATGTGATTATCTCCTTACAACATGAATTAACAGACTTTGAACGGGCAGTGATAGTTGGTGCTAGACGAATAGGACATTTCATTTCGCACATGTAACAACATACCGAATAAAATCCACTCTAAATATACACTGCACATAATACATTTTTCACAGACGGACGTTGACGCTAAAGTTTCCGCCAGTGAGAGGCTCGGCCACAATCATGCTGGTAGATACAGTCGTAACATCTGCAGGGTTTAATAGCAGGAGGAGAGCATCAAAGCGATTCAGAACTGCGTATGATCCCATGACCGGAAACGTCCGTTACCGTCCGTCGCTAAGCATGATGAACCGGGTGCCAGGCCTCCAAGATCTCCGAATTTAAGCTGCCTGTTTTTTTTTTTGAGAAGGCACTTAAATATTCTATGTTTGAAACACCTATCCTTTCTGAAATGGATCTGACTGCAGAAATGGCCTTCACTCAAATTGATATCGAAGAAAATCCCTGTGTTTCTGACCGTATCCGGCTATCATTTTTTACCTATGGCTTTACGCTTTGTAGACATCGAGGTCATTAGAGGCGGCTATCCTTGTTCAGGCGGTGTAACACATGCATCGTAAATAATGAGAGAAACTTTGAACATCTTCTGTAAGATTATTCGAAATGAAATAAATGTTTTCCCTCAACATCTACCTTGTGTAGTCTCATTCCCAAGACTTTCGAGTCATTTGTAGACTTTTTTTATATATATATGTAGCTCTACAACCCTATCAGAATTTCAAAACCTCACGTGAGATTTTCCTTGGTGAGATTTGGCGAGATTTCGCCCGGACCCCCCCCCCTCCCCCCCTTATTTCACCTCACGTAATTAATGGACGCCCTCTTACCTTGAGCCACCAGCTTTCGGTGCGAGAGGGTAGAAAAATTCCCTGATTTAAGAGCAAGTTGTTAAAAGTAAATAAATAATTTCAGTTATTATGTATTCTCCTTGGAGAGTCTGGTTAGTATCGCGTAGATACAGGAAGTCCTATGTGTTCTGGCAGAGTGGAGAACAGAGCACTCAATGAACCATCAAGATGGGCAAGTGGCCGAAATGTTCCCCCTATCTCGAGTGCTAGGTGGATGTTGTTTCTACGATACATCTTTAAGAATGAGGTCAAAACGATTCTCTCTTTAGACCATCGTTTGATGGAAGTTTATAGTGGATCGACGTTGTCGTAACTCGCAAGCCATAACTCAGTATAAAGAAATAAACCAATTATTCAAGCTGAAACTGCATGAATTTATCTTAAGTGATGTAGATTTTCATGTTCTTTCATTCAACCTCAAACCTCCTGAATGATTACAGATATTTGCAGTGAGCTATAGTCGTCTGTAAAACAGAATCTTGCTTTGTAATTATTTTAATTTTTTAACTTATATAAGGAGTTCTTCAATATCGTCGACTGAGCCTGGAGGGTGAGCGATACCGTTTGAGAAAAGCATTTCAAAGCACGCAGTTTCAATCCTCGGACCAGCAGCCCTGTTTAAGGTTTACCGAGCGTGGTGGTGTAACGGATAGCGTTCTGGCCTCGCATTCGGGAGGACGGCGGTTCGAATCCCCGTCCGGGCATCCAGATTTGGGTTTTCCATGGTTTCCCCAAATCACTCCAGGTGAATGCCGGGATGCTTCCTTCAAAAGGCCATGGCCGAATTCCTTCCCATTCCTTGCCCCCATCCTTTCCCGTCTCTAAAGACCACGTTGTTAAAAAGGGACGTTAAACTGTTAAAAAAAAAAAATGTTTAAGGTTTTCTATGGCTACCCGAAAGCTCTCCAGGAGGTGATTCTTTCAAAAAGGCCATGGCCGAATTCGTTTATGTCCCTTGCTCATAGTAGTTTCCCTGCTCTAATTATTTTGTCAAACACCTGAAGTACCTCCTACTGAGCTCACGAAATTGTCACTGCTAATACGCTCCGGATTGCCCGAAAAAGGCTGACGTAGCTTAGCCGGTTGTATTAACAGGCTAGGCTAAGCTACGACAGAGGCGGGATGAGCGGCTAAACAAAACTGTCAAGATGCCGAAATTCACTTCTACCTCTCCCGGTCAACAGTGTCTCACACATTTACTTTTAGCGCTCATAGTACACAACGCAGTGCCCAATGTGGTTGGCACTATCCGTATTTAAAAGATATGGCACTGTATTAAATCACGACGCCATCCATTGCTGCGTATATTAGATGCATCTCAGTGCAGTCTTTATAACTTCACAAGGATTACCTGGGAACAGTCCCACTGCTTAAGCAGTGTCTCATTCAAATATCAGAGATCGGCTGAACAGATTTTAATTTTTTCCGTGTGATGGTTGGGTGTTTTGTAAGCCGATATAACTACTCGAAATTCAGCGTTCAACAGTAATTTCCTTGTTCGCTGGTTCGAATCTCCGCCCGACCATTCAGATTTGTGTTTTCCATGTTTTCCCCAAATCATTCAAGGTGAATGCCGGGATGGTTCCCTCAAAAGTTCATCTCAGAATTCCTTCTCCCCAGTACTTATCCGTTTCAACGACGTCGATGAGGGGTAAAGTCAGAAACAAAAATCTTATTTGGTGATAGCTTAAAACGATTTGGGATGTGCTCACATGTCGTTGATTAGATCAACTGATGGTTCTTGACATCATTCAGCAGTACTTTTTCGCACTGCTCGGTCATTACTATGGAACTGAATTTCATTTTATGCCTAACGTACCCTTATTTTTAGCTTCTTCTTCTATTTTGGACTTTCCTCTTCATTTCCACATAAAGCTACATCCTTAATCTCCTCCTTCTCGTATATTGATTGACCTTTGTGTTGCACTGAAGAGCTTTGTCCAATTGTTATCTCTACAAAGAAATCAACCAATTCCGCGTCTTTTAATATTCGGTCGATCATCTGTCTCTTCTTCTCAAGAAGAAATACTCAACATGATCGGCGTTGTGAGGGGCATTCTGCCCGGCGAGTTTCGCCTTGTGAGCTCGTTGGTTTATTAGTCGGACGTGGTGAAGAGTTGCATTTACCCTGAGCTACAAATACCATGGAGTACTGAGATGCTGTCCAGACATCTTTCGAGAGCTCTTCCTTCAGCTCTTCAGCTGGGGGTAAATGGCACTTCCGCTGTCTCCCCTTCGACCGGCCGGAGGTCTTGATACCCAGCGCAAGAATTTTGTCGCGTCAGAGTATATGTTACTCTCAGAAATCGAATACGCTCATTGAGCGAAAGAAACGACCGCATCGCGTTCTGGTTTCTTGGAAACAGCCACAAGACGTTATGGCTTATCAGTATCTAATAATTTGTGTTCATGACGAATCGGTCTAGTGTGCATTTAACACACATGATTCTTATTACCCTTCGCGTACTAGTCGTAATGGTATTAGTAGCAGTAGTAGTAATGTTAGTAGTAATATTAGGGTCAATAGCAGTAGTAGTAGATGTAGTAGTGGTGTGGTACCCATTCTGTTTAATAACCGTAGATGTAATAGATATTGGAAATTGAATCAAAATTTTCTTGCATTCATTGTTTATATGTTAATGCGTTATATGTAAAAGAATGGAAATAAGGGTCCAGATTAGATACTAGGTGCTGGGCTATGTTGCATATGGAAAAAAAGAAATAAATAAAAAAAATTACCCTTCTCGTTATAAGGCTCTAAAAAACGTACATCTTCATGTGTGGAGAATGCGACCTGGACCAGACGAGAATTTCGCGTTGTGGCACTTTTGAGTTAGTCACAACGCGCTCTGGCTGTTTTTTTTGTAAGTGTCATTCTGCGAATAACATGTTTGTCGTGGCCTTTTTTTTAAAGAAACCAGAACGCGTTGTGGTCGTTTTTTACAATCATTGAGCGTAGCGTATGTACACATCATTGAAATCAGTCATTTATTTGTGGCAGTATCATACACGAAACAAATAGATAAACAATGAAACTGTTTACAAAAGTAGGTTGCAATACGGGAAACACACAGAGTATTTGAACGGATCGTACTGTGTTCTTTCTTTTAAATATTCGTAGAGCCATTCCCGGCAACGAAGGGCTAGCGTGCTAGCTTCGCGTTGCAGGGGTCGTCGGTTCGAGTCCGGCCTAGGGTACTAATTAAGTGATGTGTTCATCTTGTGTCGTCCTTTCACATTGAAACAATTAAATAACTAATTTACCTTACTGTATAGGTAACATGTTCAAATAAAAATAAATGTTCATTGCATACGCGTCAAATGACACAAACTTATGGTATTTGAAAGAAAGAGCATTTGATAAAAGGCGTAGTAGCATAGAACTTGGAACATGATTATTTAAATCTTTATCGTTGACAATTCAGTTCTATGTCCTTGAAGCACTATTTGTAAGCTCACGTTATATTTATTCCTCTAATTATACTTTTCTTTCTTGCCCACACTATACAGTATCTCATTGATTATATTTCAGTACTTCAATATCTTATTATTATCTGTTTTGGCGATTTCAGACATTTGCTTCTGAAACTAACGTTAGCGTTTTGAGAATGAAAGCGTAGAGCGTTCTGTTTTTAATGGTTAAAACAGGAGTTCCTCCTGCTGCTTTAAACGCTAAGGGGGTTTTTCTGTTCTTTGTTTGTGGTAACATGCGCTCTATTGAATTTGAATCCTTTTGATTAGCATTTGTTGTTTCCATAATTGCATCCGCCATTAATGAAGCAGCCCATAGATAACATATTAACAGCAGCCGCACATAATGAGCTGTAATAACTATTGCTTTATACCTTTTCAGATATACATGTAGACGCGAAACAGTTACAAGAGTTTATCGCAGGTCAGCGTGGATAAATATTTAATTTTCTCAAGAGTGCCAGAAATGTGAACAGGAGCTGCTTTTTATTCCCAGTCACTACTGAGTGGATTTGCAGAGAGTGAAAGTAAAAATTTAAGAGATATCTATTATCTGGGAGAAAATGAAGCTTTCTGATATGTAATTCTAAGAGAAACGACGTAAGAAGGAATTTGTTTCTGGAAATTATCGCAGAATACAATCAGTGACGGATATGATAAAGAAGCTGGAATGGGATTCATTGCAATACAAGAGGAGGATGAGGAGGGTCATGGGAGTGTACAGGGCGTATACTGGCGATGAGGCATGGAAAGATATTGGAGCAGGTATGAAAAGTAGTGCGTGGAAGGGAAAAGATGACCATGACCACAAGCTGGCACTCGATTTCAGGCACAAGGGTGTGGGAAGATTCTCTTTTTTAGGTAAGGGTGTCAGGGATTTGAATGAGTTACGAAGAGAAATGATGAATAATTTACCGAAAACGTTGAAAGAATTTAAAGATAAAATTTGTAGAGGGCAAATGTAAGTGGGTGCAGGATAGGGGGAAGATGGTTGTGTAGGGAAATTGCCACCGGAGCCTGTGCTCCATTGCAATTAAAATAAATTAAATTAAAATTAAATTGTTAGTTTCCTCAATGGACCTGAACAAAACCTGTATTACCACTAATCGTCATCACCTCCAACCCCAAATCATGGCTTGAAATTTATTTATTACTGGCAAAGTGATAGCGAGTTTCTAAAGCTGAGATTTAATTAATTTTAGTATGTTGAATGTGTACAATGACATTATCGACGCACTGTTCCAAATGAACGTGAAGTTAGTTCTAATTTTGAATTTAGTCTATGTGCGAGACAAATAACTTAATATGTGAAAATAACACTAAAATACGTAGGTAAACTAAAATTCTCGCACTGTACGATTTTGTTTATATACGTCTTGTGGTATTAATGAGCAGATCTTATTGCCCATTCTGCCGCAACCCACCTTGGACGCTGATGATATTCAGAAGTTGGCTACTCCTAGTATACAACCAGTCCATCAGAAAAACAACAATGCTCTCAAATCAATTAAAAAAAAAAAAAAAAAAAAAAATTAAAAAAAGCTTTGTCACTTGATTGAACCGGAAAGCAGAAGAATAAAGGAACACGTGATAATTTATAGGATTTATAGGTTTATTAGATACAGAAAGAAAGGTATTTTACAACAATCATTTGGCTGGTTCGGATCATTTACTTCACAGTATTACTCGTAATTGGTGTGTCGTACGCTTAATACTCATCTGTGATATCACGGTCAACTGAGAGATCTTTTCCTTTAACTCTCACAAAAGCTGCTATCATATTCCTCAGTCCACAGTCTGTTCGTTCACTTATATGAGATGCAGTTTCTCGTGCACGTATTGTCCATTCTAGCTCAACGGTTTTACGTCCGTCGCCATTCTGTTCTGTTATCCGGTCGGTTTTGTTCTGACGTCATTGATTCACTCTGACCAGCCAACCTTTAAATTACTCTACGTAACAACTATACACAACATACACAATATCAATAAGTATGCCGAGGCTGTGACTCTAATGCAAGCAAACTTATTAGTAGATATACAGCAATACAACTCACCAACACATATCCTACGCTTACACTGTTGGACGTACACCTTATAATTGGCCATAAAGCCATTGAGCATAAAATGAACGTCTGTATAATCTACTAGCATTTTCCCGCTGCTTCGTTGGAGCGTATTGTGGTGTACGTTATACTACGTTTGCCATTTTTTTTAGTACGAGGGTGAATCAAATATAAACAAGACTTTATTTTTAAAAATATTATTTTTATTTTAAGTGCAAAAAAGTACATATCTTATTTTTCTACGTAATCTCCTGCTTTAGAAACACATTTTTCCCAGCGGATAGGCAGCTTCCCAATTCCTTCCATGTAGAAAGATGCAGGTCGTGTCTGCAGCCAATTGCGCACGTAGGCTTCCACCTCAGCATCACTGTTGAATTTTTGGCCTCCCAAAGCTTCCTTGAGAGGACCAAACACATGAAAGTCACAGGGTGACAGGTCTGGACTGTAAGGAGGGTGGTCCAGTGTCTCCCACCCCAGTTTCTCCAATTTTTCCCTGGTTAAGGCTGCTGTGTGGGGGCGAGCATTGTCATGGAGAATAACCACTTTCCTCATCGGTAGGTCTCGTCTTTTGCGGCGGTATGCAAGTCGGACCTCACTCAAAATGTCGCAGTAGTAGGCCGCATTGATTGTCCTGCGCTCATGCAAAAAATCGAGGTGCAGCAAACCACGCTGGTCAAAAAAAACCGTAGCCAAAACCTTGCCAGCCGATAGTCGTGACTTGGCTTTCACTGGTCCAGGTTCTCCTTTTTTTCTCCACTCCATACTCGCTTGTTTGGACTCAGGGGTGTAGTGGTGCACCCAAGTTTCATCACAGGTGATGATGTGAGTCAGAAATGGGTCCCCTTCTTCCCGAAATCGTGCCAGAAGACGCTCACACACCTGAAGTCGATTCAATTTCTGTTCTGCTGTGAGAAGGCGAGGAACCCACCTGGCGCACACCTTACGGTACCCAAGCTCCTCTGTGAGTATGGAGTAAGTGCTCCCATAACTTATTCCGACCTTACTTGCAATTTCAGAAGTGGTAAGACGCTTGTCATCTTCAATAAGCCGTCTAACACAGCTGATGTTGTTCTCTGTAATGCTGGTGCGGGGTCTGCGATTATGGCTCTCATTTTCAACATGATGACGACCATCCACAAACTGTTTATGCCATGCAAACACTCTGGCTCGCGACAGTGTCTCTTTCCCGAACTGGGCAGTCAATCTCCTCAAGATTTCTGCCGGTTTTACGCCTTCTGCAGCGAGAAACTTGATTATAACACGTTGCGCAATCGACGAGTGTACCTCTTGCTCCGACATCGTGACGGTTGGCACTGAGCGTAGTGATGTTCCGATACAAGTAAATACGAGTAAGTACTCGATACTTTGTTTCGATACCAAGTACTTTTCGTATTTGAATTAATTCATTCGATACTTACTCGGTATCGGAAGAAAAGTACTTGTATCGAATCGAAAGTATCGAAACGCACCTGGTGTTAAATTCTATACGCATCATCCCTGCTGCGACACTCAGTCGCGCCTGCGAAACTAATTTCCCGCTGACGTCAAGTTGGTAGCATTGAAAATCAAACACACTCAGTCTTACAATAGTCAATCTAATATCAAAGAATTTGTTTTAGGCTCCTATTTCACTGTAATAAAGTCGTACTTGGCGCGCATTTCACTACACCTGGCCTATGGTCGCTCCCACGCAGCCCCACACAAAAACTAAAAGGTATGATTCATAAGCAACTACAGTAAGTAGCTCATGCGAATCGGAAGAAGAAGCTGCTTCAGCTAGCGTATCACAGGAATATCACTTCTGAAAACATCACAAAGAAAATGCACCGTAGTGACAAGTCTCTCTCCACTTGTCAAACATTGTAATGTCTCTAAAAAGCAATCCATTTACAGAATGGGAAGAAATGAAACTTATATTTCCTTGTCTGTATAAATTAGTGTTGCAAATTGAAAAAAATATTTTTTTTTTCAGATTTGTGAAGAAAAAACCTAGCATCCTTGTTTTTTTCTAAAAAATTTTTTCAGAAAACAATATATTTGATAAATTATAGTTTTATTTATGGAACTTAATTTTACTTGTGTGTTTTAAATCTTACTAAATCATATAATGTCTTACATAATGATTCATAAATGTATCTATATAGGTAACATATTTTTTTTTATTTATCCTCTATGTCGGTACCACATTCACTAGTATCAATACTACCAACACTAGTTTGGTCGGAGTCGGAATTTTCTGTTTCTTCTTCTGTCTCCTCTAGATCCATAACTTCAGAAATAGTTACGTTTTCTTTTACTGGTTGTATTGTATGCAAAAGCTTTTGAGATTGAAATTTTAAATTGTGAACGAAGTACACACTGTGCATGAAGACTGCGCTGATAATTCTGTATTACGGTCTTTTAAGTTTGAATTTAAATCTATTATCATACAAAATAGGAGCTTTATTTGTTTTCAATCGTTGGTTTACGCCAATGGTTGCAAGGAAATGATTCATAATTATTGACAATGACTCAGTATCACTATACGCTGCGAGTTTAACAAGTATACGAATATATGGAAAGCACAATAAGTAATAAAAAGAGGCAAAAAACCGTAGTTAAATTTCCTAATTTTTTGAAAAGATTCGTAGGTCTACAGATAAATTTGTAGGGCCTGGCAGCACTAGTTCAAATAGCGAGTATCAATCCAAACAATGGGGAACGGCCGAACGGGGATTCCTTCTCACGCAACCTAGCCTTTTCGGGAAGACCCCATTCGTAAAAGAAAACTTCAGTCAATGTTGCCAATATTTTTGTAATTTTTTTTCTACTGAACCAGAAAAATATAGTAGATTTAAAAGTAAGATAAGTACTTAGTATAAACTCTAAAACAGTCATATTAAACGATAAATGCCTTAAAAATTTGAAATTTAGTAGTTATGAAAAAAAAACATGCCCCAGAAAAAAACGTTTTTTCCACAGTTTTTTTTAAGTCAGAAAAAAACTTTTTTTTACAACACTAGTATAAATACGCACAATAGCTTCTTATTGCTGTAGCAACGTCAGTATTGAGTGAATGTTTGTTTTCTAATGCGGGTGAAACAATGACAAACAAAAGAAACAAGCTGTCCCCAAAATATTTTGAACAATTGTTTTTTGGGGAAACCTTCCAAAAGCGAACTTTTATTGTTTAAAAGTGTTAAAACTATAATAAATAAATATTTAAGGATAAGACAAAACTTTCAAAGTATGCTTACGATGTGAGCTTTATTATAATTTTAATAAAGAAATTAAAATATTTACTGAGTGTTATTTGATTTTATTACACAATGCAAATAAAATAAATAATTTAGCAACGTGTCACATATTTATTTTATATTTCGAAATTAATTTAAAAAAAGTATCGATATGAGTAAGTATCGATACTTTTACAGTACTCATATGAGTAAGTATCCTAAGACAATTTGAGTACTATTCATATGAGTAGGTATCGATACTTTGATGGTATCGGAACATCACTAACTGAGCGAGTCGAGGGGGGGGACTAATGGTCTTCCCCCACTCCTGACAAACCTACCTATCGCCAAACGAAGCGGGAACGTTCTCCCACCACTATTGCGCCCGAACGGCCGAAAGTCTTGTTTATATTTGATTCACCCTCGTAGCAGAGCATAAACGTTTGTAACATAGTACCTTTACCGTCAATTAAATTGCACAATTTCGTTACGCTTGTTGCAGTATTGATCTATGATATGGTGTTTTGGATAGCGGTCTACGTGTATTCTAAATTAAAAAAGTGAAGAAATGAATAACCAAAGTTAAATAGTCAGAAAATAATATTAGCAGAATCCAGAGGATTGAGTGTTTATTTGTGTTGTAGTGTGATCTTTGGAGGATATCCTATTGAGGTGTGTTCATACAAGATGCAGTAGGCACGAACGCATTATCATTTCTTACTGTGTTCGCCGGTTACATATAGTCATAGGATATAACAAGGATTTTAAGGCAGACCATAAAGTTTCCAATACTTATATACCACCAAAATTTGTTTTGTAGGTTTTTGGAGTTGCCTGAATTAACGGATAGACATACACAGCCGGCTACAGATTTATAATAGTAAGTATTTAGATAGTTAAATAGAATTTACTGCCAGCAATACATGCTAAGACGTGGATCTTGCAGTTGTGAAAAATCGTTGCAGGTAACAAATTTACTTCTCCGCTTTACGATTCTTACCATTGTTTTAAGACTGTCTTGTTCTCTTGCGTTGTTATCGTACTTAACTCGTAGTATATATTTATTTCCTTAATTGCGTTCACAGTATTTGAGTTCTAAGTAAATGCTTGAAAACAGGGTTTCGATATTTTTCAGAATAAATGTTTGCAATCGTAATTTTTCAATGAAAGTTACAGATTTTTTTTACCAAGCTCATATTTCATCAACTGATATGGAATTGGTGTTGTATGTATACCATTTACAACGCGAAAGACTTTTCATTTTTCAGCTTGCATATTACTCAGCTCCTCAGAATAAACAATGTTTCTCCGTGATCAACGAAATAACGTTGAAAAACACGAAAATCAGTTTAATCGTCATTGTCTATTTTCGTCTCGTGGAGCACATTAAGGAGCAATGTGATGGAGGCTATGCAGTTAATGAACTTCCCTTGTAGCCTCGTCAATGACGTGTTAGACGGAACTATTCTTCTTTCATTGTACATGGAAGCTGATTCCACCTTGTGAACGTGTTGGCTCTGTTCCACGTCTTGGTGAGCTAAGCTAAGCCCGAGTTTTTCACATTGACGAGTTGGCCGCGAGCCAGGAGCGTTGCATAAGGAACACTGCGTGTTTACCTGCCTCATGCTGCACGACAGTTAATAATTAGTGTGTGCCGCCTTCCTGCTGGAGACTCCGCGCGTGCTGGCTAGGGATGTCTTTATCGAACCCGACTGTAACGAGTACCTCGCCGGAACTAAGTGGACGGTGATAAACGCTGCTTGAACTGCTTGTGGCGTGCCGTTACGTCTTCCTTCACCGTGATCCATCTCTTGTATCAGAAGCTACGGTTATTTCCTTTGTCATCAATCTTAGCGGACGGTTACAACATTGCCGAGGAGAGTAGGCGGGTTCTGCTTAGATACAATTAGAACACAGATAATGTCTACTGAGCAGCCCTAATACTTTGTTATAAAAGATCTTGCCGTTTTCGCAGCCGTCATATTGGTATAAATAGCTTCACGAGTTTCACACTGCGTCGAAATGATTTTCCTTCTTCTTCCCGACGTTTCGACAAGGCCTTAGGTCTTCCTCAGGGCACTTAGCTGCCTTATGAGTCTGCTAGAGAGTGGCGTTGTTGCCGATTGCGCTCATATTTATGCTGTGGAGACTTTCGAGTCTCTAACAAACATCCGATGAATTCGGCTATTGCTGAACACCAGATAGAAGAAGAACATAAAATATTGTGGGAAAATACAAGCGTGCTAGCTACAACCGAAAGTTATCTACAAAGAAAAGTAAGCGAGGCTATCGAGATATTCAAACAGCAAAACAACCTCAACAAAGAAGGCGGCTATGAATTTAGCCAGGCATCGAAATGTGCGTTAAATAATTAATAGCTCTGGAACTATAAACAGTATATTGCAAACATCATATCTCTGGGTAAACGATGTTTGTTAGAGAATCGATAATCTCCACAGTGTAAATATGAGCGCAAGTCTCCAGCAGACTCAGAAGGCGGCTAAGTCCCCTGAGGAAGACCTAAGGCCTGTCCGAAACGTCGGGAAACAGAAGAAGGTGGAGCATTTCGACGTAGCGTGAAACTCGTGAAGCTATTTATACCCTTATACTTTGTTGACTGAATCTTTTCTAGACTTTGCTACTAGACATTAATATTTTAAATTTTTCTTGCGAGAGTGGGATGAAAGCCACTGTGGGGTGGTCTTTATCAGCCCGGAAATTATGAGTGAAGGTCTTTATTTTGTTTTGGTCTTTACACTTCGTCAAAACTGTGATAATTAGGGGACCGGAATTGTCAGGGATAAGAAACTGGAAGTAATTCGGCCATGATTTCTTGACCGAATCCACTGGTACTCAAGGCTACAAGGATTCAAATTGCCATCCAACCATCCAGATTTCGGTTTTCCATGATTCCTCGAAATCTCTTCAGGCGAAATTGGCTTGGTTCTTTTAAAAGGATATTGCCGAATTCGTTCCCGTTACTTGCCCCCAATCTTTTCCCGCCTCTAGTAACCCCGAAATCTACGAGGCAAAAATCCATAAGGAAAAAAAAAAAAAGAAATACTTTTTCAGGTAGATTGTTCATCATTTCCCTAGGTAATTTTTTTTTGTTTTTTAACGGAATTTTAATGAAATTTCTGCCAATATCCACTAGGACCTCATCGTCTTCGGTTGCTGGTAACAGTTTAAGCTATTTTTTGTTGTGTGCATGGAGAGTGATCGCCGCTCAGTCCATAAATTTCTGGTGACTTTGAGTGGGAGCCTATATTTATCCCGTATGAGACAGTTTTAATACAGCTTGGGAACGGTGCCCGGGCAGCGAGATGCCTCTTGGAAGACGCACCGCCTCCTGGCAACATCTCAGCTGTCTACCTGTCGACCTCCACCTCAATAAACGTCATGCACGCGACGAGAAAAACCAACCTTCAACAGCTTCCTTCAGCTTAAGGATATATTCTACAAACACTCAAAGGTCGCTTCTTTCCTGCGAGTTAATGCGATAACAGCAAAAGGAAGTGCTTGCAGATCAGTTAGTATCCTTTCAAAGGATTCCTCTACTTGCTTAAACATTTCACTGACAATTGCTTGGTGTGTCAAGATTATGCTAGTAATATGTTATACACACGGTACGTGTAAGATAAAGCGGAGGCAGCTTGGGGAAAAAACACAGAGTGGTAAGTAATGTATTTGCTCTCATATAAAAATTTCTGTCAAAAAAAAAACCGCAAGCTGTGCTCACTGACTGAGTTTTTAACTGAGAGATGTTGTTAGGCATAAACTTTCAGAGGATTCACGTTCTATCCTGATTTCTGCTTCCTACGGCTTCCCATTTTTTTTTTTTTACTAATTTCCTTACGCTTCGTCGATGGCTAAACGGCTAAGATCATTAGAGGCGGGATGGGACTGGGGACAAGGAACGGGCAGGAATGCGGCCATGGCCTTTTTGAAGGAAGTATCCCGGCATTCGCCTGAAGTAATTTGGGGAAACCATGGAAAACCCAAATCTGGATGCCCGGATTCGAACCCACGTCCTCCCGAAGGAGAGGCCAGAACGGGGTTTCCCGAAATCGCTCCTGGTGAAAGCCGCCGTGGCTGATTTCCTTTCCGTATCCTTTCCTGGCACGAAATTTCATTCCGGCTCAAGTAAACTCGTCCTTGGAAAGAAGTGAAACACTAATAATAATAATAAATAATAAATCCGCTTCCCAGTCATAATAGGTTGGTTGCGCCAATTTATCTAACCCTTTGTAGTTGCTTTCCTTGGTTGCAATTTGTGGAGTGAAACCTACCATCCCCTCTCTTCTTTCTCTAAGCCTCTTCCACAAACTTCTTTTCTCACCCATAATTTCCAAAATTCGTTCATTTCGTACTTTATCTGTCCATCTAATTTTCAGCATCCTTCTGTAGCACCACATTTCAAATGCTTCAACATTCCTTCTTTCTCCTATTCTTAAAGTCCAAGCTTCGCTAAAATAATGTGCTGTGCAAGCCACATTTTTAAAATGTTCTTTCTGAGTCCTAGATCAGTATTTGAAACTAAAAGATTCCTCTTGTCCAAGAAGGTTCTTTATGCTATTGCTATTCTGCTTTACTTGTAGATGTACGAAGTTTTGCTTTACCTATTGTAGTGGGTGCCTTGGTGGGCAAACTACGTTACAATTATCTTTCATACCTTTATGATTAATAATTGTGGATTTTTAATTTTAATTTTTATGAAGGAGTGAAAATTTATTAATTTTGCAAGAATCTCGACGTTAGTTGGAATTTAGGAAAAAATTGTCACAATATGACATTTATTTTCTTATCACTGGCGATTACAAGTCTGAGCGAATTTACCGTTAACATTAACACAAAATGGCAAAATCATAAAAGCAACGCTCAGAGTTACAATTAGCCGTCATGAGCAAGCAAACAATTGTGTATTTACTTTTAAATATATCTCAGAATCAAAATGCAAGAAATAATGACAATTGGAAACAATGAAAAATACAAGTTATGACGACCTCAGACAAAGGTATCATAATACTGTGACTTTACAGTTAAAAAGGAAAATCATGGGCGCCAGAATGAACATTATATCATTCGAAAATAACTAGTTCTGGCAAATTATGCCGCTAGCTCAGGGGTTTTTACAATTACAAAGTGAGAACATGGACCTATCCTCTCAAAGTCGTTTACGGGTTCTGTTTCACGGAATGCACAATCAGATGGCTTGGTCGTAATAAGTTACCATTGTAGTCCTGCGTCTGATGTCTGCGGTGACTGTAGCGGACCCACGATATGTGAGATTATCTCACAAGTCGGCTATAGGCATCTCTGGTCTGACAATGCGCATCATCGCATTACCGGCTGTGTTGCTGTGATAAGCTTGCTCCAGCAAGGCAAGCTGGCAGCCAGAAATCGTACAACTGCAGTTGGCGAGAGAAGCCAACTTTCCAAGTCCACCTCAGACTAGACTCGCATAGCTTGGACTCGAAGATCGAAGTCAAGCTCGCCGCTCTTCTCTCTCGCGAGGAAACTTCTCGCTCCGCCCCTTTGTAGTCTCGAAGCTCACATATAACAGAAATTCCCAGGATTTTGAGTTATAGGCTCATTGTTGGATCTTCAGGTCGGCACCTAATGTCACGTGATATCCTCTATATGTGACTTGGCCAGAGTATCTAACAGAGGTCGGACATATTCGGCTAAGTTCGCCGGGGTGAGAGTCCATTCGGGTGTCGGGCGGCAGGCTTTTCCCGCCAGGTGAGTGACCCATCCCCAGGGAGCAGAGTGTGTGGTCCGGCAAACCCCAAATCCGCGACGTCCTGTCGCCATGATTCGGGAAGACCAAGATTAGCTTCAAGCCTACATAGCTCAATAATTCTTTAATATTCGCTTTACCAAGATACACTGTATGTTCACCATTTCACTACAGTCCTCACTTGGAATCTTGTGTACTTTATAAAATTACAACAAAAATCTATTTAGGTGGTCGCCCAAGATTTATGTAAATTACTCTTATATTATTACATATATAATAAAAATGCACCTTGTAACGTGGCGACAGCGCGTCATGTTACACTATCGATCATATGGTGTCGTCAACTTAAGCTGGCGTGCAGCTAATGCGGTCAGTATTTGTGTCATACGTAAAGAAACCAACTACGAGTTCCAGGTGCCAAGTCCATCAAAACACCTTTCAACCAACGCTTCTTTCTTGGAAATACAAAATTATGTGTAATGATCTGTTCACAAGGCGCATTGTGCACATTCCCTTTACGATCCTTTTGAGAATATCACACCCGATCTATGTTTCAGTACAAGCTTTTTCTCATAAAATTGGCAAGTAGCCTTACAACAGCGTATACTATGACAGCTCAGAGAGAACTATCTAGTTTTCGCTGTCGGAGAGTGGTTGTCATAAATTTTGACAATGTTCGCTCTGAGTGTTTCTAACCGTATTTTCTCAGCTGATTACCACATTCCCTGTGAGGGTTGCAGCAAAGTATTTTTTTTTTTTCCCTTGTTCACTTTGCATGTACGAATAAGTCTTTCCGTTACTTGTACAAATCTCCATTCATTTATAGTTTTTTTGCTGAACGTTTTGCGGTTGTTGACTTATATATTTATCTTTGCCATTTTCTTTGATTGCCATTTTGACTCATCTGTTGGCACCGTCAAATATGTGCTTGTCATCGAGGATTAACGTTTGGTCTGGCAATCGAGAGGTCCATTGTTAGATTCCCCGTCCGGTCATAGTGACTTCGATTTTCCAAAGTTAGCCAAAATCACTCCAGGTGAATGCTATGACAAATTTCATTGCCATTCATTACCTAATATGCTCTCTCTGTTTATGACTCCTGAATCGACGAGCAGAAAATGTTAATGATAAAAAAAAAACGCGTTCAACAAGCACTACTGTTTTAGTTACTACCAACATCAGTCACGTGGAATTTAAGATAAGTGCTTCTTAATTACTGATAAACTATCAAAGAAATGTTAGTGGCGTAGGAAAAAGCAACTCAGTTTTTCTTTCTTTCTGAATATAGGTGGTATGTAAATGTTTTAAGCACGTTTGTGCACGCCTTCCTTTGAATCTGTCATTACTTCAGAAGATTTTAAGGTTGTGGATGACCCACTTAGGTATTGAGCTAATAGCTTCTCTGCAAGCAGTATTTTAATTGATTGGGCCTAGCGCGTGTATGAACAGATTGCTTTATTTGTGTTTATGTCAACGACGATATGAAATCCTTAATCGAATCATAAAGTCTCTGTTATAGTTTATACAATTTAGACACACATTCATTGCATATAAAAGGTTAATGTTGGCAAGTAATTCAACTATGTGTGAGTTCTGAAGGCATGTAGGCGCCACCGCGAATACAGAAGAATCTTATTAAAAGACGCTCTTCATATAGAAGACATCGCAGATGTGACGATAACTCTCGCTGCGCCCAATAAGAAAGCGATTAGCTTAATTTACTTGTATGTGGCTAAAACTAAAGGCATGATATGAATACAAGAGCACCATTAATCCATGTAACTGGCTAAATTAGCCTAAAGCTAAAGCCAAATAAAAAATTTAAAAAAATCACTGAGCGTGGTAGGTGAGCGGCAACGTTCTAGCCCACATTCGGGAGAACACCGGATCGAATCTCCATCCGGCCATCCTGATTTAATTTTTACATGGTTTGTCGAAATCATTGGAGGCGAATGCCGGGTTGGTTCCTTCAGAAGCTATGGCCGAATTCCTTCCCGTTCCCTGGGCCCAATCCTTCCCTCCCATAATGACGTCGATTAGGCGTAAAGCTATAAGCTAAATTAATAATAATATCTGATTATGATTGCTATGGGAACTTACTAGTATTCAGATAAACTCTCTGTGTGCCCCATCTCCTTATAAGACATACACTATTTACAGGTAACTGGATTTTTGTTTACTTTTTTTTAGACAGATATGTAAATTATCGTGGTATGAAGTATGCTGCAAGTTAAGCAATGGTATAAATTATCACTATGTGCAGTTTAATTAATATCGGCCGAGTTTTGACCTCTACACGGTCGGAAACTATGTTTGGCCTCTCTATCATCAATAGTGTTCGTTGCAATTACTCTGTCTGAACTAAATCTCATATACAGGCACAAATTTTCTACAGTTTTATGACATAGATTTACTCTTGTTTAGCCAAACTATTAATTTACTAATGGAAGATTATGCCGACGACAAAAGAAGATGGCGGCAATTATCAAAGCGTCGCCGCTATGATGACAAAAGTCGTAGATTGAGCGAGAGATAAAAGAGTTAAAGCTGATTGCTTATCCTAGATTGTACAGATAGTTGTTAAACGAAGTTGTTTTATTTTTAACTAGCTGGCACCCACGACTTCGTTCGTGTTTGTAAAGAATTTGGATTGACAGCTACCGACATCTAACAACCATAGTGCACGATGGGAGACTCGATGCTATTACCACACACAAATTCGACCAACGTTGAGATCGATGGGGAACTCTGTGTTACTACCACACATGCTTCATACTTTTGGCTGAAAAGCGATACACTGGGACACATACGTTTTTGGTAGAAATTTGAATGTGCCGCAGGTCGACCAGTTTCAACCCCCATATCTCCCACACCCCCATAGCTACCGACATCTAACAACCATAGTGTGTGACAGGAGACACGATTCTACTACCACACACAAACACCAATGGTTTATGCTATGTAGTTGTGGCAGAAAAGTGACATATGCGGAGACACATGTCCTTCGTCGAAATACGACAATATCCTTGATCGATCATTTTCTACCACCATATCTCCCACACTCCCACAGTTACGGAAATACGGCCAATGGTCGAAAGGTGACTCTGTGTTACTACCACTCACAAACGCCATTGATCTGCGATCGATAGCTTTCTCTGAAATATGATACACGAAGATACAGGCGTCTTTGGCAGAAATATGAAATTGCCGCAGGTCGACCACTTTCAACCCCCATATCTCCCACACCTCCATAGCTACCGACATCTAACAACCATAGTGTGCGACAGGAGGCACGATTCTACTACCACACACAAATACCAATGGTCTATGCTGTGTAGTTGTGTCAGGAAAGAGAAGTATACGGAGACACAAATTTTTGGTCGAAATATGGAAACGCCCTGCATTGACCAACTTTAATCATCATATCTCCCACATCCTCACAGCTATCGGCATCCGGTCAACATTGTGCATGACAGGAAACTCCATGCTACTTCCACACACAAAGACCAGTGATCTGTGTTGGTAGTGGTAGCTGAAATGTTAAATATAGGAAAACACACGTCTATTTTTATATATACCTAAATATAAGATTTCCAAAATTAGTGTAATGTGTAAATAGCGGAGGCTGTCTCTATACTGTGTAAGAGACAAGAGAAGTAGGTCACCCAGTGCGCCTGCCACGTGTACATTGTCCGCAGGAGAATGGTCTCTTGATGCAGCAGTCGCCGCCCATTTCCAGGTAGAGAGAGAAGTACGTGGAGGAATCTATTAGGAGAGGCGGCTGGGCACCGAGCCCGCTATTCATAGCGGACAGCTGATCTGCCGGCCGGAAGTGGCTGGTGGGCGCCCGTGAGCGATAACTGCGACTGCCTGTCGCTGCCCAGACACCTGCTCTGTGGGTGGCCCAGCCCCAGAGGAACAGTCTGCACGTAAAATACCATTGTATACGATTACACGGTATAACTGAAATTTCATTTCATAATGAACTTCTATGTATTGAGGTGAAAATTCTTTGGACACGGTAGGGAAATATTGGTTGCGTTACGTGTGAAGTGCGCATACGCAGAACGTTGCAACTCATGCGCACTTAACAAAAATTTGATGCAAGCAGCTTGTGGCTGCTGTCATTTAAGCTTATGTTGAACATTGTATCATGTTAAATGTGAAACATATATTTCATATTTTAACTACTACAAAACATTTTATTACAAAAGTATATGATACAAATTCGCCATATACAACAAGAGTAGAACAGTTATAACAGTTATAAATAATAATTTAATTGAATAATAATAATAATCAACATACTATCCTTAAACATTTATATAATAAAAGTTCTAAACACAAAATACAGACTAAGGCTCCATGCAACACTCTATAACAGTGTTTTTCAACATTTTTGAATTCGCGAATCCTTTACATGTAAAAACATTTCGGCGACCCCCGTATCCGTAAAATATCTTTGGCGACTCCCAGATCCGTAATTAAACTATGTCAATGATTTTAAAAAAATGAGGTATTTAATTTTCTTTCTATTGAGCCTATACCTACTGATCTAGAAATCAAATGCTGTGCAAGGTGGTCGCGGACACTGCGGGCAGTGGTATATTTTTGTTGCGGCGATGGCGCCCCCGGAGGCGAGGAGGTGAAGTTAGCGGCCACATTGGAAGTTGTTTTTGTTCAATGCATTCAGTTGCCCGAATACTCCAGCGCGTACGGTCTAGCTTCTCTGCGAGTGAGGATAAAATGCAGTTATCAAAAGAGCGCAGCACTCCATGTCGGCTACAAGTGGCAGTGGCGGAAACAAATAAAAACAGAAAAAAAAAATTAGACTTTGTGACGAAAATTACCTGAAATGTGATAGAAATAAGAGAAATAGGCTCCTATGAGAAAATGATTTGATTATTTGCGTCTCAAAAATACAATCACGATTCGAAAATTTATCAAAAAATAAAGAGGCAATGCCTTCTCGATGGAAATTTTATATTTTTACTATATTATAAGATCTAAAATCCTTGCTTTTTACATTAACTGGCTTGTGACCGTGACCCTACAAGCAAGACTTGGTGACCTCCCCCCCCGGAGGTCGCGACCCACAGGTTGAAAAACATTGCTCTATACTATAGCGAAGTATGTTTACACTTTCTGATAATTTTCATTTGCTTTCGAGAATAACTTGGACAAAGGTAATGTTGGCTGTACAAATGCAATAAAGATATTTTGGTTCGTCCAATCGAGTGCGAAAGGAACATCAAAAACACAAAGAAATTTTTTTTTTACAGGAAAATTAAACATAAAAAGTATGCATGACCCATAGAAGTTTCACTTCGTGTGCTTATACTACACACTGATTACACGCATATGTTTTCTTATTATTATTTTTATTCGGGCTGTACGGCTCGTCAATTTGGGGTTATTAGAACCGGGAGAGCAATCGAGGCAAGGAACGAGAAGGAATTCGACCATAATCTTTTGAAGGAACCATCACAGCATTCGCCTGATTTCGCGAAACCGTGGAAAACTAAAATCTGGATGACCGTTCGGGGATTTGAGCACACGTCCTCCCAAATACCAGGTCCAAGTGTTATCACTCGCCCGCTCGAGGTAAATTCGGCCTCGACATAAAGGATAGCCATCTAGAACTCTGCAGCTATTAGGAAATGAAGCGCGCTAAATGTATAGTTAGCGGGTCACTTGTCACCCTGTAACGATTTTCTAACTTTCAACTTACCTAATTATTGCTTTAAATCAATTAAGTATCAATACTGAGTCGTCAGCCACAACTTCAGTGTGTATAAAGTATTTGTGATAAAATAACAGGTTCGAAATGTGATCAGAAGTTAATTTCTTTTAATACCGTTTTTATATTTAACTTTTTGCCATTTTTATTAACCGTGGACAATGTAGATTTCTTGTGTACGCAGCTCAAGTATGGTTAACGTACTCTTTGGTTTGATTTTAGGAAATAGTACAGTGTAACATTTTATTGAGAGTGTTCCACTTGAATGACTTCATGCGAACCTTGGTATTGGCCACAAGCTTTCAGTCTCCGCGCAATAAAAATCGCAACTGTTATGTGCATTGGCCAATCTTCAGAGATTTACGTCCTTCGTATTATCATTACAAGAAGTTTCTTTAAAGAAGAATTTAAGTTCCAGTTATTTGTAAGAAACGCCATATTTTTGAGTAAGCTAATATCTAATAGAAGAGACAATTGACAAACTAGCTATGCACTTAATTGGCATGACTGCAACAGTAGCGTCAAGTGCGACCTTCAGGTTTCAGTAGTTCTGTACACTATATGGTACACTTAATCGTTTTAGTTCTATGCTAATTTGAAGCTGTCGAAAGATGACGTGTGTATTATTGTAATAAAGCGAGAACACCATCCGTAATTGCTATAGTGCAGTACCTGGAAGAGAAGTGTTGGTGCCCTCTTACATATTGAATTCCCAGGAAAAGCAAATGATTGGTCAACTCGATTAACCGATTCAATTAAATTGAATCGACGCTGTGAATACTTAAGTGGCGATAGGTACCTGTTATGTGTGGTGATGTCATCGATAGGACACAGTCTTGTTACGCTTGTTGGCAAGGTGTAACAAAAGGTACGGCGCCGTGCTCCATTGTTTTGTAGGAAGGATTACGACACCGCAATGGAATGTGCCTGGCTGCTACAGTCTGGAAAGAAGGTTGAATTCGTCAATTCGTATTTAGTTATTTGGTTACTTTTAGAAAATGTAACTATCACACCAGATTGGCAGCATGAGAGTTGTTACACGTAGCATCTGCGCTTGGTTAAATAATTTGACAACTGTGAAAACGTTTACTAAAAAAAGTTTTTTATGCCAAAGACTATCGTGATTGTAAGAACGAAGACTTTCCCGGCGTATGACTGCAATGTAGTCTTCACGGGTGTACCGCCGGATAGTGTTGTGGAAACACAATATTTCGACGGCTGGCTCTGCCGTCTTCTTCAGGTGATGAGACATGTGTAATGGTCGGCTGACCCACAGGTACTGAGATGGTTCGGGTGCCGCTCTTCCTTATATACAAGTCCGCGTGGCTTCGGCGATGGCTTACTATGAGCCCTCATGTTGCGGGCCTGGCTCATAGTAAGCCATCGCCGAAGCCACGCGGACTTGTATATAAGGAAGAGCGGCACCCGAACCATCTCAGTACCTGTGGGTCAGCCGACCATTACACATGTCTCATCACCTGAAGAAGACGGCAGAGCCAGCCGTCGAAATATTGTGTTTCCACAACACTATCCGGCGGTACACCCGTGAAGACTACATTGCACTATCGTGATTACTGATAATGTCTTATAATGTTTATAATTCACAATTGTAATATCACATCTTACTTGAGTAATCAGTTGGAGGTGCTGTACATTCCATGGAGCCATACTGCTCTGATACCTCAGTTCTGAAACTCTACCGAGCGTGGTGGGTGAGCGGTAACACTGTGGACGTGGGTTCGAATCCCCGTTCGGCCATCTAGATTGTGATTTTCCATGGTTTCCCCAAATTACTCCAGGCGAATGCCGGGATGTTTCCTTGAAAAGCCCATGGCCGATTTCCTTCTCATTCTTTGTCCCCAGTCCTTTCTCGTCTCTCTCTCAAAACCAAAAAGAAAAACTGAAACTCTGAGTGATCATTACTCTGTCACTCAGCAGTTGAATGTAGGTCAATTTGTAGTCTTGTTAGTCAAACAATCTTAGGTGTGTACTGAGAGCACGTCTAATATGTTGTGTTACTGCGTCTTAAGTTTCCTGCAACAACGCTATAAGCATAAGCATTTTATAATGATTTCACTAGTGTTGCAGAAATACCCACATGCTTATCAAACTTTATTTCTTTCGTAGTAATGCGAAACGAGGAGGAAATAATCTAATTACACTCTTTCTCTGTGGAGAGATTCGCAAATGCATTTACTTTACTATTACTGTACGTGACAAAATGGGTCCCTATCATTGTTACCTTATTGTCACGTTTTAAGTTAGCTTGGAAAGAATCTAGTTCTATACTCATTGTATTTTAAGTAAGAAATCATATGAGTAAATGTCCTGTCAAGAGTTTTAATTTTTTTACGTATATAATCGAAATAACTGGTCTGCAGCAGCAACCTTGAGCATCAGTACATTTTTCTCTGTTTTCGTTAAACATCGCAGGTGGCCGGTTTGTTTCTTTTTGCTTTATTTTTATTACTGTTTCCGGTCTAACCACATTGCTTGAATACATTTCTCTCTTCGTAGGGTGACATCTCAGACACTGGGTTTGTTATGATTGGTGGGTAGTAAATGTGATCGCCACTTTCACTGCATAGAATAAGAAAGCAAATACTCCGCACGTCTTTCAACATACATCAAAATATTTGAATTTATGAACTATTAGTGGAAGGGCATAATTGCTGTTATTTAAGGGAGCTCAAATACTTGTGAAAAACCTTTGAGTGTTCTTTGGCCACGCTGAAATCTGTGTTGTATGATTCTGCATATTTTTCAAAACTAACTGTTTACCAAGCAACGAGAGCTACAGTGCAAGTTGATGGAAATTGAAGCCACTCATTCTTGGTCTTTTAGACTTCTCACTCCACGAAAGAGATGCTTCATCTTACTGCTACAAAAACAAAAAAGTGTTCCTTTAGCGTGTTCAGGTTAAACTCCTTTCCTACTGGATTTGCGCGTGGCCTTGGCACTGAGAGGTAATTTACATACCTACGAAAGCGGCAGGTAGAGCCGGGGTGCGAAATACGGTGTTTAGCGTTAGCCACACTCCCACTACACAGTTCCGAAATTTAATTTTTGAGACGTATGTTGTAAAGATTACCCGTTTGCCCACTTGCTATTTCAGGGTATTACTATTCTTACACAATGCTGTCTTTAGGGCTTAAATTTGAGTTGATTGTGGAAAAAGAGGAGTAACAGTATGTACTAGAGATGAAACGGATAGCTGTTTGGCCGGATACCCGTTATCCGGCAATCCTATAAGCCGGATAGCCGGATATTCGACAGTCGAATATCGGGCTGAACGTTGTTATTTGAGGTTTGGGAATATTTTGATGTAAATAATCACAATAAGTTTTGGATTTTTAATTACTTTTGACGCAAAATTTGAATCATTTCCCTTTTTTTCTTTGTGGACATGTCTTCGACAAGATACTTCTGACGAGAGACAAACCATTTTAAAACGAAACTTGCAGTAAACTTTCATGAAATGAGAAAAGCCATCCCCGGGACAAGTTCATCTTCGACATTTAAAGAAAAGTAATTGACTATATCAGAATCGTTTGAAAGGAAATTACTTTGGGACGTAAACGACGAATAGAAAAAGTATGTGATTATTGTAGGCCATTTCTTCCACAGTTGTTTGTTAAATTAATAATTATTCTTTAATAATTACGCCAGTACAACTGTTTTTGATAATATTTATTTGACGGACGCGTTTCGCCTCTCGTCGAGGCATCATCAGCGTACAACGTTTTATTTTACATATTTATTTTAAGGTGTGGTTGTTGGTCGCCTGTGCCCTCAACCAGCATGTTGTTTACACTATTGTGCATATTTATATATTTTGTACAAAATTTGTCTTTTATGAAAACACTTTGAAGCACAGTTTTTCCAACGATAATGTGTGTGCATATCATCAAAAACAGTTCTACTGGCGTAATTATTAAAGAATAATTATTAATTTAATAGAAAAAGTTATTGAAGGAATCGTTGCACTAGACAACGAGCCGTTATCTATCGTAGAAAGAAACGGATTTTCCAGTCACCTGGAAGACGCTTTACCCCGCTATAAACACAGAGCCTCAATAAGTTTCCAAAAAAATTGTACCCAGCTTCTACGTCGAGTTTAACTAGGAAACATTTCCCTTATTCTCACCCTGAAGAAAATATAGCAAGGGAGCTTAATAGTATCGCAGATCGTTGGGCTATTGACCAAAACAAAATACATTTATTTATTCGTGACAGTAGCGCCAACATGGTGAAGGGTGTACGCGTGGATGAGTATGCTTCTGCAAGATGTTTCATCCATTTGCTTCAGAGTATTTTAACTGAACCATTGAAGATTCAGCCTGAAGTGGCTTAGCTCAAAAAAATTACTGGAGAATTAAAAAGAAAAGTTTACCCAACCGTCGGCTGGTGCAGATATCAGCACGAGATGAAATTCTTGATTACAAGGACAAGAAAATTGATTACTATCTCTTATTACAGAGAAATTGGTGTTCATTCAGTAACTGAATCATTTTTTTATGTCAAAAAAATAATAATCGGTATTTTGATTTGAAGAGACGGGGCTTTTATTTGTGTTTATACTTATTATGTACTTAAAATTTGTGAATTTAAAGAAAATTTTATGAAATTTTCATAAGGTATTGAGAATCTGATACCCGCCGGATATTGACCTACTATCCGGTACCCGGCCGGATAGTAAATATTGGCCGGGTAGTAAATATTGGCCGGATAAGCCGGATACCGGATAGTTGCTGGATATCCGTTTCATCTCTAGTATTAACCATACTTATTCTGGTACATGTATTTAAAGAAATCGTGGCATTGTAAATCTCGCCTGTCGGACTGGTATGTGAACCCGTACCTTCTCGGATACGATCCCTCGCCACTGGCCACCTTGATACAGACGAAGACGTGCTAAAGTGCTGTTCGATCACATCAGTGATAAAGCTTCGTTAACAAGAAGCACATGGCTTGCTACTACCCTCCTCAATAAGCAACACAAACTGGGTGGTAACGGCTCATAAAGTGTATGTCGTCAATCAGCAATCGTTGCAATGGTGTGATTGATTTTCATACATCTGATAAGCTGGGCGATTTAATATTTTAACACAATATAGCCTCGCCAAATAATTTTCAAATGAGTATAAAAAAATTCAGTACATCTCAGCGGGTATTCAGAAAGACCTGCGTGAAATTTCCTGCTGGTAACAGGATCGGCTGTCCTAATCCCCTGATAGGCCTAAAGTTGTTACGCAAATGCAGTGAAGTAGTTCTATCGTGAGAGGGGTGAAATTTCGATGTCAAATGGTATTTCGACCTAAGCTTGATTACAAGTAATAGATTGTAAAGCAGTCATTTAGATGCAAACATATAAGTTTTCCGCCCAAAAACTACCTACTTTAAATTACGTTGCTCTGGTGGGGTACAAGTTACCGAAATTGAGAGGGAATAGATGATACGATTTTTAAGAGAAACTTAGTAAGTAAGCCTTCCTCAGACATAAATAATTGCTAAACAGCCATAAAGATCAGGCAGCACAAAATTTTAGGTTACATACTACAATGGAAAAAATTGGAAGGCGTTTATTGAAACTGCTGTTCAACGATAACACCATGAAATCCGGTTGTCTGATTGAAGGTATTGAAGAGATTTGTTTCACGTTTTTAACGTGCATTAGGATCATTAGAGACCGGATTATATGCAACACAAAAAGCTAGACATATGCATGCAAATATGCATGAAAAATGCTCAAAATATGCATGAAAAGTGTGAAAAAACATCAAAATATGCAACATTATATAGTATAAAAATAGTAATTTTTAGATATTTTATTTCAAAATCAGCATGCAATTAGTAAGTAGTTGAATAACATATTTATAATTTCGATAATTAACAATTATTTAACTTTTTTTTACTTTTGTAAACGTAAAAAGTAGGGTACTGTTCCAAATATTCCATAGTAAGATTGTTTCTTTGATCTCTGAAAATATTTTTATAAGTGGATGTGGACCGTTCCACATTCACTGAAATTGGGTGCCGTGTTAGCAGTCATTGTTTCTGGAAAAAGTTCGCCTGTCCCATTATTAAAACTATCAATTTGACACAAAGGTTTAAAACCTGGGTTATTGTTCAAAATATTTTCAGACTTCACTTTAAGTTTACACAAGAATACCTCTGGCAATGCGAATTTTATTTATTAACGTTAAAGCAAGAGTTTCAAGCTTTTTAAAAAGCGAATGATAATCACAGCTATGGTTTTAATATTACAACTGCTAAATTCTTTCTTGTACTGTCAAACTGCCATAATCTCTCCACTATCAAAGTCGTTTACTACACCTTAAATGGCCTCGAAATGTTCATTGTAAAACAGTAGGTACAGCTTCAAGCCACGTCGCCCATCCAGCTACCACTGGTTCCGGAGGTAAAGTCACATTTGGTAATTTTTTTTAAATTGGTATTAATACGAGAACGTGCCTTCTGAAACGCTTTATTTGTTGATTAAATCAGCTTATTTACATTCCCAAACGTGGGTCGTAGTTCTTCAGCGAGTCTTTGTAGACTGAGAGCTGTGCTGCTAGTAGGTTTTGCCGGTACAACATAAGATTTTATTTATTAACTAGGTTCACTACCGTAAAATATTGTAAATATAGCGAAAATATGCATTACCACTACGTTTTAGGCAAAATATGCAGTAACTTGTGAAAATGGGCTTAATATACAAATGCATGTGCAAACTCGCAAATGCATATAATCCGGTCTCTAATGATCATTATAGTAGTCAGTTACCATAAGCGGCCTGTTCGTATGTAGAGGCTAATTACAGATGAAACTGATACCCTCAGTCTTGCAAAAAACCCGAAAGTTCTGTTATATCAACATGATGTTAGCGTTTTCGGATCAAAAACTGTGCAAGTTTACTACAATGCAGGTCATTCGTAGTACTGTACTACTGCTGATTGTGGTAAAGTAAATATAGTGTAAAAATGGTTGTTAATGCTGGCTGAATTTTCCTGAGTAATGCCGTTTTAAAACACGGTTTGGAAAATCTCTATCTAACAGACAGCTAGTTTACTATAGATACAGAACATCTGAAACCACAACCTTTTTTGTGTAAAGATAAAAACGCAAGAAGACCTCGCGTGTCAGAAAAACGGAGAATCGTGTTCGTGCTGCAAAGAAAGTCCTTGGCAATCGGTCGACAACAAGAACGAGTTTAGAATTTTGAATTTCATAACAAACTGTCTGGAAAATTTTGTGTTGTTGTTGTTACTTTAGGGCGCGTAAACGTCTGGGATATTAGCGACCTTAAAATTTTGTGAGAACAATTGAAAAATGTGTCATTTTAGGTTACAGTTCGTGCATTATCTACTTATACCTACACCTAAATGTTGCAAGGTCATAATTATAGCGAGCAGATGATTTTCAGTGGCGACTCAGCTATCCATTTGAGTGCAAATAAACATATGGGGGACGGAACTAACGAAGATAGCAGTCGATAGTGTACGAGGTTCTTCAGTTGTTATTATGTTCTGTTTTGTGTCTTGCACGAACGTGTACGACCTCTACTTTTTGAACAAAACATAGTAGCAGGAGACAGGTAACTGCAAATATTAACCAGCTGGTAAATGTCTCAACTTCATGACGACATTATGAACATCCAGCACTATGGAGCATCATCCTACTGGCACTGGATTGTTACAAATTATCTGTACAAAACTCTTCCACAGCTCTTGATTGGCCATGCAACAGTCGACGACTCTCTCGCACGATGGTGACCAAGGAGACCATATCTCTGGGCTTGTGTTTTTTTCTCGTGGAAATTTGTCGAAGACAAGGCTTTCATCCCTCTAGTTCGGCGACATGAATGAGAACTGTGGCAAGTATCGACGCAGATTTGTTACATCGGTTTTGGCATGAATTAGACTATCGCCTTCGCGTATGCCGTGTGACAAACGGTGCACATATTAAGCATTTGTGAGCACCCGAAACCAAACTCCTCAGGTTATCAACCCTGCTATTCAGATTTCGCCAACTTTGGTAGCGTAGGATTAACGAGTTTGCCTTGTGTTACAGGAGACCTTTCTTGGGCATGGGAGGTTTTAATTGAGTGTCGTGTCCGTCCTGTGTCGTCATTCTACTTGTAATTACAAGCTACACTTGAACATTTTACTATAAACTTACGGTAAACAAAAAACGCAGAGCTGGCTTAGTGGTTATAAGGCCGAATACAATAAAAAAACACACACACACACACACAAATTTTAGGCTGGTACCACAGTTGGTTTCAGTATTTATACACGATTAAATGTAACAATTTTCAAAATACGTTCTTATTAAAAAGAAAGAAAGTAGTTACACTGTGTTGTAGCTTGTAGAATTGTTCTCAATTGTTGCTTTTACTCAGTAAATGATGTATCGATATGGCGTTTTGTTTCTAACGAGACGAATAATAGTTGATGATAGTCGCTTCCAGCTTGAATAATTAGTGTCATCACGCAAACGAAAATGTCCACTGCTTCGTCAGATAAACGGTCTTATTGTAATCGATGTAGATTGCCGCTCCTGAAATGGATTTAATCAGTCATAGTTATATACAGTATATAATGCCAGTACGCCTGATTTTCTATTCTTCTTGATATTTTTTCCCCTTCGAAGGTATTTTGCTTTTTTCATATAAATATAATCAACGGTTTTCTGTTGAATGCATATTCACCATTAGTATGTAGTTGCTTCTAAATGCGAGATTTGAATTCGAATTTTGATTATATGATAAAAATTAAATTTAATGTAAATTATCATATTTCGCTTCTGTAACTGTTTCTCTGTTTCTGTACAGCCCTTTTCTTTTTGTTGGATGCTCTGCTATACTCTTTCTTTTGTCCTACTTCGTAGAGTATTAGTGCTTTGTTGTGGGAACTTGTCATTTTTTCTTGTGTGGTTTGGTGGACAACGAGATATTTGTTGGATTTTGTGTGGGAATCCCAGTTAATAAATAAGGTAAATACTGCCTCAAGTAATAATTTAAGTTCTTTATGCCATGCATGGTCTTCCAGGCATAGTCTGTTGACGAGGAAGTTGTTCCTTCTTAATAACAACTCACTTAAGAAATTTTGATTGAGATCGTTTCCTTTGCCTTCTCCAGTATGTATTGCGTTATTGTACGTTTGAGTGCGTGTGTGTTAAGTGCATTGACGTGTTTGTATTTTCCATGAGCTATGAAAGCACGAAATACATTTGCCGTCATGAAATGTATCTTGTTTTTCCATTTTTAAATCGTATCTCGCTGATTTATAGCTATCATGTAAGCTCATAATTCTTTTAAATAGCAGCAGTAGCTAGGTCTGAAAATAGAAAGCAACTATGAAAATCAATTTGAGACTTGGCAGGTAATAGGTTAAATATTAAATTTGTATAATTCTTATCATCAACTTGCAAGTTTGTCACAAAGAAACAGCATTATCATGCACCGGAAAGAAGTTAAAGAATAGGTGGGATTTTTGTCGAGGTCACGGCGAGTTTGACGAATAGGTGGGATTGTTCGGTGCTCTGCATGCACTTTTGTTCAGTACTGTGCGTTCTTTGGTTGGCTGCTAGTAAACTCTGTTTTTGACCGTGTGTTTTGCTGTTTTTAACATGGTATTTGAACAAACTGCCAACCATCTTTTTTGTGTTTCTATTCTTACAATTAACATACGTCAGTTTTTACATGTGTCGTTGCTCGACGTAGCGGACACAACCCAATACAAATAGAAATCACCCATGCTAGTGGACTGACTCGATCCGGTGGGCCTTGGTATGTGAGGCTAGCGCTGTAGTCCCTAGGATACCTGAGTCAACCTGTATTCTGTTATACTTACTAGCAATTTCTTCTAGAGTTCGAACGTTCGCTTCGGTGTGTACAGACTCATGTTGCAGTACTGTTCACCGAACCATGTCGGCTCGCCGGTCATCGGGCGGATACGGGTCCAACCAATCACAACGCTCCATTCAAAGGTCACTGTACCCACCAGCGGAATGGACCACGCTGTGGGCTTCTACGTGAATCTTGCTCGTTAAAAGAGTGAGGGTGTTACCATGTTACGGGACCGCACAAGAGATATATCAAGCTGTCTGTTTCCAGTTAGAAGCTAGGGGATTGTGCGTCAGTACAGGTTAAGTAAAATACTACTTCCATTGTCCATTACCCATACTGAAATGCATTGCTATAATTTTAAACTGTTAATTTAAAGACAAGTCATAAACGAAGTTGCTACAACCTCTCGTATTTCGTTGACCTTTACCAAACTTTACTGCAGTCGAATGAAATAATTAAATAAAGAGATTTTTGTTTCTTTATTAAATATTATACAGCAAGCAGCTCGTTAGAGATTAGAGGGCTGCTGAAACCATTTCCTTGTTCTTGTATTTCTGCAATTTCCGTCCGTTGAGCGAGTTGCTGAGTTTTAGCGCTCGTAACAATAGCAGCCGACTGGTCTCCGGCAGCACAGTTTCGCAGGCCGGAATAAAATGTTTATTTTCAGCAGTAGCTGCTGTAGAACGCAAACTCGGCGTATGGCTGACGCAGTTAAACGAAGTAGGCACGCACCCTTGCGTCAATTTTTATCACCCATCACACCGTTAAATCCGTGACGCTTTCCAGGTCTATTTATGCTTGTAGTAACTGCGTTGGAGCACTATTGCGAAATGCTAATGCTAAGATTGTCTGGATATGCGTCAGTGGCTTCTTATAAAACGTTAGCAGATGGTTTTAAGTGCAGATCTCGTAAATGCGTTAAGACACAAATTAAACTTTTTGGTGTTTCAGTTAATTTGGGAACCGTAAGCATTTAATTATACGATTTGCCTGGCTCGTATAAACTACCAGAATGTGTGCCAGTCATCAGCATAGTTCGCGGTTACGAGCGACGAGTGCGGAGAGCGTCCCGTGAGTAGGTTACGGCGACTTAATTGAAAAATACCTCGCGTGTCTAGCACTCTTAGTTTCCCTTCTTGACGCGAGCCACGGTAAACTGAAGGTTTCAAACAACCGCAATACTTGGATGTAAAAGTTGTGATTGACATAGAAATGTCATTGACAGCACTTTTACCGAGCCTGGTGGGTGAGCGGTTAACGCTCTGGCCTCGAATTCGGGAGGACGCCGGTATTCAGATTTAGGTTTTCCATGGTTTCCCCAAATCATTTCAGGCGAATTCCGGGTTGCTTCCTTCAAAAAGACCATGACCAAATTACTTCCCATCCGTTGCCCCCAGTCCCATGCCGCCTCTAATTACCTCGAAGTCGACGAGACGTAAATCCATGAGAAATAATAAAATACTTAGTTTGATGAGTTAACGCTTGTGCCAGGCATTTGGAGGACGTGGGTTCGATCGGTCATGTAGATTTCGATTTCCCATGGTTTCTATAAATCGCGCCAGTTGAATGTTCAAAAGGGCGCGGCAAAGTTTTTTCGTTTTACTAGCCGCCTGTCCTCTCTCTGTTCTAATGACGTCAACTCTGACAACCCTGTAATTGACTGTCTGTTCGTCCAGAATTAATTTAATATTTGCACTGCTAATTATTTCCTGTCATTTCATTATTAAACTAAATAGATAGAAATTGAGAGTTATTGGATTCATTAAACATTTTTCATAGGCTAATAATTTTAAAAATTAATATATTTAAAATAATGTCTTGAATGTGAAAGGAATAGTCCTGAATTATATAATTACAATGAATAAATCCTAATGACTTTATTAAAGAAATTATTAACTCCATTTATTTGAAAATTCCTTCCCTCTGTCCCCATCCCCAAAATTAATGGAAAAAGTACGCAACGAAACTCTCGCAATAGAAAGGCTTCATAGTTATCGTGAGATAAATCTAACAACGTGCGTCAAATCAGGTCTTTACTGAGTATTTATGCTTTTCGGTGGATTACAGCAATCGTTGACCGTAAGGTAGGTAATGTCGATGACTGCGGTGACACTTCGCAATGGTGCGTTACCATTGCGACAAGTCAGCAATGTTGAAGACGACACGCGCCCTCTATGATGTTTGGAGTGTCTCGGCGGATATCCTGACGGACTCCGTTGGCGGTGTGGCACCATCAAAGTCTGCTGTTCAAACGCAGAAAGTCTGAACACCGAACATCTCATTGGCCGAAGTTTAATTTTAGTTGCGAACTGTCATTTGCGCGCTTCACTGCCGTAAACTGAACATTAAGTCCGTTCTGTCGAAAGACTATATTACGTGCAGCACACTCGGGATCATTAGGTTAAGAGACGAGGGTGGAGAGGACTGTTCTCTATTTCAGTCACGAAGTCGACTCGCCTTACTGCTGCCGCGGATCATTGTAACAAATGGCAGTGTTACGGAAACTGTTCTCCATCGTGGCTGGAACATACGAATGCTTAAACATTGGTTTATAGTCAACAATAATGCTTGTTCATTGGGTAAGGTCTTTTATCGCTTTCCGTCTACCCATTCTCAGTTATTATTGGCTGCAAAATCAACGCGAAACGATACGTAGATTTCTCAAATTACTGGTATTACCTTCCCGCGATACCAACAAAAAACCTTTCCGAAATGGATATTCCTACTCCATACGGCGTTTGTAACAAATTTCTCTTCAAGTATTTGTTTTTTTGCCACAAGCATTGCTGTTATCGTCGATAAATCACAAGCCCCCATTCATATAGTCAGTCTCTCTACGTGTCAACACCTGCCACTGTTAACGCGACTGACGAACCTTATTTTCTTAAGCGTCACGACGCCACCCGCCCCTCCCAGTGTTTGCACTTTTTTTTTTTTACAAATTTCATTCCTTCCAGGTAAAGCCTGGGAGGTGGGCTGCTGGAGGATCTCAAGGATCCTTTTCAGACGACTAACCTAACAGGAGGTAGGGAGGATGGAAGTCGGCCGTGGCCTTGTAGGGAACCATCCCAGCATTCGCCCATATTGACTGAGAAAATCCATGGAAAACCTCAGTCAGGATGGCCGAACCGGTTTTAATCCCGGTCCTCCCGAATGATAGACAGGACGGCGAATTCACCGCTCTCCTAATCTCGGTCACAGTGATCACAATTTTATACTTTTGCAATCGGCTGAGAGAGGAGTGAAAAGATTAAGTTGGCTCTTGGTATTCTTTTGGATGATTAACTTTATTAGCCGAGTAAAAATAGGAAATAAGAAAAAGGGATTGGTTAGATTAGAGCCGTGAGTAGATTATTGAAAGAGAATAGGAAGATAGCTGGCGACGGACTATATTAAGGAACTGTCGGATTATTCATTCGTAGTGACTCGATGAACCATACCAAAACGAAATATGTATGATTGGGTTTTAAATCGTACCTACTTGCTGTCAAGTACTGGCAAATCTTGGGATGTTACCATCAGTCGGCCAAACCAGCTTTACATGTTTTTGTCCACACTGATAGCTGAAATCAATGAATTTAACCTTTTTCCATCGTGTATAAAGAACGTGTATGCTTCAGCAGTTTTCAGCACTCCATTACCATTTGTCTGTGATCAATGTACCTTTGATAGGCCTTCTGGATATGACGTGCTTGAGATGTGGTGACTGGTGGGGCATCTGAACGGAAGCTTGGTTGTCTGCTCTCAGGAGGTGGGTGGTAAAAATTTAATAAGTGCTGCCTGTGAGACATTAATAACGGCGTCCCAGGTTAGCGCCCCTGACGTCACCGAGGCTTGTGAATTGCCTGTCTGGCCTCACACATAAAACGCTCGCCGCCTCCATCGACCATCGACGGGCGGTCGAGCATTAATAACGCCCGCCGGAGACGGCGCTCTCTTAAAGTCGAGGTGTCCACGCTAAACAAACACGGACACCGTCCACACGCAGTGGATATTTGGCTACTCAAAGACATTCTTCTCGCTCGATGCTGAATATCATCTTGTACAGAACAGGTGATTGGGGACAGAGAAAAATAAGCAACATCTACACTTTCTCCTGAACTGACGTCGAAAATTATGTCACGTGTGAGAGTGGTTCAGAGGCTTAAATATTGTTAGCTTCGAATCATTTAAGGTCTATGCACTGAGAAACAAGGAGAACTGTGGCTTAATTAGAAGTTTGTTAATCTAGATTGTGATATCTACTTTAATGTAGTTGATTTTTGTGTTGTTTATCGTATATGTAAGATAACTTACTGATTATTTAAATTACGCCCATTAAATATCCATTACTACTATCATTACTAAAACACATTCGCAGTCTATCACGGTCGCCAGATATGTGAAAGTATAAAATGGAGCGGAACTGATCACGTATTTCTAAGAACAATGTTCTCGATACAGTTTCAAAGTCCATTTTAACACAGTTCTTCACTGATATATTAACTCCTTCAATAAATCGATATTAGCAACCACCCGAAATCAATGGTAAAAATACACATTTTTATTAAAAAATTACTGGTTCTTCACTGTAGAACAAGTTAAGAGTATAATCTTTCAAAGGCATTGATGATGACAACCAGGTGGATGAGCACCGAGTGTGGTGGGTGAGCGATAACGCTCTGGCCTCGCATTTGGGAGGACGCCGGTTCGAAACCCCGTCCGGCCACCCAGATTTGGGCTTTCTATGGTTTCTCCAAATCACTTCAGGCGAACGCCGAGATGCTACCTTCAAAAGGCCACGGCCGAATTCCTTGCCCTTCCTTGCCACAGTCCCTTCCCGTCTCTAATCACCTCGACGTCGACGAGGCGTAAAGCACAAAAGGGGGAATAATGGCTGGTGGGTGAGCGGTGACGTTCGTACTGATTCACGTAAAAAAAAAAAAAAAAAAAAAAAAATAGAGATTCCATCATCCTTAAGCCAAACGCGCATACACATTTTTTTAGATACAAATGTTCTTACACAGTAATGTGGACGGGAGCAATATCGCGTTGGAGGTTTAAGAGAAACGGTTGACTGAAATATCCGCCCAAATTACCATTACTTATACATGATTAGGATGTTTCAAAGCTACAAATAACAGTGTTTGCAAACAAGTTAAATCCTCAAAAGTGATGTTAAATTAATAGGTACTGCTAAATTGTGATTATATACAGGAAGTATTTCCCGTGACCAAAGCAACATAATTGAAATGATACTGTGGGTCCAATTAGGAAAAATGTGTTACAGGCTGACTTTCGTGAAGGACTGTATTTGAGTGTACTACGGAATGAGAAGCTAGTGGTATAATGTACACAAATATTATTATAGGGATAACAAATGTTATCATCGACCAAATTTTCTTCATACAAATTTCGTCAAGGGAAGAAGAGCTGTTCTCGTGCTGCCCAAATGTTTATTTGCCGAGTCGCAATCAGTGACACTTCGGAAATTTACGGCCGAAAATTTTGCCAGTCACTCTTTCTTCGCCCGACTGTAACTTGGCGAGTATGTCATAAACGAACTGATTCTGCGTTAATCAACATTGACGACTAACTTCATTACCATATTGTGGCTGCCTCGCGACTCATAATCTCCTTTTGCCAATAGCTCAAGACTAAGCCTCAACTGAAGACGGATTTACACCCTTTGTGAAGAGGGTTTAAATGCCTTCTGTGTCGAAACATTCGAGTACACTGTAGTTCCACGTAATATACCCGCTTTGCCGCTCCGTTCTGTAACTCTCCTCCCACTTGAGTTACCCACTTGTCTGAGAAGATTAAGTAAACAAGACCGTATAATCAAAAGCTGCTCTAACGTTGCAATATTGCCACTAACTATAACTATAAAATGACACGACATTAAAATGATATTAAATACACTGAATAATAAAAAAATAGGTAGTTTTAGTGAGCAAAAAAATGTTATCTTAGGATTGCGTAAGGACACTGTTTTCTAACGTAACGCAACACCTAGTCGCTCTTCTGGTCCGTCACAGTGTATACATCGAACTGCCTGTTTGCTGTGTGATATTGAAGTGCACTGCGAGCTTCTGTTTACGAGGTTCCGATTAATTTCCTTATGGGGTTGGCTTATTGTGATGACCCCGTGGCTTAGCAGAAAGCGTTCACTCAACAGGCACGGAAATGCTACATCCCGCTCCCTTTTCTCCATCGCACCCGATGGATCGTGCTATTTAATTAACCCTATGACAAGAAAGGTGGAGGTCTACTGTACTATTTCCCCGCGCGTAGCAAGATGACACAGTGCTGTATTCATCTGCAATACTAGCAACACTCTCAATAGTTTTTGTAACTGGAGTAACCTGACGCTTTAGCAAATGATAATCAACCAGCCGAAAGTGCACTACCCTCATGTTGTCATTCGTTTGCCAAGTAATAAAGTTACTAATGTGGGAATTACACTGAGATGACAAAAGTCATGGGTTACCTTGCTAATAGCGTGTCGGTCCTCCGTTTGCTCGGCGAAGTGCAGCAACACGACGTGGCATGAACTCCACGAGTCATTCGAAGTCCTCTGGAGAAATACTGAAAAATTCCATAATTGTTTGGGTACATGAAGTCCACGAATGGTTGCAAGTAGTCTCCCAATAGCTGAACGCCATGTAAACACAACCCACGCCATTATGGAGCCACCACCAGCTTGCACAGTGCCTTGTTGACAACTTGGGTCCATGGCTTCATGGGGTCTGCGCCACACTCGTACCCTTCCATCAGTTCTTACCAATTGAAATCGTGACTCATCTGATCAGGCCACTTTTTTATAGTCGTCTACGGTCCAACTGATATGGTCACGAGCCCAGGAGTGCCGCTGTTGGCGATGTCGTGCTGTTAGCAATGGCACCCGAGTCGGTCTTCTGCTGCCATAGCCCATTAAAACCAAATTTCGCCGGACTGTCCTAATGGATACGTCCGTCGGACGTCCCGCATTCATTCCTGCGGTTAGTTCACGCAACGTTGCTTGTCTGTTCACACTGACAAGTCTACGCAGACATCGCTGGTCGCGCTCATTAAGTGCCGGCGGTCGACCACTGCGTTGTCCATGATGGGAGGTTATGCCTGAATTTAGGTATTCTCGGCACACTCTTGACATTGTGGATCTCAGAATGTTGAATTCCGTAACGATTTCAGAAATGGAATGTCCCATGCGTCTGGCTCCAACTAGCATACCGCATTCGAAATCTGTTAATTCTCGTCGTGTGGCCATAATCATATAGTCAGCCTTCTCACACGAAGCATTTGACAGAAATGAAAGTCCCGCCCAGGCATTGACCATTTATACAATTTGTAAGCGACACTACTGCCATATATATATTTGCATATTGCTATCTCATGACTTCCGTCACCTCAGTTTATATCTGCCTACAATCTGTTAAAATTTCCACCTCGCACTGTATGTTCGCATGAGATTACGTAGCCTGTGCCTTGAGGTGTTCATCGTTTGTTGTAAACCATGTTGTCCCTTATCTTTTTCTGAACGTATCGTAGTAATCAAGTTGTGCACTTATTTGATAATTTCATATTCTTTTGCTGTCGCTTCCAACAGCTGTATAAATTATCTTACTAATTAATTATCTTCTGCGAACAGATACTTGAAATAGATATTGAATAATATCGCTTTGGATTATTTTAATCTGGTTATAAGACATTTTTACGCTGTTGCTGAACAATAGATCTTATAACCCGTGAATACCACATTTAATAGATCTTATAATTAAAATGATGTCTACAAACAACATTTTTGGTGAATGTTCATTATTTCCCAGACGCATTTCATCCTGTATGGCGTGAGGCAGCATCAGTGGGAGATACGTCGATGATCTTCACATGGCGATCTGGAACAGTATTTTATGCACTTTTACGCACCTGTGTTTTAATGTTGCAGTTGAATATTCTACCAAATGCTAATTTACAGGCCTTTACTTGTTGTTATTTACACATGAACAAGTAAGGGTTGTAAATAAATATGTGACGGAATATTCTACTGCAACATTAGAACACAGGTCTGTAAAAGTGCATAAATTGTTGTTCCAGATCTCCATGTGAAGATCATCACCACAGATTTTTCACTGATATTGCCTCACACCATAATGGCGAAACGCGTGTGGGGAATAATGACATTCACCACAACATTTGTTTGTAGAAGGAATTTTATTTATAAAATCTACTAAAATATTTTGTATAGCCCCAAAGTACCCTCGATCAGCAACGTCTTAAAAAAAATCTAAATTTCAGAAGATTAAAAAAGACGTGAAAAATGTGTTAAATAATTTGTTAGTGCAAGATGCAGACGGCCTACTAATTGATAGAGGAGAACGGTGCCTGCCTAGGTGAGCGTTAACGCTTGAACGTCGCGTTCGAGAGGGCGCGGATTCAAATCCCCGACCGGCCTTCTAGATTTTGGTTTTCAATGGTTTCCGACATCATACCACACGAATGGGGGGTGGTTCATTCAGAAGGACTGAAAAAAAGGCAGAGGAGAGCTCGTTACAAATACGTACGAGGCGTATTTTTTAAGTAAGAACCGGTTGGCAATAAACTTTTAACAATGGAAAATATTTTGGTAATTTATTCAACATGACATTCTACAACCTTTCGACTACTTTTCCACATAGTTGCCATTATTGTTCAAGAATTTGTCATACCGTGAGATGAGTTTTTGTAAACCATCATCATAGAAGTCTGCCGCCGGAGCGGAAAACCATTGCTGAGCCGCAAGTTTCACTTCATCATTGTTGAAACGCTTGCTGCCGAGGAACCTCTTAAGGTGCAAAAAGAGATGGGACACCCAAGTCTCGTCTCCTGTGATGATGTGGTCCAAAAATCCATCACCTTCTTCTTGATATCGGGTCAAAAACGTCAATGCACTAGCACACCTTTTCGTTTTGTGTTCCTCAGAAAGCATCTTTGGAACCCATCGGGAGGACAACTTCCTGTAATCCAATTTCTCCGACACAATGTTGTAGAGGACGGATCTTGAAACTTGTGGAAAGTGCAAGGACAACGTGGAAATTGTGAAACGCCTGTTTTCATGAATTTTGTTTTCTACCGCACGCACAAGATCGTCGTTGATTACGGATGGCCGGCCCGAGAGCGGTTCATTGTGCACATTCTCCCGACGTTCCTTGAATAATCTTACCCACTTACGAACGTAACCTTCATTCATTGCATTTGGGCCATACACTTGACAGATCTGGCGATGAATTTCCGCCGGTGTCACATTTCTTGCTGACAAGAATTTGATGACTGACTTTATTTCACATGCGGTGGGATTCAGGATCGTCTTAATCACTTCCATCGCTCACCACGAAGTGTACACTCCGCTGACTTGGCGATAACTGCGTCTACGCGTGCTCATAGGATGCCAGAATAGTGTGCGCACGCGCTCAATTTCGTTCGTGGGTGATTTAAGAGGACGTCGCCGACCGGTTCACTTAAAAAATACCCCTCGTAACATAGAATGACCTGGTGGCTGAAACTTTACCCTACAAACAACATTGTAGCAAGCACTCAGCAAATGAATACTCTTCGTTATTACACATTCCAAATGCCAACATTAGGCTGTGGAACTTCCAAAAACATGTATTCTTAGTTTCTCGGAAGCTTTAAATGGATCTATTGGCGGAATAATTATCGAAAATGGATTCTTTAGTATTATTACTTCTAGTAGCTACATGAATGTAGTGTATTTCATACAGAAAAATTACAAAGGCCCTAAATGGTTAAAAAAAAAAATTTCCAGGAATATATGTTTTCAATGCAGTATAAGTAGAATGATTTCGTTACAGAGCTCAATATTCGTTATTACTGCTTTCAATTAATTAGACACTAGCATTTTAGAGAATATTGTGATGTGATGAAAAATAAATGGAGCGCAGGTGGGTGGATACATGTTTCTTTCTGTATCATCTCTTTGTCCTCTTTTCAATCGTCCGGTCCAATCAAATTATTGGTGATGAGGACGAATTGGGGAAGTATTTTGCTATTGCTTTCCGATACCCGAAATTACCGCACAGGCAGAATAAAAACAGTGGATTTACCGAATACCGCCACAAACTTTTTTGATAGGTTCAGCTGCGCCGCTTTGAGTCCGTGGTATATTTACTCCGGGCACGATTGATACACGGCGAGAAAGAGAAAGGACGCGGCTGTTTTCTTGCCCAACCGAATTTATAGAGCTTATCAGGGCTGGGAGTCTCTTTTCTCTCTTTGGTGATTTGCATTACTACACGGAACGAGATTAAGATAGGACAGGCGCACGAATGTATACGTGTTTTATCCTGGTGGTTCCTGTTCAACAATTATTATACACTTATGAGCAACTATTATCGTCCTTCCATCACAGCACTAAAATATGCGTTACCGTTTAAATTAAACAATTCGAGAAGTCACTGTTGAAGCAAATTTCTCAAGATCCACATAATTCTAAGATAAATGCCATTTAGCAATTTTGCATGACCGATATTAGTGCATACGTGGTAAAGTTCGTGCCTGAGATTTTGAAGTACTGCGGTTCGATGTCCGGTCTGGTCATTCAGAATTCAGCTTCCCCTGGTTTCAGAAAAAACGTCATGCAAATGCAAAAGCCGTGGCTGATTTTCTCTCCTTTCCTGATCATAATCCTGTACCGTCCGTAAACACCTCGTCTTTGAAGTGCAGCAAAACTTCTATTAAATAATTAAATTATGCTCCATAATATTTCCGTTAGAAAGTTGCGGACTAAAATGTGTATTACGTCGGCGAATCGATCATATGATCACTAACAGCTGGTAAAGAGGTGTACAGAAGTAGGTTAGTAGTTGATTTCTGGAACATTGCTTTTGCGGGCGTTGTCAGTCTCAAACTGATTATTCTAAATTTTTTGTTTGTTTTGTTTTAATGATTAATAAGTTTGCAAAATTTAGTAAGAAACTTTTATTTCTTTTGTAGAACGTGGTCCTCGCCAGATTGTTTGTAAGAGCGCCCTATCTTGATTATTGCCAAAAGTGTTAACTGATCTGAAAAGGATGAATTTGTTCGCTTAATCCTCCAAATATCTGAAAAAGGTGGTGACTTTCAAATGGAATCAGTTCCCTGTCATGCGGGATTTGCCCTGACAATATAGACAGTGGTTGTAGGCAGGGCCTACATCAACCCGTCTACCAACTGAAAACTATTCCACATCCATGACACGCAGTATATAACTTTAGAAAAGCTAGTGATTTATTCCTTGTGGCCAATATTGATTTATTGGAGCAGTTTGGTTGAATGGACGTGTTCCTTAGTGCAACCCGATGCCAGCACTGTCACGTGCCTGTTTCTTTAGAAGGGGGGGGGGGACTTCGGATTGCAGCGAAGCGCCTCTGAAAAGAACAAGTGTTGTAGAATGTTTCGAGGCGAAAGCATATTCAGGCCTCCTCACCAGTAGCGCGGGCAGTTTCGGAACAGCTGTAGGAGGAATTCCTATGAAGGAAAGGACTGTTGTTACCGCAATCAAAATGTGAAATATGAACATCGTAGCAAGGTGAAAGTCACTCCGAAGCCTTGGTTTTAGAGTCAGTTTGAACAAACTGGTAATCGAAGGAAGTGTTTATTAACATAGATTCACGTTAAGTAGGAAACGTATAATCAGGTAAGGAAGATGAGAGTGATAGGCCAGATATTAGACCTTAGATTTCAAATGTGTCACTGAATGATAAACATTTTTTTCTGTACGCGGTAGGAAAGACTCTTCTTCTTCGGAAGACCTGTGCATCTGTATCATAGAGGTCGACGGTAAGGGTTGACATGTTCCAATACAAGAATACAACTGATTGAAAGTTGTACAATTGTGTCGATTATGACCCAGTGCGCCGCTAATAATAATACTCGTGACAAGTTACGTTGCGTTGGGTATTTCGATATTGAAACAGTAAAGTGTGGAGGGTGTGCGGTGAGGAGCGAGCACGAGGCAGGTGTGCCTGCGTCGTGTGGGAGGCAGCAGTAAAGTGTGTTATTGCAGGCGTGACTGAGGCTGGACCGTGTTTATGCTGGCGCCCACGCGGCCCCCAGGGCTCCTCCCGCAGCGAGCATGGATTCGCCATCACCTGGTCAACTCCCTCGCCACCACGTCACGCTTCGTTACAGAATGCCATTGTATGGACAGGGAAATAAGGGATTACCGTCGCTAACACAGTTCAACTGTTAAGTCACTTAGCAGCGTTAATCACTTTTCAGAATATTTTGATGCCCGCTGTCTAAGTAGAGTAGGCTCGGCCTACAGGAGCATCAAACAAAATTTTGCAGAAATGAATAGACATTAAAACTGTTGCTGGGAAACCTCTTTTAAGATCTTTAGAAAGGGCCAGCAGGAGCATAGAGAATTTGCGTTACAGGTTGACCTCAATAATATTCAATTGTAAAGAGAGGAAATTGATGATCCAGCAAATCCTATTTTAGAAACACAATTTGACTGGAATTTGATAGTAGGAACTGTCGATAGGAAATGTTGCTGACAGGAGAGTTTCATATTATAGAAATCAAAATGAAGGAGGTATTATGTGAAGATCAGTTTAAGTTTTTTAAAAAAAAAAAAAAGGGGGGGGGAAACACCACACACACACACACACACACACACACACACACACACACACACACACAACAGAGAATCAATCCTCACTTTAAGATTTATATCCGAAGTAAGGATCAAAACATAAAAGTATTATATATGGCATTTTGGGACATAGAAAAAGCTGTTAATAATTTTTGCTGCGACAAAATTATTAGAAATTCAAATAAGTCTAAAACATTGAGAGAGGACGATATTTTATAATCTAAATAAGAATTTTGCGGGTGTAATTAAAGCGTATAATTACAAGAGACAAATATCGCTTAAGAAGGGCGTGGCACAAGGTTGTAATCTAACGCTACTAATATTAAACTTATAAACCAATGAAGGAACTGAAAGATTAATTTGAAGGTGACGTAATCGATGAAGGAAAACAGGCATTCTACAGTGATTTGCTGGTGATACTGTGCTTTTAGTAGGTAACGGTGATGACTTTTAGAAATTACTCAATATTGCGAATAAGTTGTTGGTAGAAAAGTTGTTAAATTCTAAAAGAATATAAATTTAATGGTTAGTAGGTCGTACGTCATAGATACAGAGAAACAAAAGATTGGAAAACTCTTAGAAACGTCTTCAAGTCGAAGCTTCTGCTATCCCAGCGTCGAAATACAGCTATAAGCGAATCCGTCCAGTAAGGGATACCAATCCAATGGATTTCTGAATACGTGACATGTTAATATTTCTATAAATTGGAATAAAATACGGAGCCTATTTAAAGTATGAAATGCTACGAAAAGCAAGCTTAATTATTGTATTATGACAATTAATTTGCCAACAGTTGTTTAGCTGTTAAGTTATGGACATAACCTCGAATTTCTCCTATGACATCTCTAGTTGCTGTTAATTTGAGAGTGAAGGCTGGCTCGTGACGTCTCCGTTCTCCAGCCAATAGCTATCGAGATGAATGAGTGAGTGAACTTAGGAAATTATACAATAGATTTGGCGGTACTTATGGATATATTTCGTGAAAAGTTACATTTCCTATAAACTCTCTGTTTCTCATCATCTGCCCTCCCCTTCCCTCCCCCCTCCTCAAATTATTTCGTTCCTGGTTCTAGTACCGGCTACAGAGTTAGAACTAATAAGTAGCATGTAGATTTGATGGAAATAAATACCTTTTTTATGATTTATTTTGCAATTGTTATTTAAAGGTAAAACATATTAAACCATTAAACAATTTAAATATGTAATCTTTCATATTAGCTCGCTATAACCGCGACATCCATGGATAGCTAGCGAAAACACCACCAGCCAACATTGGCTGGGGATGTTGGCTGAAGAAAGCAAGGCTGCATAACGCTCGACAGACATCATGACCAATTAAGCGCAGGGGGAGTGGAATCAGTTGTTCAGTCTCTCTTCTGCCTTACCCATAATAAAGGTATCCCTGGTTTCACAGCCGTTTTTTTTTTTTTTTTTTTGCTTATGGCTTTTCGCCTCGTCAATGTCGAGTTGATTAGAGGCGGGACATTATTACCAATTATCCAACGCATTGCGGGATATTACACTGCGTCCTTTACGAGTTTACACCACTCCTGTCTTTATGTTACCTATTGTTATGCTTAAACTTAATAAATTTATATTTGGGTGTAGTTATTAAGCTAAAAAGTAAATGTGTATGGCATTACTGGTAGGTAAACACTGAAGGAGCGTTCGGCCGTCGCGTCGGCTTACAACAGCTACGATTTGCCGTGAATTCCACGTCTGTGATGTCATAAACTATCCTGATAATCCTACGTGGTGAAAAGGACCTATAGTTTTGCGTGGAGTCTAAACCGCGGTGTACTCACACTTCACGTGAAGAAAGCAAAGCTTTTCAGGGGTGAAGGTTAGTTTTAAGGGTCCGTAAAAATAACAGCCTACGTGGTTTATAATGGACCGGTATTCGCCTGACTCGAGGATTTACACTCAGCCGGCAACAATCTTTTTTGTTAAATTCTTTATGCCTCGTCGACGTTGGGGTCATTAGAGACGGGAGAGGATTGAGGACGAGGAGTGGGTAGGAATTCGGCCATTCAATGATTTCAAGAACGCATGGAAAACTAAAAGCAGTTTGACGGATGGGGATTCCAACTCGCGTCCTACAGGCCTCAGTGTTACGGCTCTCCCACCAGACACGGTGGATAAATCGGACGGCAACTTCTCTAACACACACAAATTAAACATATACTGTTTCGTTCTTATTTAAGCCATTTAAGAAAATAAGTAAGCAATTAACTAGGCCTGATACATATACTATACATCATTCCAGCTGTTGGTTCGTTCGACAAGTCTTTACAGCATTAATTACTGTCTTATTCTCTGTTTCTGCTCCGAAATTGCATTACACACCAACGTACATAGCAAACTCTTGCAGCATTCTTCTTTGACAAGCGCCTCCAAAACTGAAAACAGATCACGTGGTATTATCTCTTGCAGTTTCTTATTAAAAAATTATCGACCAGCGCAAACCAGTTCGCACAGCCTAAAGAAAAAGACAATACCTTCCTGCAACCGGCTTTGCCAAACCCTCGAGAATAGGAAATGATGTCGAACAGTTAACCTATTTTATTTACCAACAGTAGTCTACACTTTACAAGCCGAAACCTAGACTCAGACCGGAATTCTCTCAAACACTGGGCCTAGGGAATACTGGGAGTCATTCAGACTACTGCAGTTACGATCATACGGACGTTCAGAAATAGAGGATCTGAAAATAAACAGTGAGCACGCACGCACGCTATCGGAGGAGTGGTGTTTACGGACTCGTGCAGGAGTGGAGCATCAAGTCGTTCGCTTTATTTAAGAAGCGGCCTAGGTATCTTTGTGTAGTGCACGCTTCATATCTGGAAGGCTTCAATAATAAACCGGCTGCCTCGACGGAATCCGGGGAATTCTTAAACAGGAGCTTCTCTTGTGTTGCACCTCATCGAGCTAAACATTGCGAGAGTGAATTGGCGGCGAAAGAAGGCTCGTCCATCCACCCGTGACCTACTTCCAGCTTCAGCACGGATGGATATGGCTAGCTCATTACTTTTTATTTGTTTTTTGGGTTTATACGATAGTACATAAAGAACTAGCGAAAGGTTTTATTTTTTATGTGAATATAGGCTTTCCCGATGAATAAAAGACAACAAATTTTCTCGGGTTTGCACCCGGATTTCATTAAAAAGCGACAAGCTTTCGGCAACTAGCTCAGTAGCCATCATCAGGTCAATTATGTACCAGCGATCATGCCGTTACGAATTACGCCTGGTATTCGTAACAACAAGATCGCCGGTACATAATCGACCTCATGACGGCTACTGAGTTTGTTGCCGAAAGCTTGTTGCTTTTTAATAAAATCCAGCTGCAAACCCGAGAAGATTTGCTGTCGGTTTTATTTTTATTTTACGGAGCCAGTTGGGTGATCAGTAACTTTGGCGTGACATTCGGGAGGAACGGAGATCAAATCCCCATCCGGCGATCCAGATTTCGCTTTCCATGATTTTTTGAAAACACTGCAGTCGAATGCATTCAGTAGGCCCAGACCCAGTTCTTTTCTGTTCCTTGCCCTCCAGCCTCTAATGACCTCGCTGTCGTAAGGAAAAATTTGTTTTATAAAATGGATTTATGAGTAGTTTTTGGTGACCGCCTGCATGTTCCAGGCCACCTACTAACCTAATCTATCGTAATGGAGGATCTTAAGAGTTTCCATCTGTTTTTAAATCATGTAATGTGTGTGTGCTCAATATTTAAAAAAATGTCGATTTTTGTCTCTGTGGAATGTGTACGTTTTGAGGCGGAGAGTAGGGAGAGTACTAGATTTTGACTTAATAATACGGAAAAAGTAGCTAGCACAGCACCGAGAGTGATGGGTGAGCGGTAACGCTCTGGACTCGCAGCGAGAGGACGTGGTTTCGAATCCCTGATCCCATTATCCCTTCCTAGTCGTACCTCCAACGGCTTTAACGCTCACGACACACTGGTGGCCCATGGATACAATACATGGATGAAAATTGAAACTGTATTCTAGGAATAATGTATTGTCTGTATGTGTGTCCCGTTTCCATCTTCTGTTCATTTGTAGCGGTTCCTTGTTATGTAGTTAGGCTTTGACATTGAGGGGCCATTTCGGAATCTCGATACGATAAAAACATTTACCTGCTCTTAACATGACCTTAGACTATAGAATAGTTTGTCTCTGAAATACGTTGCTAGCACTCTGGTTCTGATTTTGCCGTTAAACTATCAAGCCCAGACGCCAAAGAGGAGGAATGCGCTGCATCTTAAAACTCCGTTAGCTGATCTTAAAATCAAACTGATTTAGTCACCGTGCATTATAATTTACGTATCCTCCTATACTCTGCAATTTAAAAAATTATAAATTGAAGAGGGTGTTTTGCACCAAAACTAATCTTTACACTGTGCATTCCAATGTGGAATGGCACGAGTGAAGAAAGAGTTCAGTTAAGCGTCAGTAGGGCTTCTTATTTCTCTAATCTTATCTCTCCTGTCTTTACGATCCAATTAGGTTGGAGGACGAAATATTTCATCACACTCGTAAATGAATATGTTTCCATGTTTACCAATAAATACGAACAAAGCCTGGATCATCTGTCTTCTAAAAAATACCAGCACAATCTAAGTATCAATTGCTTGACACTTTGGTTTGAGCGTTGGCACACAGTCTCAAATCGAGCGGCTATTCTCAGCACTTTCTCTATATTGTCAATAAGTCCCTTGCGATACCGATCCTTAAAGGCAAAAAAATAATCAAAATGTGTATATAACCTATTTCCTTTGTATGTTCGTTAAGGTTTTTTAAAATTCTAACTATGAACCGCAATCCAGGATTACAGCTACTTATGACCGATGTTATGTGGTGGTCCCATTTCATGTTGCTACATACTGTTACACCAAAATACTTCATGGAATAAATCATGTCATTAATTGAAGTATTTAGTTTATCGCTCCGTGTCGAAATTATGGTGCAGAAATTTCATTTTTTTCCCGATCGATTCTGAGATACCTAGACACACACAAACACACAATCACACACACACACACACACATATATATATATATACTTTCGCGTACGCCTATACTACACGGTACCAAATAGCCAAGTTTCACAGTAACCGACATGCCTGAAACTGTAACATTCAGTATGAGTATTATATTCAGGAACCTGCCTATTGGTTTAGTTTTTAGGTCGTGTTGTGTATCGATACCTGTAAACTGTTCAAGAAAACAATAGACGAAAGGAGTTGTCGATTTTATTATTATATTACTGAATACAAATCTCAAAGTACTGATGTTTTGTTTGTGTCATGTAGAAACTCACACCGTTCCACCGATTTCAACAGAATTTCTGAGGGATGATCTCAACCATTCCTATAACACCATCCAACTGGAAACTTGATTTACGACACCCTTCGTCGGATACTACCCGCCACATACATCTATAGTGCTGGTTGCCTATCACTGAATTCCTAACCAGTAGAAATATCAGAAAAATCTCATTTTAAACAAAAAATAGCAGTGGTGTGCAAAAATTTAAGAGTGCAGCCCAACTTATGATGCACAACTACACATGAACAGAGAAAGTATGGGGTGCAAAATAAGCAAGAAGTGCGTGACTAACAGCTAGTATAAAATCATCGTATCAATAGTATTGAATGGTTTCACTTTTCTTTGCAGATCATTCAGCAAATACTGTTTCCGGGTCTGTGCTTATTTGAAAGCAATGCTCCATATACACTGATGAACGAAAGAAACTGGTTTACCTGCCTAATATCTTCTAAAAACCCCGCGAGCAGGCAGAAGTGCCGCAACACGATGTGGCATTGACTCAACTAATGTCTGAAGTAGTGCTGGGGAGGGTATTTACACCATGCATCCTGCAGCGCTGTCCATAAATTCGTAAGAGTACGAGGAGGTGTAGATCTCTTCTGAACGGCATGTTGCAAGGCATCCCAGATTTTTTTTTTTTTTGTTGTCGTCAGTCTTTCGACTGGTTTGATGCAATCCTCCATCCTTTCCTATCCTGTGCTAACCTCTTCATTTCTACATACCCCTTACAGCCCACGTCCTCAATTATCTGTTTCATATATTCTAATCTCTGTCTTCCTCTACAGTTCTTACCTTCGACTGTTCCCTCCACTAACAAGTTAACCAATCCAGCATGTCTCAAAATATGACCTACCAGCCTGTCTCTTCTTTCCGTAAGATTCTTCCACAAACATCTTTTCTCACCCATCATTTCCAAAATTCGTTCATTTGTTACTTTGTCTGTCCACTTAATTTTCAGCATTCTTCTGTAGCACCACATTTCAAATGCTTCAATTGTCTTTCTTTCCGATATTCCTAAAGTCCATGTTTCGCTACCATAAAGAGCTGTGCTCCACACAAAGAGTTTCAAAAAGTTCTTTCTAATTCCTAGATCAATATTTGAAACTAAAAGGTTTCTCTTTTTCATGAAAGCTCTTTTTGCTAGTGCTATTCTGCTTTTGACATCATTCCTGCTTCGGCCATCGGTTGTAATCTTACTTCCCAAGTAACAGAATTCGCTTACTTCTCCTATTGCATCCGATCCTATTTTTATATTTAATCTACTAGTATTGGTATCATTTCTGCTACATTTCATCACTTTTGTCTTGCTTTGATTTATATTCAGTCCAAAATCTTCCTTTATCAATAATATTCATGTCTGAGGAGTTTGGTGGCAGCGGAGGTGTTTAAACTCAGAAGAGTGTTCCTGGAGCCACTCTGTAGCAATTCTGGACGAGTGAGGTGTTGCATTGTCCTGCTGGAATTGCCCAAGTCCGTCGGAATGCACGATGGACATGAATGGATGCAGGTGATCAGCCAGGATGGTACATCCGTGTCACCTGTCAGAGTCGTATCTAGACGGATCAGGGGTCCCATGTCACTCCAACTGCACACGCCCCACACCATTACAGAGCCTCCACCAGCTTGAACATGAATTCATGAAGTTGTCCCCGTACCCATAGGCACGTCCATCCGCTCGAGACAATTTGAAACGAGACTCGTCAGGCCAGGCAAAATGTTTCCAATCATCAACAGTCCAATGTCGGTGTTGACGGGCCCAGGCGAGGCGTAGAGCTTTGTGTCGTGCACTCATAAAGGGTACATCAGTGGGCCTTCGGCACTGAAAGCTCATATCGATGATGTTTCGTTGAATGGTTCGCACGCTGACACTTGTTGATGGCCCAGCATTGAAATCCGCAGCAATTTGCGAAAGGGTTGCACTTCAGTCACGTTGAACGATTTTCTTCAGTCGTCGTTGGTCGCGTTCTTGCAGGATCTTTTTCCGACCGCGGCTATGTCGGAGATTTGATGTTTTACCGGATTCCCGATATTCACGGTGTACTCGTGAAATGGTCGTACGGGAAAATCCCCACCTCGTTGTTATCTCTGAGATGCTGTATCCCATATCTCGTGCGCCGACTGTAATACCATGTTCAAACACATGTAAATCGTGATAACCTGCCATTGTAGCAGCAGTAACCGTTCTAACGCCTGCGACAGACACCTGTTGTCTTACCTGGTATATAGGCGTTGCCGACCGCAGCTCCGTACTCTGAGTGTTCACGTATCTCTGTGTTTGCATACGCATGCCTATACCAGTTTCTTTGGCTCTTCAGTGTACTACCGGTCTGATACGCGTGTCTAGTTTTGATGAAGGAGCGGATATGTTGCCTACTGATGCAGATCTGGAAGCGGATCGAACCTAGAGGTCTGAAGTTTTTACCACGGAGGGAGTGTGACGTTCTATTAATTGCAACAACTGATATACTCGTAAGTAATGTTTGGTGGAACGTGTTAAAGCGGCTGCGTACTGGATCCTGGGACCTACGATAGCTTTTTTTTGGGGGGGGGGGGGGTAGTTTTAGAGCGCACGCTCCAGATGAGTCCTTTAAATGTAAATGCTGGGTGGTCAGAGAGACTGCACGCTCTCCAACTGCGCACATCTGGCGCGCTAATCTAAACTTCTCTAGTGTTTACACGTGCACGTTGGTCTGATGCCTTCACACTTATTCTTTTTTTCTTTCAAAATTCTGGGTGATTTGTATGAATTAGCCTGCATTAACGCATACAATGATAAAACTTGAAAAACTTGGTCAGTAGATAATTTAGAAGAATTTGTAGAATTTAATAAAAATCTTTCAGTATCCTCGTAACTGTGTCTTGTTTTGATATGTATGGAGCTTCTAATTTTGAAATATAGTCAAATGTGAAATTATCCATTCGTAAATAATTTTTGAAACTACCTGAGCTATTTTCTCGTAGTTCGCTCAGAAGGGGCATGTGTCCATATATCTCCACTTTGATGCCATCTTTTTACCCATATGCGTTTTATTTTTTTATTTATTTTTCATATCGATTTTTTAAAATAAAGAATCACATTCTGTTTCTCCGATTTTCTTATGTGGGTGTTTTATCATACTTAAGAATATAACTACTTCTGAGAAAACAACAACGATGTTAAAAGTTGAAGATTTTAGCTACGTCGTCTATAGAACTTTTCAACTCGGCTTAAACTCCGTGCGGCAGGCTAAAACTTTTGAAAATTGCGTTAACACGAACGCTTTTGGCGCGTGCGCACGGCGAGTGTGTTGACCTTTTTATCTGAATGTGATGCTCCGACGCGGCACTTTGGAGCGCCGTTCCAAACCGACAGATGGCGCGTACGCGAAAAAGGACCTAATGGGAGGGGATTCAAATCTCGCTCTCGTCAAACCGGCCATACTGACGGTTTTTAGGCGTCTTTCCGTAGTCACTTAGGCGAAAGTGGTATCGCCTCAACGTTCGTTCTGTAGAACTAAATGCTCTATATACAGAATAAAACGAAAATACATTTATACAGTACTTAGGTAACGAAGCAATTATCACCAGTCATTTAGGTGAAAGCGCCTTCAGTGACCTCACTAGTCCTCACGACGTTAATACTCAGTGACAAAAACAACAAAGCAGAAATTTATCCGCGAATCCCCTTTTTTTTTTTTTTTTTGCAATTGTTAACGCGTCGTCAATAGTTTCAAGACAGTCTTAAGCTATCGATTTGTACTTCCTTATCAGAGATTAAATTTAATTCACTATATTAGTTTCGTTTATTTGTGATTGTCTTTAAAGCAATAACTCTTATGGAACATCAAAAGTTTTGACAGCAAACATAGGGTTGAAAATCCGATTGCTGTATTACGAGTTGGTGCGCGCGTGCGTGAGTGTACACAGTTGCACAAAGGCAGCCAGTCCGAAGCGGGCCAACTTTTCAGCTGGCTGTAAACATCCGCAGGCCGCGCTCGTTGTTTACGAACGAGTCGGCCGGTCGGATGACGAGCTGTCTCGACCGGCCTCTCCGCCACTTCCTCTTTACCGCTGCCAGTCAGCTTTACGCACCAGTTAGTCCCGTGTTTAAAGACATTTGTAATAATATAAGTTGCTTATACTTCAAGTATCTCGGCGAAACAATCCAAGAGAATGGAACTGAAGCAGAAGCTAATGAAATTAGATGCCAAAAGATGGAAACAGCTTATCGCCTAACACAAAACGTCTGCAACAAAAAATGCATCTCCAAGCACACAGAACTGAGACATTACAATACAGTTATTAAACCATAATGTCTCTATGGATCAGAAACACTTCTTTTGAACTGGAAAAAAGATATAGAAAACATTGAGAAAAAAGAACGCAAAATTACAAGGAAAATTTTGTGCCCAAGACTCATAGGAGACCAGTACAGACTCAAAAGTAATCAGGAAATTTTACAATATGCAGACATTCACAGTGAAATTAGAAAACGCCGACTAAAATTTTATGGACACATCAAAAGAATGAACCCTAACAGACTGACAAGGCAAATAGTTGAATTATATGAAAACCAAGGTAAATTAATACGGATACAATGAAATGGGTTGGAGAAATCAAGAAAGACCTCAAATTAGCAGGAATTGTTCCAGAAGATATCAAAAACAGAGACATATTTCAGTCCAAAATTCACAAGTGGCAAGTTGACCGGGAGGAAAGATTAAAGAAAAGACCTGGAACAACATGGTCAGATGAGAGAAAAGAAGCCCACAGCAAGCGTCTGAAGGAAATATTGGCACAAAGGAAAGCGAACAAACGCTTCTGAGTACTTTGCGTAGTCCTAATGGGCTTATCCGCAAATAATAATAATAAGTTTCTTATATGGATGATGGGATTTTGCTAATATCCCATGCATTGAACGCGTGTGATCTCTGCGAGGAACGGAAAAATTATTAAGGCACCCATGGTCCTTGATTCGTCCAGGACTCTGCTTATTTACCTGCGCCGAATCGTATTCTGCTGACAGAGCAAATTTAGATATAAGCTATGAGTGAACACGTCAGTTTTCTGAATAAGGCCGTAGGACCAGCTTTCGCATTCATTATTTATTCAGATACGAATTGATCTGGACTAAACGTGGTGGGTCAGCGATAACACCCTCACCTCCTATTCGGGAGGACGCGGGTTCGAATGCCTGTCCGAGATTTTGGATTTCCATGGCTTCCCCAAATCACTCCAGGCGAATGCCAAGATGTTTCCCGTTCCTTGCCCCCAGTCTTTTTCCTCCTCTAACGGTCACGGGCTTCGGGGGAGGGGAGGGGGGTGAACCGAACTGATCCATGAGCGACTGCAGTATCTTCTTTTTCTATGAACGCCTTGCGTGGTTCTGAGTGTAGGCGATTACCGTGGGGATATTTACCTAACCCCGTGAATGTCTTTGAAAATGAAGTGGGGTGGTTTCCAGTGCTCCTAAGTGTTGTTGATGACTGTGATAGCATGCGTGTCCAGTGTGGAGAGTTGTTTGTGTTGTGGATGAGACATGAAAGAAGTGAGAGGGTGAAACACGGTTTCAGCCTATTCTTCCTAAAGATACCAGGCTTACCGTTCGAATCCTACAGACGGATCGCTATGAACAGTGTCGTATGTCCTTACTCTTTACGCACTGCAGAGAGCTTTAGGATGTAATCTGGGACTTTGGTGCACAATCTAGAGTAATTGTGCCCCTCTACCTCTCCTTCCCTACCGGCCAAGACCTGATGATCAACATTTCTTTCACCACCAGGAATCGAGCCGGCTTATCCCGCGTCAGCGCCGGACACCATCACGGTGCCGCAGACAGCTGAGCCAGCGAGGCGGGCGATTGAAAAATAACAACAGTTAAATATCTGCTGAGTTCTATTAACGTATTCCACGCATTTCACCCTACACAGCTGCAATAACTCATAGAATTACGGGTCATCGCCACGTTTCAATCAGCCCGCTAGCTCCGCTAACATCCAACATCCTCCATATCTGAACGTCTCTCACACACGAAAATCCTGAACGGTGTCTACCATACTACGACCCGCTGTCTTGCTGCCTCCATAAAAACACCTCTCTCCTCTACCTAGTAACATATTCCTTACTGGATAACTTGTTTCTGCCGGAATTGACTTTGCTATCCCTGATTCCTCCAACCACGTGACCATGCGTCCAGGAGTCAACTCCCCAGAGTCTAGACAGTCAGACTGTCGCCAGCACCTTCGCACCTGAATGAACACAATAACAGAGCAGATACTGGACCCTCACACTAGCACTGAGCTCGGTGGGCTAGCAGTAACCCTCGAGTTTGGCATTCTGGAAGACGTGAGTTCAAATCCGCGTCCGGCCATCCAGATTTCGATGTTACTTGCTTTCCCTAAATAACTCCAAGCGAATACCAGGATGGTTCCATGACCGAATTTCTTCCCTTTCGTTGTACCCAGTCCTTTCCCAATTCAGATGACTTCAATGTATACAAGACGTAATGGCATTAGCCAAGAAAGATCATGCTAATAGAGAACGGACGCTCACAGACAAACAACTTAAGACAATAATATGTAAACTCACTACCGAAGTACTGAGCGTTGCCCTACCATTATAGAATCTTTTTGTCGCCAACTGAGAAACATGTGTACCAAGTTTCATCAAAGTTCCCTCAGCCATTTTCTGAACGTAACAAAACGTAGATTCACTATCAGAAGTGAGGTTGATTTACGCAGATAGTATTTTCAATCACCTAATTAGAATAACTAGGTTCCATCACACAAAACATCCTCAGCCTTCGAATAAAAATAAATTACTTTAGGTGGACTTTTGTAAAAATAATTATTTATGTTGCAAATAGTGTGAATTGTACCAAAAAAGAACGCACGCATAAAAAAAAAAAATATTTCTCCGTGCAGTAATCGAACCCTTGGCTCCCAGCGCAGGAATTCGACGATTAAATCTCCTCCATGCCTTCTACATTTAGGTTGTATGCAAATGCTTCTAAACATGTTTGTGCGCATCATTTGTTTCAACCATTCCTTGAAACTTCCACTAATTGAGAAGATTTTATGGTCGTGGATAACCCACAGGTATACATCTGTACTGTCCACAAAGAAATATTGGAAATGATGCTGTTCGGAGTGTGTTCAAATAGATTCCTTTATTTGCATTTATATAAACTACGCCACGAAACACCTGATTGAATCATTAAATTGATTTCTTATAGTTTGTACCATTTAACCCTACGCCAGCACTTATATAAGGTTAATTGTGATAAAACATTTCGACTTGCGAGGAGACTTTCGTCACAAAATAGCAAATGGATGGATTATGTATGGAACAATTAAATCAGCTGTTCTTTTTATATTTCTCAGCGTTCTTACATTGAGGTTGAACGTAAGTTATCACTAAATGAAATAAGCTATCAATATGTACAGTTAGGCGAATTGGTTAGTTTTTGCTTATTTATGTGCGCACATACATAACTTTCAAATTCTGCTGTTTGTTACTCTGTATCGTGGCCAAAATATTTTACTAATAGAGAGAAAAACAATCCTACATGTCAAAAGTGACGACGTAAATTATCGCTAATTGCAGTTTTGCTGAAATCCATTCACTAATTTTTGCGTGTGGCGTGTACACTCAGACAAAGATTCCAAAATTTACGTTTTCGCCCTTTGTGCCATCGAGAACTATGTAACTGATCAATCTAAAACGTACTCTTTATATTAAGTAATGACGTAAGCTATCACTAAGCGAAGTGTAGTTGAAATCGGTTCATTGGTTTTTGCGTGAGGCTTCGAGACACAAAAAATTTAAAGATATACGGTCTGGACTGTATTGGAGTCTGTATAATTGGGAATTATAAAAATGTATCTTGTATCTTAACCAGTGACAAAGTCTATCACTATGTGCTTTAGGTATACACAAACATACACTCAGGTAAACAGACAAAAATTCCAAATTTGACTTCTTTGGCATCTTTATCTTCAATGGTGTATATTTAAATTATTATTTTTGACAGACACACCTTTTCTGCAATTTTATCATTCAGCCTAGATTGTGATTGAACTGTTACGTCGTCAAAAAAAGGAAAACAGAAAATTAATTGAAACCATTGATTTCTACGTTGAATTCAAACCAATGACCCGGAGCGATACAGATGCCCATGCAGTGGGTCGTGTCTGGAGTGTTTTTTTTTTTATTTTTTTTTTTGGAACTGGTAAGTATTAAGAAGATCTATTGTAAAACGGAGAATATCAGAGCTGAGATCTGGAATGAAAGAAAATGCCTGCTTCGATTCGTATTAGGCCATGGAGACGGTTCATTAAATTTGACAACCATCTTGAGACATTGCACGTCAATTTGTCTGACATTAAGAACCCACTCGTGCGTTTACATTATACCGACGCAATCGATCTCTGCCAACGAATGTCTACCCTGATCATTTCTGCCATCATCTTAATAGAAAATGAGCCACAGTTGCGATTCCACTCTGGATAAAGCAGTCACGTGTCATGAGCATTTTGGCTTCATCCATATTATTCTTTTTTTTAATCAGAGGGAAATACGAGTAGATATCTGGCGGAAACGTCCCTTCAGTGAACAAGGATGATATGATAATGGCAGTCTCTTAGAATTGTAAAATATTTTTGATTCATATTCTGATGTGTAACACATCATGTTATTAGTTGATAGCTTTTGTAGTAAATTGGTGCAATACATAAACTTTCTTCTGAGTCGATTATGCCAAGCTGCATTTGCGAGGAAGAAATGTTCACTAACTACACACTTGAAACGACACACTCCAGATATTTCTCATCTCTACTAATCTTTATAAAGTTTGTTTCATGTACATAATCACTGTATTTTCAAGAATGAACAATTTATCAGCATGTGGAAGAAGTAATTTCGTTTTCTAACTTAATACTCATTAATACTGATTGTATTATTTAGTTGTTTACTTACTTTCTTACGCGGAAATTATTTTTTCCACTTTATAACTGCTTCTAAAACCCCTTCGTATGCTTTATATTCCTCTCACTCTTTCTCTCTTTTGTAAATCTGTGTGAGTCATGAATAATATAAAATCTACAGGCGCTATTTCGTTTCAGCACATCAGCAAAATAATTTATTAAATCTAAGTGCAATAGGGGAAACGGATAAAAAATTTCTCAGGAAGCTGTATATTTTTTACTGTTAAAGACAATGTTGCAAAAATCAGGCGTTAAAATTGCAGAAATTAACCTCAAAACTGCAGCTGAAACGGGATTAAAAATCTCGTAACAGTAAACTAAATACATTGTGTAGTATATAAAAATAATATAATGCAAAACAGGAAAATGTTGGACGAATTGATGAATATAAATGTTTGGAGGTGAGGGTACAATCAAATGAACTGGACAATGCAGCCAGCAAGTGAAGGTTTAGAAAGATGAAACTATCTTATAAAGTCACACAGAACCAACGCAAAAAATTTTGTATTATTTACAACGAAAAATCACACAGTACGTAACAAAAATTAATCCAGAGCACGATATGGATCAGAAAACTAGACGTTTTGTTAAAGAGGGGGGACAAAAAGAACCAGAGAAGAAAGAAAGTGCTCAAGTAAATTTTACAGAAAAAAAATCCAAACGAGAATGCTTTGACAATGAGGGAAAATTAAGATTTATACAATAACGCCGAGAAAATTACAGGCGCAATAAGAGAAAGAAGACTAAAATTTCATGGGCACTTATGCAGAATGGAAAACTGTTGATTGGACAAGATCATATCAGACTTAATGTCTGAATTATAAACCCCGTGTGGTGGGGGAAAGTTTGAAGGACTTATTATAATGGAAGACATCCTTAACATCCAAGAAAAATTCAGATGATTTATTCCCGCTGCAAAGATACCCGTTTTTTCAGTCAAAACCACACCGCAGGCGAGTAATGTCAGTTGAAAAGACACAAGACATCAGCACACGCATGAAGAAGTAACTGGGAAGAAGAAAGAATGACTGTAAGTTGCCAGATTCTTAGTAAAAAAATATCTATTTTCATTACCCTTTTATATTAAGAATTTTGTTTGTTCTTTGTTTATGTTTAGTAAAAAGAATCGATACGATATCTATTTTTACTTTGGAATTTCTCTCGTCTCGGAATACTTTTTATCCCAACCAGATGAATCTGAGTTGTCGAGTTGCTGTAGGTCTCCAGATCCGTTTTCAGCCAGCCTTACCCAACGGGATACGGAAAGAGCAGGAGTTCTACCATGGCGTTTTAAAGAAACCATCCCGACTATGTCCTGGAGGGATTTCGAGAAACCATGGAAAACATAAATTACGATGGCCGGAGGGGTTTCGAGCACTTGTCCTCCAGGATGCCAGATTAGAGCGATACCACTCACCCACAGGGCTCGGTGTCGTCTCGGAATATCAACTGTTAGATTATTGCCTTAATACAGATCCTCAACGAAACAGCCAAGATAGAGCGTGCATTCGGCTTGTTGACTCCTTACTTTAACAACACATATTAGGGGAGCAGATTGCTGGTAGCGTGAAGGTCGTGATAACAGCGGTACTGTGCTCCTAGCTTGGCGACACACTTGTGCGTCCAACAGGGACACAGGTTTCGGTCCGCTGCCTTCGCTTCTCTCCAGGAAGTCTCCACTGCATGCCAGGATATAACGGCATACATCAACCCGGTATGTCAGTAAAATGACGTTATATGGATAAATATCTTGTTATTGTGTGTCCGCTTCTCATAGTCTGACGGAAGGCAGCGTAAGAATTGTGTTCAAGAAGATCTGTGGCAATGCAGGTTTTTCCGTAATATTGCTGCCACGTAGCCTTCACTGATGTCAGCCGAATGTACCACCAAAGCACAACGTATCGACATCTAATTCTGCTGTCTTCTTCAGGCTAATAAGTAACTAAAGTAAATATTGTGGTGGTACAACGGTACCTGCTGTGACTGCCAGTCACTCAAAGGGCATTGAGTTAAGGAAAACTTGCTAAATACCATAATCAAGCGGGAGGAGGGGGGAGGCGTGGGAGTTGAATTATACTGCTAGTCTATGGGGTAGTTTGGAGTTCTCTTGTATAACAGTACAAGTATGACCAGCGCAGGTAGAAATTACCCTGCAGGTGACTTTCTGCAGGCATTTAAGGGAATCGAGCGGTATTAACAAATTTCTGTCTCAAAAATACGTATTTCACGATGACAGTGACAAATTACCATTATTACGAAGCTCCTTTGTCGATTTTAGAACATTTAAATTCAAAAACCTTCCTTATCTACATGCTGTTGTGGACTGAATAGAGCTTAAAAGTGTAATAATTGAAGAAGAATGTGATTTGGAAGGCTCAGATCTTGTTTTTGTATGTTGCTGGTGCTGAAAGTTGTTCGGTTTCTTGTTATTCGGATTCTATGTTCTCGAGCAGTGGTTTGACATCCAAAATACGCGCAAAATCGAAAGTCGGGACACGTCCTCTGGAGAATTCTCGCTCTCCGCTTTCATAATTCCCATAAACTCCGAGACTCCGTGCGTCGAATTAAAAATGAAGGAGGCGAGAGAGTCGCGGCGCCCCCTAAGAAGTTCCCAAACTATTCAGCGTACCCGCGTGCTTACACGTCAACTTTAGTTTTGAAAGCCCCCAAATCGTACGAGGCTTAAATATTCTTCTAGAAATTTATGGATCTTATAATCTGTAAGTGAAAAAAGTGGAAGATAAATTTATTAGGATATTGTGTTGGGGATTTAATTAACATTTCGTATCCCTTCTTGACCATAATGCTATGAGTATTTAACTGTTGTGTTTGGTTAATTAAATGCTGTGCCAGGAATCACAGTTGAAGTAGGAGGAAAACTCACTAATAATACACGATTGCGAAACTGTTGACTGGAAGATGTCGTGAATCGAAGAACGAAAAGAACTCCAGAAACCTAATCTGGAAAGACCTTTCTTAAAGAAAAATATCAAGTTGAATCCTTCATGTAATAGGATATCATACTACACTTATTTTTGGTTTTAGTTTTATGATTATCTCGATCAAACAATGAAATCGTGAATTTTAATTGTGTATTAGTTTTCCAGAAACAGATACGTATATTCCAGGTATGTTATACATTCTCCACAATTTGTATGTATGGTTTATTTTTCGATTGTGAATCCATTTGATTTAATCCTTTTCTTTAAATAATCTTGGTGCTAATCAAAAGGTTATTGTGGAAGTTGTTAACAATTCATGACATTTTAAAGAAAAGAAATTGCTAAGAACGATGATAATAGTCTGAAACAGTATTTGCAATTATTTTCAAAGATTAACAAATATTCCTAGTCAACATCTCTTTGATTCTGAAATTTTCTATTTGTCACACTGTTATTACCTTATGCATTTGTTTTCCACACGGCAGTTTTTCCTGCGACTGGAGGAATCGAGATATATTTGTGTTACTGTAATTTTAGAAACTAATGAAAAAGCATAGAAAAGTGTAGAAAGATGGTATTGGCTGCCAAAGAGAAAAAAGCACCACTGTAGTCGAACATTCTCTTTGTATTGGAGCCACTGAATTTAATGTTGTATTTGGGATAAAATGAAGCTTTGCAGCAGCAGTATACTAAAAGCCCTTACATCTTCATTGTATTGAACTGGTTACTTTTACGCCAGCTTGTCGCTATCCTGAAGTGGGACTTAAGCTGTTTCACCACCGAACTGCAGTCTTCTGCGTGAGTACTGTTTCACCGCTGGAGTAGTCCACGAAGCAGTATGTGCGGTGGTTGTGGGACCCTGTAGTATAGTGTCTGGCTGTCTTTCCACTGATCCCTAGAACATGCCTATTGTGGTTCTGCTGTGTTGTGCTCGACGTGTATAAAACATACTATTCAGTGGTTGAAACGTAACAAAGCCAAGTGGCTGTTTCTAGGGATGAAAAAATTATAATTAACAGCAATTAAATTAAGCTAACAGGATGGTAACAGGAACAATCTAGACACTGATAAATGAAACTAAGTTAACGTCCTGGGATATTATGCTAGAAACAGAGTGTTTACCCATCATCCCCCAAGTGGTAATAGGTTGGGTGACGAAAGTATATTTACAGTAACTTTCATAGTAGGAAGCACACATAAGAAGAGAAGGTTACTAGATGGATTCTGTACAGTACGCTACGGCCCCGTTATATCTTGATTGTAATGCCTATAGTGTTTCTGGCGCGGTCAGCTTTATCGTCCAGGGAGCGCGACGCTAGTCATGTACGCGACTGGACTCACTGTCGCCCTCGATTCTTTGGCTACCTGGCGGCCTTTATATAGATACACATTTTATGATGACCGACCTACTATCGATCCTGTTGCTTCACAGTCAACCGTCGGTTCTAGAAACCGATACACAATACGCGACAATACTATAGCTTTGTTTGCTGGATGCAAAAATTGGTAGCTTTTGTTTTTGACATGTAAAAAAATATTTTGCCGAGATTCTATTTGTGCTTGTCTTTTAAAGTGGAAATGTTTCGGTTTTGAATATGGCTTGATCTTGAGAGACGTGATAAAAGTGCTATTTGTGGGCTGAAACAGATGGAGTATCAACCGCAAAATAGAAGGGTGACAATTTACATATATGTCGGATCCATCCGGGAAATATCAGGAGTCGAGCGGGTTGAATGGCGTTCACAGTTCGAGGTAGATGGCTCACTTGCGAAGGTAGCCTGTGGATATCCCTCGGACAGTGGAGAGTAACTACAAGAACACAACTGATACAAAGATCCGGTTTATTAGACTCAGTCTCACAATACACAATGACAGATAGCGGAGTGATGTTGCCTCGATGGTCAGGCATGAAGAGAGGTCCATGTGCTGTTTACCGTATAAGTAGACTCATCGTAGGTCACTCTGCCGTCGCTGTGGCGCTGGCATCCTGCTCGCTTGCGTCTGTGGCGCCATCTAGTAGAGTAGCCCCATACTCCCGATCCGACATATATTAGTTCTGTTAACAGAGCTGGCGCCTCGAAATATTTGTGCTGTGTGAAGGTAGAATTCTGCTGGCGAAATGTATCGCAGTACAGTAGTTTCAAACAATTCAACTTCGATTCTACAGGTTCATCGGGATTTGATCAAACCGTACCGTGACATTGCGGCTTGTACGGGCACGCTGCTACGACAGTGTTGCGTGTGTGGTAGCGGAGTGTCGTACAAAGCGACGATCCCGAAAGATTGTACAGCCGCCAACTGACAGAGTTTTGGTTCGCCACAGAAGCGCCTCTTGTAGTCGCTAACCTAACCCTGTAATCGCACCGTGTATAGGGAACCTACAGTTTCACATGGAATTCGAAGGACGGTATCATTCTGGCGTACTTTACATTACACATCAAGCTGTGCCAGAGGTGAAGGTCGGGTTAAGGGCCTTTGAAAATCGCAGCCGAAACTGGTATTTGAACTGGATACCGTTCGATCTCCAACTAGACATCTTGATCACTGAGCCACCATACTGATCATCGTGAATTAATGAGGGCGGCTGAAGCACGTAAGCCAAGAAGCCCACGTCAGTAATTCGCAAGTATGACAAATGTGGTGAGCTGTGGCTAGAAAAAAAGTCGCACAGTATTTGTACTCCATGAGCAAAGAAATTACGCCACCAGCTAACGCTGTTTGCTTCACGTTGAGACGCACTGTGAAGAATGCTCGGTGAATGTCTAGCCTTCGTTGTACTGTAAACACTCCAAACTGTCGAGGATCGGAGACTGGTAGGAGCTGCCGGGCCAATCGACCAGTGTTTTATTGCGCCCATCATGAATAATAGAGTCCGACCGCCACGCGGCCGCAGCAGTCTGCCAGGACAAAACCAAACTGTCGGCCACGGCCCCGTTTCATTACCACATATCGTTTACAGTATATTAAATTCGCTTAGTGCTATATTACGTTTCTGGTGTAGCCGCGCTGCGATTGAGAGGTAGTTATTTCCAATAAATAACGATATTAACATATTTTAATTTACCGTTCTTAGCTATTTGCGTCATTCCTATCCGACTTGCGTCGTTCGTATCTCGTCTGGCGACTTTGGGTCATATCAACGTTGAGGTCACCAAACAAAGCTAAGGGAGGATAAACAGAGTTGCGTTAAGCTGTTGTGGAAATGTCTTTTGTGTTCTTCTGATTGCGTGATGTATAGTTTTAGAAGCGTAGAGAACGGGTGATCCCAGTAACGTCGTATTCGACTACGGATGAACTATGATCAGGATATCCGGTAGGCCGATATTTTAAACCGGGTACAATGTACCTTCTCCCATACTGCATAGCGCCAAACAAGAAAACCACAGGATTTGGCTCCAATTAGCATTCAGGAAAAACATTAAAATATTATAATGTGATCTAATGTCACGTGTTGTCTGTAACTGGAAGGTCGGTTGGACTCTCCAAGTACATCTGGCCTGCTTACAGAGGTCGGACAGCCAGTTCCCTTCTTCCGGGTGTTTAAGATGTGCAGATGACTTTTTTGAGTGTTGTTATTTGATATGTTTATATGTTGATGAAAGAATGACGACGGTGAAACCCAGTGCAGGCTCGTTTAGGCCTACTCTTTATAAAGACACCTAGGGAGCAACCGGGTTTTACGTCCCTTTCTGGCGGATGACGAGTCACCACCAACAGTGTCGTATACCATCAGTCTACACTGAAGAGCCAAACAAACTGATATAGGAATGCGTATGTTAAATCAGAGATGTGTAAACACTCAGAGTGCGGCGCTGCGGTCGGCAACGCCTATATAAGGCAACAGGTGTCTGGCGAAAGCGTTAGATCGGTTACTGCTGCTACAATGGCAGGTTATCACGAATTAAATGAGTTTGAACGTGATGTTATAATCAGCGCACGAGAGATGGGACACAGCATCTCCGAGGTAGCGATGAGTTCGACATCGCTGCGGCCGGAAATAGATCCTGCAAGAACGGGACCAACGTGACAGAAGTGAAACCCTTCCGCAAATTGCTGCGGATTTCAATGCTGGGCCATCAACAAGTATCAGCGTGCGAACCTTTCAACGAAACATCATCGATACGGTCTTTCGGAGCCGAAGGCCCACTCGTGTACCCTTGTACACTTGTGTACGACACAAAGCTTTACGCCTCGCCTGGGTCCGTCAACACCGACATTGGACTGTTGATGATTGGGAACATGTTTCCTGGTCTGACGAGTCTCGTTTCCAATTGTATCGAACGGATGAACGTGTACGGGTACGGAGACAACCTCATGAATTCATTGACCCTGCATGTCAGGAGGGGACTGTTCAAGCTGGTGGAGACTCTGTAATGGTATGGGGTGTGTCCAATTGGAGTTACATGAGATCCCTTATACGTCTAGACACGACTCTGACGGGTGACACGCACGTACGCATCCTGACTAATCACCTGCATCGATTCATGTCCATTGTGCATTCCGACGGACTTGGGCAATTCCAGCAGGATAATGCGACACCCCACATGTCCGGCATTGTTACAGAGTGGCTCCAGGAACACTCTTCTGAGTTTAAACACCTTCGCTGGCCACCAAACTCCCCAGACATGAACATTATTGAGCATATCTGGGATGCCTTGCAACGTGCCGTTCAGAAGAGATCTCCACACCCTCGTGCTCTTACGGATTTATGGACAGCCCTCCAGGATGCATGGTGACAGTTCCCTCCAGCACTACTTCAGACATTTGTCGAGTCCATGCCACGTCGTGTTGCGGTTCTTCTGCGTGCTCTTGGTGGTCCCACACGATATTAGTCAGGTGAACAAGTGTCTTTGACTCTTCAGTGTATATGTACTGTGGAGAGGTACGTGGTTTAACGCATGACTTTTGTATACAGCCTGGCTATAAGGAATCGTGCATAACCACCTCTCCTACCCTGCTAAATGATGACATTTTCTTGAACCAAGGAACTTGAACCATCTAACCCAGTGTCAGTTGCTGACTCTCATGGTGCCTCAAAGACATGATCCAACGAGGCACTCTTGTGCTTAATATGAAAAATGTCAAAAGTTTAGGAAAACATAATACACAGACGGAAAAAAAAATCCCAACACCAAGAAAAAATTATTGTAGAGTAATGAAATTTGGACAATGCATTTGTCAAGTTAACATGTTTAATTGATTAAATTTTCAAGATCACAGGTTAATTTAAGCTCAAGAAAATGCATTTCAAATGTGAAATACTGTTAAATTAATAGCCGGTGTAACCTCCAGAATTTTGAATGCAAGCCTGCAAACGTGAATGCATTGTGTCATACAGGTTTCGAATGTCACTTTGTGGTATGGAGTTCCATGCTTGTTGTACTTGTGCTGTCAATACTGGGACGGTCAGTGCTGGCTGTGGATGATGCTGGAGTTGTCGTCCAATGATATCCCATACGTGTTCAATTGGAGACAGATCTGGTGATCTCGCAGGCCAAGGTAACATGTCGACACTCTGTAGAGCACGTTGCGAGACAACAGCGGTATGAGGGCGAGCGTTATCCTGTTGAAAAACTCCCCCTTGAATGCTGTTCATGAATGGCAGCACTACAGAAATTCGAGCTGCAGTTGGTACCACAGTGACACAACGAACTGTTAGAAATCGGTTACTTCAAGGACAGCTCCGAGCCAGGCGCCCTGTAGCGTGCATTCCACTGACTACAAGCCATCGCCGTTTGCGACTCCAGTGGTGTCAAGCCAGAGCTCATTGGAGGACGGAGTGGAGATCTGTTGTGTTTTCTGATGAAAGCAGGTTCTGCCTTGGTGCCAGTGATGGCCGAGTGTTGGTCAGAAGGAGGCCAGGGGAACGCCTGCAACCAAACTGTCTGCGGCCTAGACACACTGGACCTACACCTGGAGTCATGGTCTGGGGAGCAATTTCCTATGACAGCAGGAGCACTCTTGTGGTTATACCAAACACACTGACTGCAAATTTGTACGTCAGTCTGGTAATTCAACCTGTAGTGCTGCCATTCATGAACAGCATTCAAGGGGGAGTTTTTCAACAGGATAACGCTCGCCCTCATACCGCTGTTGTCTCGCAACGTGCTCTACAGAGTGTCGACATGTTACCTTGGCCTGCGAGATCACCAGATCTGTCTCCAATTGAACACGTATGGGATATCATTGGACGACAACTCCAGCATCATCCACAGCCAGCACTGACCGTCCCAGTATTGACAGCACAAGTACAACAAGCATGGAACTCCATACCACAAAGTGACATTCGAAACCTGTATGACACAATGCATTCACGTTTGCAGGCTTGCATTCAAAATTCTGGAGGTTACACCGGCTATTAATTTAACAGTATTTCACATTTGAAATGCATTTTCTTGAGCTTAAATTAACCTGTGATCTTGAAAATTTAATCAATTAAACATGTTAACTTGACAAATGCATTGTCCAAATTTCATTACTCTACAATAATTTTTTCTTGGTGTTGGGATTTTTTTTTCCGTCTGTGTATAAAGTTTTCTCCCGTACGCAAGCGTAACAAATTGTAATGCAGCCACCGCTCGACGTTACCATACTTCTTTTGTCGGAGTCTGTTTTATGCTATATATTTGTCATCTCATAAAACTGACGTCAATTAATGTAAAACATAAATAAAGAATCTGTCACTAAAACGAAGTCGAAGGTGACGAAAATATCCCAGTTGTCGTCAATTCAGCGTGGTATACGGATGAACCTTTTTGCTGATTGGCCTCGCTATGTTATTCAATATACAACTTACAATTTTCCGAAAGTCGCTGAATTTAATACACTAACCGGCGTTCATATTCTTTACACGAGCGTGCAATTCAGTGCACATATTTGAATTTACATCATTATAAACTTGTAGCGGAGATGTGTCTGTGGATTATAGATGTTATTTAAAAAGTGGTTATTTAGGGTTTATTTTAGATTCTTTGTCTGTGTGTGTTTGTTTGTTTGTTAGGGCATCTATGAAAAACTAATTAACAGATTGCGATGAGGTTTCAAAACTTTGAAACTTTAACGTTTGACTTAATATTTAAGTTACGTGTCTCATCGCACCACGCCACCTTTCGCTGGAGGAGGATATTAAAATCTGTTTACATAATTAAACTTTTTAAATTATAACTCACATCACTTAAAAACTAATGAACGGAATTTGTCGTAAATTTCACAGTGTGAAATCTTGGTGTCTGACTTATAATGTGAGATCTACATCATTACGCTACCTCACACGGGGAAAGAGAGGAATTTCAGATCTGTTGAAAACACCGACAAGAAATACGTTTCATGATTACCTTGAATATTCTTTGACTAACGTGATTACAGAATTGTAAATGCACTTTCAACGTGAGAATTCAGTACGGTGTTAATCCGCCACCTGCTGCAATTAGAGCCTCTACACATCTTGGCGTGGAATCTGAGAGAGCCTTGACATACTGCTGCGGAACACACTGCCTCGTGTTTAGTAGGCGCGTCCGTGAAACATCGACAGTGACTGCAGGAGATCCAGAATGAGTAAGCTGCCGACCGACCACACCGAGACATTTTCAATGGGCGAAATGTCAGGCGAACGGGCGGGACAGGGAAGCAGTTGTACGTGTCGTTCTTCGAAGAAAGCTTGCACATTCAAGCCACATGTGGTCGGACATTGTCCTGCTGAAATATTTCTTGCGGAGCTGCCCTGGGCTTTAAAACCTCCTTGATGTGGCGGATGCTGTACAGATAAAACTCAATACCTAGAAGGCGAGACCGCTTGTTATATCCACGTTCGAACTTATTCACATGCTGATATTACACCGTTTGACGTCGACTATGCGTACCGATACTTGTTTGCGCGTTTACACTTTATTTGACGGATCTGTTTGGCCTAACACTGATCTATCTGATCACACAAAAGAGGGCACTGCTGGGCGTAAGTACACGCCATTTCTATGCAATCTTTATCATTTATTATAGCTCCACTGTTCTACACATACTGCGATTTTGGAGTGATTCAGACCATTCTTTTTTGGTGTTGCAGTTTTCACAAACCGTAGTGTATATTTACATTCGTAGGAATGAAGACTTTTCCAGCGCATGGTTGCAACAGCTAGCATAGCCATTATCTTCAGGTCTAAAGAGGACGATGGAGACAGCCGTCGAAATATTATGTTTTTACACTATACGGCAGTACTCTCGTCAATATTTAATTGTATTTGTATTGCTATCAAAAACAGATTATAATTACATTTTTTACTTGAACTCACTTTCAGTTTCACTGGTTCACATACAGACCGTGTTAGTGCGAACGATATCTTATGCAAACTCTAGTTCCAAATAAAGGTATTGGATGGTACTATTAAAAATGTTGCTAGTAAACTAGCCTTTTCAAAGTCTTCTAGCGCATAACTTTTTCTCTTGTGAGAAAACTTGTAATGGTTCTCATGAAATTTCTTCCTAACACCGTCCTGCACAACTTCATCCGTATTCTGCAGTATGCGATAAATATTGTATCCGCAGACAATTTGTATTTCGATATAAATATATTCGATATTTGTATCTAACGATCCAAAGCTGCACTGAACGTGATGGGTGTGGCATATACGTGGCCACTCTCACAGTGCGCTGTGAGTGATGAGTAGCAGCGCAGCAGATCAAAGAGCGGGGGCTGTGGCGATAATGTAGCTGGTGCTATTAAACGTCGCCACTGTTTGGACTCGGCTGCGGAGACGCCAATCAACGTCAGCGTATTTGTTTGTTCGCAGCCATTTCAGACTACTTCACCCGTGACGTAAACAATACTCACAAGTTTGTCTCTCCACGCATGCGACTTCAGAACGTGCTGACAAATGTGTCCGCTATTTCGGTTGTGTGGTTGGCCATAATCTAAATACAAATCATTGACCTCTGGATCTGTGTGTCAAACTTCCTGTCTTCAGATTTTGTACAGCATGGATTCGAAGAAAGTGAAGTAGCGAACGCTTAACTTCATATCTGACATTCGGGACGATGCTGGTTCCATTCCTAGCCGGCCATTTTGTTTTTTGTACTCCTAGTTTTCCCGAAATCACTATAAGTCATACACATGTCAGTTTCAGTTATCCTCATGGCTTCATTTATCCTGACACTAATTCTAGTTGAATGCACGCTCAGTAAGTGCTATAGAGCCCAACGTATTTGCAACTGCCCCCCCCTTTCCCCCTGCGCAAATCCATGTTAGCTTGTTTAGGAGCTTTATGGCTCAATTTCCTGGAGATACGGCGTTGGTTAAATTAAAAAGAGCAATGAGAGTGGCCCCTAAATATTTTGATAAGCCCTGATACCCTCACAGATCACATGTAGCCTTTTAAATTTCCCATTATTATCATGCAGGTGAAATACTGTGAGTTTGGCTGTATTTGAATTTGATTGAAGTAGTTTTTCTCTGTGGTAAGGTCATGTGTCTACGCTCTCGCAGTGTCTGAATCCTCTGCTCTAGTACACTTATGCTGCATTAACTTCATGGAGCTATTTTCTGGCGTGTCATGACTGTACTGAGTAAACATAATTGGGGCCAGAAGTGATCCTTGAGGTACGCCGTTATGCCGAGTTCTCCATCTAATAGCTTTTCCATTCAGAAATTCTGTAACGCGCCTATAAAAAGGCACGTTATTCAACAAGACTGCTAGCTTCTAATAGGGGATAATCTTTCAAACTTGAACACCTGTCATTCTCTCCACAATGTGTAATACGCTGTTGCAAGAGACATAGAAGCCGCAGTTGATTTAAGCTGACTGAAATCAAGATAGGACTAATGTTGTTAATTGCTAACCACAGCAACTTCATTTTTTTCTGAAGCCTGCCCCCTTCCCCTCCCGCGCAGGTGTGACGATGTCTAATTGTCCCTTTGTATGCGATTTACGATAGTAATTTTTAGCAGGATGCTAGTCCCAAGGAATTGAGAGAACCTCTCTCACGTCGTTTTCTTGTTTCAAAATTGAACTTATTTTTACCTGTCTCAATAACTTCGGTGATACTCAGATTTAGTGACGTGTTCAAGGCAAACTTGAACTGCTCAAAACACAAATATGATTAAATATGATCTCCATTTCCTTGAGAAATAAATTTACCCGCTTTTGTTACGTACTTTAATTTGATCCGATTGTAACAGACCTGCTGCTTGATAAATTTTCTGCGTTTCAACCATTTTAAATGAAATTTTGTTATGAGATATGTCTAATACAAATGAAGCTAATTACATGATAGTTACATCAATTAAATGTTACAGTTTTACACCAACTCGGATGAGCTTTATCTGACATAGTGAAATTTTACATTTATAAGTTTCTTGTCAAGTTTAATTTTAGTTTTTAAAGCGCTGTTTAAAATATTAGTTAAATGTATGTTTAGTATAGATATTACAGCTGAAATATTTGCGTAATAATACGTAACAGGAAATTATAGTTGGATTTGCAAGTGAACTTAACAGTATTAGGGGTGCTTCACGTATAAATGTTCTCTGAACGAAAAACCTTACAAACAAATGCATACACGACCAATGTGAGAACATTACGGGGCTAAAGGGTCTATGTCACCTGTTATTTTCCACTGGTAATCTGTTCTTTGCTTTATACATCATCATATCAGGAGTATAGCTGGGGATCGTATAGTATATGCAGAAAGCAATTAAGGTCTTTTTTGTTGTTGTTGTTTAGACGCGAGTGTTCTGAGAAACGCAGTTGGACGTGATGGCGACCTTATAATTAGCTTGCAACTGAGTCACAGCACCTGCCGCTGACGGACGCAACCGAAAAATAGACTCTGCACCTGGCTGGCTGAGCAGTCAGTCTCCAGAGTGGTCACTGGCCGGAGCGAGACTCGCTTCGTACTTTGGAACAGAGTCCGCAGGACAGACAGTGAAAATTGCCAGAAATTCAGCTTCAGAAAGACAGAGTAAATCAATAGGCACGATCTGTAACACACCCTACGATCCATCGAGCTCTTGTCTTAAACTGGAGGTAACCTGTAGTATCAAACTTGCGGTTGTCAGAGGTAGGCAAACTCCAGGAGGGCAGGGGCTAATTATTACAAGGCGATTGTTGCAGGAGTAAGACACTGAGCCATCAACTCGTGAGAGTCAATTCAGGTCCGGTGCATTTAAGCCCCATGACTCCTCAAACTTGAGACATGTTCCAATAGAGGAAGTTAGAAATTCGGGAACAACAGCAGCCACCTGCTGTCGCTAAACTTAGTGCACAACTCCAGGGTTGTCGGTATCTCCCAGGGTTCGTACTAAGCCAGTAGGGCGACCAGTTTCTTTTCTCCAGTGCCTACAGTTTAGCGTGGGATCCGAACCACGTCCTAGGAACAAAGCAAAACCCATAAAAATTGCTGGCCGTATAGGGATTCGAACCAGAGACCATGAATTTTCCAGGGTAGTGCCTCAGCAACTGAAATGAAACAATGCTCGCATTCGCTGTATTTATTGTAAAGAATTAATTTCACCTGTTCTAAAGTATGTTCTTGTCTCGTGCGATAAATTGTTTATCTGCCTATTCCGTTGGCAGCTAGTAACTGGTAAAGTTCAAACCATTAAAGTATGATTATCTGTTGTTGGATTTTTACACCTTGACTAAAAGCGTGCTTGTTGTGGCCGATATATGTTTGTTGTCAATGAACTAAAATGAAGTCGATCATGGTATTTCTGAAACAACGATTACGAAATTCGTCTGTATTGATTCTGGAAAACTTGGTAAATCGAAATTATCTGTGATTGGAACGAGGATGTAACTCAACACATTGTGTTGTCTACTATCATTGCATGACTGAAATGTTAGCCAAGTTTTAAAAAATTATTTTACCAAACTAATCGATCTACTTCTTAAAACTTCTTCTTCTTCTGGTCCCTATCCGTTCCGGATGCGGCAACCATCTTGGCTGTTTCGTCTCTGCTGGTTGATGCTCGGATTAACTCCGTAGTTGTCTTGGAGGTCCATATTCTCAGATTTTTTAACCAAGAATTTCTTCTTCTACCAGCACTTCTCTTTCCTGATATTTTCCCCTCGAGAACAGATTGCAGGAGTTCATAACTGCTATTATTCCTCATGATGTGGCCAAGGTACTGAAGCTTTCGTGTTTTTATGGTGGTTAGTATTTCCATGTCTTTTTTAATTTTGCGGAGCACTTCAGCATTTGTGGTGTGGTCTGTCCATGGTGTTCTCAATATTCTTCGATATAGCCACATTTCAAAAGCTTCTAGCCTTTTACTAATCGTTTCTGTTACTGTCAACGTTTCAACGCCATACAGGAGGACAGAGAACACATAGCAGCGCAGGAGTAACATCTTCGTGGTAATTGATAAATTACGACTTTTAAAAGGTTATTCATTTTATTGAAAGTAACCCTGGCTTTACCAATGCGTGACTTTATTTCATCAGATGGATCCCATTGGCTGTTTACTGTGGTGCCAAGATACGTATACCTAGATACGCATTCAATGACCTTCTAGATAATCATAATATGGCATTGGGAGTTGTTGTTTTTGCCATTGACCATTACTTTTGTCTTATTTACATCAATGTCAAGTCCGTATTCGTGGCTGCATTGTAATATTCTATCTATAAGATATTGTAAGCTTTCTGACTGTCTGCAAAAATGACTGTGTCATCTGCGTAGCGAATATTGTTTATCCAGTTTCCATTCAACAGCACTCCCATCTCCACATCACTCAACACCTCCCTAAAGATATACTCTGAGTAGATGTTAAATAATAAGGGGGACAGGATACAACCTTTTCTTACACCACAAAGAATTTTTACTTCATCCGTATTTTCTGAAGTCTCACATGAGCAGACTGGTTCCAGTGTAGGTTAACAATAATTCTGAGATCTTTATCATCCAAGCCAATATTTTTTAAAATTTCTATCATTTCCTGATGCTTTACCCTGTCAAAGGCCTTCTGATAATCTTAAAGCTTCGGTAATTTGTAATTATCATCCAGGAGTAGATACGAGGTACACGGATTTGTCTTAACGAGATGTTGAGAAAGAGCTTGTGTTAACAGCTGTGACGAGACACAGCCAGTGTTTATTTTAAGTATGCGCGGTATGGCTGTAACGACGTAAGGAAGAGTTAGTAGAAAGTTATGTCTCATTAACAAGAAACTGACGTTGATGCTACCGTCGTACGACCATTCATTGCTAATGTAATATAGTAGACGTAGAGAAGATGGTGGACTGTGACGTCCATAAAATAGTCTCTGCGCTTATGAAATGTCGACACAGCCATAATAGCAAATGTTATGACTCCCATCCTCCTGTTTAAGGGCAGAGTATTAAACTGTCGGCTCTTGTCAGCCATGGATAAGAACAAAATGAAACTTAGCCTCGGAAAAACTTTGCTCAAGACCATCACCAGAGATCTGACTCCGTTTGTGGCTAGAACTGGGTCCATAATCTACTATGACACACAGTATGGTGGATCAGCGATTACTCTCGGGCTTTGCGTTATGGAATTAGCGACAACAGGTCATCCAGATTTTGGTTTCCCGAAATCACACTAGGAAAATGCCGGAATGTATCCTTCAATAGACTATGTCCTAATTTCTTTCTGTCCCTTGCTCTCCATGCTCTTCCGGCGCTATTGACCTCGACGTCGACGAGGCGTAAAGCACGAAATAAAAAAAGAGAAACAGAGGAAAACAACACAAGTAAAAAAAAAAAAAATTCACTTTTGTCAGTACTGAGATCTCTGCAACGGAATACGTAGCACTGTATGGTAGCTGTCCAGAGTTTGGCAACGCGGCACTTCAAATGTAGGCCATCCTGTTTCTGTCATTCATCAATGCCAATGTATGAGTTAAGCCAACACGTACAGTGGCCTAACCACACTGAGTTGAGATAGTGGAGCTATTCCTGGCGCTACTTAAACTCACTGGGCCAAGAATCGTTCATTGAAATATAACCTAACTTTAGTTTTAAAATGCCGCAACAAATACGCTTGATGCTAGCACATGTAATAGACAATGCAGTAACCTTTAACGAAACGCATCATCTACAGATCCAAAGTATAGGTTTCCAAAGAGGGTGTCGGGATGCGAGGTAGCTTCGCTGTCCGTGTGGAAGATACCCTAGCTGTACACTGTCGGAAGTCCTGTGTCTCCTTCACAGCCTCTTAATGTTGAAGACCTTGATTCTAACATCACATACTTAGTGAGTTTCCTCTCAGATATGTTTGTTAGAACTGAGAAGTAGTCATTTACCTCTTTAATAATAAAATTGAGTCAGGGAATTGGGGAGGGGTGGAGGAATTTTTCTTTTGGCGGAAGAAGATCGTGGTATGAGAAGCTTTTGAGCATCAGAGCGCTATAGACTTGAGTTCAATTCAGCATTGCATTTTTTTATGGCATAGTGCGGTATTTTATTACCACGAGCGAGGCAACTATTTGTGAAAATTATTTGAACTTAGAATTTTATGTTCAAGGTTTTGGACTGCTTTGTAGTTTAGACCTTTTAAATCGATGCAGTTGCAATGTAGTTAAAAATTTTCCACTGAAAATTACAATAAATTCTGTTTGTAATCGCTGCATGGATGATTAAAACCTAGTAATCAGTTCGGTATCCTGCTTCCGAAATATTGACCATCGTTTTTGTTTAGTCGTCCTTACTTATCTGCTGGGTTACAGTAATTCATAATCGTAGTAAGATTAGAAACGGCGTAGAAAAATGACTCACATAGTGAAGCTCTTTCAGCTTTGTAAAAAGGATCACAGGTGAATGTTTTCATTTCGTTATTTAGGCCGTAGAGGGAAATTAGAGCACAGAGTTTCACCTGCCTCTACGCTCCAAATGATGGCAGTAATGACTGTCGTTGCAAAAGAAGCCTTTGCGGTGCACCAAAGTTTTGCTGACGAGTTTTTCCTCCTAGCATGTCTAATTAATCAACCTGCTTCACGGCTGATTATGCCTGAATTTTTAACTCTCCTGGCCTGAAGACACGTAGCCGACGTATCAGTTGACAGCGAGTATCTCCCGGTTAATTGTCCGCTACGTGTTCAACCACGCAGCAGCGCCAGAAAATGGAAGAATAACAGTCGCTCTGTCTGCTTTCAAATTCGTGCCACAGCCTGTATAGGTGGAGGGAATTTTAATGCGCTGAGGGATGGGATGGAGGTAGCCTACGTAACGTAGTCAGGCGCCTGGCGTGTCAACAGTCGGTTTGACCGCCGGTGGTAGAACGCAGTTCAACTCAGATGATCACAGCGACAATATGCTTCGAATTTATACGTATTTCCCTGCATTGCATTCAAGTACGTGAGAAACTTATTTCAATGTTGTGAACCCATTATTTATCAGACTATTTTCTTTTATAATAACCAAGCAATTCATCACCTTAAAATAATTAAAGTCTCCTTACGAAAATTATTTTTAAGGAAACAGAGCCAACTAAAAGAGACTGATAAGTGTGCAATTAATGTTTGTTCCTGAGATTCGGAAGGACGCGTGGTCGACCATCGAGATTTTTTTTTTTTTTTTAAGTGGTTTCTCAAAATTACTCCAGACGAATTTACAGTTAGTTCAAAGGTCAGTGACCGATTTGCATCCCGTTCCTTTCCCCAATCGTCTCCCAGATCAAAGTGGTATAATTATTTCTGAATATGTGAGTAATTATGGAATTTTGTATCCGTGTATTACTCGAAAACCCGAATTGAGTGAAAACATTCTGACGCGTCATTTCCTTTGGATCTCCGTCCTGGTAATTATACATTTCGGCTTCCTGTGGTTTGGGAAATTATTCCAGGTTAATAAGCCCAGGATTTTTTTTTTTTTTTTTTGAAGTCTTTGCTCACAATTTTCTTATGGCCCCAATAACAACGAATTATAAAGCTCTCATTTTTATGTTTCAAAGAAATGCTCATAAAGTAGCCAGAATAGTGATTGATGCTTGTTAATGCTCCTAGCAGTGAAGAAACGTGGCCAAACAATCGTCTTTTACTGGCGAGATACTACAAAAGGCTCTCACCGATTGAATATCCGCTTGAGAAACGACTGACCCTGGCCAGAATAAACTCGTGACCTTCTGCTCGGAAACGAGTAAACATGTAATCTGAGTCGTGAAGCGTAGCAGTAACTACAACTGTGCTGCTTACTGCCAGAGGGTAATGAATTAAAATCATGCTTGTCTTCAGGGAGCGTAGAGAATGCTATTTGCTATTTCTGCATGACTAACTAACAAGTCAAGCAGCTCTTCAGTCAAAGCCTGCGTCACTAGTATTTGTGTGAGCTATATAGGTACATAACGTGATAATGGTGAACTCTTGTTACGTGAAATTACTCAATTGGTGATGTGATAAAGCAGCTGAGTTGGGAGTCACTGCATCAGTGGGGTGATGGCTATGTATTTTGCATACGTTTTCTATGATCTCTGAATAGACGTTGGACAAAGAATTAGGAGTAATTTGTATCAGTCAAGAGATTACACATGATTTCAGACATAATGAAGTTGGCAGGTTTTGTTTCTAGGTAATGAAGGCAGTGGCTGGAATAAGTTATCGACAGACGTTCTGAATAATTTATCTGAAAGAATGAAAGAATTTAATTCGAAAATTTACTTAGGTATGTAATAGTAAATTGCAATGGCGGCGTAGGCTCCAGCGCAAATAGTAATGATGATAATACTTATAACTGGCTTACACTACATGGCGAGGATACCGCCGTATGCTGTGAAAGTCAGGGGACTAACTGCTCTGATGTGCCTCCATATTAAAGTGGATGCTGACGTCTTTGGCGGTGGCGGGTGCATAGTTTCGGGTCTGTGGCCGGCGTGTTGGCAAGTTGTCCTCGTCGCCGCATTGTTGCCCGCGAAGTTGACTCTTCAGTGGTCTTTGATGTGGCTGCAAGCGTGGAGACACGACCGCCAATCTTAGCTCCACGAAATTGTCTGCAAAGTCGACCGCTGAACTTCCTATGAGGTTTAAGTTGCCTGCTACTTGTTGAGACGTAATATTTTTCGTAGCTATGTCTATACCAATCAGTGTAGTACCGGTATAAAAGTTTCCAGAACATGGAAGTTAAATTTTTATGTAAAACCTTTTAGTTGATGGAGAAAACGCAGAAATAAATTTTACTGTAGACAAACTGCTTTATTACGACTGAAATTCTAGTTTTGTACAGACACGAACTAAAGACTACATTTCGGAGTGATCAACTTGGTTATTGCCTTCTTATGACAATTGTTAGTTCGTTTAAATGCATTTGTTTAGAACTGTGTTTTAAGATTTGGAATGAACTGGATACTGCAAAGGACTGAAGGGAAATCAGGTGTGATCGACGTTAAGCAGGCATTCTGTCATTCACCTGAATTGCTTTCCTATCTGGAATGCGTAGCGAGTGTATGCGATTTCCAGGCCATAATTTTAAGCGCAGGGCCACCTTATTTTGTTTGTTAACAAATTCTCTTCTGTTTGTAGACCTTGCTTTTCTTAAGAAGTGATCACCCAGTGAAAACGATTAACGCTAACAGTAAGACATAGTGAATTAGACGTGAAAGTTTTGTGCATATGTGATATGTTCATTCAGCGTCCCAAATAAAAAATATTCCTGATTTTTTACTCTTTCTGTCTACGAATGTGAGCTGGTAGATAAAGCGAGTTGAGTATCGTTTGTCTGCTATGGTAAGTGACTGCTGAATAAGATGTCAGCAAGGGGGAGGATGTGTGTGTCCCACTTCTTCGTATTTTTCTTCCATGGTTTCCCTAAATGAACTCCGGGATGGTCCTTACAAAAGCCAAGGCTGAATTCCTTCCCGTTCTTTGCCCGCATCTTTTCACACCTCTGATGGTTTCGACGTCAAAGACATGATAGCTGCTCGCAGCAGGTACCCTCTCTTGCATATTTCCGAATATTACCCATTATAACTCTGAGACCTAGAATACGGTTTCGTGATAGTTGGCAGTACTGATTCTACTTCAACTTTGCCACTTCAGAGGTACAGCCCAGGGCCGGCGTTAGGGGGGTGGAGGGTGGGGGTAAGCGGGCCAAATGCACCCAGGCCCGCCGCGCCGGCTGATGGGGGACCCAATCACCGGCTGCAGGGCCCCCCAGGCCTCGAAGCCAAGATTCCGCCCATTGCCCACCCGGCCAGTTTGTAGATCTTTTTTTTTTTTTAAACTTATAATGTCTTAGCTGGTTGTTAGTAGCGTTGTAGTAAAGTTTGAACGTCCCCATCAATTTTTTGTATTTTTTTAATAACCCTACAACAGATGGCGATACCATTACAGTCTACCAAAATGGTGTCTGACACAAATATCAGAGATATACCATTTATTTCCCCACTGCGGAACGAATTGCATTAATTTACATCGACCTTCGCCTGCTAAAGGTGTATCGGGAAGATACAGTGAATGCCAGCATAGTGAAGTGGTGGATAGTGCGTTTCAACAGTAAATAGCACGACAAAACCCACCAGTTAAGGCGTCACCGCACGGGACATGGGAGATACAACGGGACCAGGTTCCAGAGTACTGGTTTTTCTACGGTTTTCCGCAATCATTTAAGTGAAGTCCGGAACGGTCTACGACCTCCGCCTCATAAACTGTAAATTTCGCAAACAAAACTAATCATTCAGAACATAGTGTAACAGGCCTCAAACCTAAACTTAAATGGAATGGTATTTTATGAAGCACTTATAGTAAGCTAGAGTTTGGTTGAATATGATCTTGTATGTTTGTTTTTCAATATACTGTAAATTAGTGTAAATAGACTTTGTTTTTTTGAAAATAAATTATTTAGAGGCCATTTAATATGTTTAAGAACAGAATTATGCAAGATAATTACTTAAATGTTTGTAATTCCAAGTATTAAGGCAAGTTACGATGTCTAAAGCACAATTTGCTACAGTTTAAAATGATTTCTGTGAATAATTTTGTGTTTAAGTATCTTTAATTTCCATTTCTGACCATTTTGTATTGATTGTAAATGATTATGTATTAACTCTGATTGTTTTTAATATGTTTCAATTGTTTAAGTATTGTTAATGCTCGAAAAATATCTGTCGGAATCCTTTGAAGTGCTCTAGAAATTTCGATGAAGCTTATATAAAGCAAACATTCGAGACAGAGAAACAGTTTTCACCGACTGAATTGACGACGGCCAAGGACTGTATTGTCTGTGGAAGAAGTGTTGTATACAATCGCTGGATTGTTTGTATGCATGCAAACAGTATCTTTGACGTCGTGTTTATGAAAATAAAAGCAAGTTTACAGTGAACTGTGTGGTGGACTGGTTATTTATCATATAATTAAACCACGAACAATCTAATAATAGGTTACACGTTTCACAAATAGATGGCGTTTTTTCCAGTAGGCTAGGGCTCGTGGTAGATATAGAAGTCGTGGGTACAAGAAATTCGGCCACTGGGCTATAAACCATACCAGTGGGGGAAAAAAGCGTAGAAAACGACGGCACTCTAGCCGTCGCTGCTCAGCTGCCACAGTTCACAATAGTGCCTGCCTCGATCAGCTCATCGAAACGGACAGTCGGATAACGATCGGGGAATTATGAGCACGGTTAAATATTGACTGTAATGAATTGGAAACAATGCTGAGGAAACTTTGTTCCAAGATGGTCCCTCGGATGCTTGCACAGGATCAGAGAAACCACTGAATAGAAGTCTGTCAGGAGCTATTGCACCACCTAATAGTCCCAACATTGCACCTTTACACTTCCGTCTCTTTGGATCTATGAAATGGGCTATGTGGCCACCATTTTCCAGACATTGATGCTGTCTTTACAGCTCCAAAGAAGGGGCTTATCGTTGCTAGTTCAGACATTTACTAGTTCAGCATAGATGCTTGCAGACGTGTATAACGAATGGTGGTTGTTATTGGGTAAAACAGCAGTACTTGAAATCGTGCCCTGTTTCATTTTGACATTATTCTCTTTGTCTCTGTTGTAGTTTCCCCGCGATAATGCATGGATTGATGAATGTATGTATGTTTGCTTGGGCCAACTGGGACCACGTTAAGCCTTTGTTTGGCTTGAATTTGCTGTGGATGTGTACACGTCAGTGTTACAACTATGATTGTTAGCCCTAGGTGGGACCTACAGTTTGACGTGGAATCCGAACCACGGAAGCGTTCTGGCGTACTTTACATTACACAGCAAGCTGTGCCAGAGGTCAGGTTAAGGGCTTATGAAAATCCCCAATGAGACAGGGATTCGAACCGGGGACCTTTCGATCTCCAGTCATATGCCTTATCCACTGAGCCACCAGACCACTCACATGGATAGATATTAGTGGAAGGATTAGGAATTTTGCATGGAGGGAAAGAGATGACCATAATCATAAGCTTGCACTCTAATTCAGGACAAAGGGAGTGTGAAAATTTTCTTTTGCAGGTACGGGAGTCAGGGGTGGAATAAATTACCAAGGTAAATAATGGAAAGTTTACCAAAAACACTGAGGGAGTTTAAAGTTACAAATCGTAAAGGGCAGGCCTAAGTAGCTAGAGAGAAAAAATAAAAAATAGTACATATGAAGGTGGAGGTGGAGCGTGTGTGGTTCATCGCAACTACTGTTATTCTGTTTGTAGTTTGTGTACCACCTGAATGTAGTGACCACGGCAACATTGCTCTACTCTTTTGAATCTAAAATGGTTTCCAGTTCCGTTAAATTTCGTGCAGACATATTAGTTTTATCAACAAGAGCTTTGTTGATGTTGGAGCACTTTACTAAGTCATGTGGTTCAAGGCCGTCTTCCTTGAGCGAAGTCTTGTAGCTACCGCTTTCACTGGTACCATCACAGAGTCTCATACATGCAGTAGTGTGACGTGACAAAGGTCACGATGTCTGTCAGCAGCAGTCTGTAGGAGTCATTTACTCGGCTTGTCGTTACAGAAGTTCCCGGCGAGCTGATAGTTCAAGTTCCAAAGTTTTAATTCCCCTTGAGGCGTCATAGAATTGTTGCGTTGACACACCGCTATTACAGCTACACAGACCTCTTTTATAAGTTTTAATTCCTGGAAGCATACCTAGGACTCAGGCCAGAACTACAGGTCTTAATGTGTTAAATCCTTTCTCGACCAGATCAATAACAGCTTTCCGCGCGCCATAATACGCTTCGATTTCGTGCGGCTTCAACATTCAAAGGACCAGTTGTTATGTGTTTCTGCTCTCTCTCTTCCCTGATTCTGGGCAGTTTGGCAGTTGGAGCGTTAGGAGGATTTAGAATCCCTGGCAAGCCATCCGTCTCTCTCGATCACCACAGTGCTGACATCTATGCGTGTGGCTTTCCCTTGCGCACAATGCGCCATTTGTCATTGCTTAACGAATCTCGCATCCAATCTGTTACAAAAACTTTGTAAATTCCTGATTTTAATAGGGACAGATGATTATGCTTCATTGTGATTTCATATTTCATATTAGATCTTCACCTTATAATTTTTACATGCCTATAATATATAAAATACATGGTTTTTCCCTTTCTTAAACTGCGAGGACTATAAACGCCACAGTATATTTATAGAATTTGTGGTGTAAGCCCCATTTCCGTATATAAAATTAGCTGTTACCCCAAACTCCGTTCGCGTGAGTTGTTTTTTCTTGTAAGTATCCTGGCTACGAGAAACGATTTACCTTTCAATAGACACTAATAATTTAGGCATACTTTTATCTTAATTTTTCAGCTTTTCGACGTTGCATCAAAATGAAATATATCCTGTTTTTCTCTTGGACCAGGTACAGTACAGTGTTCGTAGCCCCATTAAAATCCGATGAGCAGTTTTTGTGTGAAACGCAACCATCGAAATAAACGGCAGACGAACACAGCATTTCTATGCTGCATCAAGATAAAATATACCTCGTTTTAGCTCTGGGACCCTGAGCTGTATAACGTTTCGAACCCTATGCATATCCGTCCAGTTATTTTTGCTTTTCGCAATCAAAGTTATTACAGGAAATTAAAAATAAGTCTAGGTGGATGAGCAATTTCGCTCTGAACTGACAGTAGCGAGAATGAGGGGTTAAATCCTCTCCAGACATTTTTATTTCGGTTTTCCATGGTTTCCCAAAATTACTCCAGGATAATGCCGCGGTGGTTCCTTAAAGAAACCATGGCCGAATTACTTCCTGTTGTGGATCCTCAAAACCTCTCCTTTTGGCTGAAAAGGATCCATGTGACTCTACAAAAGCCGGTATCTCGGACTATTCCCGGGGGAATGAAACTTTAAAAAGTCATGGAGCTCTAACCTGGCAATAAGGAGGACATGGGTTCAAATTCCGTCGTGCCATCCTGATTTCATGGTTTCCCGAAGTCCCTCCAGGCGAATGCCGGGAAGGTTCCTTCGAAAGGCTATGGGTGAACTTCCCGTTACTTATCCCCTTAAGTTAGCAGACTGAAAAGGAAAAAATTCTTTACAATCCGACCCCTTTTGGGAGGAGAGGCATTCTGATGCCTGTACCCAGTGATGCCGTAGTCTAACCCGGGCTTCACAAAGTTTTCCTTTTTTTTTTAGGGCCTGGCGCCGTCGAACTGCTCGTCTAACTCGATGAATGAAATCTTCATGTAAAAAACCAAGTTACTGGTACATTAATTTAATAGATGTATCATATGAGTTGGAATTTGTGTAAATAATTAATAATACTTTTTATTTTCCACCTTACGCTTTTTAACACATTTCTCGAAACATCTTCAGCGTGAAATTGGTGCAGTTTGTTAGTATAAAATACAATAGTCATTATTTTTATTTACATGTGTTTCTATTTTATATATGTTCCATCTCAGATTCAGGGTTTGCTCTGTCGTGTAGTTTTGAACTGGAACGTGTTTGTATTTTTCCATTTTTCTCTTCAATATGTTTTTCAACAACGCTACAACACACTTGACCGAATTACCCAGTATTACCTGCAGGTCTTGTGATATTTGCATGTTAAAGTTGTACCACTGCGCCACGCTGTATGTTTCACTGTTATATCGAATGTATGAAACTTAAGCAAAAGATTGAAGAAACATATAAGAGAAATTTGAAAAAAATTAAAACACGTTCTAGTTCACATCTATTCAACATATCAAACGCTGATGCTGAAATAGAAACACATATGAATTGTACTTACTATTTTTTTATATTTAAATGTACATTACAAATTCCACCAGTGTCACTAAGATAATCGTTGAAGATGCTCCGAAAAATGGGATGAAATGCGTACTTTGCAAAATGAAAAGTAACAAAAATCCAATTGCATTACCGTGTTATTGATTTTTTGTACAAAACTAATTTACAATTGAGGAAATGACCCGCAACACCTAGTTGCTACTGAAGTTATTTAAAGTTCCCCGTTCATAACTTGTTCCTCTTAATCAGAATTACTTTTTTGCCCTTATTCATTAATTATTAATCGCTTAGACCATAAACGTTGATGTTTCTCAGCTGATTAGCAATGTTGTAAGAACAGTAGCGCGAGTTACAAATGCGACATGTGCGTTCCACATGCTGCTTGGCTGTAAACATGAAACGTTTCAGACCAAAAACAACAACCTATATCATCATAGAAGATAGATTATAAATAACTTGTAAGTAAAGAGAATCGTCACTAGGCCTACTGAGCCTAACAAATAATTTTTGCTTTTAATGTTGGGAAATCGATGGAATATTGGTGGTTGTATGGTTTCCAATGTTTTTCCTGGGATGATGGGTTTTAATTAAGTTAATTTTATCACAACAGTGTATGAAGTTTGTTACTCTCCTTACTGCGAAATTTGAAACAGGATGTAATATAACTCCTGATCAGGCAGCGGGAATTATATCGCTGATTATATTAATGAACATAGCTTGAAGATTGTAGTTTGTGGTCAGTTCGTGGTTTTTATTACCACTACTTGAATGCTTAAAATATATCAGCGAAATAGTCCCTGGTTAAATGATTACTCGACGATTAACTTAAATCCATGTGTATTCACAGATGACGATAAAGTGCATGCTTTTACAAAGTTGACCAAGGCAGAGACCAACAAAAAACTACTTGACAGATTGCTGCTCTCTCAGCACTCTCAAAATTCATCCACCAATTTCTCAAAATCAACCAAACTGACAGTCAATCGGCTCGTGGTGTAACTACCACTCTTCCAGGAAATCTTCAATAACTGAAAAGCAAAGCTAACGATGCATTATTGCTAAAGATTTGTGAATGAAAACACCGTCCGTTAACAACTATTTTTTAATCCATATAAATGTTTTGCCCTAATGAAATTGGGCATCGTCAGTGAATGTACATGTACATAGATGGTATTGTTACGAAATTTTCATTATATGTTTTTTTTTTAATAACACCATGTATATCACTAACGATGCCTTCTTCCATAAGGCCGAAACGCGTATGAGCTTAAATCAGTTAAAAGCAACTGTTAACAGACGGTGTTTTCATTTACAAATCTTTGACAAACAACCGCAAAAGGATGACCAATAACCAATATACGCTGTGGTTAAAATTACCGTGTATAACAATCTGTTTCTACTTTAACTAGTAACTGTGCAGCAAAGCTTTCATACATTAATGAAAATGATCTAAAGCTTTTTTTTTATTAATAAGCAGTTTGTAATGCCTGAAAGTAAATCGAAATATGGTAGCTATCGCTGGCGTGCCAGATAATAATTTTAACTGAAATATTCAATATTAAAAACTCTTAATAATCATTACATCTACTCGTACGTTCACAATTATTTTATATCACATTCATATACCCCATCATTTAAAATCGAATAGTCCTTTCTTAATTTCAACCGACGAAATCGTCCTCCTTACGTGCATAAAATTAATTAATTAAAGGATGGATTAATCGAGGGTTCCAACGTCGGTCAAGAAATTAAAGATTTCCTCCTTACGTCCATATAAACGTACTTGTACTATTCGGTTTGCGAACTGCCTGCTATGTTTTGTTTCCCGCTGTCTTCCAGTAACGTCGCATTGCGTTTGTTCGCTGGTATGCATTACTATCCACTCCACCTGCGTAATTAAGGTCCTGCAGATGCTTTTTTTTTCCCCCTTGATGTGAGTGATTGCGTGTGTGATGAGTAAATTTAGGTAGTTCGCCTGCGCGATGAAGCTTATTTCTGTATGCACTCTTGTTTTCTAATTAGTACTGTCGATACACGGCAGATTGAACTTGATGTCGGCAGAAATTCTGCCATCCCATATTCTGAGCGATATTGAAGCTCTAATTTTTTTATTTAATGTTGCTCTTTCTCCTACACGTTGTTTGGAATAATGTATAAATTTTCCCTTTTTGCTACAAGTGTCGAAACATACTTCTTTTTGCTATGAATTAATTAAAACGTTCACACAATATCTTCGTTTTTTAACCTTAGAATCGTGAGAACAATCATTGCACTGAATTGTGTTTTTTTTTTAATGAAATACACTTTCTTTATAACAAGAGAAGATATTCTTGTTGAACTCCTTATGCCATTTATTGTAATAAAAGTTTCCTGTCTGACATTATAGCCTATAATAACTTGCTAATCGGGTTAATTAAACCTTGCCGTTGAATCATTGATTAAAAGTTAAATCGGTTGCCTGTTAATTGATACTTTCACGAAAGTATTCTTCTTATTTACTGAAATTTGTCGTGATGTAACAGGATACAACTTTACTGCAGATACGAATCAATGAAATATATACGAGTTCGGTTAGTAATTAGTCCACTGAATTTTCATGTAGGCTCGGAAAAGACTCCAAAGCACAATGGAACATAAACATTTAACATAGAAGCATAACTGGTCATCATAATTATTACAAATTAAAGTGATTCAACCGACTAGCAGATTATAACAGGGTAGCTACAGACGAGTATTGCAAATGAGCTAGGCAGAGTAGCTTCGTATGCCGCATCGTTAGAGAAATCTTTTGGAATGGAACAATCCTGAACTCTTTTTAAGAGTTCTGTATATTCTTCGAAATTATCTGAGTACAACATTATTAAAATTTTATATTCGTATCAATTAATGTAGGCTAAAATGTAACGCAAACTCTCTGCATTTAGAAAAGACGAACAAATATTGAGGCATCAAACCGAGATTCACGTGTAAACACTAGAGAAGTTTAGACCAGCGCCCCAGATGTCCACATTCGGAGCGAGAATCGAGTCTCTCTTACCACCGAGCATTTACATTTAAAGGTTTGATATGCGTTCGCTCCAAAACTGTCGGGAAAACCGTGTGTGTAAACGGGTCTATTGACCGCGGCATTCAATTCACGCAGTGTCGTTCGTGTGTTGTGCAACCTCCCCGAAAAGATCTTCCTTTGAAAAAAATCCTTTTATTTGTTTATCTTCTGGTTGGTTGCTTTTCAATACTTTACCTTCCTTCGTACCTCTTTTCTTCTTTCTGTTTCTACGTACTTTTCTTCCCATAACTGAAGTAAATTTCACCAGCAATATCAATATTTGTTTTCCAAAATAAAGTGCTCGTTAGTTAGCATTATTGAATATGCCTTTCTTATTCAAGCGTGGTTCAGAATGTACTATCCTTTATAATTCATACTAAATGAATAGCGCAATTGTTGGTACGAACTTCATTTTTTCCCCCTTATTAGTAGTGCGCAACATACACTTTACACCCCACATTTAATTCAATACATTTACATTAGACCATAAAAAATTAACTGCTTGCTACATTGTTTATACAAATTCTTACAGCATTTATCTGTCTCCCCACAGTTGGCACACTCGCATCTGCTCATGCTTCGTTAGTTTCCGTGATTCAGTAGGCGTAGCCGGCTACTTTTCTTTTTCCTGTTGGAGGTAATACAGTACGTAAGGAACTGTCGATACACCGTAACCATAAATTTCACGACTTCATTCCGCGTTGAAACCTTTATAATTCTCATTGGGTAGCTAGTTTCACATGACACCCCGGAAACCAACAAACATCTTCCTTTTTTATATCATTTGGACACATTTCGTACGGCACTTGTACATCTGCATCTTGGTAGCAAATGACTTTTGGCATGTAGGTGAAAGGTACTGTACTAATGGCCATATATTTTCTGTTTTTCCTAGTGGTAATAGATAGTTTTACTCTCAGAGGAGATCGTTTACTTGGTGGTGAGCATTCATTTACTCCCACACGTTTGTGAATAGCAGAATTTCGTATGTAAGCGTACGTGTGTTGAATCAGGATAGTGTGTGTGACTATTGTCTTACTAACGCGGCCTATATTTTAAGTTGCATTATGGTTGAAAAAAAAAAGCGTTAACTGGTCTTGAATGTTATACACCAGGTGCACAGACCTCCATCTTAAACCGTTTAGGTCAGTTAACACATTGCCAACGGTGAAAAAAACTGTAACTTATTTTCGCCATACGTAGGGTGAAATCAAGACAAATATTTCGACTGCGAGACGTAGAATAGCTTTAAATGGATACTGATTTGTGGGAAAGCTTTTCTATATACGTTATTCTACACCTGGTATCATTTAAAAAAATTAATTTAATTGTAATGCAGTTCATGCTCCGGTGGCAATTTTCCTACACGCCCATCATTTCCCCCCCCCCATTTCTTGTGCCCTCCTACATTTGCCCCGTAAAAATTTCAACTTTAAATTCTTTCAAAGTTTTTGGTAAATTATTCATAATTTCTCTTGGTAACTTATTCCAATCCCTGACACCTTTACCTAAAAAATAGAATCTTCCTACGCCCTTGTGCCTGAAATCGAGTGCCAGCTTGTGGTCGTGGTCATCTTTTCCCTTCCAAACATAATTCTTACACCAATATCTTTCCATGCCTCATCACCAATATACGCCTTGTGCACTCATATAAACCTTTTCTGACTTCCAATGAATCCCATTCCAGCTGTTTTATCATATCTGTTACTGATTACGTTCTGCGGTAATTTCCAGAAACAAATCTAGCAGCCCTTTACTGCACCCTCTCCAATTCCTGTATTTGATACTCAAAATGCGGGTCCCATTTATTAAATGTAATGCCAAGAACTTTACATTTCAAGTCTTCAACAAGCAGTTTTTTCCCCACCTTATAATCATAATCAACCATTAGTTTTTTGTTTGTGTATCTAATAAGCTGACTCTTCTTTGCATTTATCTAAGTCCCATGTTTACCAGCCCAACTAGATATACTGTCCAGATCGCTCTGCAGCTGTTTACACTCCTCTGTCGTTTTGCCCCTTTTATGTAGCATTATGTCATCTACAAACAATCTAATTTCCGATAGTAAACCATCAACACAATAGTTCATTGGAATAATGAATAACAATGGTCCCAATACGCTACCCTGTGGCACTCCCATTTTTACTTCCACTTCTTTTGATACATCATTTCCTACCGTAACTTTTTGTTTTCTACCTTTTAAAAATTCTTCTACCCAGCAAATCACTTTCTAATCAATTCCAATAGTTTTACCTTATTTACCATTAGTGGCTCACGCTGTCAAAAGCCTTTGAACGACCTAGCTAGTGGTACACTATCAATTTGACCTCCCTCGTCCATTTCATCCGAAATATCTTGCATATATCCCAACAATTGAGATTCACATGAATATCTTTGCCTAAAGCCATGTTGCCTACTTGGAAACCACTTATGCTCCTCACATATGTTTCTGGTGTGATTTCATATCAATATCTCCATTAATTTACCTACCACTGATGTCAAACTGTCTGGCCTGTAATTTTCGACTCTATTTCTTACCCCTCCTTAATGTACCGGTACTACATACGCACTTTTCCAGTCTTCTGGCAAGCAGCAAGTATGCAGACTTGACTGTATAATGTTCAATATTCCATCAAAATTCCACCTTTAGTATTTTCAACAATCATCCTCAACGAAAACTGGATGCTAATTTCCTAGTACTTTTCTCTTAATTTATCAGTGTTTCGACATCACATCAAAATGGTCTGTAACCTATTTCAGTCCAGGGGCTATGGGCTGTATATTATTCAAAACCCAATCGAAATCTGCCTTTTGTAGTGAATAACCTTTAGCGAAAATGGAAACTAATTTTTATACCCATTTATCTTAAATTTCTCATCTTTCCGACTTCAAACCAACATGAAACAGTTTTTACTTCACTCCCAGGACCATGGACTGTAAATTATTCAAAACCTCTTCAAACTCGAGCAGTAGTTTTTGCGTAAGTCCATTTCATCCAAACAAACAGGCAGATGCAAATTTTAAAAATTGATTCTTAAATCTTAAATGTACAGTATTTATCAGGTTAGAGTCAAATTACATTTGTGGATAAGAGGAAATAGCTTTTTTTGGTGTTGATATGTGAAGGATGAAGTATAACCAGCCGTAAGACTGACAAAGGCCAATTGCTGTTGGCAGCCTCACCGCTGCTCAGTCACGTTCTTAATTTAGTGGCAATCTTTGTGTGTGTGGGTATGTGGCGGCTCTTCTCGGCAGGGAAGAGCCGGCGCAGTGTTTCTTCGGCAGAGTCGCAAGAGAGCGCAGGTGGGCGACGTTTATCTTTCGCCGAGTTGCTCCGCCGGTGGTGTTGATTCAATTGCGGGCGAAGGCGAACGCCGCAAGAGGACCGGCCTTAAAATGTAGTTAGCCGCGCGACCACGCACTCGGCATGTGGAAGAGCAGAGAGAGAAAAATGTCACCCACGGTGTCCAGCCGGCCACCGTTGTTCGTTTTCGCTCACCGGCTAAGAGGTGGCAAATAATAAATTTGCGCCCTCTTTCTCATTGCCGCAACTGTAGGCTTTGAGGTTCTCATCCTCTTTCTTTTTCATCACTTTTCCCAACATATTGGGACGAGCCCCACTAATCGTTGGTATGGTCAAATTTGGAGCTATGGTTTTAGGCCGTATGGCGTTAATGACGTCAAGCATTCTATAGGTACTGCCAGCTCGTATTGAGTACTAATGGGGGAAGTGAAGCGTTGCCATCTGCCTGCCAAACATGTAACTGTGTTCAGTATGTGATAAGGGTATTTGTTGTTTGTAAATAATGTAGAATATGAGGCGGAGATTCGGGACCGTTCCGGTATTCGGCTTGATGGCTGTAGAAAGCCTCCTAATCAGAGGAGGCCTTAGGGGGTGGCGAACAGGGCAATCGCCCAGGGCCTCACTCTTGGAGGGGCCTCGCGCAGCTACCCAAGTTGATTAAAGCTTATGTTAAAAAAATTATTTTATCTTCAGCTGTTAGTGTAACAATAAAGTAAACTTGTTTAATTGTTGGTAAAGTATATATTAATTACTAACTAATCAAAATTTCTTAATTAGATTTATTGACTGTCACATTCGTATAATAGTAGGAGAAATAGCTGATATTGATGGACAAGAACTGTATGAAGAAAACGACGGCGGTATCACAGTGGTGACATAAATAACAGAAAAAAAAAACATTAACTGACTTACTGAAGTGTACCCCACTATCAAATAAGTCTTGAGAATTATTACCACCACACGTAATACAGTTGCGTCCGCAGAAAGAAGTTTTTCATGGTTAAAAAATATTAAAACATATTTGAGGAATTCGATGGCACAAGATTAATTTTCAGCTCTTTCTATTCTTTGAATTGAAAATGAAATAGCTCATTCGTTATTTCATTGTGCTTTTATTAAATATTTTAGTAATATTTTATCCATGATGGATTGGTGGAACTTCCGCGACTGTGATGTCAAATATGGGTTGTAAAAAATACAGCAACCAGTCACAATATGATGTTGTTTATTAAACCATTACCGGTTTCGAGCTATACCTGCTCATCTTCAGATGGTTTGTAAATTTTACATTAACAAATGTAATATACACGAATGTATGGTTGTCCTACATTAACAAAAGAAGTATTTGTTTATTGATCATAAATTAATAAGGTGCGATGAAGTAGATTACAATTTGTTATTACTTACATTTTGCAACTGAATATATCCGAAAGCGAAACTAAAGCACTATAAATGCACATATTTACATACATGTGCTGCACTAGCACTGATGGAGATGGATATGAGCACACTGTGTTTGCAAACACAGTGTGCTCATATCCATCTCCATCAGTGCTAGTGCAGCACATGTATGTAAATATGTGCATTTATAGTGCTTTAGTTTCGCTTTCGGATATATTCAGTTGCAAAATGTAAGTAATAACAAATTGTAATCTACTTCATCGCACCTTATTAATTTATGATCAATAAACAAATACTTCTTTTGTTAATGTAGGACAACCATACATTCGTGTATATTACATTTGTTAATGTAAAATTTACAAACCATCTGAAGATGAGCAGGTATAGCTCGAAACCGGTAATGGTTTAATAAACAACATCATATTGTGACTGGTTGCTGTATTTTTTACAACCCATATAAATATTTTAGTTTCAGGAAAAGGCGCAAACATCATTTTTAAATCCCTGTGCGTATATCTTCCAAGTCCTTAATGTACTCCAGTTTATCCTTAATGATTTGTCATCTTTATTTTTGTTAACTTTTAATAATTCTTCTAATATAATATTTTAAAACTCAAAGATTATTTTTATGATTTTTGAATTTACCATTGATCATCAGAAAGACCTACGATTAATATATTTTGTACAAAGGACAAGGGCCTCGTAAAGATCTGCCGCCCGGGGCCTCGCAGTGACTAAAGCCGACGCTGCTCCTAATAATCGGTCAGGATGGCCTCAGGATGGTCCGTTGTATTTGTCCGATCTGGTGTGCGCCTTGACCGCGCACTCAGCCACACTACCGTGTTTTGAGCTTCTCAAGCGCTGGTTGGTTTTTTGACTAAAATTGTCGGTTCGTAAACACTGTATCCGGACCCTGGTAAGTCATAGCGATAAATCGACACACCGTACAACTGAACCGATTTCGCACTTTGTATCTTGGTCGTGTGCTCCCAAGCTTCCTGTTGTTGTTTGGTAGATCTTTAATTATCCAGACTACTTCAACTTTGTTTTTAACAAACACATATACCTTCAGGTTTGAATCACGCCGTCGTAAGTGATCCTTAAACTTTGTAGAACTGTTGTATGTGGAGGTGAGAAAAATGGAATTGGAGGTGCAGGGAACGTGATTTTCAAACCAGGATGGCTCCAGGAACACTCTACTTATCCTTTATTTTTACCTTTTTCGGTGTGCGAAGTGTGGGGGTGGCCTGGTTAGGTGACTGCGTTGTGCGTTTTGACCCTTAGGGAGCGTCCATAAACTACGTGCTCGGTCTAGGGGGGGGAGGTTTGCTAGATAGTTACGCGCTAGCTACAAGGGGGAATTGGGGGGGGGGGGGGTTCTGAGGCAAGCCACGTATTTTTTCATTCATATTATTTCTCACAGTTAAAATAAGGTACAGAACACTCCCCAGCATGTGGATATTTATTTCATCATTTAATTATTTCCATAAGTATTTTTTTTGTAACTGCTTTACGTCTCTTTTTAACATCGAGCTCTTTGGAGACGGGAAAGGATGGGGGGCAAGGATGGGGGCAAGGAATGGTAAGGAATTTGGCCATGGCCTTTTGAAGGAAGCATCCCGGCATTTGCCTGGAGTGATTTGGGGAAACCATGGAAAAGTAATTTACGATAGTCTGACAAGAGAAATTTGAGTTTTCCGTGGTTTCAAAAATCACTACATGCTAATGCCGGGATGCTTCCTTAAAAGGCCATGGCTGAATTCCTTCGCATTCCTTGCCCCCCCCCCCCCAATCCTTTCCTGTCTCTAAAGACCTCGCTGTTGAGAGACGTAAAGCAGTAAAAAAAAAAAAAAAAAAAAAAAACAAGAGAAAACACTACAAATGTCTTCTGGAATCAACAAGGAAAAAGCTACGTGCCACATGGGGGTAGGTAGTAGAGGCAAAAGCAACGTCGGGCTACGGGGGAGCGGGGGTGGGGGGTGGGGTGGAGGTGGGTTCACGGGATGCTGAAATGAAGCTACGTGGTTTATGGGTTTATGGACGCTCCCTTAACTGGAAATGTGGCTTCACTTAGACTGACTTTAGCGATCACTTCTTCTTCTGTTCTTCCTCTGGGACCCGTCTTGAGTCTTCTTGCAAATTAACCAAGTTAATTATCTTAATCATGTTAAGATCATGACCCTTTGCCTTTAGGAATATTAAATATTGATATATAATAAACATATAGTATGGATGAACTGTAAATTGGTTATAAGTGCAGTTGACGACAATAACGAGGAGTGGATTCCTCACTTCTCCTACTCAACAGACAATCTGAATGTGCAAGATTTAGATGATGGTCAGACAGTTAATGCTGGATGAAGTTGAGATCGCTACGATTAGTCCGAGGGAGGGCGGATAGGCTGTAATCTAGCGGTTCGCTAATCGATGCTGCGCCTAACGTGGCTGGTAATGAAGATAGTAATTTACTGGTTATTCAGGGCCCAAATAGACACTGTTTTGTGTCATAGGAAGGTATTGCTGACATACAACTCAGCATTCCTGAACTGAATAAGATCTCTGGCTGTATTAGCAGCGCGTGTCTGATACTTTCCGCTAGCGTCATGCCAAACTTCCCAAAACTTATAAAAATTCACGTACTATTAAAGACCAAAAACTCTGACAAAAGTATTGGAGAATAGGAAAGATTCACAAGAATCACCTAGATAATTTAATTACTCGTACTCTGATAACAGACGAGGTTTAATTTTTGACTCTGTCACTGGGAATGTGTGTGTCCCTGACTAAGAGAGGAACTTAAGAGAATCAAACCCTACACGAAACATTACCGCTATTTTTTTCCGTCAGTGGACAGACGAAACATATAAATTATCCATAAAGCAGTGATGTGGGTCTTCAGCACCAGCGGAATGAATCTAGATTTTTTTAACAGTATTGTTACGCATTTAAGGCAGAAATGAATGTAGCTTTTAGGAGTATCAAATATTGATATGAATTAGAGGATGAAGAAGCATGATCGGCAATAAATAATTATAATAGGGATATTTTATTAACTAAGGTTAGAGAGATCTTTATCAAAAAATATTAAAACCGTTCCTCCTAAAGTTTTACTAAGACTTCTGGCATTCTGTGTTTGTGAGACAAGAAGAATTACAGCAAAGCATTCACATGTGCAGTTTATAAAATAAGATACTAAAATCCAAACACTAATTACAAATCTGAGGAGAAATAGGACAGCAAAGAAAGCAGAGGCAGCAGATAAAGCAATCTTCCGTTACAACAATCATAAGGGATATATTGGATAATGCATATGCTTAGAAACCAGGAGAAATACAAATGAAGGACTGGAATGAACCTGCGAGAGTAATACGGTTCGTCAAGACAAAGTGGAGTAGATTATAAAAAGTTGTATCTTCAAATGCTCCTAGTTCCGTAGAAACGAAAACAGTTTTATTTTATTTTTATGCCTCCTTTTTTTGCATCTTAACTTCTTTTTACGACAAACTACAGGAGGAACAATGTATTATAAAGGAGAACAATCGCTATAGCCACATTTCTGACAGTGGTGTAACCTAATATGATGCATTCATTTTCTGTTGGTGAAACCTTTATTTTGCAGGTTCAAACTTAGGAATTACCGATTGAATTCCGAAATCAGAATTCTTGCATACGGAATTTGAGCCCAGGCAATTTGTGAGCGGTTTGTTACCATGTGTATCTCACTACCAATTGCCTGCACACTAATAATTAATCTCGAAAAGTGATTATATGTTATGTTTAAACAATAAATAATAAATACTTAACCTCTGATATAGATTGTAAGTTGCAGGAAAAATAAACAAAAGTATTTATTTTGAGATTACTTTGCCATTTATTAATATTGCTTTATTCAAAGTGATGTTAATTCAAAGTGGATATTTCCTAATGGATGGGATGCGTACTACGTACAATAAACTTGGTAATAAGTGACGCGAGTGGCAAAGGAGTCAATTACATATTATGTCAAGCATTGATTTTTATATCGCCTTCCGACCTAACTCATAGGAGATAGCCGTTGAAGTCATTAGAGTGAAGAATCCTTACTGCGCGAATCTAGACTTGCGATTGTTCTTTTTTTGTGTTTACGTCGAATCCTGTCGTAGTTTCCGATGAAAGTTTTATGTTGGAAAGAAAAAATGGTGTACGTATACAAAGAGTTAAACTAATCATCAGTAAATTCAATTCACACTTCGGGTGAAGTCACCGAAACACTATGACAGTGTCTTGCACTGGATGGGAGGTAAGCTGGTTAGAGCTATGGTGATGAATATATGAAGAGTTGGTGGTACACAGTTCCTGGTCATCAGACTGAGTATTAAAAGCCTCGGTTAAATCGTAAAGTTCTCTGCAATTGAGTATGGAGTAACGAATTACAACACGGTTGATGGTGATTTCTCCTTCAGATGGGATTTGAATCTTCGTGGTTCCATTTGTTTCTTTCGGAACACAATTACCAGCATCGGGTTTATGGGCTTTGCGCCTCCTATATTGTACGATGTTGGTTTATAAATTTGCACATAGTATAACCCTTTTACCTTTGTGTGTGTCGTCTTGCGTCGTAAGAATATGTAGCGGAAGACTTATATAAAAAAGATGTTTCTTATATATGACAAAATCACTCAATTTTGTCACTATGCTTTGATCTTATTTAAGCTCATTAAATTCAAATCACTTCTTTCTATACTTTATTTTATTTCTGAAAGCTCAGTTTCCTCATTTATTTATCTCCTATGAAAAAATTTTTCTGCACATCTTTGTATATAAAATAACAAACTCAGCTGTAACCTTTATATCACTTAGTTATACTTTAAACAAGTACATAATTGTATCATTAATATTTCACTACCTGATCTTTTCGATTGCGACTTCTTCCAAGGTTATGTTGGGATTTTTTTTTTTTTTGTAACTGCTTTACGTCTCTTTTTAACATCGAGGTCTTTAGAGACGGGAAAGGATGGGGGGCAAGGATGGGGGCAAGGAATGGGAAGGAATTCGGCCATGGCATTTTTGAAGGAAGCATCCCGGCATTTGCCTGGAGTGATTTGGGTAAACCATGGAAAACCCAAATCTGGATGCCCGGACGGGGATTCGAACCGCCGTCCTCCCGAATGCGAGGCGAGAACGCTAACCGTTACACCACCCCGCTCGGTGTTGGGATTGTGACACTCCCTGGCTTTTCCTAGGGAGAATGAAACGTAAATATAAAAAAAACCACCTCCCCGCGTCTTCCGATCCATAGATTTTTATCTGTTCGGAACGGTCGAAGATTCTCCACCAACTCCAGCCAGATATTACATTGCTTCCTACTATAAAAAACATTGTTACATACTGTTCATTCGATCTAAAAATAAAAATATTTATGTATTAATGCTGTTATTAATAAACCATTCCCTTAACGCACTTTACAAATATTCAGTTTAATTCAATGTCCTGCATATATTCTGTCACAGGTTTCACTGTTTCCTTTCTTTTACCTAAATTTCAATCGACCCAGTATTACATGCTTCCAGGTAAGTTATCACCATTAACGATGGGAAAGGTCAAGGAAAAATTTCCTGAGGATGTCCCTTCATCACGGTAACCACTTACGCTGATGTGAATCTGTATGGGGATCTTCCATACAATCACTAATCTACAGTCGCGAAAGTGAACGCTGCGGTGTGCACACTTGTTGCTTTCAATAGAAGGCGCCTACAACCTCCGCAGTATAAGATTGATCATTAGCACTGAGACCGACTTAACCAGACTTTAGGGAGAAGTAAGAGAAGTACCGAAAACAAAGGATTTTCCCCTTGACTAATGGAAACTGTGTATTATGAGTAGTAAAACAATCAGTTGAGTTTTCTGTTGCGTTTGGAGTAAATTTGCTGAGAAAGGCGCAAATTGTGACGTGACGTTCTTGGACGCTGGAAATATTGTTCGCTTATAGTGTTAGTAGCCTAGACGAAATGTTGTTTTGGTTCTCGCCACGACGTCGTTATAGCTCGCCCATCTCTCACACTTCTTTCGGTTCTGCAGGTAGGGATGCTTGGCTGCTGTTTTCTACGCTCCATTCAGCCGACAGACGTTTTACAGACCTTGATAGGTATCTCTGTAATTACTTTTTTTTTTACCTGTTCTGTCGTGTCGCGTTCGCCATGATAAGAATCTCGTTATACAAATGATGAAATAACGAGTCCATAGAGAAAATTCACATTCAACTTTATTTTCTTCTAAGACATAGAACTCCAAAGATACTAGGTGTAAAGGTAAACACGTGCTCCAGGTATTATAACATTCAAACAACTACAATTCACAATACTTTGAAGAACTGTCTGAATACTGTCAATAATAAAACTCGTGTCTGCCGATCGCTTATATAAGCTTCATAGAAAATTCCAGAATATTTCAAAAACTTCCGACCGACGTTTCTGGAATTCTAACAATACTTAAACAATTAAAATCATATTTAAAAAAAAATCAAAATTAATACAAAATAATTCAAAATCGTTATAAAATGCACAGAAACAAAAGTTATATTTACACACAAAATTATCCACATAAATGAGTCCAAACTATCGCAAATTGTCCTCTAAACACCGTAGCTCACTTCAATACATAGGATTAAAAACTTTTAACCAATGTTTCTTGCATAGTACCGTTCTTGAACATATTACATAATATTTATATAGTTTCTTTCCATAAAACAATTCACTATTAACTGCAAGAAAAATATACAAAACCATTTGACTCAACTCACATGTTGCTACAAATAATTATTTTTTTGTGTTTCATACACAGCCACAACTATCACTTTGGACAACTTTTTTAAGCACAGAAAGAATTTACAGCAAACATCAGTATGAGGTTGCTGATAATCAACAAAATCTTTGGATAATCGATAAATAGCTTCTCTATTTTATTTTGGTTTTACAGTGCATTTGAATGAAACAATGGCTTTCCGCATTTGTTTATTTACACAAATTTCGCTTAAATCCTGAAATCCAGAGTAAATATTTAGCAACTGTTTGGGGAAGTGTCAAATGCTGGCGGCGAAACATTGATGAGTATACTTCAGTAAACAGCCAACGTGCAATCGCTGTGTTTATCTTACCTCGTAACATTAAACACGGGAAATGGTACTCCATTTCACTTCAAAAGGACTCAGCAGTTAATAATCTCTGCTTACTTGAAGCAAAAAATTAGAAAAAGTGGAGTGGATGAGGAGCTCACTGCAACTGCTCGCAATTGTTTGCGCGCGTCTCTTTTCTCTACTTGTCGCCTTTAGGGAGCTGTGTTTAGTCAACACGGCGCTTTAAACAGTAGCCTACAAAGTGTCCGTGTGGACGGTAAAGTTTCGCTCCCTAAATTTACCTCCCAAATGGATATAGAACATCAACAGTAAAACTGTTCTATTAATTATCCACAGTGGCCACTAACAAAGAACATCGAAAGTTTTTCCTCAAATCATCTACCTTGAGTTTTGCTAAGCCTTGTTTGACTGTCGGTAGTTACAGAACTTGTGGTCACACAGCCGATGTTTCAGAAACTATAATGCGCTTCATGTGTTCCAAGACTGTCTCGTTCTTTTATAGTTGACTCTATATTTTAAGCCTGAGTTTTAGTTAATTTTAACTACCTCCTCCCATTTACAGTATCATAAGCTACACACGTCATGAATGTGTTGTTATTTTTCATGTTCAATTATAATAATAGCAATCATAACGTTAGATTTGTTCTTGTTTATTCTTATTTCTTCACAATCCAAATTCAGCTGCACATAATATCTGTTACAGATTTATTCTATTGGCCACTGTATTATCCTCGATAGGTAAATTTTGAAGCTTCTGACGAAAAACTAATCGCGCCAGCTTTTTCTTTCCAAAAGAGTGAGCAGATGAGATTTATACATAAAACATACCAAACTTTCCATGTTCAAAGGCTATTTTGTTGATACTATTAGGTGTCTCGTGGTTAATTATATATGAAATAATTAGTCCACGATACTGTTTCAAATTTAACTTGTTGTGTTTTTTTTTTTTATATATATTTCTCATAAGCACATCGGACTTCAAAGATACTGGTCACAGGTAAATACAAGCTCCAACGATTACATTCAATACTGCTTTCTCAACGATAATACGGTACTGAGTGTCCTTTGCCGACGTAAACTGATTCCGTAAATTCTTTTCTTCAGTCTATGCCGCTCGCTTTATATAAGTTTCATCGAAAGTTCTAGAACATTACAAAGGCTTCCGACAGATATTTCTCGAACTTCAACAATACTTAAATTGTTAAAAACCTATTTAAAAAATCAAAATCGATACATAATCATAAACAATCATTACTAAATGCTTAGAAATGAAAATTAAAGCTACTTTAACACAAAATTATCAACATAAATCATATTAAACTGTAGTAAATTGTCCTTTAAACATCGTAACTCACCTTAATACTTGGAATACAAACATTTAATCAATTTCTCTTTCATAGTTCTGTCCTTGAACATATTAAATAGTGATTGTATAATTTCTTTTCATAAAACAAAGTTCATTTACACCGATTTACAGTAAATTGCAAGACAAACATACAAAATCATATTCAATCAAACACTTGCTTGCTACAAATGCTCCATAAAATAAAACTCCATATAAAGTTGAGGTTTAAGGGTTGTTACAGTACGTATAAGGTATCGTTGCTACAGTTCGTTAGAAAGATTTCTTCATAGAATTATGGTTTACTAGTACAGTAATTTAATCAGAAATTCTTACATTATCATAACATAATGGCGAAGAAAGCTATGTTTTAAGTCCAAAATTGTCGCGAAAGATACGAAATCTGTACTGGTTCATTCAGTGTCGCTAGCAACAGGTACTGGTGTCTGCGAATGCTGGTTTCGCCGATACCGTTGTATTACAATTATCATAATCGACATCTCACTTTGCGCCCACGCGTTCTTGTCGTTTCCAGCATAATCGTCCTGCTACCTTTGATTTTTGCATCGATAAGCAAACCAATAATCATTGTTTTTTCCGAACATTTGATTTAGCTATTTCTAATTTGACAGGTTGGTTTAATAGCCTGCGATGAATGGTCTGTTGTGACAAGGTAATCATATGTAAATTTTGTAATATTTTATCGATGATGGATTGGTGGAACTTCCGCGACTGTGATGTCAAATATGGGTTGTAAAAAATACAGCAACTCTTGAATGGCATTATTATTAAAAAAGTCAACTGTTTTATTAACATAGTCTGTCTTATACATGACAACTGCAGTATTACCTTTGTCTGCTTTGACAACAAGTGCATTATTATCATTTAGTTTTCTGTTAATATTTGAGAGGGTCATATTGTGACTGATTGCTGTATTTTTTACAACCCATATGTAAATTTTGTGCCTGGCATTTTCATCTACTGCCATAATGGGATTTTTCTGAGACCCCTCACAATCCTGGAATAACTGGAAATTCATTTACCGGTTGGTTTTTTTTTTCCGTTTTTCTCGCGTTCTCGCTGCTTTCCTGTCGCTGTCAAAGTATAAGAGGCCTTAGTTGTCACAGTTCCGACGATTTGTTCAGACTACCAATGTGGCTTTAAGAATCCAGCAAAGCTAAAATAAATTTAATCGTCCCACTCAAAAAGTCAGACTTTTATCAAACCTTACAGAAGTCTGACTAACATCTCACTGAGCACAAATTTCGAGTTTGTGGAGGCTCATATCCAAATTTATGTGGCTAATGTTTTTTTTTATCTTTTCTAGATTACGAAAAAACAACTATATTTAGGTGACACTAAGCTTGTATAAGATTGGAGGCTTTCTCGGCTAATATTTTAAAGCAACAGAAATTCTCGCACGCACGATTGGTTACTGGTACAACATTTTTTTTCACAAGATGTTGAAAAACGTATATTGGATAATCTAGTAAAAGGAGATGTTGGATTTCAATTAAGTGAAGCCTGGAGACCATTGTTCCAGGAAATGAGATTACATCGGAACTTGTGAATAGCCTCTCTAGCTGCTCTGCCAATAATCAACACCAACAATTCCGCCAGTGTTTGACGGTTCCGCACGGTATTTAAGCTACCCCATCACCCTCAGGCGGCAGTGCACATGACCGCCGAAATGTCGTGTTATACAAACGTACTCACTCGGCTAGTTTCCCGAGAAAATTTCAGCTACAAAGCTTGTCGTTTCTAGATCGCCCCTGTTGTTCCAAACTTTAGCTTCTCCAGCAGTAAAATACTGCAGTTTTTAAGGCGCCTGTGAGTTATGCAACACAGTGAGTTCTTATGCCACGTCGGCACGCTACCTTGCTGGCGGTAGTGCGTTTCTTTGTATCCGAGTAGCAGCAGGTTGCCATTTATCAATCTATGTCGTAAATAACAGTTCATAACTGTCTAAAACTGCTCTAGGCTACCATCACTGATGGTGGCGAATTAAGGAACAAAACATTTCGCTAAAATTTGGCAGTCAAAATCATTTCCAATTATATGTAGACGAATTGTTATTAAACAACCGCCAATGCAACTATTTTTAAGTAATTAACTGCCGTACGCGTTTTGCCTCTTTTCAAGGCATCATCTATGATGAATATTTACATTGGTGGTAATAGATTTTATGGCATCACGTTTCTGCTTTTCCCTCAAAACATGTTCCGTTTAAAGCTATCTGTCAAAATCGCAACAGCTTTGTGCACTACGTGCTAAACCGAACATGTTTTATGTTAAAACCGGAAAGGTCCAGCTATGATACCTATAAAAAACAAATGTAAATAAGATTCGTCGGTGGTGATATCTTGAACAGAAGCCAAACCATAACGGCAGATTTAAAAAAAAAAAACAGTTGCATTGATGTTTGTTTGTTAACGAATCATTTCTTCAACCAATTGCAGCAAAATCAGTCTTTTTCATGGCATTGGGCTTTATAGGCCCTACAGCCAGCTCAACGTGATTTTCGACTCTTCTAGTGTTTCAATTTCTCCAGTACAATGTAGATACTAAGTATGGACACATGAACACTACAGGACGGACACGACATTCACACGCACACAACACTAAACACCTATGCCCTCGGCCGGATTCGAACCGGTGACCTTCGGCACTCTAGTCTCTACGGTATCGAGGCCAGCAAAAACTGGCTTGCAACCACGTTAAATATATATTAGAACATTTTGCGTATTTATTTATCGTTACAGCATTACTCGTCCAAAGAGTAGTAGTGGTTGAGACTAAGAACTTTAAGCATTAATTGCATGCTGTCGTGGAATGTGCTGTCCATTGATCGAGTTTGAGGTAAATGTAAAGTTCCGTACCGCGCATGTTGGGTGAGTGGTTAAAAATCAAGACTGATTTCACCCCCAGTTCGGCCATCCAGATTTTGATTTTCCAGGTTTTACCGAAATCACATGTCCGAATTCCTTCCCATTTCTTGTTCCGAATCCTTTCCCGGCTGAAGTAACGCCGATGTTGACAAGCAGTCACTAGTAAAAATACAGTTCCTTACATTCATGGTATAAACCCTATAAAACAACTGGTTTTTATATATATTTTAATGGTCATTAATAAGCTGTATTTGAGCAACCTAATCGATGGTATCTAGACTTCGTTTAGTTGTATTTATTAATGCGGTCGCCACGGTTGGCTGGTAAGTGTATTTTCAGGCTATTCTAACGAGTTTAATGGTCCCAGTATCCACTATTTAATAGGAAATGACAACATTACACTCTCACTTTAAATGTATGCTGGTACACACGTTTATTCCAACAACCTTTTTACAGATACAAATACGCCAACCACCAAACGACAAGTTATAATATCAATCCGAAGATTACAAGTTCTTCTGAGTGAGAAGTTTTAAAGTTTGAGATAGTTTATACAGTCATTAGTTTGGAATCTACTCACAAACAATCACACGGCCACTAAGCACATGGTAAATGCTCTCCAATAATGCATTTACACAGTTCAATGTCTACTGGCTTGTTTGACGAAGCGGATGCGAAAGCCAGTATTCACTTTCCGGCGCGGCTGCGTGAAATTCGTATCCAATAGGACCCGGGAAATCGTACAGCTGTACACTGTTTCACCGTCACTGTTACCGCACGATTTCCCCAGTCGTACTCCTATACTCGCATAGCACATGTCCCTTTCGATTGTTGATACACATGCTTAGATAAATTCTGATAGGAGGTCGCTGGCCTATTGTATTGTGACAATCTCTTACGCCTTCGAAATCGTCGCTAAACGCGTTTCCAGACAAGACAAGGTCCCTTATGAAAGCGTCACAGAATTGATACATAGATTGGGCTGGGATAGTTTGGAAGACAGACGACGTCATTTACGTTTAAATTTATTGGAGAATATGCGAAATTCTAAGACCTACGAGTGCAGTGAGATACTTCTTTCACCAACCTATTTGGGTCGCAATGACCGGAGTGATAAGATTAGAGAAATAAGATGCCGTACTGATGCTTTTATGTATTCTTTGTTTCCTCGTGCTATTCGGGATTGGAATGCGCAGAATTAAGACTGGTGCTTAACACCCTCTGCCACCCACAATGTTTGTGAATTGCAGAGTATGGATGTAGATGTACAAGTAGAATGTCTGATATTATAGAAAATTGAGAGAAGAACCCTGTGTGATATTCCAGGTGCATGCGGGTGAGTGTCAGCGTGTCTCGTGAGTGACCTATCGCGCTGTCCTGTTAGCCGTGCCACTACCACACGCGGCCTAATCCTGCGCCAGCACGTGATGGATTGCACGCCCGTGACCTCACCACCGACGCAGCGTTCTGCCGCGGCAACAAAACTATTCGGCAGCGGATGCCGCGCGCGCCATGCACGGAGCCAAATCCTCTCCCCCAGGCCCCCCTAATGGATTTTCAATAATTCGGATACCTCCCACAGCAACAAGAAAATTGAAAGCGCGCTGCCGCCACCTCTGATATAATAGCTGCGGGGACAATCCGGCCCTGCCTGCTGCAAGATGGAAATAACTGGCCCCAATTACTGCGTGGGGTGGGGAGGGGGAGAGGAGCCGTTAATTACGGGTCCCATACTGGCCGCATCTTCATCGAGAAATTCCAGATATTTTCGCCTCCAGAGGGCTCTGTTGTGCGAAATAGGGCATTTACTGCGTTATCTCGTCCAAAATTGAAAAGCCGCCGACTTCAGCAGTGGTGCTAGCCGTCAGCGAAAGTTTGTCAAACCATGAATTTGATGCGTAAGTGAGATGTTTATTTTGAAAGCACAGAATATAACCTGGTACGTAAGAAATTCAACATTTGTTGATAAAAAGAGAGCTGAGACCCGCTGAATTAAAGATTACTGTAGCATAATATCTGCTTATTGTAAGCAATTTATTTTGCGGTGTTGTAAAAATGATAAATTATCTCTACTAATAAAACGCTAATCTTGGTCACTATGACGTCAGGCAACCATTCTTCGCTGCTACATTAACAACGGCCAGAGACATTACTGCATAGTAGAAATTTTGAGGTTTATTGAATAACAGTTCTATTTAATTAAGCATTCGCAAAGAAATGAGTTGTAAGAAAACTGAAAGAAAATTGTGTATTACATTTAAATTAACACGTTGTTATTATTTGTTGCTTTTTACTAATTTATATTCGTTCAATGTATTGTTAACCCATAGATACGTAAGATATTTGTTTTAATTTTCGGATAACAGTGGATGTTTCGACTAGATTGTAATTTAGCCTGTGTCAGAACGCGTAGTCGTTCTGTGAAAAACAAAAATAATCAAGTTCAATTATTCATATAAATTGACTATTTTGAAATTGCGGAAATGCCCAAAAACATCGTTTTGTTATATACGATAAACTCCTGCAATTTTATTTTGTATTATGGTGCATAAACCAAATACATATCATATATTGCTTTCTCTTGCGGTTTCTTGTTGAAACCAAACGAAGCACATACAATATGGCTACTAAACTGCGGTGCTAGCCAGTTGTTTCTTGTTATTTGCTGCCATGCGCCCTAACGAAAACGTTATAACAGTTTTGTCAACTCTAGAGCACGTACAACAAAAATATTACTTAAAGTTGTGAATTTTCTGATTCTATTAGGAAAAGTAAATAATACCAAAGAGTTTAGAAACTATACTATTTACCTTACAAGCTGTAGGTCCTTCTGCAGTGTTCAACCAGCCTTAGTGTTATGGAGTAAATTGTATTGAATTGGATGTTTCAGCTTTAAGGCAGCTAGCTGTGCGAGGATTTAGTTTTATGAGAGAGCGAGATTTGATAGCAGAGAGACTTTCATCGAGCACTACAGTTTTTGTAATTTTTAGAATTGATGTGTATGGTATAGAAACAAACAGGTGACACTCTTTGGGTGGAGAGATTTTTTACCAAATTTTCTGGGCTCCTCGGCGTTACAGGATGGGTGTCACCTACCTGCTCTGTGTTTTATGTCGGTCCGGCCGTGAAGAGTGCTATCTGATAAGAGAAAATTCAATTTCCCGCTGCATCGGTATCGCGCGGTAACGAGAAAGAATGGAATACGCGGCACCGGCTGGTGACACGGCATTGTTACCTGAAACAAACGACAGCAGAGGTGTGACACGTTTGGAAACCAGAGCGAACGACGAATGGCAGATTCGCCCTTGTGTAAAACTCCAGCTCAGTCTCTTCGCAATACTTTGTATCTGAACGTTTCAAATTCTTTGTGTTAAGTGGTGGCTGTGATTAACAAATGCATATATTTGTGTTCGAGTCTTAAATTTTTAGACGCTTTGGCTTAGTTTTTGTTGGCAAACATTGTAAACTTCTCAGGCTGGTCTTTTGCATTTAATACCACATTTAAAAATTAAATCTAAAGACAGGGATATATTTGTTCCTTCCCTTCGACCCATTAATGGGCGTAATCAGTTCAAAATACCTCCACTTAAATGGAAACTCCATCGACACTGATTGATATCGTTCTACTTTCGATGTTACCATTTTCAGTAACTCGAGAAGTGGCAGGTGGGAGGAGAAATGGATGAAAACAAAATACTACGAATACAAGACAACCGAGAGATTATATCAAGAACAAGTGAAAAGTCGCTGTTTTTATTTGGTAAACAACAGATGCTGTGAGACAACTACCAATCAACGTTTGTAAAAGACTACCAACACACGACTATACACATGTTACGAGATTCCTGTAGATTATTACTGAATGCTTAACATGTTTCGCTTAGTCAGCTGATAAAATACGCACTCAAAACTTTGGCTGAAACGAAGAGGCTCCTGTTTAATGGTTAATAAGATTGAGGAGAACATTCTTTCTCAAAAAAAAAAAAAAAAGTTCGCTAGTCCCGCATTACCGGAGGCGCTCAAATTCTTCTACTGGTGATGCTATCGGAATAATCAGCGTGTTTATCATATTTTCCATATCTGCTTGGCGAATGCGTGAGCATTCGTCTATCTTTGCATGAAAGATAAACTTCCACCTGAAACCGTTCCACAATGATTTCATTTTTGAAGACCTGTCTGGCTGCATATACCTTTTATTCTTAATACCTATGACTTCAAACCCACCCTTCCCCATACAAATCCGTCAAATAAAACAAACAAAAATTTTATTTAATAAATCTGCATATAGAAAGAGCACTTACGGATATCAGTGCGAGACATAACCTTCCCTGATGATGGTTGTGCAAGGAACTTCTTCGGTTTTGGAGATGGGGAATGACGTCATTGTTTCCTCGCTCTCTTAGCTCCTGGTTGGTGGAAATGATTTGAGGTATCGTCCTCAATAACGGTTCTTGCAGGGAAGTCATTCCGTACCGAGCATGCTGGCTGAGTGGTAACGCTATGACCTCGCATTTGGAGGGACGCACACCATCCAGATTTCGGTTTTCCATTGATTCCCGAAATCACCCCACGCGAATGACAGTGTGGTCCCTTCAAAAGGCCATGGTCGAATTCCTTCCAGTTCCTTACCCTCTCCTCCCTCAGGCTTTTCCTATCCCTGATGACCTCGATGTCGACGAGACGTAAAGCCACATAAAGAATCATCCCTTTGTTTAGAAGTTTTCTCCAAACACTTTGTGAAAGTGAAGTAAATCGCGCACAGTCTGCTGTCCTGAACCATGACTAATGTTTGAGCGTGCTTCAGTTTCACTCATTGTCATTTGGCGGTTTTCCCTTAGTAGGACTCGACTGTTGCAATATTAACTGGTGATCTTGAACCTCGTCAGAAACATCTTTCACTGAAGTCTACGATTTGTAAATTTCCTACTCCATTCGTCAGACTTACTGCTATGACATACATGTATCACCATACTGAAACTTCATTCTTCACTACACAAAAACCGAATAACACAACGCTGTTCTTCCCTGGTGGCTGTGACAGTGTTGGTGCATCTGCACTTTGCTGCCACCCACATTCTTTTCAGCATGCTGTTTACAACACGCTTATCAAACTTCAAGGATGATGTGGGGGAAATTTGGATTTTTAATCATAAATTTAATGTTTTAACTTGATCCATCTTGTTTTGTGGACACAAAATTAATATTCCAGGAATTAAGGCGTGTTGGGTCTGTGTGAAGTTGACATTATTTTATCAGGATGCAGTCGAAATTGGTACAGCATTAATGAGAAACAGGTCCACACCTGTTGCTGTTTGGTGCGATTGAGGAACAGCTGTAACTCCACACCGCAGACCTCCCACCGCGCTCTCTGCACTTCCGGCGGCATTCAGTCCTTGACAGCGCCGTACAGTGCATTATGCAACTACTGCAGTTTTCACTGCGCATGGTGAATATACTGTTCACGGAGTTGAACCCTCCACTTTGTGCTGGTGTTATATGGTCTTAAATTGTAAGTACAAAATCCTAACTCTCAAACGTAACTGCATTAAAAAAAGAAACCTCGTCTGGTAATCATTTAATTCTTACGAGATTATGAAGTTTTTTTTATAATTTTGCGAAGTACCGATCTGACCTCACGATGCTTGAATCTACACGTTGAGCCCGTTCTGGAATATTATTGTGCTTTAATTGACAGTCAGTGTTAATTGAAACTGACCCTCAGAGATAAAAGGAATTTTTGGGAACATAAAAATCTTTTGGCTTTGCTGTTACCAGTATTGGCAGGTTCCTTGTGAAATATGGTTGTAATACAAACTGCATGCTCAGAGCCTTCTAAATTTGTGAAAGTCCAGTATGCCGACAAGATTCTCACATCGCAGCTTTATGGTTAGCAGAGGGTTTATGAAAAGCTTGTGGCTTGACTGGGGACAAGGAGCAGGAATGAATTCGGCTATCCAGTTTTGAAGGAACCATACCGGCATACGCTTGGGGTGATTTCGGAGAATCGCGGCAGATCGAATTCTAGATCGCCGGACGGAGATTCAAACCCGCGTCCTCCCAAATGTGAGGCCAGAGTGCAAGTCTCTTGTTTTCCTTAATGTGCAGAGCTATTTTACTAGTGATGCAATGATTATTACGATTATTGACAAAATGGAATTATCAACTGCAGATGACCATATGTCAGAAAAGGCTAAAGGCCTTTTTTTCTTTTCTTTTTAAAAAAGTCCCCTTCAGTTTGCTTCTTTAAGCGTCGAAGGACAAATTTTGGCATAGTTTTAAAGTAGTCGCCATACTGTGGCGAGCGTTCAGATTTCTGACCTAATTTACACTGATCCTCACTACTCTCTTTAGGTCATTTTTCCTAATGATGTGATGCTTACCGAGTTTCCCTTAAAAATTGCGCAAACAAGTTGACGCTTATCATGCAAAATATAGCTTATATAGTTCACGTATAGTAGCGACATAAACGTTCTTTTGTTTAAGGATAAGTAACCAGAGAACAACAGTGTGCTGGAAAGAGAAAACGATGTCGGTATTGATGATTTAAGAGATCTGTTTTAAGGACAAAATTTAACAGAACTCTGAAAAATTTGAAATCTGATCAGGTGGTTTGAATTTATTAGATTCTTGCAGTAATTCTGAAATCTCTATGAGAACAAGGAATGCAAATACTATTCAAACTGATATCAAAAAGTTACGAAAGGGGAAAAAAATTCCAACTGATTTTAATAATAGTATCATTTTCTGATTACCAAAGCTAGCACAAGCGGAAAAATGTGAAAATTAACGCACTGTAAGGTAAACATCATACGTTTCAAAATTAATCACTAGAATTATATAGATAAGAATAGAATGGATAGTAGAAGAAACACCAAGTGAGGATCGGTCTAGGTTAAGGAATAGTCGGGTACAAGAAAAGCAGTTCTACATTTAAGATGAATTTTTGAAGCTTGGATCAAGAAAAATGAGGATACTTTCATGCCGTTAGTGGATTTGAAAAAATGATGTCATCAGGTGGTGCAAGATGTAAAACATTTAGAAGACGTCAGGTCTAAAATATCGATATAGAGGAATAATTTAATAATCTGTATAAGAATCAAATGGCTACATAAAAGTAAAGAATTCAAAGAAACGTGCATCAGTTTAAACGGGTGGTAAAGCAGTAAGAAAATACACTGAGGTGACAAAAGTCATGGGACAGCAATATGCAAATATATAGATAGCAGTAGTGTCGCTTACAAATTGTATAAATAGTTAGTGCCTGGGCCAGACTTTCTTTTTTGGTCAAATACTTCGTGTGAGAAGGCTGACTATATGATTATGGCCACACGACGAGAATTAACGGATTTCGAACGCGGTATGCTAGTTGGAGCTAGACGCATGAGACATTCCATTTCGGAAATCGTTACGGAATTCAACATTCCGAGATCCGCAGTGTCAAGAGTGTGCCGAGAATACCTAAATCCAGGCATAACCTCCCATCATGGACAACGCAGGGGTCGACCGCCGGCACTTGATGAGCGCGACGAGCGACGTCTGCGTAGACTTGTCAGTGTGAACAGACAAGCAACACTGCGTGAACTAACCGCAGGAATGGATGCGGGACGTCCGACGGGCGTGTCCATGAGGACAGTTCGACGAAATTTGGCTTCAATGGGCTATGGCAGCTGAAGACCTACTGGGGTGCCATTACTAACAGCACGACATCGCCAACACCGGCGCTCCTGGGCTCGTGACCATATCAGTTGGACCGTAGACGACTAGAAAAAAGTGGCCTGATCAGATGAGTCACGATTTCAATTGGTAAGAACTGATGGAAGGGTACGAGTGTGGCGCAGACCCCATGAAGCCATGGACCCAAGTTGTCAACAAGGCACTGTGCAAGCTGTTGGTGGCTCCATAATGGTGTAGGCTGTGTTTACATGGAATGGACTGGGTCCGCTGGTCAAACTGAACTGATCGTTAACTGGAAATGATTACGTTCAGCTACTGGGAGACTACTTGCAACCATTCATGGACTTCATGTACCCAAACAACGATGGAATTTTCAAGGATGACAATGCGCCATGTCACCGGGCCATAACTGTTCGCTATTGATTTGAAGAATATTCGGGACAATTCCAGCGGATGATTTGGTCATCGCGATCGACCGACATTAATCCCATCGAAAATTTATGGGAGATAATCGAGAGATCAGTTCGTGCACGAAATTCTCCACCGGCAACACTTTCGGAATTATGGACGACTATAGAGGCTGCATGACTCAATATTTCTCCAGAGGACTTCCAACGACTCGTGGAGTCCATGCCACCTCGTGTTGCTGCACTTCGCCGGGCAAACGGAGGACCGACACGCTATTAGCAGGGTATCCCATGACTTTTGTCACTTCAGTGTAAAAGAAAAATTTGAATTTGGCATAAATCATCCGATTTGTTGATGATATTGTCCTATTAGCATAAAAGACTGAGGATATTGAGAAATTACTGAATGGCTTGAACTAAATACTGACTCTTTGTAAACCAAATTGAGACAACAGTAATGAAATGTAGTTGAAAAGATTACAATAACAGTGGAATAAATTCAAATACAGGATTGGATCAATAAGTGAAATAAGTGAATTTTGTTACTTAGGATATGATAGCTGCAGCAGGAAGGATGTTATTGATAAACAGAATAGCGCTAGCAAAAGAGTCTTATTAATAAACAGAATTCTGTTATATATCTGGATGCTGTGGATCATTTTCCTCAATTGCTGATGATATTAGTAAATAAATGCAGCCTAAGCAATTGAATATTCAATTTATTTAATAAAATTCTTTTAATTATAAATATTAACAGGACTCAAGAAGAATGTTTAAAAAAACTATATGTATCGAGCTCACTATATAGTAGTGTAGCACTAACTTTAGGAATACCAGAAAGAATGAAAATTAAATGATTTGAAATGTGGTGCTATAGAAGGATACTGAAAATTAAGTGGACAGATAAAATAAAAAATTATGGGTGGGGAAAAAAAAGTTGGTTGAGTCCAGCAGAAAGAAGAGACAGATTAGAGAGTCACAGATTAGGACATGCAGGATTGGTTAATTTTTTAGTGGAGGGAACAGTCGAGGGAAATAGGTGTAGAGGTAGACAAAGATTAAAAATTGGTTGTAAGGGATATGTGGAGCTGAAGAGGTTGGTGCTAGATAGGAAGTGATGGAGGATTGCATAAAACCAGTCGAGATATAGATGACAGAGGGCGGGGGAGGAAGGGGAAAATCGGAGAAGGCAGTTGTACATATCAGCGGTGATAACATTCAGCTCTTTGCTTTATTATATCTTATTGGTTCGTTCATTAATACCTATTTGTATGAACACGATATTAGTATACAGTCTTATATTTCTGTTCTGGAGGTGTACTGCACTTCAACATGTTTTCAGTAGTCTTATAACTTCATTTACTGATTTTTTTTTTCTATTTAGCTTAAATCACATTGATGCCACACTTTCCAGGTTCTAGTTGTAATGTTCTGAGAGACATGTGAAGAGACACATTTGGGACAGAGAGGTTGGTTTAATTTTTTTGTCTAGAGTCCAGTGGTTCTCAAACATTTTATCTCCACGTACCCCTATAAAATTTTCCAGGCAATGGCGTGAGCCCAATTGAGAAAAAAGTGCGACCTTTCTTTTAGCTCCACTACTAGCGACAATGGGCAACAATGGGCAATGAGCAATATTCACGATTGTGCGTGTTATGCGCATGAGATAGCCAGTCCGCCATTACGTGAATCTTGTCGCGAACCCCCTACGATCAATTGGCGAACCCTAGGGATTCGCGTACCCCACTTTGAGAAACACTGGTCTAGACTACTGAGGGCTGCTTGGCGGGGCGAGAGAATCTATGAGGCACCAACGAAAAAATGTGTGGGCACACGCAACAGAGTGCCAGCGCATGTGACCCATCTAACAAAACGTGGTTTGATCTCCGGTATTTTTTGTTTTGTTTGTTCCGAGGGAGGCGAGCGACTTAGCGTCTTTGGCTCCTATTGGCTGAAGTGGTGGACAGATTTCTGGTGTGTATGAGAGGAGGTCTAGCGAGGTGAAGCGATGCCAGGACCAAGGACTACGATTGACGGCGTCGAGCGAGACGGACAGACGCTAGACTGCCAGCAGCCGTAGCGGGGCATCCATAAATTACGTGAGGTGTTTTCCCGAATTTCCAGACTCCCGCCCCCCCCATCCTCTGGTGAGGTTGTTTTTTTTTTTTTAGCTCTACAATCCAACCAAATTTTCCAAAACCTAACGTGAGATTTCAGTTCACCCCCTCCCCCTTCCCCTTGGTGAGATACATAACGTGAGATTTCAGTTCACCTTCCCCCCTTCCCCTTGGTGAGATATCGCCGGACACCCCCCCCCCCTTATTTCACCTAACGTAATTTATGGACGCCCCCTAGAGACGCTCTACATGGCGACCCTCTCGTCCAGCACGCTGTCCTGGATAATTAGCCACGAAGCCCGAAAATAAACACTTGTCAATCCAGTTCAACCCAGTAAACCTCCTGAGAAAACTCTCTTGCTCAAATTTAAAGCTATCAAACAGTTTCACTTCGCAGAAATTTTATTGAAAGCATGATTAAAAGCAACTTAAATGATTTTCTTTGAACTCTGTTTTCAATCACCCTCCATCCCTACGTTCTTGAGTTAATTAAAACTTGTAGTTTGGACTCTGTGATCAAATGTTTTTCTTTGGTTTCCACAGGCGATTTCCTTTAAGATAGGAAACACTGCGGAAAACTCGGCGCCCACCGTGCGTCTGACTTTAGATCACAGAGCCGCCGTGTAATGTCAGATTAAACTTTGCAGATTTTTAAGAGTAGGATAAGGGTAGACATTACATGGTAAACAATAGAACTGACTGCTACGTTGGTAATGGTCGCCACTACTGTCACCAGACAATCTCAACTTTCTTGTTCACTACCCACCTGCAAGACAAAGATTTTACAACTACTCTGCACTGAATAGTACAATATATATTTGCGGCACAGATATTATGTATATTAACCCGCGAATTATTTGGCTGTATTAAAATAAATTAATACCTAGGAGTTCAGGTATTTAAATACCATTAAAAAATATTAAAATTGGCGAAGTAAGTAGAGTTCTGTTCTTTGCGACTCTCCTCAGAAACAGCACAGGTTCTCGATTTTGCTTTTCATGAAATGTGTCTGCTCTGCTGGCAGCAACTGACGTGCCTATTCACCTCTTGAGAGCGTATTTTTGTAGTGTGGGCGCGCCGCCCGGAGGTATTGCTCTCCGTTTTGCGAGCAGTAATCCGTCTGCAGCTGTGGCCGCGACCGGAGGCCCACGCACAGTAGCGACGGCTGGGATCGATGGAAGGGGGCGGTACAGCACGCGCCCGCCCACGCGCACGCAATACGCCGACGCCAGCGGCCCGCTGTATCTCCGGATTAATTACGGTCCCCTCCCGTCCCGTCCCCTAAGAATACCGACCATTTTATCCAGCTGCATGTTCCTCATTTATACCCTGGCAGGCGGAATTTATCGTAACATTTCCAGCTTTCATCATCGTCATCCCTTTTCCATTTTCCTCTTTCCGTCAACCACTCTTACTATATTACTTTGCTCCAATCCCGGTTCCTTCTCTGGTTACTACTTTTCACTGAATCTATCTCAGGGTCTTCTCGCACGCTTTAATTCAGTCCTAATTTATTTGTCTTGGTATCTTCTTATCCTCCCTTCTCTTATCTGTCAAATTTATTAAAGTGTGCCATTTCTCACTCTAATTTTTACCACTGTACTGTAAGAGTACTGAATACGTCTAAAGGCGGCGTGTAAATTTTTAGTTTCATAATTGTCTCAAACCTAAAGATTATACGACAATTTGCTGATTGGCAGTAACACTTAGGGAATACAGTCGATTATTCCAGATGTCTGTTTAATACCCACGTCCTCACTACTCCAGCACTAATGTCAGGATGGTTCCTTCAAACTGATTACAGCAGATTTCCCTTCCCTTTCTTATTCACCCCCGTGCAGCAATTCAAATTTGGGTTTTCCATGGTTTCCCAAATCACTACAGGTAAATGCCGGGATAGTTCCTTCAAAAGGCCATGGCCGAATTCCTCCCCATTCCTTGTCCCCAGTGCTTGTCCACCTTTACTGACCTTGACGTCGACGGCTTAAAGCCAAAAATAAAAATATCCAACGTATTGCCTGCTCTTCTTGTAATATTTTCCTGTCTGCTTTCTAACTGAATCTATTATTTTAACTTGTTACTTGTTAAGCCTTTGTAAATCAAGTAATTATAAAACATACTGATATTTTGGTAAACTATTATTTTCTGATTTTGGAAATCTCGAATTTTCAAGACGAGTTTCATTCCAATGACCATAAGAAACTGGAAAGGCCATCTATAAATTTTATCGCTTTCCACAACGATGCGCTGGTCTGTGAGAGCTGTGTTTCATTGACTGAGAACGGTATAAGCCACTTTACCGGTTTGTAATAGTATTGTGGGAACAAGTTATAAAAGATTAAATTTTAACAAATAGGGTTACATACTCCTCTTACGTTAAATTCTAATTCACTCTGTTCTTTTATCTGCTGATAATTTAAGTACTAAAGTAAAATCAGTCAGAAGGAAGCAGTTGATTAATTAATTATTATTTTTTTGTTGACCGTCCGTTAAATGAACTGTTTTTGTGGATACTGACAAGTTTTTAAAGTGTACGCCGATAACAGCCTCGATAAGCATTTGTTACCCATAAAAAATATTTATTTAAAGTGGTTCTCCCCCACCCCGTCAAGCGATAGCATAACGTTTATTCAAATAGTTTACAACGTTTCAGTTTTTAGTTTAAGGTTGCGATAAAAAAAACATAACGTTCCTTCATAGCAAAGCTTAGTCGGTTCAAGTTTGAACATACTTATAAGTCTTAACATTTTTCAGAACAGTAAAAGATAATCGGATCTCACACTTCTGTCACCAAAGGTGAGTTAATATTATAATAAGAAAAGAGGTACAAACTGTTTCTAATGCTTTACTTTTCTTAAGGCTGCCGTGATTATACTTGTGTTAATTAAATAGAACTCAAACCATCAGCCTTTAAATATTTATCTTATTATTACATCACCTGAACGAAAAAACTGGTTGAAGACTTATTTTTTCTCTGTTTTAAGGAATTAATTAACCCCCAGTCAGATGAAAACGAGGAAACTGGTGATACATATTGCATATTAATTATTTGTTGGTATAAACTTGACGTAATATATGAAGGATAAATGTGAAAGCAACGGATCATTTCTGCCGTGTTTTTCGGGCTTGACGCTTCGTCGACGTCGAGATCATTAGAGTTGAAAGAGGAGTTTGGACAAGGAATGGGATTAAATTCGACCAAGGTCTTTTGATGAAACTATCCCGGTATTTCTGGAAACTATGGAAAACCGAATGGCTGGACAGGGATTTGAACCCGCATCCTTCCGATAGTCGGGCCTGAGCGATACTACTCACCCACCGGAATCGGTTTGCTTTTTTCTGGAATGAACGAAAATCCCCGCTTGTCCGGGAGCGTTCATAAACTACGTAACTCGGTCTAGGGGTGGAAGGGGTTGAGGAGAAAGTTACGCTCGGCTACGGAAGCGGGACAGAGGGGGTGTTCCGAGCCAAGCCACGTAGCTTTTCATTCATATTACTTGTCGCAGTTAAAATAAATGACAGAACACACGACAACATGTGAATATTTATATCCGTCATTTAATTAACTCCGTATGTAGTTTACGATAGCCTGATGAGAGGAAACTGACAAAATGTTTTCTGGAATCAATAGGGAAAATAGCTACGTGCCATACGGGAGAGGGGAGGTGGGGTGGAGAGCCAAAGACTAAGTGGGGGTGGGGAAGGAGAGGTGGCTTACAGGAGGCCCAAATGGAGCTACATAGTTTATGAACGCTCCCTCATGATTGCGGTTTTAATGTGGTTTTCCTAAATGAGCAACAGGATGTCCAAGTGGCGTAACAGAGTTCCTGGAGGTAGGCAGTTGCCGGAAGAGAGTAGTGTGCCCTGTGTTGTTTGTCACAGGATGAACAGTTGTGATGCAGTTTTATTTTGCCCATTGATCCTCCACTGCGACGGCGCATTTGGCGTTATGAAGAGCGAACGAGAATCGTTAAAACGCACAACCTAATTCCAGCGTCGGCAACATCTTAGTGAAAGTGGTGGTCGGTTTTGATCTGATCACTCAAGGATATATGTAAGATTTAAAAAATCTTGTAGGCATTTCATTAACGTTGTCTGTTTTTTAATCGTCAGTCTTTCGATTGGTTTGATGTAGTCCTTCACCTTTTCTTATCTTGAGCTTTCATCCCAACATACGCCTTACACTTCACTTTCTCAGTTACTGCTTCACGTATTCTAATCTTTGTTTCTCTCTGCATTTAGTTCTATAAACAATTCTCTCCACTAACAACGTAACAAATCACGAATGTCTTAAAATGTGGCCCACAGTTCTGTCTCTTCTTTTTATAAGACTATTCCATAAACTTCTTTCCTAGCCCATCATTTTTCCAAAATATTCATTTCGTATCTTATCTGTCCAATTAATTTCGAGCTTTCTTCTTTAGCAACATATTTCATTTTCTTCATTTTTCCTTCTTTCTGATATTCCAAAAATCCAAGCTTCACTTCTATAAACTGCTGTACTACATACAAACAGTTTTAGAATCTTTTTTTGCGAGTTCTAGTTTGGCGTTTGAATATAAAAGATTTATCTTTTACGCTAAAAAAGAGTTTTTTTCCCCCAGTGCTATTCTGTTTTCGACTTTATTGTTGCTTCGACCATCAGTCGTCTCGCTAGCAAAACATATTAGTATTATGCATCGAGAATGTTAAATTTTGTGAAAGTAGTAGAATATTATAATGATTATTGGTTGGCACCTTAAACGGCTCTAGATGTACTGCCCCTATGACCTCTGGCGCCAACAGGTGGTTTGAGTATCGCGGAGGCGTTTCCGCCTTCCTTTCTCCTGTTACATATGAGGGAACATTGATGTTAACATTTGTTTATGCATAGTTTAAACTGTGTTATGTATGTTAAGTATTTATATGTACATATGTTGTATAATTTTTGAAGTTAAACTTGCGGGCCGTCGCATCATTCGGCTAGGAGAATACGGAAAATCTCCTGAAGTGTTATTAGGACCGCCAGTATGTCCCAAGATTTGAACGTTATCTCGTTGTACGTCCCACTGTCCATTAAGACGGCGCTTTCAGTCGCACTGCCGACCTGGCGAGGGTGTACTTAACCTATAAGAAGGAGAAAAAATGATGTTTAAGAAATGTGTGGTATCAAATGGTCCCTGAAGATGAGTTTTTTGTTTCAACGCTGATGAGCCTTATTTTATTTTCATCGCCATCATCACTAACTTCAAGGATTTGTCTTGATCATATTGCTCCGATTTGAAGGTTTGAAAATTGGTCATCCTACCTTTTCTGTGTCGCACTCCCCTCCCCAACTTTATGCTGCTATATAATATTTTTGGCAGTGTATTTTTATATACTTTTCCATTATATTTTTTTTAACAAAAAAGAAAGGTATAGCCTATCGGGGTTACCACGAGACACCGGCACGCAGGCGTCTGGTGTGTAATAATGAGTGTGGTAGGACATGTGTCCTACTTGTGATAGAACCGGATCTGGCATACTCAGTGCGTTTACTCTATTGGAGGAATGGCGTGTTGGCGTTGGTCTGCTAAACGTGCGATTATGTTCTGCTTGTAATAAGCGTATTTTTGCTTGTGAATGTAGTTTATGAGGCGGAGATTGGGGACCTACTTAACATTCGACTTGATGATTGCAGCGACACTGGATGGTATTATGATTATAATTATACAAACTATTATAATAATTAGAGATGCCACGAATATTCGGCTACTATTCGGTATTCGGACTATTCAGCCACTTTTTTCCATATTCGGTATTCCGCCGAATGTTGCGTACTAATCGGCCGAATACCGAATACCAAATCATGAAGAAAGAAAACTCACCCCAAAAATATATATATTTTAATTCCAATTATTACATTTAATACTTAAAATCTACCAGCCGTAAGATGTGATGGATGAAAACAATTTTTTCAGCAGTTTTTGATAGCAAACGGTTGCGCCTTTCCTCATAAACTAAACCTGCCTCTGAAAATAGCCTCTCACTATATACCTTACTGCCAGGAGACGATAAGTAAATCCGAGCGAATTCTGTCAGTCTTGGATACTGTTCAGCGTTTGCTGACCACCACTTGTAAGGGTCTGCCGTCCGATGTAGGCTAACAGTTTTCACATAAAAATCAATCTCATTTGCAATAACACTTTTCTTCTCTACATCATCACCATTTTGCATATTTTCAGTTGTAACTTCCTCAAAACAGTTCCAGAAACTTTCATCTATTTCAGTGGTTTCATCATTTCCATTAATATGTCTTTTCTTACTACACGGAGGAGAATCATTACCGCAACTACTAGAATATTCACAATTAATTTTCAGAGTCTCTGAAAGAATTTTTTGTTTAACTCTTTGCTTTTGAAGCAATCCGAGAAAACTGTTTTTGAAACGCGGGTCAAGAAAAGTGGCAATCATATACTTATCATTTTCATCAAAGTTGAACCGTGTTTCAAGCTCAGCTTGTAGTGAAGTTCTCAATAAATTTGGTGTTCTATATGCAGTTTCTTCCTTCCCCAGGTATTTCAACAATGTGACGATGTGTGGAATCACTTCAGAGATGCAAGAAATACCTGAGCTGGTTATTCTCGTAATCTCCTCGAACGGCTTCAGGAGCTTGATACATTGTTACGCAAAAGCTACACAGTACACATTTTTGCCGAACATTCGGCGCTTCGGCCGAGAGCGTGGCCGAATATTCGGTATTCGGCAAAATCATTATTCGTGGCATCTCTAATAATAATCATAAAAATAACGTAGTATTTGAATACACGGTTTTGTTATACGCCAGAGCATGCCTTTGATAAAATAGAGCGAAATTATTTGGTGAATTATTCGTAGAAATACACAATGTATTAGTATAATCGTTTCTCGAATTAGATTACTAACGGATGTCGAAGGCAATGATATGGTTAGATCATAATCAACAATATTCTTGTGTCCTGCAGTTTTTCGTTCCTGATATTGACGCCACGCTCCTATATTATCTACACTTCATTTTTCATTATATTTTTTTCATATATTTTTCTCGTGCATTAACCAGTTTGCAGCTGCAATGTTGTTGTTTTATAGACAACCATCGGGTTTAATCCAACGATACATGATGTGAAATAGTTTTCCGCGAGTTTGAAGGCATGTGATCGGTGACTGGGGCTTCCCTCCTCACTACCTTCTTGACTTTTAACCCTCAATCTGCCAGTGATGTTTCCGACTCCGCCCGGTGTTTTGTGTTTTGTGGAGATACTTGTTTGTATCAAATTGATACTTGCACCAGTTAGTTTGATTTTTCACTTGTTCAAGATTACAACTTCTATTCGAGCCAGTCTTTTACTATTTTATTGGTAAGTAACATATTCTCGAGTATATAGAATTTTCTTCATGTATCCATTTGTAAACACCATTGGTATCAAATTGATACCAAGAACTTTTTGAAGAATATCTTCAGCAGTGCAAGAAATTTACTGATTAGCCGCGAAAAGGAGGACAGAAGAGAATATGAACGACGATGGTGCAGATTGTGGCCCAACTGGAAGGACTATGCCTAAAAGAAAAAAAACACAAGACTCGCAGCAAGCACTTGCATTCTTTGTACCAGTCTTAACATGCGGTCAACATTCAAAGAAAATATGTGCTGATTGCGTTGAAGCAATAGGAGCTGATGACATGAAAGACTAATCGATAAAGATTTTATTATTTTTTCTTTCATTATTTATTATTTTTTTAATTTTTTAATTCTTTTTATTCTTTTAATTAAATAAATAAACCTCTTTTTTGTTGAAATGAAAGTTTGTCTTTAATGCCCCTTATACATACAATTGATATTAATCATTAAAGTACAACAAAAAAAGTTTCTAACGGCTGTATCATTTTGGTACTTGCGCCCTGAAGTGCGACTTTCGGAAGCTCGCCTATCGCAAGGTTAAAGACTCATTACCTGACACTTACAGACAAGAATTAGTAGATGTCGCTAGCGTCAAATGTTGACGGAACACAGTGGGATTAATCATTCACCTGATGATTGAGTAAAAGTTTCACTTCAAGAAGACGAAGAATAATTCAAACTATCACCTGAATTTATCACTTTAGGGGTGAGCGCAGGTTGGGAAAGGTAAATCCGTTTGATCTGGTCGGTATTTGAAGTTTCGAGCTGTAGTTATTCTGTCCTGTATCTTTACAGGTTAGTTGCCACATTATTTTTCTCGTAAAGAGCCCGGTAGGTAAGACAAATTACGTATTGCAATGTTGGCCGGGAGATACCGAAGGGTAATCCGGTCGCGATGTGACACTTTAGATTTGCAGCCAGTCCGACTTCGTTGTGGTTGGACCTACAATTTTACGTGGAACTAGGCACCGTCCTGGCAAAGATGGACGGTGGGAATTCGCGCAAGTGACTCCGACGGTGACTCTTCAAACGTTGCGACGGAAGAACTGCAAACAAGAGTGTTAAGGGGAGGGAGAGGCCCGCGGGACTTGGCTAGTGCCTCCACTGGGCGTTTCTCTCTTAGAGGCAGAGAGTTTGTTGGAGTACGCAGGACGGAACCATAGGAGGTTTAGTTTCTAGGTACCTCCTATGAGAGCCCTGCCCTCCTTCCGGTTTGTAGGTAAAACCGTCCTGGCATACACCATATCATCAAAATAAAGCCAGTAAAAATTCATGACCCCCACCGGGAATTAAACATGGTACCCTGAGTTTTGTAGGCGAGCATTTTAACCACTGTGCTATTTATTTATCTGTACATACAGATAGTTCGTTCTCTAGAATATATAATGAACCGTTAGTTCTTATTACTATAACAATATATTTTAATTGACAAACTTTTAACAGAAATCTTATTTATTACGTAACAGGGTACAATTATTTACTACTAGTACACTGTTAGTTATCACTAGCTATTACTTAAACTATTACCGAATAATAATTAAGAACTAAACCAGGGGTGGCCAATCTGTGGCCCGCCTTGAAAATTTTTCCTTCCCGCAAGATTCATCACACTTTTACAAAATATATTTATTTTATAATGGCCAAAGTAGTGAAAACCAAAGTATTAAAAAAATACATTATTGGTGCATCCATATATTGAAAAAATAACTGTAGAAATTATGAGTATCATTATTATTATATTATCTATGTTTACATGTAGGGATAACAGTAAACACAATAATAATAACTCAGTATGTTTCAATTTTTCACTAAAAAAAAAAGTCTATAGTGGGTCTAAATGTAATATGGTGATATTTGATTCTATATGCAGTCCGCGGATTTACGATGCATTTCCAAAGTGGCCCGCAAGATCATTTGGATTGGCGACCCCTGAACTAAACATTTGAATTTTCAGTAAAGTTCACTTATAATCGCTGGCGAACGTTGAACAATAAGCTTCGGTAAATTCCAGAAGCCACTCTTCCAGCATCAGCGTTTCACTTAGTTGCCTACAACATTGGTCCATTTTGGGTATCTTGATTCATTCCACACACGGTTTGTGATAACCTCGAGAGGTTGCTGGTTATGCTGAAGCCGATACCGCTCCCTAGCTTCATCTGACACAGCATTTGCCCCCTTGTTCGGTATAATAATAATTCCGAGTGGTCGTAATGACCTGGTGACAGGGTTTCTTTTGGCTGCGCATTCGGCACACGTGGTAGCCGCCTTAATATAACACGGTAGTCCTACCAGATTTAGGCGACCTACAGTTTAATGTGGAATCCGAACCACGGAAGCGTTCTGGCGTACTTCACATTACACAGCAAACTGGTTAGCGTTCTGGCCTCGCATTCGGGAGGACGGCGGTTCGTATCCCCGTCCGGGCATACAAATTTGGGTTTTCCATGGTTTCCCAACTGACTCCAGTCAAATACCGGGATGCTTCCTTCAAAAGGCCATGGCCGATTTCCTTCCCATTCATTGCCCCCCCCCCCATCCTTTCCCGTCTCTAAAGACCTCGCTGTTAAGAAACGTTAAACAGTTATTAAAAAAAAAAAAAACAACAGCAAACTGTAATAGAGGTGATGGTCGGGTTATGGGCCTATGAAAATCCCGAGACAGAGATTCGAACCTGGTACCTCTCGGACACCTTAACCACTGATCCACCACACCACTACATGCCCAGTTCTACCAGACCACTCGCTATCTCGGTAGGTTAGGGTGTTTAACGCTCGGGCCTGGCACTCGGAAGCACGCCGGCTCGATCTCTCATCCGGCTTTCCTCATTTCTTGATTTCCTATGATTTTCCGAAATCTTTCCGCGCGAATATCAGGACGGTTCGTTCAAAAGGTCATTGCCGTATTTCTTGCTGATCCCTGCCCTTCGTGCTCCCTCCTAGAGGTCCTTGATGTAGACTAACTTTCAATCCCTAAGAAAATTAAAGCCAGTCGTTTGACCTTCCTCAAAGTGCCTTGCTTAGCGCCCTCAGCACAGTAGTTTGGACGCAGGGAGGTTCGATGTGAGCGTGGTGTGTGAGGCAAGGCAACGACCCGTGAGCCGTGACCGGCCGGCAGGCGGCACCCTTGCCTCCCACACGGAGGGTCACGGCGTGTCCCACGCACCGCACGCACTCACGCACCGCAGATCGATGTCGGGCGGCAGGTAGGGGGTGGCAGCACGCGCACGCGGTGCGCGCGCCTCGAAGAGCGGCCGCGGCGGTCCTCTCTGAATGGGACGAGCGGCAGTCGCGCCGCCGACACCAGCCAGAGCGCACGCGACGCCACGGACTGTCGACCGCCGGGCATGTATCTCATGCAGGTCAGTGCGCAGTGCCCACACCTCAAGTGCATCACAGTTGCCACATTGGCCAATTATCACAGGTGAAAGTGATCAGAGCTCTGTCTAAGTAACTAGTGCGTTTCTAGTTTCTCGACACTTTACAACTTAGAAATACCGTCCCATAGGCTGAAGTCGTCCGTTCATATCTGGCGTTACATCTCAACGTCCTTATGTCGTGATAACCGATTACCTTTGACACTAAAAGAATACTGATCTATACTAAGTTCTGCAACCAAACATCATCGTTGGTTATTGTGTCAGTTGTTTTAAGAGATGAGAATGGCCGCTGGATCTTCAACCTTGAAAGTACAAATCCAGCATTTCACCATCATCACACTATAGGCTACAAGTAGGCGGTTCCTGTGAGGCGCTGCATGTCGACGTCCTTATGAAGAAATTTCCGATTACTTTTGACGCTAAAAGGGTAACGATCTGTAATATACTCACTTTGCAAACACAGGTTGGTTGGCTTTTGTGTTCATGGTTTGAAGAGGTGTAAAATGACAGCTGTATCTTCAACCATGAAATCTATTTTCAATAGTTCATTTATTTTTGCTCGTTGTCTGCTATTAGAGAAATCCTGGGCCGTTATACACACTTTTTCATCGCGATGGAGTCTATCTGTATGCTCGTTCCATTTCTTTCCCTGTACTCTTTTACTTTCTCTTTTAGATCTGTTATTCATACTTCCTCCCTAATCTTTATATCACGATTTCTTTCGTATGCATCTCAAACATGTCATCTCAGTTCTTTGATATCTTGCTGTATCCTTTTTTGTTACTAGTCCTCATCCCGTATTTAAATTGTGCACATAAAGTGCAGCAAAAAAGCGTCATTTAGTGATGGAAACCGATCATGAAATTTATCAACAACAAACTCTATCAGTAATTGTAAGTTTGAGAGCGATTTCACGAGATGGTTAAACTTGTGAATAACATTTCGCAGTCCCTTCATTATGTTATGTTAATTTTGTGAATCCTTGTAACATGGGAATCGTGTCAAATAATGAAGATTGAAATTACAGAAATATCTTCTGATTGCTGCTAATATGATTCTCATATTTTGTCATAATTTTTCGCCAAATAATGAACCAAGAATTTTTTAGAAGTGTTGTCTTAGTAAGAAAATATTGTAGAGCGTTTCTTCTTGTAATTTATTATCACGCTTTCTTTTTTTCCGACACCAAATATCGCCTAACCGACTTTCTAGTGAGCAACATACATGTTAATTTCTTAAAACTTCCGTGAACTACAAAAAGTCGATCTTTGTGTATATGTCAATGCCCTTGTTTTCTTCATCGTCACAGACACAGAAATAAACCCCGCATTGCTGTTTCCAAATATTCTGAACTGTTTGCGCTGAGTTTTCCAATAGTTACATTTCTTTTCACGTCCTAATTATTGCAGTACATATATCAGAATATTTAATGGGTAACTTAAATTTGCTATTTAGAGACCATTTAGTCCCTTGCACAGTACTAGTAGCATATCATCCACTGAAATGCTTCAGGTCTTACCTTCGTGCCAGACGGACTAGAATCACAGTCCGGCCATTTGTTGTAGAAAGCTTTGCAAAAATCAATTCTAGCTCATCATAGGATGACCGTCTAGCACAGAGTTTGAAGACTGTCTTCCTATTTCTTGCATTTACTCCATTTACTACTGCGAAAAAAACACCACTGTTTATCATGGCCTAATTTGTTAGTGGATCGATACGTGGCAGCGCATTCCAGTTGATCCATTGAAGGATGATAAGTGTGTCTGGTCAAACTTCATGCTAGTTAAATACTACAATAAATGCGTGGGATGGGTGAAAATTTAAATAACGTCCAATTTCGCTCTTCTGTCGAATTTTACTGCCATGCAGGTGAAGTTTTTTCAAATATTTTTATTTTCACATACTCTGTGGAAGGTACGAATTTTATGCAGACGTATACTTCTTTTAAAAAAATCTGACCGCGACCATGGTTCCAGGTAGTGGGTCTGAAGTTTGAACTCAGATACTAGATGTACACATACTCTCTAGAAGGTAAGAATTTTATGCAGATGTATTTTTTTTTTAAACTGTCTGAGACCATGGTTTGAAATTGTGAGTCTGAAGTTTAAACTCAGATACTAGGTGTAGTGTTCTAACTAGGTGAGCATATACGGATGCCACAGTGACAACTGGATGTTTGGTGACTGTTCTGGTATTTCGACAGATTGTTTGACACTGTTCGTCGCTTGGAAACTGCCTGTTTTCTTGGAACTCCTGAGCTGTTGGCAGCGTGCTCCAGCTGCGAATGAATTATTACCGGTGTTTGCAGCAAGCAGCCTGTCCCTACATGGAACCATACTTTACGAGAAACTCCTGTGTTTTGGAACTGCAGCCCATTAACGTAAAGCTTACAGGCATGAATAAAACACGAGCTTCGTATTACCTGCGGTGGATCGGAGCATCATTAATGTCAGTTTGTCACTTTCTCTTAAACCGTTCGTTTCCAATAGAAAATCTTAACAGCGATTTCTATGCTCTCCACCAAATAAGTTTTATGTTAACATAAAAGGTTTTTTTAGTCTTCTTGCAGTTACTATAATGAAGAAACGGTTTCAACATTTGACATCTAATTATATCTCATAATTGGCTCACGTATCTTCTGTTTTTCCTCAGTTGAGCTATCGATGTGAAAGCTGTACCCTCATTAAAATGGAATAGAGAACTGATGTATTCTTATCTTATACTAGCTACATCCTGAACGTGCATAATCTCTAACATTATATTCTTTATCTTACGTCAAAGAAAAAAGAACTACTGCTTATATTTAAAAAGAGGACGAAGAAACAGCTGACTCATATTATGAGTATCGAAAAATTCCAGCTTTTAGGCTTCATCATTGAAGAATGATCCTTTGGGAGACCAAGAACTGATGGTTGGAAGATACGCAGGGGGATTCAACTACACATCAGTAAATATTTTCTGTTCTGCTGCTTCAGCAACAACGATGAATTTGTGGACCGCCAAACGCTCTTAGAAAGTTACTATCTAAAATCTAACTTAGTCCACAACCTTAAGGTCGGTTGGAGCCTCCCGAAGGAAGCACACTAAGCCATCGTGTCAGATGTAGCATGGCCAATTCCTACAAACCTACAGTTTAACGTGGAATCCGAACAACGGAAGAAAGTTACTACAGCATTAGATAACATAAATGTCTCTCGTTAACGAATAGTACTATACATCAGTTCCAATTACTAGACGTACAAATCTCCGGAATGGTGTTGTCGTTATAACTTCCTTCGTGTTCACCACAGCTATCTCTCTCTCTCTTACTGTCCGACCTTTCACGCTGCTGATGGTATGGGCGTCTTGCAAAGTGTTGCGTAGTATTGGCGACGCTCTAGTGTCTGTTGCGTTAATCCTGTAATCCGGCGAAACCAATGTCGTGCAGGCAACAATCTTCGAACTATGGAAAAAGCTTAGACACCGTGTTGTACAAATGTTAAGATGTTACAATTAGATAACTTATGTTGTATTGCGCGGAGAGGGAACGGATTACAAAACTCTCAATCAGTGAATGAGTCCCTTCGTAAAGTTAGTTAAATCATGAAGCAGTTACCAGCAGCCACGGAGGTAGAAGGACATCACAGCTACATAGCTACATTCAGCGACTTTCATTCATCAAATTCACTAAGTTCATATTTTGCGTCAGCTAAATAATTTGAGAGAGAAACATAATGCTTGAGGATTAAGCATTTGTAGTGAGCTAAAGTCTAAACAAAATGTATTGTGAGATTTACAGTAGAATAGAGCGCCGTAGAATGGATGCTGTTAGTTTCACCTAGTACATTGCACTCATTAGTCACACAAGTAACAAATTGTACACTGATATTTTTTTTTCTTCCCCTTAATATCCGCAACTTTAATTTACAGTTGAAAATCATTGCACCGTTACTATGCCATTATTGATTTTTTAATTTTTTTTAAATTCTTTAGTTATGTTGTATATTTTCTACCATGGAAAATGCTTTTAAAGTTAAATGTGCATTGACCTTAAATGTGTCTAATTTTCAATAAACATGAAGTTATATAAAATTTCAAATAATATATATTTTTTTACTAATATTCTTCAAAATGTAATGTGATACTATGTGTTCCGTTGTAGAAAACGCGATTTGTAGGGTGCTTTTCATATGTCTAATTTTAAAGAATTGTAACACACCTGTGAAAAAATTAGCTTATAAAAATCTAGTACGTCCTTATCTGGAGTATTATTTGGCTGTGTGGGATCAGAATCGCAAGGGATTGATTAATTGTAATGAGAATGTGTGGGGAAAGACTGCTTGATTATATAGAAAAAGCGTTAGACTTTGGGATGGGATTTTCTGATAGAAAGGCAGCGTAGTTTCTGCATTAATTTATTGGTTAATAAGCGATCAAGTTCCAAGATGAAATAATTCTTCTACCAGCGTACTTGGTTTGCGTAACATGGTAGATAAAAAAATGAAAATAAAGTACCTTATGCCTGTATAAGTTATTCCTTTCCTCGTGCCGTTAGATTAGTTTCGGTGCAAAGCGCACCCGCGGTTTTTTGTGAATCTGCTTTCTATATATTATGTAGTGTGGACATCCTAAGGTAAAAGTAATTAATAACCTACTTTTTACTGTCCGTGAACCGTCTGATGTTTTAATTTTTTGCTGTCGTATGACATTTAGTGTCTGTAGTGCAAGTGGGAACTATTTAATCATTAGCTTTGATGTTTACGGAAAATGGCACCAAGTTCGAACCAGTGCCCACTTTTTTTTCTGCCCGACAAGGAGATTAATATACTCGTCCAAATTACTACTTTGTGGAACATCTTACCAGTTTTGTCACAGAATCAGTCTGCGAACTTGTTCTTAAGGGTTTATTGGCCATCAATTTATTGTTCTTAAGGGATTTTCTACTACCACTTTATTGCGCTGGTCCCTGATTTCTAATGATATGGATCGTAAGGAATACCATCGACACGGTTTATACGTAGTGCGAAACATCGAATATTATTTCCGGTCGTTGCAGAAGCCAAAACTTTTTATCTTCATTTATTCACTTTTTAAATTCTTCTTTCGTCGATCGTGTTTAATAGTAGTTCTTCCTTTCATTCTCTCTATTTATCTTTTTATACTTGACCTTTAGTTTATTTTCTGTTGTTGTTTTATTACATGCAACTGAAATAAAAGTTACAATCGAAATATTTCATTTAAAATAAAAAATACTTTCACAATATTTTTGCTTTAAGATTCACAAACAATACTTTCTCACTCAATCGTAGTAAATTTACATTTTCCGTTTATCTACTCGAAATGAACAGCTTCCATTCAGCACTACATCATTTATTTTTTCTTTTAATTAAAGGCTCTTAATTTTTGGTTTTGTTATATTCAGCAGTTAAAATTAATACATTAACCTTTACTATCAACCTGCTTTGCCTGTCATACGTATAATATTGCATTATTCTCTTTATAAATTACTAGCATTTCCATTAATCTAACTTGACTGCTTGCTCGCTACCCCAACAAAGATGTTTAATTTAATTTAATTTAATTTAATTGCAATGGAGCACACGCTCCGGTGGCAATTTCCCTACACACCCAACTTCCCCCAATCCAGCACCCACCTACATTTGCCCTCTACAAATTTTAACTTTAAATTCTTTTAACTTCTTTTAAGTTATCCATGATTTCCCTTGTTAACTCATTCCAATCCCTGACACCCTTTCCTAAAAAATGAAATCTTCCCACACCCTTGTGCCTGAAATCGAGTGCTAGCTTGTAATCATGGCCATCTTTTCCCTTCCATGCACTACTTTTCATACCTACTCCAATAGCTTTCCATGCCTCATCGCCAGTATACGCCACCGCAAAGATTCTATTGTCAGCTTCAATCCTATATATTTTTTTTTGTCAGTATCCCTTAATCTCAGTTATACAAAACCCTTAGGTATGAATTAGCTATCAGTGGATATGATTTTTCACCGAATTCTGACAGTGTACTAAATTTACATTAAAATACATTGTTTGTTTAAAATTTAAGTTAAAAGTGGGTACACGAGTGGTCGGGCCGTAGTTTACCTCACCGCAGCCCTTGCGTATGCGAGAAACAACCCGCCGAGCACCGTGCAGAATAGTCACTTCAGTAGCGACAGCTTCAGGGGTTAAGAGGAGCTCTCACTGTAAATTGCCTTTGTAATGACTAGCAATAATTCTTAGGCCAAACGCCCTAATGAGCTGGATTACGCTTTTCAAATACGGTATCTGCCTTATGACAACCCTCCGAACCTTTCCAAACAATATGTTTATATCAGTTACCGAAAATCACAAATTAATTGCATTCTGACATAAAATATTCTATACAAAAGGCAATGTAAATTGGAAAAACGTACATATTAATAAACTCTTTTTGCTACTTTTCGTATACATTTCTCTGCGTATTTAATTTCAGCAACCCAACAAAAAACTGAATCATTTGTTTTATGGGAGAGAAGGGAAGTTTACGGGTCTGAAAGAAATACTGTTATTAGTTTTGCTCTAATATAAACTAGCTGTTACCCGCGACTTCTTACGCGTGAACTTAGAATATTATTGCCAGAATTGGCAATAGAAAGATGTAAGTTACGTAAAACGTGTTCCAAAAAGTACGGAGTCGGTGTAATATGACTGAGAAGCCATCACCATAACAGTCTACTATTTAACATGTATCATTAAGAGAACCAATTTACAACATGTTTAAAAATACTAACACTTTAAGGACGGGGTTAACTGTGGGAGACTACTTACGACAGCTCCTCCGTCAGATTTTTGTTTGTGGTTTAAAATTATGTCACTTTCTGGGGACATCTTATGTTAATACGGTACCGTTTTGTACACATTTTTCGTTTTGCTGTCGATTGCTAAGATCATACACAAACTGAATGCGAGAGAAGGAAAGCCTTAGTGACCGATATAACAATTACAGTGACTTGCACAGTCTGTATATCCGTCTGTTTGTCATCGTTTGATGGGTTTTCAAAATTTCATGACAAAATATGTTATTTAACTCGAAAAAAGTAACCAATGTCCTTCCTTATGATACATGCTATTTGCTTGTCAAATTTCATGAAGACCGATTTAGCCGTTTAGTCGTGAAAACGTAGTAAACAGACAGTTACTTTCGCATTTATAATATTAGTATAGATTTTCACACTGTCTTTCTGTTTACCGTTGGAACGCAATATATTTGTGTGTGTGTGTGTGTGTTTGACAGAGATACACCTCTGTTTGCAGTCTGACTGTCAGTTGTGTGTCGACTCCGACGTTTTGTGTTGGTTATGAAAGTGGAGCAGGCGGTCCCTTAACGATCTGCCTTAACGCGAGCAGCTCGCTGGTGCTGTGGTTGCACACGCCACCTGGGGCCCTCCGCTCCGCTACCCAGCCCGGCGCTGGTCACTAGATCGATCCCTCCGACTTATCACTGTCTTAGCTCGAGGCTACTGGTTCGATAATGAGACGTCTCCTAGTGCTGGGGGAGTTGACAACCCACGCCCTTCATACTGAGATATCAGTAAAGTTTTTTAAACCACACTCTCAGCTGTTGTGACGTTCGCTGAAGAAATAATGAATAAAAAATGTGCTCATATTTGCTACCAGCGCATTTAAGACGGAATCTATTTTGTTTGAGTGCTGGTCAATATCTTTTTTTTTTTTTCTGTGTAAGAAATAACTATATAAAGTGCAAGTTTGGTGCTAATTTGTATTACAACGCCTTTTTATTATAATACCAGCTGATACCAGCGACTTCGTACGCGTGGATTAAGAATTTCCTTGTCAGAATTGAATATAGAAAGTTGTTGGTAACGAAGGATTGGTCCCAAACAACACCGATTCGGCATAATATGACAGGAAAGCCATCACTATATCATTCTACCATCGAACCTGTCTCTTGAAGAGAATCACTTCCAACATATTTAAAAACAGAAAAACAAACGAAGGTGAGAGGATGGGGGGGGGGGAGGGGGATGGGGATGGGGTGTTAACTAAGAGCAGCTTTATTTCAGCTTGGTCTTTTCTTCTTTCTTCAGCACGAGCATCCGATTCTTTGGGTTCTCATAACTTTAGCTCCTCGTGTTCTGCTAGAGCTACAACATAGGCCAGTTTACGCCCGCAAGGCATGTCAGAAAATAAGGCAAAATAAACTGGTCCCAGAAACATTTAAGCAGACACAAAGTAATAGGAAAGAGAAAATCGACAGCTATACTAAATAATTCGTTTTTTTCTCTAAACGAAATGTATTAACAAATTATACACTAACATAATGCGCAGGAAGCATATTTTGAGCAATCGACGTAACATTACAGACTAGCACACACATCTCTGTCACCATTCGATAAGTTCTCAAAATTTCAATGACTACAACAGTTAATCATACCGAAAAAAAAATGTCCTGTGCCCTCCATACAGATTTTCTTGTCAAATTCCGTCAATAACGGTAGAGGCATTTAGTTGTCAAAACGTAACAAAAAAAACAGAGACTTCCTTCCGCATTTATAGTATTATTACTGCAGGTTTCACACACACTGACTGCGAATCACCTGAGGGATCAATAAAACGTAAAAAAAGAGTACACCTTCAGCATTTGCCTCACATTGCACCCCTAACTTTGTAATATCTACAGTTTAACATTCAATCCGAATAACCGACGTCCCAGACGTGACTCTTACGATCAAAAATTTTTAAAAATCTTAGCCTTCACGGAGATTTGAACCGGAGACCACAACCCAAACATCAGGAAGCTAGCGCTTTAACCACTGAGCTACCTGACCGCTACAGGAAAAACAGTACAGAGACCTCCACATCCAACGCGTCTGTCTATCGCCGTTCAGAAATTTTTCGAAACTATAAGACAACATGTATTATTCATACAGATAATTTTTCACCCAAATGTAGACAGTATTTTTCTCCTTGTTTCAAAGGATAAGTGTGCAAAGTTTCATCGAGATCGGATGAAAACTGTGGATTTGTATGAAGAACAAACAAACCAACCAAAAAACAAACATACATACATTCATCTTTATACATATAGATTCCAATAATATAATATTGGAAATTATCGTACCCCACAATCGCTCTTTTGTAGGAAGTGCTGTATCATTCGGACAATCATTACAAAAATACGAAGTATATTTATATAGTTACTTGATGAATCACCAATAATTAGATCATTAACGAATGACGAATGCAAATACTAAATTTTATTGTTCTGCTAAACACACCTTCCGGCTCTTCTCGATATTCATTTTATCGTTTTCAGTCGGATTTTTTATTTCGTGATTGCTTTTATCTCTTTACTGCATACGAAGAGCAAATGAATATGGAATTCCTATTAACGGTACAATACGCAACTGCTGCCATTTCGCTGTTCCAGTGCTAACCCGTTCAAAGATGCATTTCTATATACTTGATATCAAAAACCGATAAATGGCGTGACCTGTCGGTAAATGCAATGGAATTTGACCTTAGCTTTTCATCCAACGAAGCAGAGCACAATTCACTTAAACAAATACACAGTACGCAATGGATGCGGTAATTTTCATAATAAATGTAGACCTAACATAAACCTTCATACGATTTTATAATTTTCTCAACTGTCACATTATGGAGCTGAAAATACTTTTGTGGGTTTTCGTTGCGTATTTTCCTTTTATTGCCGACGTTTAACTATTTTTAGACGAATGAAGTCATCAGTGAGAAAAAAACATAAATCTTACCATAGATAAAAAGCTGTTTAGAACGTAAAATTACGAACCCTGTAGAAATTTTTAAACAAGTGATGAATTCTATGAACTGAGCGAGGTGTGGAAATGTGAGATTTTAGATAAACACGATGCCTAAACAAAACAAGGTCGCTTTGCTGTCTGTAGTAACAATGCTCTCTCTGCTGAAAAGCGAGACAGTCAATCCAAGTTTTCGTACAAACTACGAAGGAAATACTGTAGCCCGTTACAGCATATTCAGCAGGAATAAGAAATCCTCGGTTGGGATTGAAAAATCGGCAAAAAAAGCAAAACTCAAGAAAAAAAACCCGAAAAGTAATTAAATTGCATAAAATAGCATCTTTTTCTTTTGTCATGTATTATGGTTAGAGCGACTTACCGTATTATCGTGAGAGTTCAAGCAAACTAATCGTAACGTCTTCGTGTCCCCAGAGATCATTTTAACTACATTTATAATTTTCTCACCCCTGTGTAACCAACACTTAAAAAAAAATAATAATAATTGAAATACAGTGTTAGGGATAAATATTTTGTTTTATATACTATGATTTTAAAGCGCTGCCATTTAGACCAATCTGCTGTGCAACTTTCCTTCTATAGTTCTGCTGGAATTGATTTATGTGTACGATAAATCGTTGAAAATTGTTTGATATATGGATAACAACAGTGTCTGATAACAGCAACGAAAACTTGTAAAGATTGTTACTGGTAACAAATCCGAAAATATCGATCTGGTTTAAATGAAATTTTATATTCTCAGTCTGGCATTTATTGGTGTGGTACTAAGTAACTTCATTGTTGCTATTTTATTATTTTGCAACGTAAGTTTCACGAAGTTTCATAGTCCTTTGAGATTAATCCAAAGTTTAATCCAAAAATTATAACCGAATCAAGGCTATTTATCAATCAAGTTTCAGAACTATAAATAATCATATCACAGGTTGGAGCCATCAATTCAGTTCATAGCTCGCTTCTGGTTTGTTTATCAGTGTAAATAAAGGAAACTTTATGCAGGTGTTGCAATTTCGTTGCAGTGTTGCAATATGGCCTCGTCGCTTTTTTTGTTGATAGTTGACACTACACTGTAACAAAGAATCCGATTGTGTTCTGTTCTAGTAACGTACCTATTGTTCTACTGTATAGGATAGTGCGGCAAAACAACGTGTCTGTGAATCAACGCGGAATAGAACCGCTGTCCTGTAGGATGAGAAAAAATCGACATATTGGTTTTGTCGCCCCTCTGTACAACGAAGAGAAATGTCTGTTCCTGCCAAGGGAGGCAGCGTGGATAGCAGCTTGTAATTACAGAGGCATTAAAGCCGATAGCCAATTAACTGCTTATTGGCTTCCACAGAGGAGAGGAGGAGGTTTTAGCACAGATTACAACGAGATAAAGGTTTGCGGTCTAGATGATACCACACTGTTCTGTTGCCTTGAACGTTGCGTTGGAAGATTGAATACGAATGACGCATTAGATGGGTACTTGCTTTTAAGTCACGAAGCGCAAGTTCGACTCCAACCAGTCCTGCACAGTTTCTGCTCATTGTTGTGAATTTCTTACTATGTTGTAGTAGAACAAATATTTTCAGAATTTTGGAAGTTGAATGGAATGGTTCACTTTAAAGCGCGATCAAATATAAAATATCTGCATAATAGGACTAATTTTATTTCGAAGATCAATACCTTAAGAAACGGATAGAGACAGCTGCGTCTGAAAATTTCTATCCACTTTATCAGTCTTGGCTGTGTAAGATAGATATCATGGTTGGTTGAACTCATTTAAACCTCTTCAATAGACGTAATGCCACGAAACATGGATTCACAGATGTTTTATTTTGAAGAAGGACTGCTATAGCAGGTCGATACTTTAAAATTGTAATTGGTTTAATTATTTCCTATTTCGTAAGTAACTTTCTTATACATCTGCCTTGAATCCATACCCCCAAGTGTTTCCAAAATTATTTGGTAAGGTGTCAACTTCACCTAACGTCCTGTTTGTTCCAGTTTGACGTTCTTTTGTAGGTAGAAATGAGTTAAAAGTCAGTGGATATTCGGCGCAACTATTAAGTTTTGTTTTTATTCTTATGAAGTAAAAGGGATTTTTGTGCAAAAACTTAAGCCTAGTTTTTTTTTTTTTTTGTTTTTTTTTTTGTTTTTTTTTTTTTTGAACATGAAACACGCGTACATATTTTTGTAGGAAAATTGAACTTATTGATATTTCGTACAAGGTGCTTGAATCTGTGTTACATGAAAAACAACTGACAAAGAGAAAATAAAAACGAAAGATATTTGAAATTTGTTTTAATTGTTGTATATAACCTCCTCAGTGGCTGAGTTGATGCGGTACCATGACGGTACGTCCATTAACTACATGAGCTCAAAATGGGGGAGGGGGGAGGAGATGAGACAAAATCGCACCAAATCTCATTTAAAAAATCTCACTTCTACTTTTTAGATCATATCTCCTCTTATTTCATAAAAAATGTACTACATAGAATATGTCAGTCCTAACGCTTAGTTATTTAGTGGCATGAAGCAAAATGCGTGAACATATCAAATAAATTTAATTATTTAAAAATTAAAATTATAAGGGTAATCTCTTATGAGGTGAGGGGAGCGGGCGTTCCTACCGCATCTTACCAAATCTCACCGAGGGAGAAAAGGGGGGGGGGTTAAAATTTAACCAAAAAATCCCTCACGTAATTAATGGACGCTCCTAAATAGTTTTCGGCGGCTGCATATGGGGTTAACTGTTTCGAGCACCGGTGATGGAAGAAATTTTTATCTTCGAGACTTGGCCGGCAGGGTAGGAGAAAAAGTGTTACACATTTATTAATCACCAGATAGTGTAGGCCTACCAAAGTCGTGGGTTATATCTGAAAGCTCTCCGTAGTGCGTGTGGGATGGGTACACACGACGCTGGTGACAGTGATTCGTCATTCGGATGGGGGACGTAAAACTCGGCGGCTTGCATGGTATGTTTCGGACGAGTAGGCTTAAATATGCCGGTACCGGGCGTCCCTTCTTTCATTTCTCATCCATACAGAACATATACCATCACAGTCATCGAGACATATGGTAACACATACCAACTCATTCACACTGAGGGAGACAGTGGGAAACCACCCCAGATCACATCCCTGAGACGTTACTATGAAGAGGTGACATGCTACTCTGTAGTAACCACCTACGCCCAGATACCTTGTATAGTAAACACTTTGTCTTACTGCAAAAAGTGACTTCACATGTCCATATAACGGATTGTTAAATTATTCTTTTATTCGGAGTGAATAATTAAACACAGTTTGGTAGGTGGTGGTGATGCTGTGGACTCGCATTAGGGATGATGCGGGATTATTCCCATTCCGGCCCTCCAGATTTGAGGTTTCCATGGTTTGCCAAAATTACTCCAGAAGAATGCCGGGATGGTTCCTTCAAAAGGCTGTGGTCGAATTCCTTCCCGTTCACTGATCCCAGTCCTTTCACACTTCTAATGACATTGACGTCAACGATACCTAAAGCCGCAAGCAAAATAATTAATAATTAAACGCAATATATTATATCTTCTAAATGTTTCTTGTTTCACACGCAAGACAACCCTCTCCCAGCGCCAGACTTGACGCGGTGAACAATAGAAGTTCAGAGCATCAGAGTTCCAAACTGGTGGGGCGATAGCTTTCACAATTGCTTGTGTGTTGCGAAGTGAAGGCCGCTCGGAGTCAGACCAGCATGATGTCACCAATCTCTTTTCGTGACCGAGTGGATATACAAGGCCGACCTTGAGGAGGCGAGTTGTTCTAGCCGCCTGCGACATGCTCCTCTCCTAGCTGGGAATAAGAGGCTCGCTTTTGTACCTCATATATGCAGCTGTCATCCGCCGCTTTGAGTCTGAACTTAACTGAGGGTTTAGCAGGCTCTGTCTTACTGCCTTCTTGAGGGAATATTACTGTAGACTATTGATATTTTGTTATGACTTGCGAAAGATGGAAATAACTCGACAAATGATTCTAATCGAAAACGTTTTGTGTAAAAAAAAATAAATAAATAAAGCGGAAATGTGCAACTATCATTTCCTGTAACACTGCTGTAAAATGTAACTAATTAACGACCAGTAAATGTTACATTTTTAGAATGACGTCTAACATGATTTTTAAAGTTGTGAACACCAAGCGTAAATTTAAACGAAGTTTCGTTGCTGATGATGCTTCGATGACAGGTGAAACTCATACGACAAATAAAAACTCACAATTCCAATACCTTTCTCCAAGTAATTAGCTAAAAAAAACTACTGAAAGTAGCATACAACATTGAATTAGCACAATTCTAGCGGTTCTTGAAATGAATTTTTTTTTTTTTTACGTCGCTACGCAAATTACTGAAGAGCTATAGCTATAAAATGTATTTTAATGTGTGACTTCAGTACAAAATGTACTATTTTATTGAGAAGAGTTTTTAGATTTATGTAATATTTTTTAACAAGTGAGTACGCACAAACTTTCATGTATATAACTCCAAGCTTAACATCAGATGCACTAATAATGTACAATATCCACAGGTTCTGAAGACGACTCCCTTAAGGCGGGTCGAAACCGGTAAACAATAAATTCAATGAATATTTCAACAGGTTGGCTGTGTTTCATTTTACAATTGAAGAGATACCGTTGCTGTTGATGCTGCCATGCTCAAGATTTTGATACTGAAGAGTACTTTCATTGCGTTTCACCAAATTTGAGGCAATTCTGACGCCATTCTGACGCCGTATATTAGTTGTTATTTTTAAGTATCGGGGAAATGTGACATTGAAACTGATACATCATGGCCTTGCTATAGCAACCTGATAGACACCGATTGAGTGAAGCGAATGTATTAAGCGTCGTATTAACACGCGAGGTCAATCCATTTACAAAAATAACTGTACAAAAATGGAGATACACTTAGGTGTCGATAAAATAACTGCAACGGTACACCGTAGTTTCAGTATCTATGATGGAAAAATGTTGTTCCTTGATTAAAGTGTCGGCATCTGTTAGTAATCTCAATGATACCTATTCAAAAAACGATAGGTCAAATACGTTTGATATTCCTACAGATGTTTATTGAGACGATTCTCCATGGTAAATAGACGGTGATGGCATGCAACAAACTTATTTTTTGTTCTTATGACCTTACGCCTTGTCGACATCAAGCCCAATAGAGCCGTAAAGGGGCTGGCTTTGTAAAGAAATTATGACGGCATTCGTCTGAAGTGATTTCGGATAAATATAAAAAACCTAATTCTGGATAGTCAGATGGAGATTTGCACCAGTGTACTCCCTAATGCCAGGACCGGTTGCTACCACTCACCCAAACGGCTCGGAGACTTTTTTTTTTGTTGAGGTCTGTCTAAGGGTATTGTCGCTTCAAACAGGATTCTCGAAGATAGTGTTCCGCGTTCCCATTAATATCTTTTCGGCACTGAAAGGGATGTGACGGGGTCAGTGCTCCAGTCATTCTTTGCCTTACCGCGTAGTTACCTCCCCGGAACTCATTAGATAGTAGGCTGGATGGGACTGGGGAGCAGTTTCGAACATTCAGCTTCGAATAAAAATCTTCGTCTTCATCAGGGATCTAACCGCGGTCGTCCGGGCTGTAGTCAGACGCTGTAAAATAAAAACATATGTTACTTTCTCATTAAGAGCAGTTCACTTAAGACGTGCCCTTCTTATATATATATATATATATCGATCGAATAGCCACAACGGGGCCTGGCATGAGTCCATGCCCCAGCGTACCGCCCGTCCTTACTTCGATTCTTGAGCGGCTTCTCGCAGCCGTCAAGGCGAATACTGAGACATTTCCTGATCTCTGCCTCGTAAACTATTCATTTCACAAGCAAAAATTACACCTTTCTCACAAGGAATATAGTTTTACATTTCACAGATAGGTTGCAACACTTTAGTTCCTCCATTAGTACGTAATACAACTAGTGGCGTAACAGTAACGATCATTCGAGAACCGAAGCAAAGTCCAAGATGAGCTGCGCAGAGTCCTAGGAAGAAACCGAACGTAGACCGAGACGCGCACTTACCAGAGTCCAATAAGCGATGCACATAGTCCGAAGGAGTAACCGAACGTAAACCGAGATGCGCGCTGGTCAGAGTCGAATAGGCGATGCACAGAGAGACAGAAACGAAACTCAGTAGAAGTGTCTTGAGTGGGACCGGTATTTATACTACTATACTAGGCGAGTCACTTCTGATTGGCCGCGACGTAAACACTGCTATGCGGTGGCGCTAGTTGGCCTGGTGCTAGCGCCGTCTGTCGGTTGTCCACCTCCATCTCCGGGCATGTGACGGTGTCGGGCCGTGATACCAGACCCATCGCCCACAAATTGGGTGACCCGGTTTATCCCCCTCCCTAGATCCGATCACCGATCAATTTGTCACGGCTTCCACGGTATTGTTACACCACTAAGTACGATCTGGCAGAAGGTATAAAATGCGTGGCGTCAACAATGGCATGCGACCCTTAAAACCAGAGCTCCAAATTTGACCACGCCAATGACGAGAAAACCCATTATGTTTGGAAAATCTGTTGAAAATAAAGACTGAAACAAAATAAGGCTCTCGTCAAACTGGTTTCTACCAAGTAATACCACACATTGCTATTGATTTCTAAGCTCTTTTAAACTTTCCGAAATTCGTTGTCTGTGTGGGAGAAGCTGATTGGTTGCTTGCTGAACCTGCCTCGCCGTTTGCGTTACTCATCTGGTGTGTTGTAATAGCCCGTTTGTCGCGCATGAATTGCGGCGGCTCTCATTATGCGCGTGTTGGCAGTACTGGCTGTGTCTGCAGCTGTTGTACGCTCCGAGCTGTCGCGGTGAAATGTTGCTGGTTCTACTGTCTTTGAACTTTAACCTCTAGGCGCACGCACACTGTACAGAGTTTTTATTTACTCGTGAGCTGTGTGACGGGGTGGAACGAAGGGCTAAAAGATTAACTTCGATGTCGCGTAGCGGAAGGCAGAGCACAGTTCGCAGGATTTTTTTTTAATTTGTTATTTTCATTTTAAAATACAATAAAAATCTTCACATATGTATCACGGACAATGGTTCTCTCTTTGGTGGACCTGATGGCACAACTGAAAAGAGCTAACTCGAAAAACTTTCTGAAATCAGATTGCTGCATTCAATTCGGGCGTCATCTAATTTGTTAATTCAATCAGGAAAAAACAAAAATAAAAAACTGACGCGTTTATGTATTGCTACAAATGTTGATAGAAATATTTTTTTCTGTTTCCATTAAAATGAATTCTTTCCTGACGTCATTTATCCCCTTGGCTTCAAAGCGACTCACTTTACAAACTTCGTGCATTTAACTTTGTTTTGTTTGTTAAATGCGAACGAAAGTTGTGCTAGCGTCCGGCCTTTGATCTTGTTTTCTGCTGGCGTTGCAGATAAAGCCCGGAACTGAGCAAAACTTGTTTATACTACGGAACTAAATTGTCCTAGTACCCTTTTTGTTTTTCTTCGATTCTGCAGCTTTCCCTTTATTTCCACGTAAATCTTCGCAGAACAACAAACTTAAAGTAGTTCACCAACTTTTTTTAAACTCAACCATCTTCATCCCATTGACCTCATACTTTTATGATTTGGTACGGGTCGTCGACGTCGGTGTCATTACAGTGGTGACAGAAGTGTGGGATAAGAACAGGAATTAAATCGACTGAGACCTTTGCAAGGAACATGCCGCGATTTCCCGACAGTGTTTTCAGGAAACCGAAGTCGGGATGGCGAGATCAGACACAGCAACCGGGTTCTCTCAAATATCCAGAGACCTCTGATGTTGTGAGATGCATCATTGTTTTGTTCTTGCTGTTAAATTTCTTAGGTCATTTCCACTATACTGTACTATATTTCAACATTTAGTGGTATTCTGCTACCTTATTAATTCACTAGGCATCAAGTTGTCAAACAAAGTCGTAAACATCGCACATCGCTCAAGCATGTACAAGTCAATAATTTTATTGGTATAGTAACTTTGTGCCAAGTACTTTTGATGCATCCAGTTCTTTTGCTTGTTTCGGAGAAAATACCAGAATTCAAGTAACGATTAATGATTAATTTCACTTAAAAAACCTTCTCTTCTTATTTCATTATTGACTTACTCCAAACACTTTGTTTCAGAGATTCTCCAAACTATATTTATACGACGGAACAACTATAATTGTAGAAACATTCTATGTATAGAATTCGGAAAGCTTCTAAGGCATGTATAATATGCATCCCCTAACACAGCTGAAATGTTGCTGTTCAATTCGTTTTAATTTCTGTCATCAATCCCTCCATTGATGCAATGCAATCTCCCATCTCTTCAAACTAATGCCCTATTTTTCCCCTCGGCTTATCATCCGTTTACAAATTACCTACATGTAGTAGAATGTTTAATTAATATGGTTAACAGAAAATTATTTAAATTGTTATAGAATTGTATCACACAACCAGTGTAAACTAGGTTGATTGGATCGTGTCGTTGCAGGCATACGAAATGAGCCACGCAATATGTTTACCACTAAGCTTGGTGGATGAGCGGAAACTTTCTGGTCTCGCATTCGGGAGGATGCGGGTTAGAATCCCCTTCCGGCCATCCAGATTTGGGTTTTCCATTGTTTCTTCAAAATACTCCAGGCGAATGCCGGGATGGTACCTTCAAAAGGCCATGGCCGAATTCCTTCCAGTTCCCGTCCTTTGCCGTTGACGAGGTAAAGCCATTATCAGTCATAAAGATGTGTACCTTCGGACTTGAGCAATAACATTCGGACCTCCCATTCGGGAGGACGTGGGTTCAATTATCTGTCCTCCCATCCCGATATCGGTTTTCCATGGTTTTCTGAAATCTCTATAGACGAATACTGGGATGATTCCTTCAAAAGGCCACTGCTAAATTTCTACTTGTTCCGTGTCACTGATCACCTCTACGTCGACAAGCCGTTATAAAAGAATAAGTAAAAAGAAAATACAGGATTTGAGTTTTAAAGAGGAATCTAAACAACTGGTGATCTATAAAATAGTTATTTCAGTTTAGCGCTAGTGCAAATTCCGGCCACAACGGAGATGCATGGAATCAGTATAAGTTTATGTTTTAAGAGACCGAATTCACAGTTTAAGGGAGGTTTATTTTACTTTATCCATCTTCTCCATGAGGCCTCTCAGAGTGGATGTTTTAAAAACACTCGATATTTTTGTATTTTATTTCTTATGGCTTTACGCTTCGTCGACGTTGTGGTCATTAGAAACGCTGAGGGACGGAATGCATGGAACGGGTGGAAATTCGACCATGGAATTTCGAAAGAACCATCCCGGCTTTACCCTGGAGTGATTTTGGAAAACCATGGGAAACCTAAACCAGAATGGGTATTCCAAACTGCGTGCTCCCAAATGCCAGGCCACAGCGTTACCGCTCACTCATTGCACTTAGTACTCACTTGAGTTTGTTCCTGAGGGAATCAATATAAAATATATATTTCATTACGATTTTAGACAGAAGAGAAAGTGAAATGTACTAATACCAAAATCTACACTCCTTCTACATAATGTTAACGGCTGTTTAGACAGATAATTTTTTTGACACACGACGTTCCAATCGCTGCCTCGGCTGTCTTTATCAGCTGAAGTAGGATAGGCAGCTGTTGAAACGAGATGAATCGGAGAAATTATTCGGCTGAACACCCGTCAAGGTAATGCATAAGTAAAAAGAGGAGTCCACATTTAGAATCCTCATTTTGAGTCCTTCTGACTAGCCATAACTCAAGTAATAGTTCTGACTAAGTTTTCTTGACAGCAAATCTGTGTAGCTGTTAGCTCAATCCTGTAAAACCTCTGCTACCATGTCATCCTGACGTTATGGTAACTTAGCTCGTGGATCATAGGGAAACAACGTTCTGATTACTGTATTTTTCAAAAAATTAGTGTAATCTTCTCAGTTAGATTACTACGATGACCTACTTTCTAGCAGCTGGTTGCAAGAATTTTGTTCGTCGCGAGTTTCAGCGAGCCATTGTTTCTCGTTGATTCCATTCTGATCACGACTCTGCCGGAGAGCCACCTGTTGATCTTACTGGATAGCGTGCAGATTAAATGTCTCGTGAAAAGTCACACAGAACAGCGAACTCACTGTTAAACAGTTGTCCTATGATGTTTTTATAACCGAATACCCGTAAGCTCAGTCGAGATGTTAGCAACGTGAAGTACAGGTAACAGCTTCGAGGTCTAACAAGTAGAGGTCTCATTGCGGAAGATGGGATTGCAGAACGAGAAAGGCAGATCTATAGTATGAGACGTTATCTGAAAAACTGAGAGTTATATAAACTGCGAATTTTTATATGTGTGATATGTAGCCGTACAATAGCAGCCAGACAGCCGCTTGGTTTAATACCTATGCAAAGTGTCTTTGCTTCGATCCTCGCTTCAAACATTTGTTCCCGTGTGCATTGTTTCATTGCTATTTGCTGTTCGTAACATTACAGATTCATTTTTGCAAAAACTCGGCCACAATATTAATTTATTTTTCTTAAAAGGTCCTACAAATTTTTGGACGATAAGCGTCATTCAAATCTCTAATGTTACTAATAGCAAATATTAGCGATAGAAAATGCACACAGAACAAAATAAAATATATTTTCAAACCAGGATGAGCTTAGCACCATTTACATATCTGACCGCCTTTGTTTCTACTGCAACTATACATTTAGCATGTAAAATTTCCGATTACAGCACTGAAGACGAGAAACCGACAGCTTAGCAGTGTTTCCGGATCGAAGTGGCAAACGTTTTTCTTCTTATTATTATTATAATTTTTTTTTTATTAGCACAGTATATTTAGTTTCGCATAATCTTGTGATTTGAAAAACTTTTTTCTTGTAAACTTAATATTTCTTGGATACTTAATATTAGACTTTGTATATAGTTTTTTTTTTAACTGCTTTACGTCTCTCAACATTGAGGTCTTTAGAGACGGGAAAGGATGGGGGCAAGGAATGGAAGGAATTCGGCCATGGCCTTTTGAAGGAAACATCCCGGCATTTGCCTTGAGTGATTTGTGAAACCATGGAAAACCCTTGTATATAGTATAGGAGTAAGGTAATATTCATTCCTCAGAACACGTTTTTCTAAAAAAAAAAATATTCATATCTTAAGCGGTTTAAAACAGTAGATTGTGGCAACTTTTCTCCTTGCTTAGAGAAGTATGATGTTTACTACTCGAAACTATAACGTTTGAAACTAAACGCATCTCTAGCTAATTTTGCTGGCTCTGAACACTTACTTAGTTTTTTTGCTTGTATAGCAGGTACATGCTTTACGTCTAAGGTGACTCGTGTGGTCATAATGACCTGGTGACAGGGGATTTCATTGGCTCTGCATTCCGCCCCTGTCGTAGCTGCCTTAGCCTAACCCAGTAATCCTACATAGATAGGGTAAGTACAATTTACCGAGGAATCCGAATCACTTTAACGTTCTGGCGCCTGAGGTGAAGGTCGGCCTAAGGAGTTGAGGGCTTATGTAAATACCTTCCGAGACGGATTCGAACCAGTGACCTTTCGATCTCCAGTCGAACGTCGTAACCACTGAGCCACCAGATCGCTCCTGTCTAGCAAAAGCTATTTGCATGCTCTTACTCTTTGAAACCAGATGCTTCTCATGTTTTATTCAAGCTGCTCAGTGGCTATTGTAGAGCTGCCCCTAACAGGCGCTGTGGTATCTTTCAATCACCAGCCCAGTCTTAAATTTATTTGAACAAAGCCTCGTAAAATGCATCTCACCGCTGCCAATTCTTCAAAAAATCTTACTGTGTCATATCCTTTCATACTCTCTTCACTCACTTCACTTTTTTTTGTTAATACATCCTCTTTAATAACCTTTGACCTGACGAAAAGATAAAGTAACCGAAGCAAGGGCATTGTTGTAAGTAATCCGCGATATTTTTTCAAAAAATTTGAAGAATAGTGCGATCTATCTGTGCGTTGACCTATGACTGTGGAAAGTCGTCTAAAACAGTGAATGTGTGCAAAATCTCCCTATAGCAGTAATCAGTAACGCCGGTGGCGGCATTTCAAATAGCGCAGCTCCGTACTAACTCTCAGTGTCCATTATGGCGGCGATTTCACGCTTGCTCCTACTATTCAGATCTAGTTTTCGTGGCAAGGTATATTTAATCACTTGGTTCTACAAGAAGTTCTGGCGCTGATCCGAAATTTCCCAGTATTCATAACCTGCACATGTTGTTTACTGAGGAGGGTAGTGGAAAATATTTTCATCAAGGCGGTTGGCTAGATGGCCTGTCAGAAGGCTATTGCCGGGGGGCCGGCGTATGGCTTATGCAAATATCTTCTGGCGGGTGGCGGCTGAGCTGGGACATCGATATTCCGCCTCCCAGCAGCTCTAATGGAGCGCTCGGTTTTTGCGTTCACGGCGGGCGGCCTGCGAAACAGGGGGAGCCGCCCTAAACCTGCCACCCGCCTCTGATAAATGCGAACGCGCTCCCCCTGTCTTCCCAGTCCCCCCTGCTGCAACGCCGCTCCTGTACATCCCTCCTGTATCACGTACACACTCGTGCGAAGTCCACGTTTCCTCAAAGCGAGTCGAATACAGTTCGTACCGAAATGTAAGTTAATTACAAGTTACTCATTGAGTTTCAGAATTCTTTCCTTTTTTTGGTTTTTCATTTACTGTATTTAAGAAGTATTGCGCCACGTTGTATTACGCACTGCAATAACAGCTTTTTTAAAAAAATTCCATTTTACGACTCTTTACATAATTGTTAACACCTCCGCTGCCCCAACAGTGCAGTGACGCAGTATAATGAGACCCTTACATTGTTAAGAACGGTTTCTTTGCATTGCAGCTAGTTTGTGACTTCAGTCTCTTATTAATCAGTGTTGTGAATAAACGTTTCTTTGCGGTTTGGCTGGTTTGGGGCTTCATACTCTTATTAATCTGTACCGTGTTTTAGTGTGAGTAAAATTATGGTACGTTACAGTTTGCAACAAAGAATATTTCTCTACGATACATATGTGAAGAAGAAGTCGTTTAAAAAGTGTCGCAGTAAATTTCGTCGCGAATTTCCTGGCGCTTTACTGCTAGCTAAATCAACAATTCTGCGTCTGGTTAAAAAAGTAAGAGAAACGGGTTCATTTTTTAACAAAAAGAGACTGTCGGTCAACCGTATTCTCACAGAGGAGAAAATTGACGATATCGCTTTTCGACTAGAACAGTCACCAAAAAATCATTAAGTCAGTTAGGGCAGCGTGTGTCTCGAAATTTGCCTGGAGTGATTTGGGGAAACCATGGAAAACCCAAATCTGGATGCCCGGACGGGGATTCGAACCGGCGTCCTCCCGAATGCGAGGCGAGAACGCTGTTACATCGCCCCGCTCGGTCTAAATGAAAACGGATTCCTACTATCGTCACTGCGCCGTAAGTCATATTGTCACAGGCCTTCAGTTCTTAAACGGAATTACTTTCACGCTTCAAATATACTCATATTATGTGTTTGCTAACTCAAAACGTATATCTTATTTAAATATTTATAAAATTGTATTCCGGGGCAATCTATTACAGTAAATAGTCTGGCCAACATAATTTTACCCCTAATGTATCTCCTGTCGTTATTTAGAGCTCGTGAAATAGAGGAGTAAGATTTTTTACATTTCTTTTTCACTGAAAAAATAGGTTAGCGTTTGACAGGGTTGCCACTGTTATACCAAGTATATTACTTAGGAATTAGAGATACGCCTATATCCCCAATACCGACCACATTCTAGATATAAGCGACAAATAAAAAAAAATACTTAACGCCTAATATAGCTTCTGAGTTGCGAGGTAAATAAGCAAAGGTTTTAATTTTGAAGTTACTTTCCCGAACATTAATGTTGCTTTTTTTTTAAGTGCTTGTAATTAAGATTGTATAGCATAATAGTGGATGGGATAGGTAGTACCAGGTATATTTAAATTCATTGTAATTCGAACAGTTGCACTTGTGATGTGAGAGGCAGTACAGCGAGGCGTTGGAGAGCTATTAAGCGAATCTGCTGCTTAACTTGAAAATATGTCAGGCGTTGATTTTTGCCACAATCGAATACAGGCTGACGTAACCCATACGAAAAATTTAATGATGACAGTTTACAAGCCGGTAAAAAAAAAAAAAAAATAGCGACATGGAGTTTCTGACAGGTCACGTTACGTGCAGATATAACTGGTGAATTAATATAATAGTTGAGAAGCTGACTGAATAATGTCGTGTTGAAAACATGAAAGACACTTAGCAATAAAACGTTGGAGTTAGCTATATGGCTTATCGGGGAAAGACCATTTCTTTTAAAGAATCTATCGTGTTTAGACTACGGTTTAGCTATATATTTACATCATCATTTACAAAAATTCATGTGACACCCCTTTCAAACCGTAACATACGCCATGCAAATGTCCACAAAATCTTACAGAGTCACCGAGTCAAATCGATTAGCAGGTGACAGGTCAATTGGACAACATAGATGAAATTTTGATTCGGTCAGTCATATTTTCATTTTCCATTGACCAAGCGTGATGGTTGAGTGATTAAAGTTTGGCTTGGCATCCGGTATTAAGCGGATTGGATTCTTTATCCGGCCATCCATATTTTGGTTTTCCATATTTTACCGCATCACTCCAGGCGAACGCCAGGATGGTTTCTACAAAAGGCCTTCTCTTTCTTCGTGCAGCATCGTGTCCCCTCTCTAATTACCATGAATTCTACGAGTTGTAAACTACCTAACTAAAACAACAACAGACAATCAGGCGAGTGGGATTCTTAGTAGGCCATGTTATTAGTTCTGCCGGCAAGTGACCCCGAAACCACTTTGCCCTGAGCCGTCTTCACATTCCCACGCTGTATCTGGTACACGTGGAGGACACACCTCCCAGCAGAGACCCTTCCCATGTAGGTTAAGTCTGGTCGGGGAAAGGAAGAGAAGAAAGCGGGACCGCTTTTGATTACCCGTTTCTCCGCCGCTTTAATATTCCGTACGCGGAGGTATGTTAATGAGTTATTCCTCCAGAGTAAGTTCTGAGTTAACTCGCGTTTTCATTCATTACCATCTTTGTTTACTCCCCAGAATAACACTACGATCGAGGTCGTGATTTTCATGATCCTTTTTTATGCATTTGTTGAAGGAAAACAATTAACGTTGTCTGTAATCAAGATAAATAGATTTAATATCATATTATGTTGCGTTAAATAGAGCTGTTGCTAAAATGAGGAGTAGCAGCAGGTTATTACCAACTCTGTATATATTTGCGTATCATAGAAAGTCTCCACTCACATATAAGTTACCTTTACGGGGAGGCTGATGTTCCACCAAGTAAGGCAGTTTCAGAAACTGCGTAAGAAGAAAGCAAGACCTGCTCAGCTCCTTGACTTTTCTTTTGAGGTGTCGAGGCAATGACATCGTGCCTCGTTTCGCTTCGGTGAAGCACCACATTGAAGGTATAAAGGAGGTCCGATGCGCGGCCATGCCAGTCGAGGCAGAGACAGTCAGCTGAGAACAACTTCAGATACCTGATGAAGACAGCAGAGTCAGCTGTCGAAACGTCGTGTTTTTACTACCACCATCCGGCTGGACACCCGAGAAGATTTATGTTGTATCATAGAATATTTTCTTCTTCGCTTCGACTTGTAATGAGTTCGCTTTCATGATCTCCGTTTCATTAACTGTGAGCCAGTTTACATTCAGTGAATACTGTGTCGGTGAATTTGTGATCGAGGCGTGTTTGCGTGATTAGATCTCTTTTTTTTCTTAACCTGCTCATCATGCTTAAGCTGCACTGAAGTCAAAGTTAATGCAAAATAATGGATGGTATTAACAAAGTAAGTAATCGTAAGTTTTCCCGGCGAATCTGATGTTTGAAAATCTCTAGGGCGTGTGGCCGGGTGAGTTGATCGTAGATGAACGAATTTTCGCCGACCAGCCGACGCTACCTGAAGATGATGGGATGTTACACCATCGAAAATTCGTTCATCTACGATCAACTGACCCGGCCGCACGTCCGAGAGATTTTCAAACAATCAAAATAAGAACAGATGGTCTTGCAGAAGAAATGTAAAATTTCTGTCGCTTTCTTCTCGAAATGATGTTCCTGTTGTCTGAGGAGCTAAGGGAGCATGTTACACAACAAAATGATAATCTACAGAGCACTATTCCACATATTTTAGATAAAAACTACAGCACTGTACTTCAATCCCTTTTAGTACCCGTTTTTTTTATATGGTAGCTATCATCGAAAATACATTGATAAAGAATTACATTAATGACCTGCCATATTGTATTACTGAATAGTGATACTAAGAATATCGAAGCTTCTAAGTTCACCCGATATTAGACGATTTGTCAAATATGCGTTCAAGTACGTCCACAATAACGCTTCAGCAGTTGACGTCAAGCAATGATTTCGCTCCTTTATTTTGGCTTCATTGCCTGACAACACTCTTTAAGAAGTGTTAAATGCACTGAATTTTCTATGTGTGAAGGTCCCTTCTGCATCATGGAGCCACAAATCGTGGTTTAAAACTTTGAAACTTGTCTCTAACAGATCTTTAAAATTAAGCGTGTGGGTTTGAGGAGCATAGGTCTCTCTTTCGCATTCGGGAGGACGCTAGTTCGATCTCCGATCCGGCCATCCAGATTTATGTTTTATCTGGGTTCCAGTTATCTAGCCAAAGGAATTTCCTGGACCATTTTCTTCCAGTTCCTGCCGAATCACTGAAGCTGAGCGGTAACATTCGGTCCTGGCATTTGGGAGAACACGGGTTCAAATCCCAGTCCAGGCATACCCACATTTTTATATTTCAATAGCTTTTCGAAATCGTTCCTGGTGAATGTCGGGATGGTTGATTTAGAAGGCCACGGCCGCTATTCCTTCCCATTCCTTGTCTCCGGCCCGCTTACACCTCTAATGACCTACAAGTTGACGAGGCGTTAAGCATGAAGAAAAAAATAATCTTTCCATTCCTATCTCAGAATCTTCTTGCGACTCTATACTTTCGTCAGTCGACTTAGCCGTAAAAAATATATATATATATATATTAAATTGCAATAGCAGAAATACGTGATTTTCTAGTGATCTAAATAATATAGGAGTACATAGCATACATTCAAATACGGTTGCAGCTATATTCTTCTGATATTTAAAATAATTTTTCGCATATAAGATTCCGTTTGGAGGCTGCAGATATTCCTCTTTCTCTGTTGCAGGGAAGAATCGTTATGATTGTTAACGACTTCAGTATTAATGTTGGGCGTGATCTGTTAGAAACGTTAATGTGGATTGCAAGTTATGAAATCAATACAGAAAACCTATACTAGTGTGCAGCTGACAGCAGTTGGCGTAGGTACCAAATAACAAGATAGCGCTAATAGTTGGCCGCAGCGAAGAGCCTGATTACTACATTACGATCGGTTTCGTTGTATTCAAGAACAAATTTTTCAGAAAGAGATACCTCGACGGTCTCTGTGTTGTAAATGGGTTCTTCCTAGAAATTATGTTTCTGAAATACATAACTGGACGCCTAGTTGGTATGACTGGAGGCCATGTTATGCTTTGACCATCCTTACCGATCTTGCATGCGCGATTGACACTAGTTACAAACATCAGACAATCTGGAATGTGACTTTTGGGAGCAACTTTGTATGCAGCACCCAGATTTTTATGAGAGAGCCTCTCTTAAATCTCTATGACGGCACTATTACGTCAATAAGATTGCGACGGATGTCGTTCCTCATTCTTCGTGCAGTAGTGCAAAAATTTAAATTTCAAAGAAGGTTGTTTTCGTTAGCGATAAGTGAAAATTATCCACGTCATTATTGCGTTTTCCTCACTTTGAAATACTTTCTAGCCTAAATGTTGTATATCCTTATCCATCTTTGTAAAGAATTCTGTAAGCGGGCTGTGTCTTTTTCCCCTTACGTTTCATGCAAAAACTACTGAACCCATTTTGATGGTCTTTTCATACTTTGGTAGCTTGGTCTAGCTTAAAATGTTCGGTATCTCTTATGACTCTAAGTAACCAGGGGAACGGAGCGAGAATTTATAATCCGTTAGTAACCGGAACAGATAGGCGCCATAGATCACACTGTATCAAAGATAAACGTGCCTTTCTTCACCGCAAAATATTCCCGCCAGAGATCACACTCAATTACAGATATATACAACCCTCTTTGGATTCTGTTAATATTGTTTTTGATTACGAAACTGTGGTTGTAATTTCTTCAGTTTTCTGATATCAGTATGTTATAATACATTAAAAACGTAGATGAAACCACTTCATCAGACATTAAAACCCCAGTAAATTGTTATATTACAAACCTCAGATAGAATTCGAACCAAAGTTTCTGTTTAAAACCGGTACTAATACTTGATCGTATTTATGTACAATTTCCCTCTTCGTATTAGCGTTATGAACATTTGATTAGTTAATTTACTAATTTTTCTGTATTGCTTTACGTTTTTCCAGGGTTAGGATAATATTTAAGTAGAATATTTCCTCCTCGTATTAAAACCATAATTTTCTCGTATCTTTAAAAAAAATCAATTATTTTATTTCTTGATTTTTCTAAATTACAATACGTTAAAATATACCAAAACCAAAAAGCAAAACTTCCTCATGGCTGAAAGAATCGAAACTTCTTACACAATATTTAGGTGATTCTTGCTTATCCGGGATAATAATTGCTATTCGAAAATTTTAAAAGATGTTAACGCATTGTTCCACACACCTACATCCACGCAAGCGAAGCAGCGAGCAAATACTAGTACATTATTGAAATTATATATCTTTATGTCTGTCTGTACCTTAATACGCTGATAAACGTGAAAACAGCTGACCCACTTTGCAAGAGGTTTTTTTTCTTTCTAAGTACCTTCCATGGTTTCCCAAATCACTCCTAGCAAATGCCGGGATGCTTCCTTCGAAAGGCCATGGCCGAATTCCTTCCCATTCCTTGCCCCGCCCCCACTCCAAAGACCTCGATATTAGGGAGACGTTAAGCAGACAAAAAATTTCTAAGTCCCCTCCCCTCCCACAAAGAAAACATTTAGGTTCATTGTCCGGTCGATATAATATGTGATCAGTAAAGATGCGAAATGATACGATCGATGAAGTCAAAATGATTTTATCTTGGAAAAAATATTGCTGTAGTGAAAAATAAGCAACAAAACAATATTATCTATTTCAAGCTAATGGGGTTGCGAATGAAAACTAGTTGTGTTGTATTTGTCCATGTACACGTTGAGAATAATTTCTAGTGTGTTTCATCGTAGATATCCTCCTTTGTCCAACATCGCGAGTTTCGGTTCCAGAACGTGTTTGCTTGCTCTTAAGGAGAAAATACGAGCCACGCGATTAGATAAACGGCTATCGCTGGCGGGCGGCCAAGCCGCAAGCCTCGGCCTGTGCTGCCTCGGAGTTGGTGCCACTCTCCCTCCCGAGGGGCGTCACAGGTAAACCCCAAAATACACGCCACCCGGTGCAACAGGCAGGCTCCGTTTGATCCCGCCCGAGCCAGCTGCGGCTCAACATTCATTGTGCGCCGTGTATTTTGGTCCTGAGAGGGCTTTAGTGTTCCCATTAGTTCGGAGCGCGACTGCACGACGCCAGACAAATGGCTCCATCGGAGCACACCATTCGCCTAGACTAGTACACGCCACTTAGAGCTAATTCTTTTTTTTGTCCAGTCTTTGGAAAGCTTGACTTAAAACGCAATATACATATTTAAGGAGTTGTGTTTTATGGCTCTCTAGCTGTTATCCGCAGCGTCGTACGCGTGTACTCAGAATTTTATTGATAGAATTGGATACAGAAAGCTATCTACATCTACATCTACATCCATACTCTGCAAATCACAAACATTGTGGGTGGCAGAGGGTGCTAAGCACCAATCCTAAAACCGCCCATTCCAATCCCGAATAGTGCGAGGAAAGAAGGAATACATATAAGTATCAGTACGGCATCTTATTTCTCTAATCTTATCCCTCCGGTCATTGCGATCTAAATAGGTTGGCGGAAGAAGTATTCCATTGCACTCGAAATTTAAATTTTTTCGCATATTCTCCAATAAATTCGAACGCAAGCTACGTCGTCTGTCTTCCAAACTATCCCAGCCCAATCTATGTATCAATTCTGTGACGCTTTCATAAGGGCTGTAACAACAAGTCACGAATCTAGCGGCTCTCCTCTGCACCCTCTCAACTGAGTCAATCAGAACCTTGCGATACGGATCCCAAACCCCACAACAGTAATCCAGATGCGGACGCACTAGTGTTTTATACGCTATCTCCTTTGTTTGAGCATTACAATTCCTCAAAATACGACCTATGAATCGTAATTTAGAATTAGCCTTGCCTACGACGGAAGTTATGTGCATGTCCCATTTCATGTTGCTTTGTACTATCACCCCCAGATACTTCACGGAATCAACCGTGTAACAGGTGAATTGTTTATTTTGTACTCGTGAACAACCTGATTCTTCTTGTTACTTAACCGCATTGTTACGTAAAAGGTATTTCAACTGACTGCGAGGGAAGCAAAGCCTGAGTGACTGATAAAACAAACAGACACGCTATGCGTCTGTCTGTCACCGTTCGGTTAGTTTTCAAAATTGCTTAACGAAATATGTTATTTATCTCGAAATAATATTTTATCATCCTCCTAATGACACACAGTATTTCCTCGTCAAATTTCGTCAATATCGGTTGGCTATAGCCGTTTAGTTGAGAAAACTTAACAGACAGACTTACTTTCGTATTTATAATATTGGTCTAGATACACAAGCATTAAAGTTTTGGAATGAAATGTTACACAAGAATGATGGTACATGTTACAAAGGAGGATCGAGCGAGCCTCGTCGGTTACCACAACTGCAACTTTTTCCGTAGGCAGTAGCTATAATTAAATCTTTCTGCGTGTAACCAGTTTGTATATCTTGACAGAGGAGTAAATATTTTGGGTGCTGTATCTTTCCACAGTCACACCAGTGAATGTCTTTGCAGATCCTTTTCACAATTCCTATTGAAGAAGTGAAGGTGCCTAACATCAGCTACCTGACGCAATGCTGAATATGGTAGGAGAACAACAGCGTTCGGGCGAAGTTTGCATAGCTCATTATAAGTTATCAATTTCCAGTTACGCCACTAGTTGTTTTTTCGGCCCTACTTGCTATACCGCCGTTATTTCTTTTCGTTTTAGTCCAGTTTCCGTTGATGTTAAACGTGTTTTTCCGCCGCAACTCTGTTCAGGATCTGACCTGCTCATCCCCCCTCGCTACGGAGAGCTACATTCACGTGCTACCATTAGTGCGCTTTGGGGAGCCGTCGACTTTAGCTGTGGCGATTAGATGTCTGTATTCATATTTTCGTATCTCGCCACATAATCTCTGGTAAGTCATGATTCTTCCTCTGTATTCACTCTGCACTCGTAATGTACAACACAAAAATCATTCTGTCGCAGAAGTTGCTTATAATGTTTTGTTGATATCTGCACCTCCATTGCATCCTCCTGAGTTCCTAAGTGACAGTGCATTTTCTCTGCGTCTTTTTATTTCTGAAACTTATTCCGTCATGTCATTGCTAGGTAAACAATGGGCTCACTTTCCACTATAAATGTAAATTAAGGCGTTCTTCCGGTTGTGTTTGTTTTTTATACTTTATGAAGTTAAGCGATTAATCAAACTAGTGAATGCTGGGCGTGCGCAGTGGAAGAGAATGCCTCAGCAGCATCGAGCCTTGTGGTTGAGTGGCAATCTGACTTCGGTTTATGATGGTTACCAGAAATCACTCCACCCGAAGACCGAGATGATTCACTGACAAAACGCTCCCTTCTCGCTGACCATAATCCACGCTATAGGCTTATTCTAATGACATCATCATTGTGGACTGAGTCATATTTCGACGACAAAGAAAAACAATTATTGTAACAATGGTCACGTTAGACCGTCCATGAACTCGTTACTTTTGTTACAGTTAATCAGAGTTTTTTTAAAAAAATCTTTCTGTCATTCGTCCCTTCCATTCCTACTTGTTTTACAACTTTGCGCTGAAGTAACTACTTTAACTGCCTGTGTATTATAATGTTTTCATAGAATTCTCAGTAACTTATTGAGTGATACATACTGATTTCCATTTTTTTAGTTATCCTACAAGATTTAACGTCGTTTATAAGTAATACTTGACTGACTAAAACTTTCTGCTTCTTGACTTTCGTGTAAAATATTACACCTCCTGGTCGTGTCTCCCCAAACAAGCAGCAATAGAGCATTGTCTCCCTATTGCACGCCAACAATTTTCTACCCTTAGATGATACAATGAAACGTACCAGTTATACGGATCCCCATAGGCATTTTTTATTTTGGATTCAAATGTATATATCAGTATAAAATAATTTTAGATAAAAACATCCTTTATGACACCAATGACAGCTGTGTGACACGCTTGTACTGGTGCTCGACACAGGGATAGCTGATTAGGGTCTCCGTGCTCAATAAATTTTGATCTTTCGGAACTTGACTGACAGGCTGGGAGAGTTGCTGGTGCACAATTTTAATGACAAGATTGTATATCAAAGACCTGGGTTAAATCAAAAATTTATGCGCTGTGCATATCGAAAGAGGCTATAAACGCTGCTAAAGATTATTGATCCGTCAGATCTGGACCTTAAACTTGTCGGTCCGAGTGGTGTTCTTCGGAAGTTTAAGCTGGTTACCACCTTCTTCTTACTTGTTTCTTCTTTTGATCCGCAACAAAACAACAACACCACACCTGACACACACACCATGACTGTCATCGATAAATTCAATAACTCTTACCAACGCTATTGATATTGCTTTAGGCAAGGAGAAATCACTGCAGTTAAATTTCTGAGGAAAGTTGCCTTGCTGGGAAATAGTCTCAATGGTAATGGCCTACGCCCCCAACGCCTGTTTAGACACTCACGTTGACGTTTTATAGAGGCTGTATTGGAAACAGTAATGTTAATGTTGCATAATACAGGGCGGTTGTATTACAGACCGATCATGTCGCTGTGTATCCGACAACTGTGTTCCCTCTACTGCCAATTCTACCAGTTGACATTCTGCTGTGTTTGGCTGATACGGCGAATGCCGCGTCTTTGTTTACCCGCGTCGACGAATATTACGTGCAGAGCGAAATTTGATTTGTCAGTTCCAATCAGACGCTTATTAATTACAGCCGGATGTGATCACGATCCGATAACCAGTTCTGATACACTGTCTCTTCAACGTCACAAGTTTAACTCAAATATTAATGCGTAGATACATTGGGGAAAAATAACAAAGATGTTTTGCTAAACTATCTTTTATATCCTCTTTTGATTCCATTTGTCTGTTGTCGCAATATACTTACTTGTACCTTCAGATATATCAATTAAAAATCCAAACTGTCTTCCTTTATTTTTCTGGATGACCTGCTCTACGGAAACAATTCAGACATTCTCAGCTGTCCGTCATATACTCCCCCATTTTTTACATGTATTGATATTTTTTATAGAAAACCACTTTCGAAATTCTTCAAGTTAACGAAAATCTTCATTCTGATTAATTTGAAGATATATTTGTTTTCAGAAGTCACAGCACCAACCAATTCACTATTCAAATACAATGGTGTTGTTTTACATCTGGTTGGCTTTGTATTAGAGGGGACCGTACACGGCTAGTAATATTGACGGTGTCAATCCTGTCAGTATTACCATATTTAAACTATTGTATTAGCAAAGTGAGCCTTTGTTAGTATCACTATCATCTTTACAATTTTTACTGTGCTTAGAGGGTGTGCTGTAGCGCTCTGGCTTCTCATGCGGGAGAACGCGAGTTCGAATCCCCTGTCCGGCCATCCAGATTTGGGGTTTTCCATAGTTTCCTCAAATCACTCCAAGCGAATGCCGGGATCGTTCCTGCAAAATTCCGTGGCTTAATTTGTTTTCCCTTTGTCGTCTTTAATGACCTCTACGTTGACTAGGCGTAAAGCCAGAAGCCCAAAGAAAAACAAAGGAAACAATTTCTCCAAAAGAACAACAAATAAGGAGAATATACGGGTAGTAATGGTTTTGACATTAAGTGTCAGTAATAAAAGTTCATATATTGTGATGGGTGAAATATCTCTTAGTGAAAAGGAAAAAGTATACTCATATAAATGACTCATAAAATAAATAAAACTTGGTCATTGTGTTCTTTGCAAGAGTATACCAGAATGCGCTGACACAGAGTTTTGCTATCTTAACTCTTTCATCCGCATAAACAAAACAAAATAACGCACTAAGCTTAACAAAATATATCGCAGTTATCTAAACACGCATAGCTGAATAGGCATAAACTGAACTTGTACCTCGGTTTCGCTGATACAGAACATAAAATTGGAAGAAATGCTTAGTTTTTTTGTCACATGTATTATTTCTTAAAGGTTTTTTTTTTTGTGACGAGGCATCTTTCTCCCTTCATACCTGACCAAAATCGATAAAGGAGACACCACTTCAAAGATTAAGTTCTCCGTTTCCGTGACATCATTGATTAAGAAAGGAATTTTTCGAAATTCAACCTATAAATGGAAAAATTATGAAGCGTCAAGGTCACAGGTATACGATAGTTCAGAGTCAAGCTGCTAGACTTCGCTGGCGTCGATAAGGAACAATTTCATCACCGCTAGATAGCGACACCACATATCAGAGAGGTTTTTATACATTGTGTGTACTTTTTACAGTAAGGAGCTTTCCAGATATTTTTGTTTCTGTTACGGAAACATTTCATCATTTCTAATTGTTTCCTAAGGCGTTCTAACTGTTTCGTTACGTATCTATTTTAGTTGCCACATGAAATTTTGCTACAAATGAGCCGGTTCTACTACAACCTCCTACCTCACGATCCATCGTGTATAATTCGCGAAATTTTCGCACGGGTCACCTAGTTTAAGCTAAATTCTTCATCGGAATACCTCAAGGTTGCATTAAGTGCAAATATTATTGAAGCTCACTCGCTGAAAATAGGGAGATCTTCGCCTGAATGCATCTTTTTGTCAAGAAACTTCGGGGCAGTGGTCGTGTTACAAGTTGACACATTGGGCGTTGAAGACAAATGAACAAAGAGGTTGCTGTTCTGAGGCTGCGCGTCCTCCCTGAAGGGTGCGGCACAAAGAAACAGATGTGGCGACACCGGGAGCACGCTTTCTAATAACCAGGGCGCGGCGTGTTGAGGTGAGCGGGGCCCATTAGGGGAGGCACAGAGTCAAAGAGGCGCGAGCCGCATTTCTGTAATGGGCAGGCGCAGCCGAACAGTCCAAATGCTCGATGACTCTCGCACGGGGCGAGGTGTTAAAAGCGACGAACCTCGTAGTAACACTGAGGTCTCTATCATCTATTCCACCACTTAGGCTGTGCGCGTGATGAACTATAACGGCCTCATGTTCATTCAAAACCCCCGGACTGAAATTCTCACCATCATCATTTCGTTTTTATACGGTTTTTCGTACTCGATTATTGGAATGTGTAAAGCTAGTGGTTTTAAAATAATGATATATTAATTGTCACTATACACTTATATTCTGACCCACCTGAGGAAAGGTTTCAGACTTTGTATATTCTTATTTGTACATGTGGTCGCCAAGATTGGATGGTAGACGTACTTGCAAGTAATTTTTTTAATCCTCAGTATAGTTTAAACATTTACTACTTTATAAGGTACTGTAACACTGAACACATACACAGTCAATTGATACTGAAGTACGCATTTATTCAAATAGTTTTTAAATGAGCACACAACCACCAACCTAAAAATGATATGAAATAATAGGTATCCGAGATTGCAAGTCCTTCCGAGTGAAAAGTTCAATCACTATACGTTTATTCAGTCATTAGCATGGTTAATGATCACACAACAATCACTACTCAACTAACACTTCTTATTACACACTCTTCACTGGTGTGTTTATGCAGTTTTATGTTACTTGACCAGTTTGAACGTTGTGGGAACGAAGGCCAAAATTTCTGTCCCGGCTCAGCAGCGCGAATCACGTATCCATTTTGACCCGGGAGTACTTCACTACAGGACACTTATCCGACATTGTAGTCCCCGCGCAACACACACCTCCGACTTCCATACAGCAACTGCTAGCCTCTTACAGAGAGTCTAGTACAACGATGTTCCTTTCGATAGGTATCGATTATCGATGCTTTAACATAGATGCACTTTACAGGTCGTTAGCTTATAGCATTATAATGTTACAAATGGTCCACAATTTCACACTCAAAAATTATACAACACACTTAAAATTAAAGCAAATTGTGAGATAACACCGAAGATTGCACGTTCTAGTCCCGTCACGGTCGCCATGAAAGATAACTCTCGTGTTTGCGGTGAGGGCAGTGGATAGAAAAGAAGCCTACCCTCCGTCCTGACTACTATCTACGCCAGATGAGGCCTCGGCAAAATCAATATATTTTCTTAAGCAAAGTATTCCTACTCAACTAAAGGGACCATAAAATTCAAACTTTCCTTTACAACTTCACTCACTAATCACCTATGGATTTCGTCATGTACCTTCATCGAAACTCACAAATTTGGCCGTGCGTGTTAAAGTGCCATCACACTAGATTGGGAAAGTACAGCGTGGTTCAAGTTCAAATCCTATGAGGCAGGCGTGCCGCCTGCTATGATTGCGGTTTTCAGACGGTTTCCCGAAGTCAGTTAGCTGAATGCTAGTACGGCCTCCAATCTCAGACAGAATATACATTTCATATAAAATATACACACTCCTCTTACGGAAAACAGATTACAAGTTTCAGAAACGGAAAGCAACACTTTATTTTCTCCACTAGTACTCATTGCAGAGGCAGCCCTTGCGGATCTCCCGTTCAAAAAAGTCTTACGGTAAAAAAAGAAGAAAAGGCTCGTCGAGTAGTTGATAAGATACTGGAGAGTAAGAAAGAGAAGATACTTTGTGATCATTTGCCCAGGATAAAAAATGGTCGCGGATATCATACTAATATGACATCGCACAGTAGTCCTACGGCAACTCTAACCTTACGAGTCGTAAGAGGGCAAATGATACATAGAACTGTTGGACAGATTCTTTCCTTCCGGACCGAACCTGATGGGTCAGCGGTAACGCTCGCTTCTGGCATTCGGGAGCACGCAGGTTCAAATCTCCATCCCATCGTCCAGATTTCAGGTTTCAACGATTTCCCGAAATCATTCCATGGGAATGTCGGGGCGTTTCCTTAAAAAATCACCACCAATTCCTTCCCCTTCCCCGATTCCCAATCTCTACTGCTCGACCTCAACGGAAAAAGAAAGCTTTTCTCTGAGCGTGTGGTGTTGCTTACATGTATTGCACTTCTGACAGTGACAAGTGTTTTTTAATTGTAGCGTACTGCCCTTGTAGCATAAGGCAGAGTTTCTTAATCTTTTTAAATCGGAGCACCATTAAAATCCTAAAATTTACTTAATCGTTAATCCTCTTTGATGTCTGCTGGAAACGTATATTATGATAGGAACTTTGTACTGTTATCCATTTTGTGTGAACAATTTTTACTAATTTTACTAATTTTGTTATGATAGCTTTAATTCAATTAGAATCAATTTTTTAATATTCTGCCTGCGGTCCACGTGCTCCGTCTTCGCGGACTGCATGTCGTAACGGATTAAAGAATTGGGAGGGTGAAACCCGGTGACGATTATCAAGAGACCTACCATGATTAACGACCCGATCAATCACCGTTAACGATAGTCGTATAACCTCACACCAGTACCTCTCGTGTTCTGTTTACCCAATACCCGATGGTGAAAAGTTGCTTTACCGCCTCCCTTAGCAGCAGCTAACCACGAATCGAGCACCTCGCGTAGGTTATACGCCATAGCGACAACGTTACAAGATGAATTTATGGTTCAGGAATGAAAATGGCCTAAAATATCTGTCCCAGTTTTTGCTGTAATAACGTTTTAGGTTCGGTAGCGTAATGTCATGCCCGCCAAGATGCTTCATAACCAGGCCAAGTTGCGAGCAGTATACAAGCGAAACTATGGGTATGGGGCGTAAAACTGCTCGCTCGTTTATCGCCGTTGCTGTTCCGGTAAGGTCTGATCGCTCATGACTCTCCTGTTACTGTCTAGCCCTCCTCCGCTGCAGTCTTCAGTAGGAGGATCATATTGTCCTAAACCCACGGTATGGGAGCGTCAAATGAGAATGCCCTACACTTTTCAGCATTGAAAGAGTAACGGAGTCCTCTTGGAGTCGCTACCATTGCGCATATCAGCAGCCAAGGAAAACTACAGGTTTATGTGTTAACAGCGTTCATCTTCGCAGTTGTAATCAAACAGAGATCGCTGATAATTACTTATGCTGCTGTAGTGATTTTGGAGAACATTGTGATAACTCTATGAAATGTACTAAACCCTGACAGTTACCCATACTAATTTTTAGGCGTTATCTGTGTAAGAACCTGACACTATTCCATCAATTCCTACACGTTTCCCTGAAATGTAAAAGACTTTACTGATCTTGGTGGGGGTGCTGTAAAGTTTGTTCCTGGCATTAGAAATAACGCTGGCCGAAAACACTGATTTCAGTTTTCCGTGGTTTCCAGAAATCACTCCAGCTGATTGCCAAGTGAATAACTTCAAGAAGGCCATGGCCGATTTCCTTTCCTTACTTCATCTCCCTTCTCCAGAGATCACCTTTAAAACAAGAGTTTTTTTACCAATTGTAGTCCTGCCCGTTGATGTAGCAATACCGTGATTTCAAGCATAAGAGAGGGAGAAAATTTTCAGTTGTGGGCAACGGAGTTATAGGACGGGATAAAGTAGTTAGAGCTATACTTAACAAATTATCACAAACACTGAACTGAAGTAAAAATTTCTGTAATTGAAGAATAGGTGTGTTGGAAAACTGCCAGTAGGAGATATGTTCCATCACCATCGATTTGTAATTAATTTTTTTTTACTGAAATCTGTGCTTCCAAGAGTAGATTCTCATGGTTTCCTCAAATCGCCTCTGCTCAATAGCTGGGTAGTTATTTTAAATGACTTTGAAATGGATTCCCTACGCTTCCTGAGTTTGAGGTGATAATAAATCCTTCTTGGTTGGATTACAGAGTGAAGAACATCTTAATCCCACAAACGCAATATTCTTTCGTCCCCACTTTTCTTTGTCAGTTCATTCATCATCCGCAGTTATTTTGATTCGGTGTTTCTTATAGTCCTATACTTTGTCTTCATCTTGGTTTTCAAATATGTTGTTGAGTCCAGGATTCTCTCAGAGAATGGCGTGAGCTTTTGCTAGTGTTCGTTACGTTATTCCATACACAAAAACAGCAACCACGTAGCTGGTAATTGCAAAAGGCCTACAAATTATCTGCAAGGCGGCTATTGAATGAGAACTTCGATATTGCGCGTCATAACGTCAGTTTACTGTGGCTCGTTGGTATAGTTAACCACACTGCACAGCAATGACCTTTCATTTGCCGAGTAACTCAACTATGAATGAAGGATATGCAGTATTGAATCTATCGATTTGTTAGCTTACTTCCTTCCATCCAAAGAACGTTTGTGTGTGTGTGTGTGTGTGTGTGTGTGTGTGCGGCGAGGGGGAAAGGGGGAGGGGGGCAGCTGTTACAGCTGACGATGCGATTGTCATTTCACTTACTGCAGCGGACTACCCCCGATCGACGCGCCATCTGCTTCCCACACTAATAGAGTCCTCCCATCCTGTCTCGTAATAACTGACACCTGTTGCTCGCTCCCAACCTCTCGCTTCTCTATTTTTCCCTTCAGTAAACAGATTAAAATCCTTTTATTCTGAAGTGGTTATTGGATGAGCAACGTAAAAATCGTACTTGAACAAAGTTCCTGGATCTACCAAATCATATTTCTGCAACGAAATATTCACTAGTGTTCCGCCGGATTGTGCTGTAAAAACATGATATTTCGACTGCTACCTCCGCCGTGGTTGGTAAGTGGTTAACTCTGGCCTCGCATTTTGGAGGACGCGGGTTCGAATTCCCGTCCGGCGATCCAGATTTGGGTTTTATATGGTTTTCCCAAATCATTACAGGCGAATGCCGGGATGATTCCTTTAAAAGGCCATGGTCGAATTACTTCCCGTTCCTTGTCCCCAGTCCTTTCCTGCCTCTAATGACCTCGATGTTGACGAGGCGTAAAGCCATAAGAAAATCAGCCGTCTTCTTCAGGTGGGAAACCAACCGTACTGGTCTGTACAGCAGTACCCATAGGTCAGCAGACCAGTAAAAATGGATTCACACCTCTAAAGAAGGCCATGGACCTAGTCATCGAAATATCATGTTTTTATAACACTATCCGATGGGTCGTGAAGACTTCATACGAGTACTAGAAAAGTCTCGTTCTTATATCGTATTTCTGCATTTGAAGCGTATAGTGCGCTTAGAAACTCGAACAGAACTTAAAGATCTTCTTAAAAATTATGCTAAATTTTGTGTAAATAGTCAAGTGCCTCGATGTTTATAGTCGTTTTATTATTGACTCAGCAATCGTTACCGCAAATTATTCGTTTAATACCATCGGCACATTCCGATCGGAATGGTTATTACGAAAATAATCGCTATGTTAGAATTAAACTTTTTTTTTTCTGTCGTCAGTCTTTAGACTGGTTTGATGCAATCCTCCATCCCTTCCTATCCTGTGCTAACCTCTTCATTTCTACATACCCCTTACATCCCACGTCCTCAATTTTCTGCTTCATATATTCTAATCTCTGTCCTCCTCTACAGTTCTTACCTTCCACTGTTCCCTCCACTAACAAATTAACCAATCCAGCATGTCACAAAATATACCAGCCTGTCTCTTCTTCCTGTAAGCTTCTTCCATAAACTTCTTTTCTCACCCATCATTTCCAAAACTCGTTCATTTCTTACTTTGTCTGTCCACTTAATTTTCAGCATTCTTCTGTAGCACCACATTTCAAATGCTTCAAGTTTCTTTCTTTTCAGCATTCCTAAAGTCCATGTTACTTCTTGTAAAAAAAGACGTACTTTGAACGTTAACGGAATTTGTCGCTGCTGGTGTATGAGATGGCAAGTGGTGATGCAAAGTGGTAATAAGATAAAATTTTATGTTTTTCCGCGTGTTTATTTGCAAGAAGAAAGGGCTTAACTTACTCGCACGGTTCTTAACAAGTAGACGTAGAATGAAAGCCTTGTCGCCGAGTGATTCTGTGATTTAGTTTGTTCTCTTTCTCTCGCTGGACGCATTTTTCAGGTAAACGAATGTCGATCTCGGAAATGTTCGTTTGTCGTTTGTACCCTGGCTGCTCCTGATGGATGTTGAAGGGCTGGTCTCAAGTGCCACTCGGCTGTTCTCTGTTCCCCTGCACTGCCATTCTAGACGACCGCCACTCCAATCTCAGTTTCCGTAAATAGCTCGAAGGAATCTCTGTAAACAATGCCTGGTATCCTGCGTATTCTTTTCAGCTTTAGTGACTTTCACTTCAAAGACAGAGAAACCCACAGTCCCCACCACCTCAAAAGTGAAAAATGATTTTTCTCCCTTTTCTCATCATCGCCTATCTCATCCACAGGAATGACAGAGAGCATCTGTCGGGTGTCAATGAAGAACTTTCAGAATCATAACAAAATTCTATGATGTTCCACATACAAATAATGTTTTTGTCACTGTCGCAGTAATAATTAGACAAAACTCAATTCAACGTTTATAAACTGTAGAGCTCCTGATTGATTAGAATTATAGGGTTAATAATTGTAAATGAGACAGAAAACAAATGCCGAACGGTATTTGCTTTTATAGCGTAGAGTATTTGTGGAAACTGTACTAGATTTCCCATAGGGCGAATTCGCCAAACAAACGTTATTGACGCGGTTTCCCTGTTGTTTGCTCACTGATGCAGATTACTTTGTTGCAGAACTGCCATTTGCAACTACAACGGCATTTATGACCTGTCAACAAGAGGCAAAATTTTTCTCTCGCCGGCCACGGGAGGCTAGAGTGCACTTCGATACACTTTAAAATGATACAAACATACACGGTAATAATATAAACTGCCTGCCTGGCTTTATCGGCCAAATTCCAGTTAAAAAAAAATCCAGGGCATACAGTTGGCAGGAATGATGAATACAGCGTGAAACATTCGCGATATTATCGTATTCTCTGTCGGCCATAATATTTTTTCAAATAAAAAATCATATTTACATTTTTATCACTAAATCTACAATAATAAGTATGCTTCTAGTAGTAGATGTTATTCAAAAGTTTCGATTATGTGTCATTCAGTGTCAAGGTGTGTATCCATCAGCATCCATTATTTTCCGGAAATAGACAAATGGCGTCAATTCCGTAGTGTTACGTGTTTGTACGGAAACTATTTGATTTATTTCAAATTTACTCTTTGAGAATTATGGAAGTGAACAGTCATGAAAAGTGAAAATAGAACAGAAAGGTCATTAAAGCCGTATTTCATTCTGTTGTGTGGGACATGACCATGGCGGCTTCACATTTCGTGCGCCCGTCATCACCAATTTCTCCGTCTTATTTCCAGGATAGCTCAAAGATTGTCCTGTATGACGCTGCGTGTTTGTTTCCGCCACCGGAATCCCTTTTAAGGCAGTCATTTCTCATATCGTAATTGTGTTCCTTGATTAAACTAATGTATATTTTATTGTTTATTCACGAAATATATGGATTGATAAATGACATAATTAATAGTGTTCATTGAATAGTTACTGATTTCCTATACTAATTCTCCTCATGTTTCTTAAAAAACATTGTTCAATACTATGATGTGTTTTTCCGTTCTTTTCCAATTTTTTTATTTTCCTAATTGCAACAGTTATTTCATTCTTTTCACGTTCTACAGAAAACATAGTACGTATTCCGTCTTTTGAAAGATACTCTACTTGACACCAAAAATACAATCCCAACCAAAATTTGCTTACTACATCAAATACAAACAACCCACTAAAGCTATATATACATTTCGTAACAATATCGTTTAAGTATTATCAATACTTTATGCTTGGGTAATTCCTATGAAAGCTTTAACATGGCATTAGCATAACCTGTTGCTAATTAATGACGAGAGTAATATGTTGGCAATAAAAGTAAAGAGAATTAAAAATAAATAATGCGATCTCAACACTTCACGTTGTACTTCGTAATGCCAGTTATAATTCTTGTTCAGGCTGGATAGAGCACGAGACGTATGGAACTACTTCCTTCCACAAGTAGTAATGACGTCAGTAGCATGGCGTTCGTATTATTAAAACTAAATACCACGAGCTTTATGGAGTACGGAATGTCAGTTTTCATTCCTGTAGGGTCTGCATTTCAGCGTAAAAACAAGCTTCGCAAATATTGCTGCTGGGAAATCCAAATACCTACCGTTCACTAATCAGCCACCATGTCGCGTATTAAAGCTGACTCGCATAATCGTAATACAGTAGCTACAATACGCCGAGGTATGCGTGTCAGAAACCTAATTCTCGTTTTTTTAGTGTAGGCGAGTGTTACAATGCGATTCGCCGAATTTTGCAGACATGACGTAAGTAGATTAATATTTACACCGAGCATGGTGGGTGGCCTCGCATTCGGGAGGACGCTGGTTCGAATCCCCGTCCGGGCATCCAGATTTGGGTTTTCCATGGTTTTCTCAAATCACTTCAGCAGAATGCCGGAATGCTTCCTTAAAAAAGGCCATGCCAACTTCTTTCCCATTCCTTGCCTCCAGTCCTTTCCCGCCACTAATGACCTCGACGTCGACTAGGCGTAAAGCCATAAAAAATATTAACGGTATGCAGCTTTGTGACTTCCGCTGCTGAAAAAATTACTAATACGAATTTCAAAACCATAGATGCAGCCTATGAATAATAGTAAAAACTCTGTACTGTCTAAAAACGGTGTTTTTAAATCCTCGGACGAAGCAATATGGTGCTGGTAATCTCGTCATCATTTTCGTGTGTTTATAAGCCGCACCAGAATTGACTTAATTCTGTTAACCAAACATCTGGAAATATTTTTTAATTTTTTCGTGTTGTTTGTTTCGTAGTTCGTAGTGACGAAGCCATGCGGGAGACGGTATTTGTCTCTTTGTCTACTTCCTTTTTAATATTTCATGCGAGAAAACATTGTATTTCCCTCACGGAATTGAGACAGACAGAAATTTTAACAGTGTAAAAGAATGTCTGGAACTGAACAGAAGTTGAAATAAGTTCTTACAGCAGCAGCAGCAGCAGCCGTAAGGGCACGGCTGCAGATGCGAGCACAAAAGAGGAATAGAGTGCTACTGATACTACACTGTGATACCCGACAATTAAATATAAAAATAGGATCGGATGTAGTAGGAGAAGTAAGTGGATTCTGTTACCTAATTACAACTGATGGCCTGAGGGAGAATGATGTTAAAAGCAGAATACCACTAGTGAAAAGAGCCTTTTTGGAAAAGAGAAATCCTTTAGTTTCAAACATTAATCTAGGACTCAGAAAGAACTTTTTTAAAATTCTATGTGTGGAACACAGCACTTTATGGTAGCGAAGCAATGACTTTAGGAATACTAAAAAGAACGAAAATTGAATCATTTGAAAAGTGGTGCTATAGAAGCATGCTGAAAATCAATTGGACAGATAAAGTACGAAATGAACGTGTTTTGGAGATGATGGGTGATGAGAGAAGCTTGTGGAAGAGTCTAACAGAAAGAAGAGACAGGCTGGTATGTCACATTTTAAGACATGTGGCACTGGTTAATTTGTTAGTGGAGGGAACAGTAGAAGGAAAGAATTGTAAAGGTAGACAAAGATTAGAATATGTGAATCAGATAATTGAATACGTGGGGTTTAAGGGGTATGTTGAGATGAAGGGTTAGCACAAGATAGGAAGGGATGGAGGATTGCATCAAACCAGTCGAAAGACTGATGACAGCAAAGAAATGGTACATTGTATGGTTTTCCGAATTTAGTGGAATAGCTGTTCTTTGTGACACGCTGCAATCAATATATAGAAATCATCATATATTTCCTTTCTATTCTATTTTCTCCTCGCAATAGAAACAAGGACGATTAGTATCGGAGACATTTCATGGCCGAGAATTAATTCGCCCTTTCGTTGCTTTCAGTATGGTATGTCCGAAGTCGAGATATGATTCGTTAATTCAAAAGACTCAGTTATCTTCTCTGAAACTTAATATGCAGCTATTTGTGAACAGGTGCATCTAAAATCACAGGATGAAATGACAATCTACCTGCTGTTGAGTGTCAACGAAGTTTTACGAAGTTTTGCATTAGCCTTATTTTTGCTTATGGCTTTACACCTCGTCGAGATAATTAGAGGTGGAGAAAGGACTGGGGGAAAGGAACGGGGAGGAATTCGGCCATGCCCTTTTGAAGGAACCATCTCCACATTTGCCGTCTGAGATTTCGGGAAACTGTGGAAAACCAAACTCTGGATGACTGGGCGAGAATTCGCTGCAGCCTTTTTTTTAAAAATTGATCATTGTTTTGCGCCGTAGAGTACGAAATAATTAGGGCCGAAAAAGAATCGTGTGTAAGTAACAGGGGATTAAATCGGTTACGGTCGTTTTGAAGGAACTATTCCGGCATTTGTCTGGACTGATTTCAACCACACCATTGAATACCGAAATCTGGATTGCACGATCCTTCTGAATGCCAAGGGCCGAACTTTACCGCTCATTCACCAGGCTCAATGGCGAAGTGATGTTGGTAGACAGTCTACTAAAGAGAACTATCATCGATTGCAGCAGATGGTTTAACAGTTCACGATTTTTTTATTAGAAAAGTTGGTATTTGCCATTTCCGGCCAAACAGGGCAGTGTAATTATATATTTCTATTCTTTCAAGTATATTAATAATTTTACCGAAAGTGTTACTGCTCCGCTTATTAAGAACGCCACCAGACGCACAAAACAATTAAAACCATACATTCTCCATGCTGGATTCGAATCGGCGACCCTGCCTGCTGTACGTGGGGCAAATACGCATTCCTCTACGCTCCCGGTACTGGTAACATTTCATGATATACATTCACTCCACCTTGTTTTAAAGTAAGTATATTTATTGCTTCATTAGAATCCTTTGGTTGTTTGCTTTAGCCCTGTTACGTACAAGTTGCTCCTTATTAATTAGTCATACTTTTATTACCTAATAAAGAATACTGCCCTTCACAATGCTTTCGAAATCTTCCATTAGTTTTCTTTGACGAGTTTCACGTACCATTGTGGTCTTCCCCTCTAATTTGCAATGGTACCAATTTAATATACAAAAATTGCTATTTTTTAGTTTTTTTTGTTTTGATCCTTATTTAAATGTGTTTTTATAATACGGATGTCACAATCTCTGAAATTGTTTTCATAACGATCCACACTGTCACACTTTTCATGGCTTTAGTCGCAAACTGCCAGTCACAGCAGTATTTAGAAATAGTAGACACGATCGTTTTGTAAGGGGGAATGTATGAAGGAAACGGGCTTTTTTTTCGAACACACGGATCGTGGTTGCTGAGCGGTAATACTAGGGACTGGCCCCGTCCGGGCATCCAGATTTGGGTTTTCTATGGTTTCCCAAATCACTCCAGGAAAATGCCGGGATGCTTCCTTAAATAGGCCATGGCCGAATTCCTTCCCATTCGTTTCCCCCCCCCCCCAATCGTTTCCCGTCTCTAAAAACCTTGCTGTTGAGAGACGTAAAGCAGTTAAAAAAAACTAGGGACTTGCATTCGGGAGGACGTGGGTTCAAATTCCCGTCTGGCCACGCCGATTTCTGTTTTGCATGGTTTCCCGATATCACTTCAGACGAAAGCAAAGATGGTTCATTCAAAAGGTCATGGCAGACTTCCTTCTCGCTTCTTCCCCCCCCCCCTCCTCTCTCGCCTCTAATGACCTTGACGTCGATGAGAAGAAAAAAGTTGCAACATCCTTCTCGACCGCAGTCGAGTTTAATTAATTGTCACGTCTTTTTTATAGAATCATGAATAAGCTGGCATGTCTGTAAACTTTCATAGCTGCTTTATTGTCGTCGTGAAACAGGAAGTATATTTTAGAAAAATCGCAAGAACAATTGTTTTACAGCACGGCACTTGTGTCGTTACATTTTATGATGTCCATCTCTGTCCTGGTGATAACATTATGTTGTATAGTGCGTTGCGGAGTAAAAAGTTACGAGTATCAAGAGCGCTGTTCTTAGTATAATATTTTTTGGAGAACGACCATTGTTTGTCCTCTGGGGATCTGTCCTGCTTTCCACGGTAGCAAGAACATTATTTACGCTGCTGCGAACAGTAAGCTATTGGTTCCGATCTCAAATTCCCTCAGGAGGAGCGGATGGAGGCATCTACCGTCCGGCTTTGTAGGCGCTGTGTGTGTCTGAGGACCGTAGAGAATTCGACAGACATATACGGAATCAGAGCAGTGGAACTGACTGGCTATTGGAAGAAAAAGCAACCCAGTGTCTGGCGAAGCCAAACAACCAGTAATGTTGAAATTATTCCGCTCATGGGTGCAATACTTTTGAATTTTAAATCACATTTGGGCATTCGTCCATTAACTCGCCAATTAATTTGCATACATGCATTAATTAACGGAGTTACTTGATCATTTCAGGGTGTTTACCCTGAGAAAACATGTGTAACAGAACTTAATGTTTAAATTAGCGAATTTGTTGAAAAATACCACCTTATTAATATTGCTGACGGGAATTTAGGTAGCAATTGCATTGCTTGTAGCGCATTCGTTAAAATGAATTATCGAAAATTTTATTTATCTTTGCTTGCGCATCTGTATAGTTGTTTCAATAAACAGTTGACTCGCTCTTAAAGGAGACTGAAAACATTAATTTTTTAATGAAACTCAATTCATATATAAGCAGTGATAATATCTGGCAGCAGTTTTTTTCGCTTTAACTGTTCTAAAGCTTTTTTAAAAATATTTTAGTGGCCAGTCGTTTCATTGAAACCCATAAAAGCAGTTTTATCGGTGCAATTTTTCGATCCAAAGTGTTGCAACAACAAAAAATCATTTCTAATATCCAAAACAGTCTTACTTCTTCCTGTCATACTAAGGAAGTCGTTAAAAGATTTCAAAGACAAACGCCAGCTTACCAACTTAACATTCGCGAATGTTCAGTGTTGCAAAACTGCGACTTAATCCTTTCACAATAAGGACACAATACCAATTGTTACCAGCCGTTTAATTAATTTCCACAGTACTAGCCTTAGAGACAGCTATAATTGATGGTAAACGCCAGTATTGAGTGATTGGGCTGGCATTGTAACTGAGTTTCTGTAGATTCTGTTACATTGTCGCACCAAGCCCCTCTTTGACTACAGAAAGATTATGATGTTTACTCTGCGTGATATTTTTGATGGTGAGTTTCTCTCGAATAAGGAGATGCAGGAGATTTACACAAGATGCAGTTTTAGCAGACTTTAATCACTTTGACGGGTATGAGCAATTAAACTTATTACGATAAATGGTAGTATAGGAGCCAACCAGTTTCATCATCTACTCATTTCATGTGGCATTTTATATTTCTATATCCCTCGAAGTCTTTGTGTATGCATCTAAGATAAATAATCTAGTCTTTATCGAGTAAAGGTGTACCCCAAAGCATGTTGGATTTTATAATTAAAAGAGACAATCCATGATTCGAGTTCTTGATATATATGACGCACCAGGTGTATTGGATTTTGTATACGGTAATTGCCACCGGGTAATTAATCCGATCGCATTTAATAACGATGACGTTGAGAGGGTGAGCGGTGACATTTAGGCCCAGCATTCGGGAAGACGCGGGTCTGAATAGTTGTCCGTCCATTCAGAATTCGGATTTACGTAGTTTCCAGAAATCACTCCAAGAAAAAATTGGGAGGTTCCTGCATATTGGTCCTGGTAGCTTTCTTTCAAATTTTCTAAATGATGCTCTTCTCATTACATAGTCCACTATGAGCCTTAATTCCTTGCAAACCCCAGTTGAATTGCAATCTGTCACTGTGGACTGTAATTTGACATTGTCTCTTTGTCATTAAGTAAATATTAAACCAGATGTATCCCTGCACAGATATTTCCCTTGTTTCGCTCTGTATTATGTATCACCAGCTCTGCTGCAAATTGTTATTGTTACGTCAAGTTTAAAGTCGGTGTGTTTACACGTCAGAGAGTTGGCGCGAGGCTTGTACCACCAGGCGCCAAACAATTCGTCGGCGGTCAATACTGTCGCGTTCCAGAATCGCTGATAGGTGGATGGTCAATATAGCGTGTACGACGTAGGTCGTAAGAAACGAATGTGGAATAGCTCTGCCCTGCATTAAAGTTAGCCAAATCAACGGAGGGTCGCTGAGAAATTTGAAACATCAGCTACCGTGAGTATTAATCTAAGCCATAATTTGGAGACCTTTTCAAGTGTTGGCTAGTCCGAAGAGGATTTGAAAACAAACCTCATTAACATAATTGTTTGTCAGCTCTTCGTAATCGCTGAGGGGCCACTTTACTCCAGTCTGAAACCCAGGTACTTGACTTCTCAGGATGGACTTAATCACGGTACCAACCAGCTACAACTGAGTTTCTTGTGAACCTACTTACAGTGTGCTCATAGAGATGCTCACCATATACCGCATGCTGTAGCACATACCAAATACCGTACTGGATGGGAGGCATATCGTTGTCGCTACTCTTTCTGCCTCTCTGTCTCAAACCTCTAAGTCGTTAACGAAATAAGTTACTGACTTGAAATTTGAACTTATTACGTTGACAAAAAAAACGAATACTTTATTTGAAATTTTGTAAATAGTACTCTAGGAGTTATATTGAAGGTACTCTTAGAGTGAATTACTTCTGATGGAATTCATGGGTAGTAATTACTATGATAAATCAATAAATCTGATTTGGCTGTAAACAAAATTTGGGCGTCTCGAGCATTAACGCTGAATGAGCAGCATAATGGTGCCAACAGCTAAGCGGAATCCACCACCTAAGCTATATACAGAGTGTCCGTGAATGAAAGAATAATCCTGCAACCACAAATAGGTTATAAGATTTTTACTATTACAAGGACTACAATAGCCCACTCCCCCAAACCTGCAACACGCTTTCAAACGCCTGCAGAAAGTGGTGTATTCGAGAGAGCAGCTAACCTTAAATTCTATCGGCGGCGGCGATGTTACCTAAATTTCAGAGAGAAACTCCTCCAATTCTGATTTATTAACACATAAATAAAAAAGGTGCCCTTAACTACTGGCAAAAGCAACAAATAGTTTATAATAGTCTAAGACTTTATTTTAAATTATCTTTTCCTTCAATCAAGCCACAGACCGATATGTAAATTTAAAGATAAATTGTCAGAAGATTCCCCCTGCGACGAAGTTTCAAAAAAAAAAAAAAAAAAAAAAAAAAAAAAAAAAAAAAAAAAAAACAGGCACATTTGAAATTTCTTGTCATTTACAGTTTCAACAGTAAGGTCCGAAAAGTTCTTAGCTGTAAGTCACGGAAGCGTTTTCAAATCATTGTTCCCTTCAAATTTATTTCTACCTTCATTCTCGTTCACCTACATATATCCTCTACACTATGTCAGCCTATTGCGAAACTTGACATATCAACTCCAACTGAAACAAAACTTCTCCGTGCAAATCTATTTCTCTGAACGTGAAGCATACACAAATTTAATACTGCAATCGTTTGGCTGAATCTTCTCTAGTTCGGGGGTTTGTATGGCCCTTCACAACAGTTTAAACAGTCGCCGCCCTTTCGAAACCAAAACACTGAATTTAATCCGTGGGTCTGCAGACAATTATTCTGAGCCCTTACCAAACCTTCTCAGGGACTTATGACTCTTAACCATCACTTCGACAAATAACTTACTCCCTATAAACGATGATCAGAATTCAATTACAAAACCACAAAGAACTAATAATGTTTCACTCCAATTGAAAGATTTCCTGCACAACTTTTCTTTTCCTGTGGGCAGAAACATATGCTCCCACTGTCGTTTGGTGATGGACTGCCCCTTCTCCCAGCTCCCCCTACTTATTACATCTCAATATGACGCTGCCGCGCCAGACGCCACTAAGCAACTTTTTCACCTCGCGCTTCTACATCCATTGCGCCACACACTAAAAACCGAGCGTGGTGGTGTAACGGATAGCGTTCTGGCCTCGCATTCGGGAGGACGGCGGTTCGAATCCCCGTCCGGGCATCCAGATTTGGGTTTTCCATGGTTTCCCCAAATCACTCCAGGCGAATGCCGGGATGCTTCCTTCAAAAGGCCATGGCCGAATTCCTTCCCATTCCTTGCCCCCATCCTTTCCCGTCTCTAAAGACCACGTTGTTAAAAAGGGACGTTAAACTGTTACAAAAAAAAAAAAAAAAAAAAAAAAACCACACTAAAAGGCCCCAATATGGCTCAAATAAAGCCCTAAATAAACCACCGTAATGTTACAAGGTCACATCATCTCCTACTATATAACAAAATTTTATTTTAGCAAAAGTCTCACCATTTTAGAGATATTGTGTTTTTTTCCGAAACATGTGACTTTGTTCAATTTATTCCATGCCATTTCTACAAATTAAAACTTTTCGAATGTTTTTTTTTTTTTTTTAATTTACTCAAGGATGTTTGAGTTATCTAAAACAACGTTCTTCTTTTTCTTAAAACGTTAAAAAACTTTGAAAATATTTTTTAAAATCATTATCATCATTTTTTTACTACATGTTTGAACTACCATAAAACAATCATTTTAAAAGAAGTATAAAATAATTATACCATTTAAGATTTTTATACGGTTTTTAACGTTTTAAGAAAAAAAGAACATTGTTTTAGATGACTAAAATATCTTTAAGCAAACTAAAAAAGAACAGGGATCATAAAGTCTTAATTTGTAGAAATGACATGGAATAGACTTAACTAAGTAACATATTTCGAAAAAATATTTAAAAAATCAATATCTCGAAAATGGGGGGACTTTTATTAAAATAAAATTGTGTCATATAGTAGGAAATCTATCTGCAGTTGCAGGATTATTCTTTCATTCCTGGAGGGCATGAAATAAACTGAAAAAGGTCACAATTTTAGTAAAAATATTTAAAAAATAAATATCTCGAAAATGGTGAGACTTTTACTTAAATAAAATGTTGTCATACAGTAGGAAACAATGTGACCTATCTGCGGTTGCAGGGTTATCCTTTGGTTCCTGGACACTCTATATATGATAAGGACTGATTAGGGCCAGGCGGCTGCCGTCTCATCTACCGCTCGCTACCTTTCATACAAAATTCTGATTACGCGAGTCTCGACTCACAGCTGGCCATATTTATTTTAAATTAACGAGCCTGGAGGAAGAGCGGTCTGGCATTAGAGACGAAGTGGGTTCATATCCCCGTCTGGCCATCATGCTTTTGGTTTTCCATGATTTCCCGAGATCACTCCAGGCGAATTCCGGGATGGTTGTTTCAAAAGGCTATCACCGAATTCCTTCTCGTTTCTTGCACACCAGTCCTTTCCAGTCTCTAATGATCTAAATGTCTGCGTGTTGTAGACACTAAGCGTGGTGGGTGAATGGTTAACGCTTTCGGGAGGACGGCGGTTCGAATCCCCGTCTCGGCATCCAGATTCGGGTTTCCCACGGTTTCCCCAAATCACTCCAGGCCGGGATGCTTCCTTCAAAAGTCCATGGCTGAATTCCTTCCCGTTCCTTGTCTCCAGTGCTTTCGCGCCTCTAATGACCTCGACGTCGATAAACCGTAGCCATAAGTTAAAAAAAAGTGTAGACAAGAAATAAGTTCATTGATTGTTATTAGAACCAGAAGAGGAATGGAAAACTTTCGGCCATGTTTTTGAAGGAACCATCCTGGCATTCGCTGAAATGATTTCGGGAAACCATCGAAATCTGGATGGCTGGATCGGGGATCGATCCGCGTCCTCCTGAACGTCAAACTGCTCACTCACCAGACTCAGTTACCGCATTTCATTATCTGGTCAGGTCGTAGAGAATGTTACAGTCGAGTGTTCACTTTGTTTAAAAAGTGGGCTCGGCTGGTGTCAAATTAGCGTCGGGTGGCGTTTTTTTCTTCACAGTGGGCGACGGCTCTAATTAGGAAGGCGACTGCCCGCTGGGTGTTGTCGGGTCACCGTACTAATCACTGTGTTGAAACTCTGCAGCTATTGGCCAGTTCATCACAGTGCTTCTTGTCAAAAGCTGGTGTTTTTGTTAAATTAGGCCCTTGGGTTTATTATTTGATGGCGAGCAGGAAACCTTACCAAACTGTTGTGAATCTGCCGAAGCTAGAAATGTTATCATTCTACTTTAGACGTTTGCTGATTACAGGACATAATCAATGCGAGCAAGGAACTGGGTTGGTACCCTTTGAAGACAGGAAGCTGGCGAAGGGAGCACTGGGACTGTAAAAGACATGTACGTATTAGCGTAGAGGCCTGGATGGATATCGGTAGAAGATTAGGAATAATACGTCGCGGGGAAGACATTACCGTCGCCTAAATTAGCACTTGATTTCAGAAATTAGTCTGTTGGAAAATTTTCTTTTGTATGTAAGGGAGTCAGGTACTGTAAAAAATTATGAAGGGTAGTACTGAACATTTAGCTCTAACAGTGAAACAGCCCAGAATAAAACTTCATAAAATGCGAAGCTAGGTGGCCAGGGGTAACTGCAAAGGAAGAATTCAAAAATAAAAATTAATGAAATTGGAAAGTAGGTGATTGTGAAATTACCAATGGAACGTAAAAAAAAAAGACAACGTCATAATGGCACAAAGAGTTGAAAGGCAATTTCTTTTAAAAATAAAATTCGCACATGTGGATGAAATTTCAGAAAAGTTTCAGAGAAGCGTTATTGTTTTCCCTCACCTTTTTTCCCCTTTCTCTCTCTCAAACCTGTCACCTCCATTATTATTATAGGGTCTAATAATTTCTCGTTCGTAGCTGACTTCCCTATGGAAGTGATTAAAATATGAGCTGGGCTAACTCTGAAGCAGTTTTGGCTTTACTTTCTCTCGTTATCTGTTTCGATAAAGTTCTCGTCTGTTGCGGCTGTACAAAACATTTGCGGCAGACAGGACATAAACTTTTGTTTTCGAAACAAGTCGGAAAAGAGCAGCCAATTTTACTCTTTAATACACAACTAGAAGCAATTGTTTTTATTCCCCCTGCAGTGTCGGCATAATCAGTGTTAGCATAATCATTGCCAAACAAGTGGAATGTTTTAAGAATAAGAAGACAAAATCCTGTGTTTGCGTTATCTCACTTTTTTTCATCGACAAAAACTCTGTAACGTGTATTGTCGAGGCTTACCCTGCCAACTGTCAGTTTTAGGAAACTGAAATCCGAGAATACTCCGCTCCATATATACTATTATCCCTTCCATGAGACTTTTCAACCGAGCGTGGTGGTGTAACGGATAGCGTTCTGGCCTCGCATTCGGGAGGACGGCGCGGCGGTTCGAATCCCCGTCCGGGCATCCAGATTTGGGTTTTCCATGGTTTCCCCAAATCACTCCAGGTGAATGCCGGGATGCTTCCTTCAAAAGGCCATGGCCGAATTCCTTCCCATTCCTTGCCCCCATCCTTTCCCGTCTCTAAAGACCACGTTGTTAAAAAGGGACGTTAAACTGTTACAAAAAAAAAAGTGACTTTTCAAATTTTCTGCACGTTAACGCAAAACTTATGCATACTTCACAAACAAATGTATAGACTAGAGGGTGAGTATCGGGTGTGGAATTTGGCAGAACGCGTGTTAAAATCTGCCTCCGGCCATTCAGATTTAGGTTTTTCTTGGTTTCCCGAAATCATTACAAGTGAATGCTGGGGTGGTTCCTTTAAAAAGCCATGATCGAATTCTGTCCCGTTCAATAACGGCACTTCTCTCCCACCTGTGGTGACCATCACGTCGACAAAGCGTAAGGAACGAAGAAAAAGCTAAAGGAGCGTTCACAAACTACGTGGCTCCTTCCGGGGGGGGGGGGGGGAGTTGGCTCGAAGGCTACGCTGGGCTACGTGGGGGGAGGGAGGGTTTCCGAGCCAGACCACGTAGCTTTCCTTTCGTAACATTTTTCACAGTTAAAATGAGGAACAGAACACACAACAGCATGTGAATATTTATTCCCTTTAGTTAATTATCTCCTTATGTAATTTACAATCGTCTGACGAGAGAAAACAGTACAAAATGTCTTCTGGAATCAAAAGGGAAAAAAGCTACGTGGGGAAGGGGGGGGGGGTTAGACGCAAAAGCCACGTTGGGCTACGGGGGGGGGGGAGGGTTTACAGGAGGCTAAAATGGAGCTACGTGGTTTATGCACACTCCCTAATCAGTGAGTTACTATGTCTTGTCACGGAACAGATATTGGTTTCAACAAGAGTGAAACTGACTGCTTTTAATCAGAGACCAATAACAATTGGTGTTGCAGAATCCTTCATTGAGATTTAAGACGTCAGTGGAAAGTGACGTATGATTTTCAAGTCGGGAGAAAATAGTGGGGTATCCCATGAACATAGTCAAGATGTTTGTGCTGTAACACTAAAAAGTCGTCGCTTAGTGTAAACAGTAAAGTAAAACTATCATATGAAGAACTGGTGTCATCTAACTATGTTGTTAATTTTAGCTAATACGTGAAATTGTTGATTGATTCCAGCCTTTTTAGATTGTTTGCTGATGATGCGGTTATTTATAGGGAAGTAAGAACTTTGGCCGATTGCTTAGAAATTCAGCGCGATCTGGATGTTATTTTGGCTTGGTGCGCTGAGTGGCAACTTACTCTAAACTATAAAAAGTGCAAGACAATGAGCATAACTAACAAAAAGAATCCGATTGTTCAGAAATACGAGTTAAACAATACAGTTATTGATATGGTCGATTCTATTAAATATTTGGGAGTAACAGTACAAAGGAACATGAAATGGGACATACACATTAATTCTTTAGTGGGTAGAGCAAATTCTAGGCTGCGATTCATAGGTAGAATCTTGAAAAATTGTAATGAACAAACAAAGGAGATAGCGTACAAATCTCTTGTGCGTCCACATTTGGATTATTGTTGTGCCATTTGGGACACGTTTCGTAAGGGATTGATCGAAAGTATAGAGAAAGTACAGAGAAAAGCCGCTCGATTCGTGACCGCTTGCTACAGTCCTTATGAAAGCGTCACAGAACTGATTAGTAGATTAGGTTGGGAGTCTCTGGTAGATAGACGACACACGTTTCGTTTAAACTTATTGGAAAACATGCGTACTCCAACTTTCACTCATGAGTGTAGTGAAATACTTCTTCCACCAACCTATTTCAGTCGGAAGGACAGGAAAGATAAAATTAGAGAAATAAGGTGCCGGACTGATTCTTATATAAATTCTTTTTTCCCTCGTACCATTAGGGATTGGAATGCACAGCAAAGAGATTAGCTTTGGTGCTGAGCACCCTCTGCCACCCACAATTTTGTGAATTGCAGAGTATATATGTAGATGTAGATGTGAACTATGTGAAATATACGTAAACATCTTCATAAAATAAAGAGTGTCTGCTTATCTGCGAGTGGTTGGTAAGGCGCTGCGGAGAGACCTTTCTTGATTGGTGCATGTCTTTGGGAACTTGTGAATCTCGTTGAACAAGTGATCGCTGTTAGCTTAAGCTTCTTCTTGGACAAGGGAAATCTTGACAAGGCGCTAGAGAAATGAACGAACACGTGCAGTTTGTCGTCCACAACAGCTACTCTTATTTTTGGTTATCCTTTAAGGTTTTTTAACTGCAGACCAAGCGTGCTGAGTGAGCGGAAACGTACAATCCTCGCAAGCTACGGGACGCAGGATCGAATCCCAATCCGGCCATCCACATTTCGGTTTTCAATCGTTTCCAGAAATCACTACATTAGAATTCTGTGATGGTTTTTCAAAAAGCCATAGCCGAATTCCTTCTCATTCCTTGCCCCCATTCCATTTCCTCCTCTGATGACCTCGACATCAGCGATGTGTAAAGCTATGACGGAAAACAAATAATTGCGGCCTTTATCAAATCACTCAGTATCAGAGTAAGACTAAGGAGAACATGTAACGCCACTGCTGAACAAGCCATCTCGGTCTTGCTGAGTGTATCCTAGTCAGCGAGACAGCTTCCAAGGACTTCAGCTAGAAATGGTCACTTAACACATGTAGTCAGAACAAGTAAATAAACCCCTGGACGACTGGGAGGTGGCTTCGACGATTTACCATCTTCGGGGAACAACTTGCATACAATCACCTAGTGGTTAGCTTATAGTTAGCGGTTTTATCCACTCATCAGGGTGCGGGAGGAGGTAGAAGAAGTCAGTCAGCCAGTTTGAGTACAGTTCGGTTCAGAACCATCCGAAGCCCAGTCAGAGTTGAGAGTCACCTCATAGCTCCCTGTTTATAACCAGTTGGCGCTGACCTGACAGTCTCTTCGTCACAGTATCTGGCTTCCGGCGGCACAGACATTGATGCAATTATAAAAAATATAGCGGATTTCTCAGCCATCATAATGATATTATTGAATGCTTCACGAGATATACGCTGAGTTTGTTACGCCCCTTCTTTCTTCCGACGTTTCAACCACTCTCAGTTACCTTGAATAGTCAAAACTCCTCCTGAGCTTACTGTACTCTCCAGTAGATTCAGGAAAAGTTTTTACCATTGAAGAAGATACAATACAGTGGTCGAAGTGTCGGAAAATAATGGGAGCATGATGGATGCAACATATACCTCAAGAATCATTGTTAACACCATGTTATTTCGTCGTCAGTTTCCTAAGCAGTCAGCAGATAGGGCATCGTGAACACTATCGTCATTAATCAAAATTAAAATAACCTGTAAAGGCCACATTAGAGACCGTAAGTTCAAGGGAAAAATCGATTAACGAATTAATTATACCAGCCGAATAAGAGTGTTGTTTGTTAGAGAAAATAATTATTTCGTTTACCACCTCGGAATTTTTCGTTAGTGTTATTCTGTAATTTGGAGAGCAAAGACAGCTGGGTAAAGTATCAGATGCGTTTGGCATTATTCGTTTGGAGACCACGAAGTGTATTCGAGCTTCCAAAGTGATCGAGTTGCAATTTGCCTCTACCCAGACATGAACCGGCTGTGATAACCAGTAATGGGGAGCTACAATGGAAAACCCGATCATATTTCACATGAAGAAAGCAATGCTTCCCTAGAAGTGAAGGTCAGGTGCGTCTAGAGCCCTAGTCAAGATCCTTAGTCACTGGTTCCAAGGGTGCGAGCCAGCGTCCAGTCAATCAAGTCAGTTTGGTGTGACATATCAGTATTTATTGAATTTAGTTATCTTCCTAAGGCCACCAAGACGGTATTCATGTACCCTACTGTTCACCGTTACTGGACCAAAATTCTGTATTACGCCAGTAAACCGCGACAAAGGATTACCACGGGTCAATTCATGTTCAACAGTTCCAAATTTCTTTGTTTGAGAAACGTAAATTTCATTCCTTTCGTTGATTACGAATATTCTGGTTTTTATGAACTTTTTATGAAGTTTTTTTGTGATATTAGAGGAAATCTTTTTAACACATCCTTTTGCCTGCATCCTCTAAGGATAGCAAAAAATTTTCATTTGGCTGAATTCAGATTTACTCTGCAGAATTACCGCCATCCCCTTCTCTCATCCGAAACGGGCCGTCACACAGGAAATGTTTTCTTCCGAGGCCTGTAAAACCCATTAAAACTTGAAGCTCAGTCTTACGGTAGGAAGCGCACAACACAACAGCCAAGTTGGTAACTAAGCCGAGATTATGGCCGAGCGAAACAGTGGAGGTGGCTTCAGCTGGAAATTGAGGATACGCAATGCAGAGCGGCTGTATTTCAAACGCACATGACCATTTCAAGTAGGGTACTAAATTTTGTGACGTTAAATTATCTGCTGTTACAGAAAAAAATGTGGTTTTATTTGAGAAGCCAACTTAGGAAGTTAACTTTTCTTTGTTTAAATGGTGGTGAGCAAAATATAAAAAAAATATAAAAAATTAAATAAAAATTTTTGATAGTCAGTTAAAAGGACATAATATGTGGAAACTGAATTAGAATTCGGGAGGACGCCGGTTCGAATACCCGTCCGGGCATCCAATTTTGGATTTTCCATGGTTTCCCCAAATCACTCCAGGCGAATGCCGGAATGCTTCCTTCAAAAGGCCATGGCGAATTCCTTCCCGTTCCTTGTCCCCCAGTCCCATCCCACCTCTAATTACCTTGACGCGACGGGGCATAAAGCCACAAATTAAAAAAGTTAATTAGAGTGTTTGTTTTGATATAATTATAAAAATTATATTGCTTATTTTACTACTAGCCCGTCTCGTTGACCCTGGTGGTTGCTGCAACTTGATGGTGTCCGCCATCTGACACGGGATTATCTGATGGAGGAAGAAATTTTCATCATCAGGCCTTGGCTGGCAGGGTAGGAGAGGTGGTGGTGCAGAATTAATGATCACCATATTGTGCACCAAAGTCCTGGGTTAAATCCTAATCCTCACCGCAGTGCATTTGGAGTGATGGCATATCATACTGTTGATTTGTTCGTCCTAGGTTTCTTTCGGATGAGTGGGTCTGAATAGGTTGGCACCTGGCTTCACCCTCTCCCTTCCTTCACGTTTCATTCATCCACAAGGAAAACAATACAAGTTGCGTTCATAAAGTTTCAAGACTGATGTTTTTCTGTGTAGGGGAGGGTGCGCAGACCGATTCCACCGATATGGTAAGTAGCGAAGGGTGTCAGCTAATCGACGACACCAGCGGCAGTTGCCTCTGATACGCTGGAGTGAGCAGAGAGGCGTGAGTGCGTGTACTGCAGTGTCATTTGGAGCAGCGTTATCTGATAAAGTTCTGTGCAAAACTGAACAAAACCACTATAGAGACTTTTAGTATGATTCAAGCGGCCCATAAACAAGAAGCCATGTCACGTGCAAGAGGTTCAAAGATGGCCGCGTGGAAAGTATGCTCATTGTTTCCTTTAATGCCATAGAAGTTATCCACAAAGAGTTTGTTCCTGCTGGAGAGACTGTCAGGGGCTAGTTTTATGCAGAAGTGCTCCGCCGTTTGAAGGATCGAGTCCGCCCGGAGATCAAAGACAATTGGGAACAATGCGCCTCCTCACACGTCGTTAGCCGTCGACGAAGTTTTGGCAAAATTCAACGTGTCAACACTGCCGTAGCCACCCTACAGCTCCGACCTAGCTCCCAGCGACTTCATTTTGTTCCCCCGAATCAAGAGAGACCTGAAAGGAAAGCGATTTGACACGATTCCAGCGATCCAGGAAGCTTCGTCGAGGTCCCTTGATAGCATTCTGCATGAAGAGTTCCGGGGAGCCGGTGAACAATGCAAAAAACGCTGGCAGCGGTGTGATTTTTAATTTAATTTAATTTTGATTGCAATGGAGCGCACGCTCCGGTGGCAATTTCCCTACACACCCATTTTTCCCCACCTACTTTTGCCCTCTACATATTTCAACTTTAAATTCTTTCAACGTTTTTGGTAACTTACTTATCATTTCTCTTGGTAACTTATTCCAATCCGTAACTCCCTTACCTAAAAAAGAGAATCTTCTTACACTATTGTGCCTGAAATTGAGTGAGATCATATTTCGTAGACTTTTGGTTCGCTGTACAAAAATGTTTAATATTTTTTTTGTTCTGACACCTTTGTGGACACACCCAGACTCAACACTGAATTTACACTCAGTCATCCACACAAACCAGTAACACCTACATACATTTTCATCGCTGGGGAAGGCAAAGGAAAACGAGCCCAGTTAAAATTTGGCAAAAAAAGCTGCCATGAAGTAGTAACTCCCTCAATGGCAGCCTCAAAGCCTAGGTCACCGTGAAATATAGATAATCGTCATCAATTTTACAGGTAATATAGATAAAATGGACCAAAATATTATGTAAAAGACTCTACAGCGCAGAACTGGGTAATTGTTGATTAATTCACGAAAAACTCATTACCGCAATGCTTATATGTGAAATAACGATTTCTTACTTGTCAAAATCATTGTTTATATCGTACTTCCGCTCCCCCAAATATTAGCTAGTTCGTACAGTATATCTCAGTACGCTTAAAGTTTGATATGCATTGTTTTTGTTCATTTCCCAGTCATTTTTTGGTAAAGATTTCTTAAATTTTTTTGCACTGTATAAGTGAACCAGTATATTCCTGGCAATGGGCTCCAACACTTCGATATTTTATGGATGTTATCAAGATGATTATACGTATATGAAATTCATCAACGGTTGTTTTGTACAGATTATGGCGGGATTTTTCAAATTCATTTGCCCCTGGCATTCGGGAGGAAGATGGTTCATACCCTGTCCAGTCTTCGAGATATTGGTTTCCGTGGTTCTTTGGAAAGGTCATGTACGAATTACTTCCCGTTCCGTGTCACCAGTTCTTTCCCAGCTATAATGACCTAGACGTTAACGAGCCGTAAAGTAGTAATTAAAAAAAATCTGCTTGTTTACTGTACTTGAAACAAAAACTCTTCGAGTTAATATTTGGAGAAACTCGTTTTCAACGTAAGTGGTAAGCCGATTTTACATCTAGCAACTAATTATTGGCTATTCTTTAGCTTACAATTTATTATAAGTACAGGGAGAGTAAAGGGTTCCAGTGGTTCTAGTTTTTTCTAAATACAGGATTTAACTTTGAAAATTTTGCATAATTCGATTATTAATGATAGATTGATACAGAAGCTCTAAGACAAATACCTTCTAAACATGTGATGAGCTTCAGGTTTGACCTTGGATTTTGACCGGTTAACAATGTAGCGAACTAAGTAAACGTGAATGTTTCGACTACGCATCCTTAACTGTAAGCTAATCATGAACAATCTATCATTTGTGCCAGTGGTAATTCTTGACCTTACACGTAGGGAAGTTTGAAAACAGAATATCCTCGTTAATATCTCATTTCTAAAGTTAATCCTAACTGTTGAGATGGAACGTAAAGATAACAAAAGAGCACTAAAATCGTATAGAACGATGATTTAGAATCTCTGGTGATTTAAATGTCTATATGTGAAATATGTATTTAAGTTCTGCGTGTATCGTTCAGCTATTTCAACTGTGGCAACCTTCTCAATTGACTCGTTAGTGTTGATTATCTGGAATTTTGAAATGTTCTAAATCAACTGCTTGGATACACAAATTTATTCTTGTAAATTACCGACTGAGTTTTGCAGAAATTATCGGTATCGATTATTTTACTAAAAATCGATTCACTTGGTCAAGGTTTTCCTGATTACTGTCCCCTCTATCGAGAATAAACAATGGCAGTTGGAATTTTCTTAGTGCTCGCATACAATTTATGAACCTTCAGGGCTCCGTCATGCTATGCACACTAAGTACTCGGTCTGCTTTATGACTTCCTTAGAAACTACGCATTGTTACCTGTGATTCATGCGTATCACGTGAAGACTCTGAGATATGAGAAATGAAATTACGTTTGACTGCGTAACATATGATTGTACAAAGTATCTTCACGTAGCTTTACCGTCGGTTTTTGGATGTTGTTATCTCAGTTCTGGTGCCCATAGTTCTATTGTCTGCTGTATATTCGACTTTCTGACATCTTCTGTATAATCGACTTTCTGATATCTTCGTGTATTTTCATGCTATCTGGTCTTAATGTTGTCAGATCTAATGCAGCATGTATTACCCGTCAGCTGTTGGTGTTCTTCTTATAAATACCTGTAAGATTTTGTTCTCAAAGCGATGTTGTTAACCGAAAAAAAGTGAAAGTTCCACTACCTGTCACATAAGTTCGCACATTATACCGCATATGACGTCACGGTACAACTAAGTGTGGCCTGGCACCGACACTGCACTTGTAAGTTGCCAGCTAATATTTTAAACTTGATAAATAGTGCTATATATACGAGACAAGATTTGTACGTATCACTTTAACCTCTTTTTTTCTGCTTTACACCTCGTAAATGTCGAGGTCGTAAGACGAGTGAACGGAAAGGGGGCAAGGATTGGGAAGGACTTCGGTTATGGCTTTTTAAAGAAACCATCCAGGGGAAATTATGGAAAACCCAAATCCGGATTAACAGATGAATACGAATCAGCGTCCCCCCGAATGCGAAGCCAGAGCGATACCACTCACCCACCACGCTCGTTTTTTTGGAGGCGCTTATACTGACCTTCACCTCTGTTGGATCCCCGGGCGATCCATGCAGATTTCGGTTTCCATAGTTTCCCGTCGACACTCCAGGGATGGTTCCTTCAAAAGGCCACTGCCAAATTCTTTTTTCTTTCTTACACCAATCCTCCCTCGTCTCTAATGACTTCGGCATCGTCGAACGTAAAGCACTAACCGAACAATTGTTGGCCACGATACTGGCGAAAATCGGATCGATTCGAATCTCTGTGACTAGGTCCTCAAAAGAGATTTATTTATTTATCAAAGCTTATATACTTTTTCGTTTCAGTAGCAGCAATTTAGAAACCTGACAAATTGCAGTAAAGTCATGAAAACATATAAAGCAAAGGAAACATATGAATACTTGAATCATTGGTGAACAATACAAATCTCTTTCTTCTTGATTTGTACTTGGCCATATCAAATGCATGAACAAATTACTCCTTAGTGCGTATTGCTGGATGCATAGGGCATTCAGTGACGAGCGTAATAATCTTCTTTCCTCAACATTCGTATTAGATTTTTAAAATGCAGCTGTCGACTGACATTAATTTCTGCATGTCATTGTTTTATCTAATCACACTGATAGAACTATTAACTTGCAATAGCAATTCGAAAATGTAACAATAGGATCGTCGGAAACGATATAAAGATATTAACCCTCGTATATCTAAACAGTGAATTGTCAGACTTTACTCTCGGTTCCTTAAACCGAAAATAAACAATGGTAACTAAATAGACTTCCACGATCGCCATTAATGTTTTCTTGGCTCTCCACGTGAAACAAGCACCGATTTCTTCACGCGGAGAGCCAAAAAAGTATTTATCATGGTGGTCTGAAATATTCTTACCCTCAAGCGTAGATGGCGATTCTATGTGATGTTGATAAATAACTTTACAGTATTTCATAGAAACTTTAAATTGTTTGTGGGAATAGTTGATTACGAAAGTTTTGTGAAATTTGCCGCTTCGCCATTGGGCTGTTGTCTTGCCTTTCGCAGACGAGACCAACATGATAAATAGGAATGTCATACACCAGTTTTACAGTGCTCTTTTTTTCAATTGCGGCTATTGGCGTTTGATTTGTTTCAGGAATAGTTAACACAAATATGAATAACCCATCTATCAGAATTTGAATAATTGTTCAGAGAATTTGGTCAGTATTGTGAATTTCCAACAGCAGCGCTATTTTCTTCGGTTGAGAGCATTAATAATTTAATGTTATACAGCGTAGGAAGAACAACGACCTTCTCAAACGTAACAGCAGTTTTCATTAGATTATTACTGTCATTACTGATTTCTATGCAGCTTATGCCCCGCTGGCAGTTTCTCTACCTTCCCATTCGTGAAATTTCGCTTTAAGCAATTCGGCACCTCAGTTGATAATTTATTCTAGATTCTGCATTGAGTACCTAGAAATGAAAGCTTTACCGCACCATTATGTCTGAAGTCAACTGCCGATTTATTGTCACGGTTATTTCTTAATTCTCCCCCCCCCCCTGTCTATACTGCATTCCTGCCCTCATAGCCAATGTTATTCCTTATAAAGATTAGAACTCTCTGTAACCTCCAGACCGAGTGTGGTGGGTGAATGGTTAACGTTGTGGCCTCGCATTCGGAGGGACGCGGGTTCGAATCCCAGTCCGGGCATCCAGATTTGGGTTTTCCATGGTTTCCCCAGATCACTCCAGGCGAATGACGAGATGCTTCCTTCAAAAAAGCCATGGCCTAATTCCTTCCCGTTCCTTGTTCCCAGTACCATCTCACCTCTAACGACCTTAGCCGTCGACGAGGTGTACAGCAATAAGGAAAAAAAATGTAACCTCCAGCGTTTCTGTGGTTACCAGCTCAGCTACTTTATCGTATCGGTTATTGATTGTGTTTTAGTTTCCCTCCGTTTACTCCTTGCAGCTCCCCACAATTAGCGTTTCATCCTTTTCCACCTTACTGTAGCACAGGGTTGACCGAGGTTTCGTATCGCAGTTCCCTCTTTTCCTCATACATCCTCCCATCACCTTCTACAGTAAATGCAGGACTACGAAAATTTTAGCTGCTACCTCCCCAACCTCCAGATGAGTTTGTTATCAAATCATAAATGAAGGTATTTACCTAGTATGCCTTTTACTATCAATTCCCTTCTCACTGGGTAGTCACAGAAAATCTTTTTTTTTTTTCCTGTGTACATAATAAGCTGACTCTTTTCGGCATTTACCGAGCGTGGTGGGTGAGCGGTTGACGCTTTGTCCTCGCATTCGGTAGGAAGCCGGATCGAAACCCCGTCCGGGCATCCAGATTTGGGTTTTCCATGGTTTCCCCAAATCATTCTAGGTGAATTGCGGAATGGCCATTGCCGAATTCCTTCCCGTTCCTTGTACCTAGTCCCATCCCGCCTCTGATGACCTCGTCGTCAACGGGCCGTAAAGACATAAAGTTAAAAAGAAAAAAACTTTTAGGTATTTGTCTTCTTCACAACATGTTGAGGTATCTAACTAGATATTTTGTCCAGACGGTCTCTTTGTTACTGCTATTAATTATACAACATTTTGTCAGCTTGAAATTACTGTAACGCGACAATAGAATCACTCAATAGAATAACAGCAGTGCTGCAAACATATTGCCTGTGATACTTCTGTTTTCATTTTCACTTCTTCAGATACCGCGTTTGCTACGCTCTCTCTTTTTATTTAGACATATTCTGGCTCACGGTAACCGTTTTAGCCTTATCCACAACCATTATATGGCTTTGTGTGTCATATGGCAGTGTTAGTCTACCAACTTGACCACCCCTGTGCCGTCTCTGGTTGGCAGCGGCTGTGGTGCGTCAGACGGATTTATTTCGGCCGCTGTCCGGAAGACGAGAGGCGGTCGGGTGCGACCCAGTCGCTGGCCGGACCCCGTTTATTTCTGCCTCCACCGGCAAGTGGCGAAGAGCTCTGGAGGGTCTCTGCGCGCCGGTAATTGCTGTCGCCGACACGCCGACTGCCTGTGATCTTGCAGCTCGCTTTCCGCCCCCTCAGTCGGTTCCAAATGGACCAGCGGCCATTAAACGAGAGCCGCTGGTTATTACACGGGGAGGAGCCCTCTCCAGTAGCTGGGTGCCGGGTCGCGCTGCGTGGCTTCGCGCTGAGCTCATTTCCTCCCGCCTATCAGCGCGCCGCGCCGGTCGTTTACTTGCAGATAAGGACGTCACCACACCCGTCAGCACTTCGTTCGTTCAGAACTTTTTCTGGTATCTGGCCTTCGTCATCTGTGTTCTGCACGACACTGTAATTAACACACATCATTTTACCTTTTTTTATGGCTTTTGAAGCATCAAGGAATTACCTTGTCCGCTGAACACTTTCACCTGTGGACACGGACGCTTTCCATAATGCATAGGTATCTTTTGTTTTCAACAGTATTCTGGATAATCCATCTACACATTAGTTCCATTGTAACTAGCTCAGCCACACTAGCGGCTGGCGTCTGATTTCACCTACCGAGTCTACACCAGGACATAAAGGGGCGTCCATAAATTACGTGAGGTGAAATTGGGGGGGGGGGGAATACGGCGAAATCTCGCCAAGGGGGAGGAGAGGGTCAACGGAAATCTCACGTGAGGTTTTTTAAAATTTTGGTGGACTGTAGAGCAAAAAAAAGTCTACAAAACGCGCGAAGGCCGATTTTAGGAGGGTATGTCGTCGAAAAGTGTGGATGAGACATATGAAAGGAAAAAAAAGGTTTCAAAAGGTTGCCACGGCGATTTCTAGGGGGGGTCTCACGGGACCAGATCTCACCAGATGGGGGGACGGGGGAGGTCGGCCCAAATCTCACGAAGTCTCACCAGAAAGGGGGGGGGGGCAGAAAATCCAAAAAAACACCTCACCTAATTTATGGATGCCCCCTGACTAATATTAACTGAAGAAATGCATTCATCTGTTCGTCCTGATCGAATATGTTGGGTAAGCGCTTACGTTCTAGTCTGGCAGTCAGAAGGACATGGGTTCGATTCCCAGCCAACCAGACTTCACTTTTCGATGGTTTCACGAATGTCTCCAAGTCAAATTCCTTACTCAACTCAATCTTCTCTCGCCTCTAATATCCTCCATGAGAGGAAATTCCAAAACAAAATGTTCGTTATTATTATGACACACCACAAGCCACTCGAAGATAACTTCGATCACAGACAAATTTAATATTAGACTGAAATTCATAGATAGAAATTTTTAGAATTCTAAAGTGTAACATCATCATCATCATCAATACTAATATAAAAGCAAAGCTTGGCCACTGTTTCATTGTGTAATCATGATCGTCACGCTAATTTAACGCTGACAGGCTACAACGGCCAGAAATGTTACTACAAACTCGAGGTTATGCGCATAATTTAATAACAATCCAATTTAGTTAAGAAGGAATAAATTTCCAAAACACTGAAATAAACGTATGTATTGCACTTAAATTAACTTAAATTAATTGTTAGTTGTTTTTATTTATTTATATTCGTTCGATGTTGATGTTTTTGTTAAATTCTTTGCCCACAGATATGTAAGATGAAATCTTAAATTTTAAAGCTGCGACGTTAGCAGAAGTTTTTATTGAAGTTAAACCAGAGGGTATGGGTAATTCATTTAAAAATTTAAATAATTTTATTGAAAACATCACTTCATACGGATGAAATGAGATTTTTTAATTAGCAATTTTTTTTAATTAAGCAAACGGGAAAAATGATTTTTCACAACACTCTGCTGAACTCTCATTTTTGTATTCAATATGTGACCGCTTGATATAGTCATTACGATAGTGTCACCAAATTGGCGCTGAGACTGGACTGGTATTGTCTGACACACAGACTACGTAATTGCGTATTGAATACATAGGCAAACGTGTGAACGTCCACTTTCATTTACGACGATGGGGAAATACTTCGTCCACCAATCTAACTGGGTTGCAGTGACATTATAGATGGGAGAAACAAAGTGTCATACTGATGCTTATATGAATTCTGTATTACCCCGTTCCGGTAATTTTGGTTCAAAGCTCCTTTAGCCACTCATAATTTTTTTGTCTTGCAGGGTTACAGTGGTTGCAAGGACACACAGAGTGCCAGCAAAAAAACAGCCTTCGTTATTATTGATCTGTAGATAATACCACTAACCAACTTATGTAAACTCAATTTACTACTCATTTTAAAAGGTGGTTGGAATCTCGCCACTGGAGGGACATCAAGTATGTCACAGATATGTTGCGCATCTTACTTTCTTCTGGTTCTGAAATTTAACTTGAAATTTGAACCACTTGCGCATCGCATAAGCAGACAAGCTCTGCGCAGATTTTGGGATTCTAGAATATATATATATATATATACCAATTCGAAATCTTGATATCTTGTCATCGTCGAGGTCATTAGATGCGCGATAGGATTGTTACAAGGAACGGAAAAGAATTCGGCCCGGGCCTTTTCAAGGGACCATCACAGCATTCTCCTGGAGTGATTTCGAGAAAACGTACAAAATCGAAATCTGGATGAGCGGTCAGGGATTTGAACCTGCGATCTCCCGAATGTCAGTCCGAAGTGTCACTCATCCGTCAGGCTCGGAGTGTAATTAGCGGCTGTAACACATATCTGAATCGACTTCCTACTTTCGATCAGATAGACTACTTAACTAAAAACAGAATTTTTTTTATCTGTCGGTATTTTGTGTGTGGTAACAATTCGTGAAAGCTATTCAGTTACAGAAGTCTTTTGTAATGAGTAGTGAGTAACGCGAAGAGTTGTGGGAAGGAACCGTTGATTTAACAGAGGATATGTGTTAATTGGAGTGAAATGGAAAGTAATTAGCGCGTAAACGAAAGGGAATGCGACCCATTTCCCACCCACTCTGTAGGCTTTGTTCAGCTGAACATTATATAACAGGAGGAACAACAAAACACTAGCGTGGGAGCATGAATTGTTTAATTCAGAGGAGACCCGTTTAATCTGCATGACGCAACTATTTCCGTCATTAAAATATGTCCATGTTTTTGTTGGAGACGTCGGCCGTAACTGCTGTACGACGAAAAGTGCTGCGCTTTCGTGGTTCCCATTGAACACAGTATTAGATTACTTTCCTAAAATACTATTTCCTATATGCATTCATTTTTAACTTAGGTCTGCGTCTTCATAAATGATACGTAGAACGAATTTTATTAATGCTATTCCTTGTATATATTGCTTCTGATAACATCTTTGTTATGTGGCTTTACACCTCGTCGATATCGAGGTCATTTGAGGCGGGAGAGTAATGGGGACAAGGAACGGGGAGGAATTCTGCCATGGTCTCCTGAATCCGCCTGGACTTATTTCAGAAACCATTAGAAAACCGAAATCTGGAAGCTCAGACGAGGGTTTGAACCCAGGTGCTTTCGTATGGGAGGCCCGAGCGTTCCGGAGAGTGTGATGGCGTTACCGTAAACACTATCCCATGAATACACATTATACAAAGTGCTGTAAGAAGGACTTAAAAACTTTTAAAACTCTTATAATTTTAACTAGATAATGTGCAGAATCGGTTGCAGTGTCATTTTGAAGCAAAACTCCTCAAAATTTACTCATTTAGTGCCGTTGTACCGAGCGGTCTGGTAGTTCAGTGGTTGAGGTGTCAGACTGTGGATCGAAAGGTCCCCTGCTCGAATCCCTGTCTCGGCGGGGATTTTGAAAATCCCTTAACCCAATCTTCACCTCTGGCACAGCTCGCTGAATATTGTGAAGTGCGCCAAAACGCTTCGTGGTTCGAATTCCACTGTAACTGTAGGTAGGTTACTTACTTTTTTGTTTTTGTTTTGCTTATGGGTTTACGCCTCGTTGACGTCGAGATCATTAGAGGCGGAAAAGGACTGTGGGCAGGGAGCTGGAAGGAATTAGGCCTTGGCCTTTTGAAGGACCCATTCCAGCTTTCACCATGGATAATCCAAATGTGGATGGCCGGACAAGGATTCGAAGCCGCGTTCTGCCGAATGCGGAGTCAGAGCAATACTGCTCACCCACCACGCTGGGTCCTTACCTCCAATACCAGCTTAAGTATATTTGCTCGGAAGGATAACAAGCTTAGCTTGAGTCTTTAGCCATAGTGTCAAACTCAGTCAAGCGTCAACAGTATGGCAGTTAAAATGGCTACTTTTTTGTGCGGATCGTGCTTGTGTTTTTGTTTGACTGTTCGAACTCTTAAGACGACACTATATTTTTGAATGGAGAGATTCCACGGCGGCTCCTGGGTTCACTAGTGAACGTGCTACACCGCACAGACTGGTGCGACACGCAATGGCGCATTGCGCATGCGTTAGCGCTTGTGCCATGTATCAGCTAGCCACAAAACAGGCAATGGTGCATGCACGCGGTGGTACCTGTAACCTTTCATCTCCCACCTTTAATACTCCTCGGATAATTTATTTATTATCGGCATTCTCTTTGCCGGCGATTGGCTGCATTCACTTTTAGCAATAGCAAAGTGGTAGGGGACGGAAACAATTACAAAAATAAAATACGTGTATAGGTAATGAAACACACAAAATCAAATTATATTATGTCTAACTTAATCACGTTGGTACAAAGGTATCAACTCGAAATAGGAACTCGTATTCAATCAAACAAGTTCGTAAAATTGTATAGTAACCACAGTCACACAAGGGCTGTTGCACACTTCACCTTAATGTTCTTAGTTTACTTCACTTCGTAGCCGTAGCGAGAGTGAGTTCTTTGGCAGTGACACAAAGAGAGAGAAAGAAATATAAATGGACGTACATCTTAGCAGGCTTCCAGCGCGGGCAGTATCACTATAGATCACGACTAAGCAGCTGAGAACCGAGCACCCAGTTGTGTTCGATGGGCCTTAAATACTCTTTAGGTAACGGTAATTTGGATTGTCTGATGTCTATTGCGGGGGGGGGGGGGGCACTGCCAACATTGACTTCCTAACTTTCCAGTTGCCGTGTGTACGATCTCTGCCATATGGAAAAATACACAGGCTCCCATCGATATTACCCTCCTAAAAGACGTCTTTTAATGTTCGTGGGCACACTCCTCTGCGCGGCTATGGAGACGGCGCGAAGGTAATGACTGCCCTCTAAGCTTCACCTTGCTGCCATAATGACAGCAACCACAGTCTCCTGAAATTCCTAAATAAAGTATATTACCTGCCTTACTCTCACTACCGCAATTTGAAATTCTTGATTCTATTTCTTATTAACTATTTATCCCTACCTCTTAGAGTTCCTACTTATAGTAATTAACACTTTTACCACATATATATGTTTTGTGGCATCGCATATCCTAAGGACATTTAAAATTTTTGGAAAAACATTTATAATTTTTTTTAAAGACAAACTACTGGTTAATTTTACACAACAAGGGGTACGTATCGTTAGGATTACGTCAGACAGAACAGGTTCTCAGTGTTTCTACAAACGGCACAAAGATATTTACTTTAAAATATGTTTTTCATGTGATATAATTGCGTGCATTTTAGGACTTGTGAGATTTTGTACATGTGGGTATTCGTCTGTATGAATCTGTGAATCTGATTTAATGTCACTTTTATCCTGTTGTTTTACACTCGCAAAAGAAACATCACAAGAGACGGTTCTACACGTGTTGAATAACAAAGCGTGCTTGCGGCTGATAAATGTTACAATGAAGGGTTCTTACAAAAACAATCGGAGCATCAATGGAAACAGTTGCACGATGCTCTCACTTCTTTCGAGCGTCCCACGACTCTCACTTTTTTTTTTTTTATTGTAGATCGATTGTATCTTTCGCCTTTATCTGCAAATTTCGCTGTGTTCAGATGCTGAATCTGAACTGCAGGCAAATGCCATCATGTTTCCTTTAACAGTGGGATGTCAGAATTCCTACCTGCTCCTTCCCCTCACCCCCCTCCAAAAAAAAATCCTCTACCGGCTCAAACTACGTCGACAGGCCGTTAAAAGAGAGAGGCGAGTTCCGGTAGCACCACTAGCAATTACCATGATCCAGAATGACATTTTGATATAAGACTTTTTAAAAAATGCAAAATGACACTTGAACCGTTATTGTAAGCTATGTGAATAAATTTATCAGTGCTCACAAAGTAGTTAAAACACCGTGTACTGTTGTCTTGGATGGGAGAACAGACCGCTGGCAAATAGACGCCTTGTATGGAACAGCAGCATGACTTCATCCGGACTCGTTTGCATGTCGTAAACAACTAGTTCAGTGCTGGCACCGATCCTAGTTTCCGTCGGTAACATGCTTATTTCACGAACACATTCAGAGAAAGTTAGTTTTATAAAAAAATGAAGAACTTAGTTATACAGAGTGTCTCAAAAATGATTTTCCAAACTTTGGGGACGGATTGCTCACACCAAACAGTGAAAAAAGTTATATAGACATCCACTATGTCCGAAGATCCTTCGCTTTTGAATTATTGATGAAAGTTTACAATCCACGTGTTTCGAGGTACAATCCAACACTGTAAGATAATCGAGTGACATTATCGATACGAGTCAATCTGTTAATGCACTCAATAGCTGGAATTGTAGGCGACTGTCTGTTGAATTCATATATTCTCCCAGCACGTTTAAATGCGTTATCTACAAGGACTTAATTCAGAACACTCTTACAGACTTGTTACAAGATGTGTTCCTGTATACACAGACGGAAAAAAAAATCCCAACACCAAGAAAAAATTATTGTAGAGTAATGAAATTTGGACAATGCATTTGTCAAGTTAACATGTTTAATTGATTAAATTTTCAAGATCACAGGTTAATTTAAGCTCAAGAAAATGCATTTCAAATGTGAAATACTGTTAAATTAATAGCCGGTGTAACCTCCAGAATTTTGAATGCAAGCCTGCAAACGTGAATGCATTGTGTCATACAGGTTTCGAATGTCACTTTGTGGTATGGAGTTCCATGCTTGTTGTACTTGTGCTGTCAATACTGGGACGGTCAGTGCTGGCTGTGGATGATGCTGGAGTTGTCGTCCAATGATATCCCATACGTGTTCAATTGGAGACAGATCTGGTGATCTCGCAGGCCAAGGTAACATGTCGACACTCTGTAGAGCACGTTGCGAGACAACAGCGGTATGAGGGCGAGCGTTATCCTGTTGAAAAACTCCCCCTTGAATGCTGTTCATGAATGGCAGCACTACAGGTTGAATTACCAGACTGACGTACAAATTTGCAGTCAGTGTGTTTGGTATAACCACAAGAGTGCTCCTGCTGTCATAGGAAATTGCTCCCCAGACCATGACTCCAGGTGTAGGTCCAGTGTGTCTAGGCCGCAGACAGTTTGGTTGCAGGCGTTCCCCTGGCCTCCTTCTGACCAACACTCGGCCATCACTGGCACCAAGGCAGAACCTGCTTTCATCAGAAAACACAACAGATCTCCACTCCGTCCTCCAATGAGCTCTGGCTTGACACCACTGGAGTCGCAAACGGCGATGGCTTGTAGTCAGTGGAATGCACGCTACAGGGCGCCTGGCTCGGAGCTGTCCTTGAAGTAACCGATTTCTAACAGTTCGTTGTGTCACTGTGGTACCAACTGCAGCTCGAATTTCTGCCGCAGACGCAGTACGATGCGCCACAGCTGTACGCCGAATACGGCGGTCTTCCCTCTCAGTAGTGCCACGTGGCCTCCCGGAACCCGGTCTTCTTGAGGCAGTACCATCCCTTGACCACTGCACCCAACAATCATGCACAGTGGATACATTCCGGCCAAGTCTTTCTGCAATATCGCGAAAAGAAAATCCACCTTCTCGTAGCCCTATTACACGACCTCGTTCAAACTCGGTGAGCTGTTGATAATGGCTTCTTCGTCTTCTTAAAGGCATTCTTGGCTAACATCAACTCACTATGTCAAATCTCAGCGGTAAATAACGTTCACAAACTTTACAGCGCGTATTTAAAGCAAACCTGATTTGCAAGCTCTGAGTAGCGCTACTAGCGCCACACTTATGCGCGAAGCGCGAAATTTGAATCGATGTCATCTTTCAGATGTATAAACACGCCTACCAAATTTCGTTTATCTAACACAAGTCTTTCTTGGTGTTGGGATTTTTTTTTCCGTCTGTGTATAAGAGGAATCGTATGGTTTATGCACGATGGGGCTCCAGCACATTTGGTCACACTGCTCGATATGTATTAGCTAATATCTACCATGACAAGGTAGGTGAGAATCAGTTTCATGCCCTGTATGCTACCCTGACCTCAGTCTTACGTGTTTTTATCTGTGAATCCACTTAAAACAATTGGTATTTGCAACATACATAACGAACGCATAACGTGTTGTGAACGCCTGCGAAACCATTCAACACCGTCCGGGGTTACTTAAAAGGACTGTCCATGATCCGACGAGTACATGCATGTATTGAAACAAGCGGTAGACATTTTGATTATTTGCTATGCGTTCCTGAGTTGTGGACATTAAAACATCTTCCTAATAAACTGACGATGCCAAACAGATAATCTTTCATTGTATACTGTTCTTCCACCATTCTTCCACCAAAAAGTCAAAAACGAAGGATTTGCGGACCCAGTTTTTTAAGGACTTGACTTGTTGTGAGCAACCTGCCTCAAAAGTTATTAAATGTATTTTAGAGAGATGCTACATGTAAGAAAATCACTTTCAGGTGTGTTGTAACACGTAAATTTTATGTCGAAATTCAGGGGAAGATAAAAGTTTGTGCAACGTTCTAGAAATCTGATGAGATAAGGTGGAATGTCACGCTTTCACACAAACATAGTTAGATTAATGTATAAATACTAAATATAGACAGACTATTATAGACCGGGCCTAGTGGATGGGTGTTAACATTGGGAACCAGCATTCAGGAGGACGCGGTTTCGATGCCCGCTGACACCATCGCACTCCTCGTCCACTAGTCTCAGTCCAGTGTTTGAAGTGGCGAGCTCCTTTAGAGTGGGGAATGGAGAGGAGGAACAAGAAATTGTAAGTTGACGATTAGAAATCTGAGTTTTATTCGCTATGTGGAGACGAAGGACAGGACAGAAACCTACAATCCAGAGACCTATTTAAAAAAATTGGAAAAATTCGAGTTGAGTCCAGAGCACCTAGAGCTCCATACTCTAATGTCCTTCACAAATATGGAATAGATAGGTAAGATGGTAGAAGCTCCGCACAAAACTCACTGCTTTGAGATATTTTCAGATTATAAAGCTGATGACTCTTTCCCACGCCCCCATATAGTCGCGCCACTAGTGAAATCGTTAAATTCTAGGCAAGTTTATGATATGCCGCACCATAAGAGCGTATTTGACGAAATGAATGCAAGACAAAAGCTTGTTGTGCCTTCTGCTTACAAAAATAAGTTGCATATTAGTATTTTTAGTATATGTTGTTTAAGTACACGATAGGCCATATAGGTGAGAGTGGAAACAAATTTAAAGTTTTTGGGCACTCTCTGAAATAAAAAATGATCAGCAATTTTGACGGTCACTTACGCCTTTATTTTCCAGTGGAAGGAAAAAAAAAACACTCTACTTGATGAGCTCTAAATGATAGGCCTATAACAGTAGAAAAACAAATTTTCACGACGTTATTTATTTGGTGGAACCAACATAGAATATAATTTAACATGATTTAAAATACGGTATACGGTTTTGGGTCTATCAAAGATACAGCTTATACAAATTTAAATTTGCAACTTATTCTGTTTATTACGAAATAAATGCTTATGGCTGACGGACAGACAACGAAAAGACGGGTGTAGGCCTCCTTTTTCCTTCGGGTACGGAACACTACAAAAGATTTAATAAAATAAAATAGATCTCAATATTGTTGATTTTTGAGGCATGTGAATCTTGCAATTGAATATCATGTTGTAATATGTGCACCGTTAAATTCCATTAAATAAACAGAGGGGATGGCATATAAACTGATGCTGCAACTTCAGTGATTGCTTCCGACTGCTAAATCAATGCGAGGTGTCCGTGATAATTTTTGAGTTCGCGAAAGACTGGAGTAACGTGTCTGCGGGGCTACCCCAACTGAGTCTCTGGTGTGGAAGGGCCCGCCCCGTTCTCGTCGTCTGCAGTCAGCTGACTCGCGGAGGCGCCCGAGGGCGACCTCGCTGTAGTGCGCCACTGCGCCGTGCCGTGCCGTCGGTTGCGTCACGTCAACCTTGACCACAAGTGCTCCGCCTGGCTGCCACCCGGCTCACTGCTCACAACCGCTCCGGCAGGCCGGCAGAGAGCATGCAGCACGGGGTGCGCGAGCACCAGTGACGTCACGGCTACCTGCCGGGAGGCTGCTTACGTCATCGTGCACGCCACCGGTGAGTGCGGTGTTGGTGTTCCAACCAGTGCAGTGCAATCGAAAGTTCAGAGGCGGGGTGACTTTCCACATTGGTGGAAATGAAGAGTTGTTAATCCGTCGTGAATTTGACACGATGTAGAAGTACGAGTACTTTGTCCTCGACTTCAAGCTGTTTTGCGTGTTTGTGTGATGTTTCCCGTACTGGCAAGCAGGATCAAAGAGGTCTGTCTGATACAGTGCAATCAGTGAGTGTTCTTATTATCTATTATTAAGTTTGCAAGATATAACATACGTCCAAAAAAGCCTTACAGCTTTGATATATTCTTAAAATTTGTAATGTTATAGTGTACAACAATGGAGTTTTGATGCTCGAACCACTTTAATCCGACACCATATATTAGCAGTTGGCTTATTCACCATGGTCTAATTCCAAAAACCACTAAGCCTCAAAATGGACAAAAACATGTCACTTATGTCACAAAAGCCAGTAGATACTTAATTTTTTCTATCACCTACTTTTATGTATATACTGAAAAACTTGTCTGTGATAGGGGCTGCCTTCTACCAGTGTTAGTATGCTAACGTTTAATCAGCAAGAATACCCAGGGGTGTGTCAGAAATCTCGTCCCTGTCGTCCTTAACATGAAATTATAAAATAGTATAATTAACAAGCTCCTTCACAGTCCCGACAAGTGCAATCGCCACTCAAAATGCGTGTAGCACTCGTTTAATCATTTCCTTTGCTTTCAGTCAGTCATTTTAGTATATAGATCCCACACTCCACATAAAACTGGAGATGAAAGCAGATGTTTCTTAAAATAATTTTACTTGCAGCATTCTTTGTAAGTTTTTTCTTTGTCTCGTGTTAATGTTGTGCGAGCATTAAGTAATAGCTTTAATTATTAAGTTTCCTCGATACTTAGAAAGCCGATCATACTTTTCCAGTTTATCGAACGCATTGTCTCATGTTTCTTTTAGTATGCTGTACTACGCTCCTTGTTGAAACGGGGTCGAGGACTAGTTCGAGGTCTTGACTATCTTTATAGCTTTTTGCTTACAGTGCGTAAATGACGCATCATAAACCGTTTTTAAGTGTAGTTTACTTCGCCTTTTGCAACGTCAAACTGTCCTTCGACGATCGTTTATTAAAATACGGAAATCATTGCTCAGACAAACGCTTGTTTTGCACGGACCGTTGCATTTAGTGCATTGCGTTGATAGGTGGTTTCGTGAAAAAAGTGAAAAGAAATCTTACAGTTGAAAAAGAATTGTTTTATACTAAACTCTAAAAGCGGTAATAAGTCTTGTTTGAGTTTTCAGTTGTTAACGTCTTTTATTGATCAAACAACCCAGCATAAGCCTCACTTGCAACATATTATAAATGTTCGCATAATGCATTATGGATTCGCTCGGGAAATCGGTTGGAAACAGTGTTGATGGCAGCAACTTTATAAGTAACAAAGTGAGTGTGGTGGACCAGCGGTAACGTTCTGGCCTCGCATTCGGGAGAACGAGGGTTCGAATCCCCATCGGCCATCCAGATTTGGTTTTTCCATGGTGTCCTCAAATCACTCCAGGCGAATACCGGGATGGTCCCTTCAAAAGGCCACAAGTGAATTCTTTCCCATTCCTTGCACCCAGTCTCTTCCCCCCTCTAATGACCTCAACGTCGACGAGGCGTAAAGCAAAAGCAAAAAAAGTGTAAGTAACAAAATGGCTGTCAGATGGTTAAAAATGATATGAATAACTCAGTTTTTTTTTTTTCATTCGATAAAGTCAAACATTTGTTTCGACAGATTTAAATATTTTTTGGTTCTTCAGCTATCGACTTCAGTTAATCAATGGGATTTTTGCCGTATGTAATTACACACAAAAACGCTAATGTCTGCTAAAACTCCAGTGGCTTACTTCTGATGTCCTGCATGGACATGAAAGTTAACAAATTCGTCCTTACTATCCACACAAATATTAATTTGAAATCTACCTGCTAAGTTTTGCAGATTATTGTTCATTTAATGCACATCATGAATGATATCGAGTACTCGTATTTAATTAGCGCAGAGAGAAGTCTTGATTTATAATGTGATTTCGTGTTTGAGGAAACCTTGACGCACACGCTTTCTGAACCCATACTAACCAAGATGAAATATTTAACAGGATTCTTTTACCTGGTATGTGGAACTGGATATTGCAAATCCTTTGCCACTTTCCAGTCTAAATAAATGTCTTGTAAAATTGAGTCTAGTACCCATTAATCTGACAGAAATCTTCTATGCTCGTTTCTAGTTTATGTACTAAATTTCTCGGAAAATTCTGTGTTTCCTTCATCTGTTCTGCTCCTAAACAATGAAAAAAGAAAACTTGTGTCTTAGATACCTACGACTTATTAATGTTAAACATTAACTACTGAAACAAAGTTCTGTTGCTTTCGCGATTTTTCTATAATGTGCAAAATTTCTTTTTCTATGAGACGAAACAAGAATTTCCCACCAATCACCTATTCTTACATTCATGTCGCACTGTCAGCAGCACCTCTTACGTTTCTATCTGAGAACGCATTGTATGCGCGTCTCTGAGGAACACAAAGACTGTGTTGTATGTGAAATATGACTGTACTCCCATTAACTGTCCCGCGTCAGGGCAGTTCCTGGTGTAACTTTGCTCCGACAGAAATATGTTCCGTCGGTAAGTTCGCAGGCGGGAATATTTCCGTATGGCTTGCGCCAATGCGAGCGGTCTGGTGGCTCTGTGAAAAGAGTCTTTCTGGATATGGAATCCCTGTCTCGGCGATTAACCCGACCTTCACCTCTAGCGCAGCTAGCTGTGTAATGCGAAGAACGCCAAAACACTTCCTGGTTCGGATTGCACGTTAAACTGTAGGTCCCCTGTACTCGGCAGGACTTCCGCGTTAGGTTAGGCAACTACGATAGACGCGGACTGCAAAGCAGGTAAAAAAAAAAAAGGTCACCAGGTCATTACGACAAAACTAAATTACTTACGTATCTTTAGGTTTCCGGTGGTTCGCTCATCCTTTATCTGAATTGTACGTAGCCTAAACCAACGGCCCATCCCCAGCAGTCGTTCGTCATGTTTTGGATTTTTTTTTTTTTCGTCGAAGGCGGTGTAGTAAAAAGTCCCTAACTGTTTTTATTACTGTGACTCTTACTTTATCGCTCCTCGTTTCACTTTGTTCAGATTTATCTCGTTTTTCTTGTTCATCCATTCCACATCGTTTTCATGATACTGCAGCTTACGCATTTTATGCGATTTTACTGACAGATGTTTGCAGTTCTTCACTTTATTCATTCCTCACATTTTCTCATAGTTGTAAAATCTTATTTCAATTATTTTAAAATAAGTTTTAACCTTTTTTGACTTGAGATGTACTAACTACACGTCTTTAATTAATTATATAAACGTAATATTCTACACACATGTTCTGTAGTTCACTAAATCGCTGCTGGCAGCTTTACACCAAAAATAAACCCTCCTTCTGACCCGTCGTGGCTGATAAAGAAATGAACGTGCAGGGCAATACGACATCTAATTCTTCTGATTTTATTCCTCGTATCCCAACGACGCGACGTTGACATGGAGTATTTCATTGTTGTGTTTAATTGAAGTGATTGTTCGCACTGTGATTAAGTAATTCAGGTGGAAAATTCGTCATCAGTCTCCTAGAGTTTCTCAGCCAAACCTTTGTATGAAGCCTGCGAGGACCTCGATGGAGCTGTGAAAAGTGACCACAGAAAGCACGCCTTTCCTCTTCACCTTTTCAATACCTTTGATCATTCTCTTGCGACAGGAATCACAAAACGCACACTAGTGATATGAGGATGTACAAGGGTATTGTATACTTTTTAGTATATTTATTAATTTTAAAAAGTACTTTTTATTAACATAAATCTAGTGCAGTTTTATCGCTAGCGAGATTACTTGCTGATCAACGATGATGTTGTTTTGTACCGTTACACCCAAATATTTTAGTGAATCAACTACTCAACATTAACAAATTTTACTACTGATCAAGAGACCGTATTTCGTTCGTTATGTTTCTTAGGATGCAATTTTTTAAACTGAAGTTTTAATTTTGTCGCATCATGCTGAAAACGTAAACACATAATCACTAAACAGAAGTATATTCTTTATTTTACTTGAGGCAACTGCATGTTTTGTTGCTAATAACCCTCTCTGCTAGATCATTAATAAAAGTTAAGAAAAGTAATGATCCTGTTATGTTTCCTCGCATGACGCCATATGTAGCAATTATGTTGCCAAAGGTTTCATCCTGTGCGACTGTCGACGTACAATATCACGCATACCTTCACAATCTGTTGCGGTAGTCCGGTCCTTTCGGTCTTTCGTAGGAGTAGATTTATTACGTACGTGTTTCGCTTGTGTACTCGCAAGTTGTTTGAGTTAGCACATTGTATCAGTATATCATAACTAGCAACATGTACCTATCTTGCGAAACATAACAAAAAAACTTTCCTCAGAAAGGCTGTTTACTGAAGTATTCAACTTTTGCTTACTACTGGTTTGTTCGTTTTGTGAAATACATTATGAGGAAGAAGTTCTCTTACAATTCAACAATTTTTTTAGAGACACATTGCAGTCAAATAGTGTCGATTCTAGTGAAGATCTTGAAATGAGTGTAGCAGCAAAGAATATTTACTTAATAGGTTTCGTTATTTTGCGTAATTTTCCGTACGCACCAATGAACGTTGCAATAGGGAGCTGATCCCAGAAAACAGGTTATTGTTCCAAAATGTCTGAAAAATAACCGTATCATTTCACGAATAAGACGGTATCATTTCACGAATAAGACGATACAAGATCAATTTTTTCCGGTTGCGGTGTTTGTATGGCATGAATTATAACTGCAATGTCTGAAAGGAATGTTGAATTATGTGATAGCATTTCTAGCCAGTAATGTTAAATTTGTAGACGGAGATTGCTGCTGGATCATTGTATTTCGTGCAAGTGCCAGAAGCTCTTCCCGCGCATAAAAGGCCGTTTGCGAGTCCCATGTCACTGCGTGGGATTGTGGAAACAGTTGTTATTCCTCGCTCTCTCCGGCAGCTGCAATAAAAGTTACTCCTCTCCAGGAGTTTTATCTCCTTATCTCTCCCATCTGACTGGTGACACCTGTCTGACCTGCCGCACCTTTAAACTTCTCACTGACGTTATTGCTCCACATCTAGAAAAGGAGGCACGCCTTTTATGTTGCGCTGATCTACTTCTTCGGAGCTTGAATGATACAAGGGCTTGGCACAGAGGGAGCATAGGTATCAAAGAAATATTTCTGGTGATTTAGGTATACAAGTCGCAATAATCAATGTCAATTTGCAACTTCATGTATGAAATAGTTTTATTTAAATTGTAAATTCTTTAGATTGTAAATATAAATCATAAACAGAAATATCTTTGCGTTAAATTCTTTGTTTCTAACGGTTTATCGTATACTGAAGTTCGTCCAAAGTCGGTAAAGGTTTAGCAGGAAGCTGCTACTTCATTTTCAACAGTGACAAAATAGGCGGCTGAATTTTAACGTGGTCATACAACCGTGATCATGATCCACGCTAACGACAACCAAAACCCAAGCCTGGCGGGTGAGCGTTAACACTCGATGCATCGGATTCGGGAGGACGACGATCGGATCCCGTCCGGGCTATCGAAATTTCGGTTTTCCATTTTTTTCCCGAAATAACTCCAGGTGAATGATCGGATGGTTCCCTAAAAAGGCAATGACTGAATTTCTCCCCATTCCTTGACTCCGATTCTCTGCCGCCTCTAATGACCTCAATGTTGACGATGAGAAAAGCCATAAAAAACCACAACCAAAAACTGCAACTCCCTATGAAACATCAATAAAGTACCCAATATGGTTCTGTACGATCGACAGTTAAAAATGGATGACATAGATGATGCCATAGGCATATCGGAATAAAGAGTGCGTTCACTTTAACAAATAAATATGAGAAAGTTTTGTAAAAGATGGGGCTCACATTTGCTATATGCTGAACAGAAACACATTTCCCATAAATGTTTGGTACATTTTAAACAGGCTCTTGGAAATTTTGCGTTCTAATTTATGACTCATTAAGACTTGGTTTCACCACTGCACACCAGAAACGAAGCAATAATTAAAACAGTAGGTGGAAGCTGGTTTGCCAGAAAGATATTGCCTGTGTTTCTTGGGTTCTTGGGATGAAAAGGAAATTATTTTTACTGATTAACTAGAAAAGAGTAAATTTTGCTCTTTTTTTTCTTATTGCATTACGCCGCGTCGACGTTAAGGTTATTAGAGGCGGTAAAGGAACAGTGTGGAAAAGAACGGAAAGGAATGTGGCCATGGCCTCTTTGAAGAAACCACCTGGAGTGATTTAGGGAAAAGATAGAAAACTCAAATCTGGATGGCCGAACGATGGGGATTCGAACCCGCATCCTCTCGAATACGAGGCGAGAGCGTTACCGCTCGCCCATCACGCTCAGTGAAAAGAGTAAAAAAATAACTGACAAGTGTTCTGGACAAGCTGTTAGAAATTATTCTAGAGGAGACAAGTAGGTTACAAATTTATATTAAAAAAAAATCTTTCGTCCGGAAAATCAACCTGTCTAGTGTTTTTTGAAAGGACGTAAGTGACTTAATGTAAACCGTTGGAAAGCTAATTAAAACCAATCCAGAAGCCTTATTAGAAATTTTTGCTTAGCTTTATACGGTATTTTCATTTGAAATATGTTACCTTAACATCTCCCACTATGCCTTTTCAAAAGAAACTGATAGCTCTATCCTCAAGGTATAATAATTATAGGTATAATTATAGGTAGGTATAATTAAAGATAAATGTGAAATAATGTCGATTACGCCCTTTAAAAAAACGCCCTATTAACTAGATCTAACCTTCTTTACCTAATTTCTTTCTTTTCCAAGTCTAACAACATTTATGGTTAGAAAACATTTTGAGTCAAATGGTGATACAAGACATTCCAAAGCCGCACTTCAGGCATGGAGCTCATTCACTGGAGAATTATCGGACAGAATTCATTGAAGCAAATGAGGGCTACGGAGAAAAATATATGTCTGTTACTTTTAAGGTCCAATGGCAACTCTAAACGTGTAACATTACGGCTCATATTTGTACGATAACTGCTGAGTTATGTATAAATAAATAGCAAAACTCTGTAGTAATTATTTATTCAACCAATAATAACCATATAAAAAATTAACGTAACCTCACTGAAAATATATGAGTTTAACTGCAAGAAATAGTTATGTTTAGTAATTCTTGCAGTTGCTGAAGCTGTATGATCTTTTTTTTTTTCAGTATTTAAGTCTCGCCGGAAGAATGGGGTGAGGTGGAAAGAAAGGAACGGGAATGAAATTCTGGAATGTCCTTTTCAATTAACCATTCCGGAATTTCCTCGGAGTGATTCGGTAAACCATGTAAAACAGAAAGCCCTTGCCCGTCGGGGATTCGAACCCACGTCCTGCCAAATTCTAGGCCCGATCGTTGAAGATCACTTACTAGGTTTGATCATATGACAGGGTACCAAGAATGAAAGTATGGTAGGAAAGTGAATCAGTAAGCACATGGTGGAGACTGTAAAGTTAAGGTATGAGATCCGTTATAGCAGCGTCAGTACCCAAGTGAGGACTAGGGAAATGTGGTTTAGAAATTAAACTAGACTTATACATTGAAATGGGTTGTCACCAGGTATTTGTAATGATTATGGATTGAACTGACAAAGAAGCAAAGGAAACATATGGGGCAGAGATATTAAACTAATGCCATTTGCGGTTGATATTGCGATATGGGGACAACATGGTAAGGAAGTACAAGTGCAACTGGTGGTGCTGAATGGGATGAAAATCAGCATGTGAAAGAGGATGAAAAGACGGGAAAGCGATGCTGTAGTATAAAGACTGGCTAACAAAACCTTGAAATTACAGATAGCTTCAGGTGTTTAGGAAGTGAATTAAAGTAGAACAGAAACTGAACAAGGTAATCAGCTACAGCAGCGTTTCTGTGGTCTGCGAGCATTAGCCAGACGGTTCTCAGGCAGAATATTAAAAATTTAATCTTACTGAATTTGAAATGTAACTAAAAATTAGTAAAAAGTGTTCGCATAAAATGTGTACCGTACCCTTACTGTATAAGGCTACAAACGAGTAAAAGCTGTAGTCCAAGGTTTCTAAAAACCATTTTTTTTAACGACCAGCTAAAATCTAGTATTTCAAATATGAGGATAGAATGCATTGTTGTTGTAACAGTTTATTCGCTAAAGACGTTTCCAGTAAGCATACAGGTATATAGAGCGGCGTTTCTTAGGGATTTAATTAACATTATTGTAGGTGTAGGTATTAAAGGACCACGTTACGTGCCGATGGTCCGTTGAATTATTTTTTACATTTTACTGGTCCTAGGGTTGCGAAAGGTTGAGAAACGCGGAGCTACAAAGTGCAACTTGAGAAAACACACTGTATAAGAAATCTGATACATAATGAAATTTAAGGAAATTATGTTAAAAATGTTCTATGGGTCCCTATTCAGAAAAAACTCGGACAATGATGAGAAGAGATGAATACAATTCAAGCCAGTGAGATGAAGTTCTCGAAAAGCATGATAATAAGGAAATAAGAGGCGAGAAGAGGGAAAAATGTGTAAGTTGGAAAGGAGAGACTGAGTGAGAGAATCGATAATAAATTAAGATTGTTTGGACAAGTATTGAGTACGGGAATGAGAGGTTCCCAAGACAAATGATTGAAGCTAGGATTGGAGGAGAGAGGGTAAAAACCAGATCTAGAGCAAGTTGGATAGATTCAGTGAATAACAGTATACAGTGCATAGCGATGGGAGCAGACAGTTAAACTATTTTGCTTCGCACACGCGGGTCTTGGCGTGCATACAAATATTCTGAGCTTTCTTAGTTTAATATCAAATATTAACTTGCAGAAGCAAAAAATATAGATTTCATTTAAATAATTTCCTTTCTTTTAGTTACTACCTTAAATTCAGTTTCCATACTATAGATCGAAAATTTTTGTTATACTTATATTTTAACACAATATAATATATGAAAAAAATATATATTAAACCTACATGAAACATTATCGCTAATGGTCCAATATGGACGTACCGAGAATTTCGGCGATACGGTATAGTGAAAACCCTGTACTATCTATATTAACCACAAAATTACTTACCATAAATATTACACTTCTATTACTCTTATTGAAGAGTTAATATATTATGTAGTGGTTTGAGTAATGATTTCCTTTTAATTATACTTATCAAAATAAGTGAAACCGGGAACATATGGCCAAAGACAAATAAAATATAAACAATCCAGATATCAGTATATTCGTCTGTGGTCAAACGTTTCAAATGTATCATTTTTACAGTTTATGAAGTACTAGCAGTTACCCGTGACTTCGTCCGCGTGGAAGAGTGTTGTAATATAAGATTTTGTTGAGAGGTCTGGTCGCTCAGTGGTTAGGGCGTCCAACTGGACATGGAAAAGTCCCCAGCTTGAATCCCAGTCTCCAGAGGGTTTTCATAGGTCCTTAGCTCGACCTTCACCTCTGGCACAGGTTGTTGTGTGATGTGAAGTGTGCCAGAATGCTCACGTGGTTCTGATTCCACGTTGAACTTAGGTCCTCTATGCCCAGTAGGATTACTGCGTTAGGTTAAGTGGCTACGAAAGGGGCTGATTGCGTAGACGTAATGAAGCCTTGCCACCAGGTCAATATGACCATACAATTAATTTTAGAGCTATTTTTATTGGTGATGGTAGTAATAAATACTGCAATAAAATAACAAAAATGTATTTGTTCCAAACAACTTCATCGAACTTTTAAAACAATAAAAATATTCTGTATGTTAGTAGTATTTTCAGTTTAATACATCGGTATATATATTGTAGGATTTGTTATTTTCTGAAAAAACATGTAAATTTTTTGCGCTCGGTACCCGCGAGCAGGCAACATATAGTTGACCAAAGGAAAAGCAGTGAGTATCCAAGTGTATTCCCACCAATTTCAACGTTTGACCTTGCGATTTATTAATTGTCATTGAAAATGAAATTTTTAATGGGAACTGTAATGTTTTAAATTCAAAGGGAATATTACTGGGAATAATTGGGATACGCGGAATTATAACGGCTTCCCCTTTAGATGCACCGGTAAGAATTTGTTACGAAGTGTAAAAAGTAATGCCTAATGCCCAAGTGTTAAGATGGTGCAATAGGTAGTAAAGGGAAGCCAACAGTGAACGCGTGTGAGGCTAAGGTTGCATCAGACAGGGGAACTGCGTGGCGCGTGGGTAACGAGATAGGTGTAAGCTTCCAGAAGGTCGCGTAGGGCAGCGGAGCGCGTCACGGGCAGCTATAAAAAAGAGCCCGCCGCAGCGGGAGGGGACTACTTCTCCAGAGGTCTTCGAGAGTCGGCGAGTGAGCCAGCAAGCAGACAGCGCAGCGGAGATGACAACGTGTATTTAGCTACTGTAGTCGCCGTTGTTACTGTTAGGCTCATCAAGTTTTATGGACCTTTGGCAGAGAGAACTTCTGCTAGTTGGTTCAGTACTCCTGGGAATAGGTACCTCTCGTAATTTCTGAGTATTCTCAGTGAGAGTTTGTCGGCTTCGTGAGTCACAAGTGTGTTCCTCATAACCTCTTGTGTTCTTGAATTTATTTCTCCTGAACTCTTCCTATCCGAGTTCCCGAATTGTCAAAATCGATACCCACTTGTTTCAGTATTTGGAGTCTTTTCAGCTCAGCTCTCTGTTGCACAACAGGACGCAACAGAGACCCGTTATTTTCTTGGTGTCAGATGTGGGGTTAGGCCTGGGAAAACTACGAGTGTTTGGCCGGAAAAGCCACAAAACTAGTGAGACGACTGACAGAATTTTGGCCAAGGTTGCCCAAAGGTCAGTACGTTGCAGCGATTACAGGCCGCAATTTGAGGAATAGGAGTAGGGTTTTCTAGAAATCTCAGCCCGAAGTCGGGAAAAAGACTGACGGCTTTGAGCACGAAGCCGACTAGCAAGATTGCGCAACGAGTTGACATTGGAAGAAAAGAAGAGGATCCATTGGTCGTCTGCGAGGAACAGCCGGGGCGCGACACGCGACACTACGCGGGACGCCGATCGATACCAACGCCGCCGAGTAACAGCTGAGCAGCCGTCGCCAACAGCGGATCAATACCGGCGGGGGAGCAACAGTAGCAGCTGAGGGGCCGCAGCCAACAACCGATCGATACCAGCACAGCAGAACTTCGCAGTCGAGCGGACACGCGCGTCAACACGACAACGACGTCACGTCAGGGACAACACCACATCTCATCGCTACACAGCAGTTGATTTCAGCAGGTGAGAAAGCAAAATTGTAAGCATGCCTAACGAAGCAGTGTCAGGCAGTCAGGGCGCGCAGTCGTCAACCCATAGGCAGTACATTAGTTTGAATGAAGTGATAAAATTGATCCCAGATTCTTTTGATGGAGAAAAGACGAGATTAAATGAGTGGTTGGATAATGTAGATTCAGCATTCGAATTAATTGTGCCGGAACAAAAAGAAATTTTATTAAAGTTTGTGAAGGCTAAAATTGTAGGGGCACCTAGGAGTAAACTTCTTGTCCGAGATCTGACTACCACCTGGCCGGCAGTTCGTGCAATCTTGTTAGAAAATTATGGCAGTAAGAGGACTCTTGATTTTTATGCATGTAAAATGTTTGCTAGCAGACAAGAGGTCGTGGGAGAGTATTGCGCAATGGGGTTCGCGTATAGATGCTCTCCAACATCAGTTCAGAGAAGCAATAAAAAATGTAATGACGGAAGAGGAGCTGATGGGAAGCATAGCTCTAGTTTTAAAGCTAGGAAGGGCCGTATTTATTCAAGGCTTGTATGATGACCGGATAAAAACTATTGTGCGAGCTAGGGGGAGAAACCATAACCCTTTCTGAAGCCGTGGAAATCGCAGCCACAGAGGAAAGTGCGATAGCTTCAGCGAAAGAAAAAACCGGTTTCGAGGTATTCCTTCAGGAATCCAAGGTAGAAGGAAAAAACCCCCCATTCTGTTTCAATTGCAAAAAGTCTGGGCATACAGCCAAGGATTGTCGGGCGCAAAGGTGTGTAAGAATAATTAATAAAGAGGATGAGCTGGACAAAAAGGCGATAAATGCAGTGCTTGCTAAGTTAGACAAGATGGAGAAGGAAAACGCCGTTAGAATGATGGAAACGCGGCGGGAAACGAGAAGTAGCGCTAGGCAAGCTGCTCAAACAGCACCCTTTAAGAAAAAGGTACCGTATGCAAGTGAAATTACATGCTATAAGTGTAATAGAAAAGGGCATTATGCGCGGGATTGCCGAGAAAATTCATGGTCGGGAAAGGAAAAAGATCGAAAATCGGTAAACTGTTAGGTGGCGTAATGGAGCGGTCACATTGCGCCATATCACACAAAGTGTATAAGGTAGACTGCACAGATAAAAATGAATATGTGACTATGCAATGTGAAAAAGCAAGGCGTAATCCGATGAGATTCCTGGCCGACAGTGGGGCACAGATAAGCTTGGTAAAAAGAGATTGTATAAACTGGGCAGTAAAAAGTAATGATAGAGAAAAAATTAGAATTAAGGGGATAAGTAATAATATAGTACAAACTGAAGCTTCGGTATTCCTGGAATTGAAAGCCGCGGAGGGTTTGATATTGAAACAGAAGTTTCATATAATTGGGGCAAACATAGATTTGCCTTTCGAGGGTTTGTTAGGAAGAGATTTTCTAACGAAAAATAAGGCCGTAATAGATTACGGAAAAAGAGTTATGAATATTCGCGGGAGGCGAATTAGATTGTATACCGCGCAAGAAGGGCCGTGTATGACGCAACGTGAGACGCGTTGTGTTAAGAAAGTAGGTGTTGCAGGGATTGCGACATCGGATGAAAGACGCACGCTCACTAACGAAACTGTGAGGCGTGGCGTTAGGAAAGGTGGTTGCAGGGATTGCGACATCGGATGAAAGACGCTCGTTCACTAACGGACTTGTGAAGCGAAGCGGTAAGAAGGGTGTCAGTAGGAATTGCGACATCAGGTGAAGTATGCCCGCTTGCTAACGGACCTGCGAGACGGGATGGGAAGAAGCGTATCGCAGAGAATGCGATGCGTGGTATGTGTCCGTCCGCTAACGGACCTGCGGGATGGAACGGGAATTTCCCGAGGGCAGTAGGCGCTGCCTCGAGAAATGTCGTAGGGATTACGACGCGAAATGGTGTTTGTCCGTCCACTAAAGGAATTGTGAGACGTGACGGAAGGATTCCGAGGGCACTGGGTGACTCGAAGACGGTAGGCCCCGTGAAAAGGCGAGATTGTCCGTCCACTAACGGAATTGTGCGACGAGACAGAAGGTATCCGAAAGCAGCAGAGTCTGCTTCGAAGACGGTAAGCCCCGTAGAAAGGCGGTATGTTGAATCGAAAGCGAGATGCATCGATTCGTTGGCAACGGGAGTTGCGCAATTAACGGCAAGCAAACCAAAAATGGTTGCGAGAGGCCGTGGGAAGCCCACTTACGCAGAAGTGGTGCAACGTGGTGGTAACCATAGTGGAGGAGCCAGGGGTGCTCAACACTATGAGGTAACAGTAGGCCCGCGCGAAGAAAAGATTGTAAAGGTAAGGATTACCTTAAGGAATGCATCAGAAGCGATCATTCCAAAGCAGGAGATACAACCAGGAATATATGTGCCCGAAGCGTTAGTATCAGTAAGAAATGGAATGTGTATTACAAGTATGCTTAATACTACAGAAAAGAAAGTTAAAATAAAGAATCCCCTTATAACAGCTGAAGAAGTGCCCGAATTTGAAAAAGCATATGTAAGACGGATTAGAAAGAGCGACCAGAGGTAAAGTCGCGATTAAGTAAATTGAAAGAAAATCTCCGCGTAGAACATTTGAACAAAGAGGAAAAAGAGGCTTTATTAGGTATATGCAGCAGCGTATAACGATGTATTTCATTTACCAGGAGATCACTTGGGTTATACTGAGGCTGTCAAGCATGAAATCAAACTTCTTCCTGAGGCGGAAGGAAAAATAGTTCGGTTGAGGCCCTACCGGATACCCGAGGCGCAGAAGGAAATTTTGCAAGCCGAAATAGAAAAATTATTAGAAGATGATATTGTAATACCAAGTGATAGTGCGTGGAATTCGCCTGTATTAATTATCCCAAAGAAAATGGATGCAAGTGGCAAGCAAAAGTGGCGCGTAGTAATCGATTATAGGCGATTAAATGATCTGACGGTAAATAATGTATTTCCGTTACCAAGGATCGATGAAATACTAGACGGACTAGGTAAAGCGAAGTACTTCACAACCCTCGACCTAGCTAAGGGGTATTATCAGGTGCTGATAGACGAGAAAGATCAGGAAAAGACGGCTTTTAGCACTCCCTATGGACATTACGAATTCAAAAGAATGCCAATGGGATTAAAGACGGCACCGAATACCTTCCAAAAATTGATGAATTCTGTATTGACAGGACTACAGGGTGAGAAAGTATTCATTTACCTAGATGACGTCATAATTTTTGGGCCAACGCTTGAGGAGCATAATGCTAGACTAGAGGATGTCTTTGAAAGACTGCGAAAATATAATCTCAAGCTACAAGTAGACAAGTGTGAGTTTTTGCGCAAGGAAGTTACATTTTTGGGACATGTACTTACGGAGGAAGGGTTGAAACCCTGATCAGAAGAAGGTAGAAGCCGTAGAACGTTACCCCCAACCAACTAATACTACCCAATTGAAGGCATTCTTGGGCTTAAGTGGGTACTATAGGCGATTCATAAGCAATTACAGTAAAATTGCTAAGCCATTGTATGAGCTGTTAAAGAAAGGAGTCGCATATACGTGGGGAACAAAGCAGGAAGAGGCGTTTCAACAATTGAAGGAAAAATTGTTGAATCCTCCCGTACTACAGTATCCTGACTTCACAAAACGATTTATTGTAACCTCAGACGCAAGTCAAGACGCAATTGGCGCCGTGTTAAGTCAAGGCGAAATTGGCAAGGATTTGCCTGTAGCGTACGTGTCTAGAACCTTGAATAAGGCGGAGAAAAATTACAGTACGATAGAGAGGGAAATGTTGGCCATTTGTTGGGCAGTAAAGCAATTTAGGCCATATCTATTTGGTAGGAAATTTACGGTATGTACCTGACCATAAACCGTTAATGTGGGTAAACAGCATATCGGATCCGTCGTCTAGACTAATGAAGTTCCGCTTAAAGCTGGAAGAGTACGATTACGAAATCGTGTACAAGAGCGGAAAGAGAAATCAAGTAGCAGATGCTCTTTCGCGAATAAGAACCGTAGAGGAGGCGGAGGAAAATGATAATGTAGAGACAGCCGAGAGCATATCAGCTAATAAGGAAGAAGAGGTAGGACTTACACAGGAAGAGAAGATGAAGATCCTAAAGCAGTATCACGAATCGCCGATAGGTTGTCATCAGGGCATAGGTAGGACCTACGCGAGAATTAAGAAATATTGTACTTGGGAAGGAATGAAAGCCGACATTGAGCAGTACATTCGTCATTGCGAAAGCTGTCAAAAGAATAAAATTACCCAAAATAAAACGAAGATGCCAATGGAGATAACGAAAACTCCGGAACACGTGTTTGAGCGTTGTGATATTGATATTGTAGGTCCAATGCCGCAAACCGAAAACGGGAATAAATATTTGCTCACATTCCAAGACGCCTTAACGAAGTTCTTAGTAGTGGAGCCTATAGAGCAACAGGATGCCAATACGGTAGCAAGAGTATTGGTCGAGCGAATAATCCTAAGATTTGGAATTCCCACCGTTTTGTTAAGCGACCTTGGAAGTAACTTCATGAGTGATACTATGAAGAGAGTATGCAAATTATTACGAATAGAGAAAATCCATACCACTAGTTATCACCCACAAAGTAATGGGGCTTTGGAACGAACGCACCGTACACTAACGGAAATGCTTCGTCATTACGTAAACAGAGAGCAAACCAATTGGGATACCTGGATCCCGTATGCAGTATTTGTTTTCAATACAACACCGCATAGTGCCACAGGATATACGCCGCATGAATTATTCTTTGGTCGAATATGTAATTTACCGGGAATATTACAAAAGAAACCGGAGGAAGTAGTATATAACTATGATGACTATGTAACTTGAACTAAAGGAAAGGTTACGGGCTATGCATCAGTGTGCGCGAGAAGCGACAGCACAAGCAAAAGAGAAAAGTAAAGAAAACTATGACAGAACGCAAAAACCGGTAGTCTTTAAGCCAGGGGATAAAGTATTATTGCATGATGAGAGTGTACGAAGGGGTCGTTCAAAGAAGTTGGACAGTCAATGGAGAGGCCCTTATACGGTAGTGGAAACTAAGGGACCAAACGTTGTGATAGAATTAAAGAGAAATAAATTTACGAAAGTACATGCAAATAGGCTAAAAGAATTCTTCTGAATTGCAGGAAAGATGGCCACAGCTTGGATGATAGCAGTGATCGTCTTGATGATAGGTGGTACATCGGCAATGGAACAGCAGGATTTAGAAATAACAAAGTTTCGGTCATCACCAGGTCTGTACTACGATCATAAGGGAACAGTGAGTTTGTATACGGTCACTTGGAAAGTAGTGAGTTATTTTAATCTAGATGACTTAAAACATAAGTTTGAAGCTACGCATGATGCAGCGTTGAAAGCAGTAGACTATTGTCAGCAAAGACTTAAAGAAATAAACACAAGTGTTGCAGAATGTAAAACTATGAAGCGGGCGGTAGATTATTATATAAGTAGGATAGAAACCTCTCAACGCCTAATTGGGCAGTTAGCTAAACATGAGCAGAGTAGACGAAAGAGAGGAATCCTAAATTTTGTTGGAGAAATAAGTAAAGTCTTGTTTGGGACGTTAGATGAAGATGATGCATCATATTTCAAATCAAAAATAAATCTATTAGAGCAGGAACAGAAAGAATTATTGAAGTTGTCAAAAGAACAAGTCACTATTGTAAGGGCAACGTTGACTAGTTTCAATCATACTGTCGATTCAATAGAAAGAAATGAACGGGTAATTACATCCGGAATACTCAAATTAAATGAACACATTCATCAATATGAAACTAGTACAGATAAGAGAATAAATAGACTCGGTATATGGGTAACGTTGAATGAACAGTTAATACAGTTGACAACAATCTTCAGTGAATTAGAGAAGGAATATGATGTAATCATTACTGCCATAGTAAATGCACAAAAAGGCATTCTTCAACCTCATTTAGTTAGTCCAGAACAAGTGGTCAAATATTTAGAGTTAATAAAAGATGAAATTAAAGACAAAAGATTGCCAATAAAACTGACTGAAGCCGGAGGGTATCAGTTACTGAAGGTGGTCGACCTAGATGTCTTTATTTCGGGAAACATTCTAAGTTATGTGCTGAATATTCCACTAGTGGACAGTGAAACTTATAATATTTATAAATTATGGCCTCTACCAGTTGAGGTAAGCCACCAAAAACGATTGTTTACATACATAGCTCCGGAAAAAGAATTTTTGTTAATGGATGACGCCAAAAGGCGATATGTTAAAATAAATGGTGATCAATTGGAGTGTAAAAAGCTGGAGGCTATTCATAGTGTGTGTAAACAAACCTTTGTGCTGCTTTCGACTTATGATCACGAGGTTTGTGAAGCTAGAATGCTTCAACCTGTAACTAAAATTCCCGATGACTGCATCCAAAAAGTTTATTGTATTGAATGAAAGCGTATGGACACAGATTAGAGGAAATGAATGGTTATTTGTAGCACCAAAGGGAGAAGGGCTCACAGTGTTATGCAATGACAGTAAGCCCACAGATGTAGTAATTAATGGTACAGGGAAACTTAAGTTTCTGAGTAAATGCAAGGGTTACGGTGCACAAGTACTAATTCAATCCGAACATATCATTAGATCGATGGCACTGATTAATGATATAGTCCCAAACTTAAATATGGAGGTAGATTGCTGTCTAATAGACAAGAAAAAGAAAAATATAACCGAAATCCTCTTTATTTGCCAATCGAACCAGTGGTTCGTCAGTTAGATGACCTTAAAGCCGCGGGACATAAGTTAGATGAGCTAGAGGACGCAATAGCGTACCAGCAAAGGACTGTGTTCAATATGTTTTCATTAGATTCGATACCCATATGGAGTTATTTTGGAGCAGGAATAGTTATGATAATAATAGTATGTTGTATATGCAGATATTGTAAGTGTTGTAAGGATTGTTTTAAATTCTTCCATAAAACAATGGGTGATGACTGCTGCCCCAGAATATGTGTAAAGAATAAAATTGTAAACCGATACCCTGACACTGGTATAGTTGGGTATCATCCTGCTGGAATGAACAGTGATGAAAGTGAACAAATTACTTTTGGTCCTGTAAGAAATAGGTATGTGACTGAAGGAGAAGGTGCGGTGCTTAGTGAGCGAATACTAACACCGGAGAAGAGTGTTAAGTATGAACCAAGTGCACCAGTAATGTTTTACTATAAAGCGGATAAGCGCTAAGATGAACTGATATGGTCACAGTGATTATGTTTGTAAAAATATAAGATTGTAATGTAAGAAAGATTGTATTCTGTTACATGAAAAGAATTTGTAAAAATCATAAAAATGATGTATTGTAAAAATAGGTTTTACTTTATAAGAGAGTGTAGTACTAAAGAAAAGTATTAGAAGGAAAAGATATTGTAAGAAATAAAAAGTAGTAAGCTGAGAGAAAAATTCTCAAATAAGGTAATGTAAAAGAAAATAATTAGAGTATTGAAAAAGAAGATTTTTAAGATTAAGAAAAATAATGTGTTGCAAAAGAAATACTTATTATAAAGAAAAATGATGTATTGTAATTGAAGTTCTCTCTTTCAGGATAATATAAGTAAAGGAAATAGTGGTAAATAATAAAAGACAAGTTAAAAAAATAAGTAATGAAATAAAATGTGAACCATTGTAATTTGTGAAAAGAAAGTAATAAAAAGGAGACTCACACAGCCGACAGGTAGTGTGAGAATTTTGCATTCTCAGGGAGATTGCAAAATTCTCAAATATGGGGGGAAGGTGTTACGAAGTGTAAAAAGTAATGCCTAATGCCCAAGTGTTAAGATGGTGCAATAGGTAGTAAAGGGAAGCCAACAGTGAACGCGTGTGAGGCTAAGGTTGCATCAGACAGGGAACTGCGTGGCGCGTGGGTAACGAGATACGGGTGTAAGCTTCCAGAAGGTCGCGTAGGGCAGCGGAGCGCGTCACGGGCAGCTATAAAAAAGAGCCCGCCGCAGCGGGAGGGGGACTACTTCTCCAGAGGTCTTCGAGAGTCGGCGAGTGAGCCAGCAAGCAGACAGCGCAGCGGAGATGACAACGTGTATTTAGCTACTGTAGTCGCCGTTGTTACTGTTAGGCTCATCAAGTTTTATGGACCTTTGGCAGAGAGAACTTCTGCTAGTTGGTTCAGTACTCCTGGGAATAGGTACCTCTCGTAATTTCTGAGTATTCTCAGTGAGAGTTTGTCGGCTTCGTGAGTCACAAGTGTGTTCCTCATAACCTCTTGTGTTCTTGAATTTATTTCTCCTGAACTCTTCCTATCCGAGTTCCCGAATTGTCAAAATCGATACCCACTTGTTTCAGTATTTGGAGTCTTTTCAGCTCAGCTCTCTGTTGCACAACAGGACGCAACAAATTGTCGCCTTCACAATGTTTCTTCCTAGTTCTGTGATGTGTAATCTGGTGCCATTACAATACCTTGAGGGAAGGGGGGGGGGGTCGAGATTACGCATCAGGAGACTTCGAGTGCCAACCTTAAGCTCGAGTTTATGGGACGATAGCCCAGATAACTCGAAGGAATTTGAAAACTCGACGGGGTAGGTAGCAGCTTCGTCAGTTAACCTTACTGTATCGATGGAAGAGTGTGTTGTCACTTCCCCGACTATTTCCTCTAATATATATATATATATATATATATTTTATTTTTTGCTCCAGAATCATTTTTCGGGGCAAGTATTGTCTTCTCACATAACCAGTTTTCGTCATTGATAATATTTAGTTGAATGCTCGGGAAAACATTAGAAATGAGCTCACGTTTGTTCAGGTGTTTCAGCAACTCGTTGCAATGCCAAATATGTGGCATATTGTTATTGCCGTCTTTTTGTTTGCTTCGGTGTTTCAGAAGCTCGATTGCCAATCCGCTTGCTCTTAGCAAGCACCGAGCTCGCGATTTTCCCGGTGTGATCTTCCAGACACCAAGCGTTCATTTTGGTGTTGTCGCCCAACTTGTGACTGCTCCGGCAATTCAGCATCTCCAGAAGCCGCAATACGTGCTAAGTGCTCAACCCTGTGCAACTCTGCTATAGGATTTGTTCCTGGGTTTTGGCTTTTTTCACAGCCGTAGTTTTCTTACATTTCATTGAGAGATTTGAATTTCGTTTACCCGGCATCTCTTAAAATTACTAATTTCAAGACTTGCGAATAAAAATTAATATAGTTTTAATTAATGGAAACTCAAAACGTCAAAATATGATGGAAGCGACTAAACATCCAAAAAATGTACTAACATTCAAAGAGCAAATAAATACCTAAGTGGCCCAAGAACGTTGATCTCGTTAAAAAATTGCGAAACTAAAAATGTATATATTTTTTTTAAGTGAACTTATTTGCTCTCTGAATATTAATTTTGTTTTGAAGATATGTGGGTTCCATCAATTAATTCTGTTTTAAATCAGAAATTTAGGTATTATAGTAATAATTGATTCTTTTATTCATAATGTTCAGTGTTAATGTTCGTTTCTCTATCTGTGAAAACAGTTGACTGCATGTAGCTCAGTATACTATAGTTTTTTCGTTTCGATCCATTAATTCTTCTCTGAAATATAAATTACAATGTTAAAGTAGTAATAGATTCTTTATTCATAATAGGTTTCTGAATCTGCAAACAGAATTGAATGTCTACCGGCAAATCACCACTCTGCATTTCTGACTCTCCACTATCTGAATAAAACATTTATAAATTTCAAAAATTTACTTCGAGTAATGCCGTGTGTTCTGCTAAATCATCCAAGCTTATTATATATCTTTTGATACAATATCATTATAAAGCGATACATGACGTCACTAAAATGGTGCTCTTGAAAGAAGCTTAAACTATTAATAATGTTTCAGTTCTCATTTTGGTCCAGGCTCCATTTCAACAAAGTGAAAAACTCCGCTAATAATACCGCTAGAAAATCAAAGCTTCTATCACTCGCGCATTAATACATTAGAAACGTGAATTATTATTTCAGATCGCAGGAAAATAAATACTGAATACATATGAAACTTCATTCATTATAGCAGGTACATAATTAAAAAAATTATACTAAAATGCTTGTAAATTACAGTGTACAACGGAAAGTTCATAATTCTCTACAACTCTAAGACAATTTTTGTTAATATTGCTGGTCAATCTTACATCGCGATAAGGTGACTGTTACTGCTCGTGATTTAGTAAGGCGTATAATGAAATTAATTGTGATAGTAATTTATGCTACACTAATTAGGAATCTTGATATAGAAAAATCTGTTACTATTCGAAATACAGTTCCAATGCATTTAATGTGTTGAGGTGTGTTCATAACGTTTGTAGCGGCAATATTAGCAGAGATAGTGGTTAGGTTGAAATGCTTCCTGGACCAGAATGTTTTTGTTACAGTATAAGGCAGAAGTCATTTAGTTATTATTAGTAATAAATAAGCAGCTTTCATAAGCTCCGTGTAAATGAGGTGTATCGCGTTGTAAACGACTTGCAATATTGCTTCATGAAACATTAAGTCTCTACGTTAGGCCATTGAATACATTCGTTTTAAGTGAAGGGTTTACTGGAGTAGTTTACAGGCGATACATAACGTCACAACGTGACATAGTGCTTATGATATTTGCTTAAATAACTGATAACTAAATTTCTCATGCCATTGGCTGTGACAAAAACATTCAGTTTTCATTATGGTCCAGGCTGAATATCAATGTAACCACAATATTATTGGCGCTACAAATTCAAAACCTCAACCACACGCGCATTGAAACAATTATTTTATCCTAAGTTAGCATCGTCGTGTATCGCGACGTAAACTTGAACCGGATTTATTAGATATTTGTAGAAATGGAACAGTAAGTAAAAAGCACTGTTTCCTAAATCATAGTCTACTATTTGTACTGATTTATACAAAAATTTTGAACAAAAAAGGGTTTGTTAATAATTTGTAATATTACAGAGAATGTATAGTGGAAAAAAAGAAGACACACAGGAAATAAATTAAACCGAGATAGAATGGAATCCGTAACAATTTTTTTAAATACGACATTTCGAGCACCGCCATTTTACACTTTTAGTAAATCGACTTTCGTGCTGGTATAATCATAGCATTTTACGTTGTTTTATTCCAAGCTCTGATTTTTCACATTTAGTATATTACGATCGAAATTATGGTGCAATATTTGAGATGTCATACTATTTTATGTACGCAAATGAAAAAATCTCTTTACGAACTTAACAACAGTACCTACCTTTTTTAATTTAAGGTTAAGTACATATTTATAATTCCTGCTTTCAAACTATTGTTTGTCAAGTGCATCAGTTTTATGGCTTTTAAACTAAACACAAACTTGCATATGTAAGAAGGTTTTCACTACTTTTATTTCTGAAAAGCAGTGTTTGCGATTTATGTAAAAAGCAAAGAGTAAACGTTGCACGGCTGTCTACGAAGTAGGAAACTCTTTGTTGCTTCCGAATTGATATTAATGGCAATTTCTAAAAGAATTATGCGTTTTTGCGGGATAAAATCTATCCTATAACACTTCGCACGCAATTAACTGACTTCATGCCAAATTTCATTTAAATATGTTGAGTTATTAAGGCGTGATTGACTACAGACGTACATCCAAACACACATCCGAACTTTCTCGTTTTCTCATTTATAGATATATAGATATAGATTAGTAATGATTAATACATCTCATTCAGATATTCCATTTATTTACTGTATTAAAAAAACGAAAACTAAATATTCTAAGTAAAAATACTAAACAGAATTCTAAGTTAAGAAGTGTGATGATTTTTTTTAAAGTTTTTTGTGCAAGAAGTGAACATCTCAATTACGGTGTGATCCGTATCTCTTAATTTTGTGTCCAGAAATGTATGTAATTATTTCCTCCATCCTTCGGTACATATAGGTCATTAGCTATTTCCACAAATTTTGATACGGACCATTAACTCCAAAAATTAGAAAACCCCGTCCAAAATGCTGCGGTAGTTTTTGCGGGGCTCCCGTTCAAATAAAGGGACACACGCAGCTTGCTTACAGATTTATAATAGTATAGTATAGATTGTCCAGTGCCAGCTCCATGACCCTTAATAACTCACAAACCGACGCACTGCTAGGTCAAAATGACGCCCGCAATTAGTGCTGAAATGATGGCTTTTGACAGCAGTTGATTGGTTTCTGTATCCACCCCGCATCAATACGTCCACAAATTATTTTACTAACGATTTTGCTCTCGTCTGCAGTCATAACGTAAATTGCGTAATTTTTATCGAGCAGCTGCAGCACAAGTATTAGTTAACCCACATACCGCTTTCCTTCTCAAATTATTTATTACACCGAAGTGAGAAGAATCTGAGGTGCCAGTATAATTTTTTCTGAGTAGACACAGCTCGCGTTGTTCTGAAAAGCGGTCCATAAATTTTTGAGTAAACCAAACAGTGGCAAAAGGAATGAAATTAACGTCGAGTAATCTCTCTCTCTTGCATTAAATTTAAATGGCAAATCCGTTAATTAAAGTTCTTGTTCCAGCTGCCACGTGTAATACACAAACAAACTTGTTTTAATTCCCTTTAAGGTACAATAAGGAGAGGTTTTTCATGCAGAATGCTAACGGATCATTACTATGTAAAATGAAAACTCAAAGGGACGCATCACGTTGCTTTAACTAACGTAGTATCAATTTGGCCCTTCTTTGATCGTGGATACGTAATCTAACCATAACATGATTTCATACTTTTCATGGCAGCAGATTTAAATGTTTTGACGTTTTGGTAGGTATGGTAAGCCTACCTCACTTTTCGGTTTAGCGTATTGCTACAACGAATACGAGGAGACTGTCAGACACGTGTATAACGCACTTTAATTGTTTTGCGCAGGTTAATACACCATCACAAAATACAACTCCTTAATTTTTTTATTTGTTTTTTAACTTATGGCTTCACGCCTCGTCGACGGCTAAGGTGATTAGAGGCGGGATGGGACTGGACACAAGGAACGGGAAGGAATTCAGTCATGGCCTTTTTGAAGGAAGCATCCCGGCACTCGCCTGGAGTGATTTGGGGAAAGCATGGAAAAATCAAATTTGGAAGCCCGGACGGGGATTCGAAACCGCGTCCTCCCGAATGCGAGGCTAGTGCGTTAACCGTTCACCCACCAAGCTCGGTGATACAACTCCTGTAATGTCGTATAACTAGATATGACATATATCGTTCCAAAAATGAGATTTGCTGTGAAGAGGTGCGTACATCCACAAGCTTGTCGCCTACAAGTGGTTTCACCGTCCTTCAACCACTTTCCATAGATGCTCTCTACATTAGCACGCGAACAGCCGATCAGCCTCGCCGTTTCCGAGATGCTCGTTCCCAGGTGCCGGGTATCCTTACAGCCTGGCCAGAGGTCGTAACGTTCATAGATTCGCATTCTTTCTGGCGGGGTGCTCTATCGAGTGATGTTAGTCACATCGATTTAGACTTTTTGGCCATATTACCGAACATTCTGAAATTTTAAATGTTTATTGTTCTACTCGACCACACTTCATACAGATCATGGGTACTGTCGATTGGCACTTGCTTCCTGAACATTGAATAACAGTTCCAACTGGGCACATGAGGACGTTGCCCTTCAGTTAGTAAGGAGAGTGGTGGCCGGTGGGGTTTGTTTCTGTTGGCGAATACCTGGTCTTGTAGGCTATACAACTATGACTTAAACTTGACTGTCAAAGATGAGTTATATGCTTTCGAAGTGTTGCCTTACTTGCGTAATGATTGATCATTGCGACAGAAAAAAATAGAACAAGAACTGAATTCAACAAAAGAGGCTGTGCTACGTAATTATCATATGCTCTGTGTGTATCGAACTGCGGTTCTCTAAACAGTAGGCATGATCTGGAAACCACATTCATCAGGGCTAGAAAGCGAAGGTTTTTTAAAGGTCGTACTTTAGGTCACTAGATTCACCGGCAAGATCATTATAAAAGTGCAATAATTTTCAGTCAATCCGAAACTTCATTAAAATCCCCAGTTGTCAAGCAACCTACTTACTGTAATAATACTATTTTGAGAAAAAATTTCCCACCCTACTATTACATTGCTATAAGCTCATTGTTCGTGTTGTGTAAAGCGCACTCTTTAATTTTCTCTCTCATTCTTAATACGTAGGATAATAGATGATATTTGTTTTTCGCACAAATTTACGGAAACTGCTTCAGTTGAGTGGTTCCTTTTTCTCTGTCACGGCCGAAAATTGTGTTTGTCACTTAAATGTTATCTCCAGCGTATCTTTTTAACCTAGTTGAATTTTCCTGCTGCCTTGCTGCTCTTTCCATCGCGCTTGTCTCTGTTTTGCGTAGCGGCTGCGAATCTAATTTGAATAAACATTTCCCGACGCGCAGCCTTTCTGTTCAGAGACGGCTTAATCTAATAATTATTAACGCATCCGGAATAATAAAGATAACAACGAGCTGAGTTCCGGGTATCTCAAAATAATTTTAAATTTTTAATGGCAAGTCGTGTTGTGCACATTATGCTGGTAATGTACTGATATAATGCAATACGTTACCTGTTATTAAATCTGATTGGATTTTCGTGGTAGAAAAAATATTATAGTCTTCTTGTGTCTTTCCCCTCTGCCGCCACTTTTCTTTGTCACTGGTTTGGATCTTATAGGAGTTTAACTTCGAGCCTTGACAAGATTTCATTTTTTTAATGTCAGCTAAGTCAGTGTTTTCTTTTACATTATCCAGCAGGATTGTTAGAATTCATACTCTCGAGTTAGTGAGAAGTCCATTTGGGTGACGACGCTCAGGAGTTATTTAAATGACAGATTATAATAGATTCTGTTATGAAGTTTTGCGTATTGCACTTCGTAAACGTTGCAGAGTTCCGATTCTACCAACTTCAGCGTATTTGGGATACATTATTCAGAGAAGCATTGGAAACCCGGTTAATTAATTATAAAAATGGAAATAATTAATTATAGGTTTATCCAAATGAAAATATTTACTTCTCAGCTTAATAAAAATGCAATAAGCCTGATTTAAAATGTGTTCAAACTGCGAATTGGTTATTTAGCGCAAGTTGTGTTGTGGGTAGCAGCTCTGAGCATGACTACTTCTTCCGCTGCTCCCCTTTCTTTTGATCTCTGAGTGCTACTGAGGTTACAGGCAGCACTTGGCTTTCTGTATTTGGGAACAGTTTTTATGAATTGCCTTTTTTTTTAAGATTTATTACCGCAGTTCAGAGTCTACAAGAAACAATAAAAGCAATAAAAAATTAAATAACCGTCTTTGTTGTGAACTTTTTTAATGTATTCTTTTACTGCGAAAAATTGTCTCAAACGAAATTTATTAGTAAACTTACATGACAATGGTTTTTTTATTTTTTATTTTTTATTTCAACATTCTGTGTTGGTAGGAGGACATAGATTTGTGCTTTGTCTTTGGAACAGTTAAAGGTGAATAGTTTGAATTCCATTGGATTACACTGCTGAGGACTCCAAGTCTGTTCGCTTAGGTAAAAGTTATTTGATTGTACAATTCCAACTCGTCTAATACTCATTGTCAGAATTATGTGTTTTTTCTGGAGCACAAAACGCGGAATAAATGTCTTTTCGGTTGCTAGATTGCTCCATTTCTTAATATGGCAAGTGATAGATATTTAGGCGAACTTTCAGATAGATTCCGAAATCACTCCCTACTACAGAAAGGTTCCTTCAAAAAGATTTCTACAAAAAGGCCATGGTCAAATTCCTTCCGGTTCCTTGCCTTCAGTCTTTTGGAGACTCTAATGAACTCGACGTTGACGAGGCGTAAAACTGTCAGGGAAAATATTAGATAGTTGAATTTTAAATATCCTAGAGTGTCTGTAAATAAATTACTGTATTCATTTGCAATTATAGATATTCAGGAAACCAGAAATAAATGCAAAAACAAGTACCAGTTACATCTCGTGCCTCTATGCAATTTAATTTCTGCCATTATTGTTGTTTTGTTAATTTATTCATACGTGTGTTCCCATTTGATGCAGATATCAAGGCTGACGTTACGTGCTCTATCCTTTTCGACTTTGTGAATACTGTCTGATTTCAATCGAATCTCGCCTTACTTTATCAACAATTCGATTTTTTACGCCTTGTTTGTTCTGACGTACGTATCTGGTAGTCAACATATCGTTTCTTGAGCAACATTTTCTTTGGATGTTGTTCAGGTAAAATGTTCCGCTTTCATACAAAGCAGCGATACGGATTTCGAAAATAGCATTGTACTTCTCTGTCCTCCGTTTCTTGTTAGTAACAACAAAATCGTTTAGTGAATGTGCCAGTGCTCCTTAATGTCTCTATACACCTTGTTGGACGACTATTACAGTACTTCGTTAATGCTCTTTTTTTCGTACAACTGTCTAGAGGAATCCATATAAACTACCTTTCACTGGCCACAATTACACTTCATTTTATTTTCTATGCATTACGTCTCATCGATGTTGAGGTCATTAGAGGCGGGAAAGGACTGGGGCCCAGGAACGGGAAGGAATTCAGTACGAACGGGGATTTGAAACTACATGGTATTTAACAGACAATACGAATGCGAACGCTGCCCACTAGTAACTTTAGTCAGGCTGTATTGCTTTTCGTGTTGTTCAAGTAAGCTGAGTTCTGCGTGTTTATCAATAGTAATACTGAACGGAGTCTGATTTTCAACCCTTGTTACGTTACGTCGGACGTGTTCATAGAATGTCGGGAAGCTTACAGTTGTTGTTTTGAAGGCGTGATTTTCTCTTCTCATGTATACCACTCTAAGTGCAAACAATACCGTAACGGTGGATAAAATGAGGTGGTGGATACTCAATGCTGTGATACGAGTTTAGCTGTATGTTGACTCGTGGTTTTTTTGCTCAGTTTAGTATAGGGCTGTTTCAGAAGTGCTGTGTTTTCATTCTCAGACAAGGCGTGTAAACATACTATCATGTAGCAATTCAGTACTGTCCCAATTGTTAGTCTTCATGTCGTTAAAGCCTACGGACTATCGCAACACGACTGTCATCGATTGGATAATTTCAACAACTATTACTGAGCGTGGTGGGTGTGCGGTTAACGCTGTGACCTTCCAATCGGAAGGACGCAGTTTCGAATCCCAGTCCAGGCATCCAGATTTGGGTTTTCCATGGTCTCCCCAAATCACTCCAGGCGAATGCCGGGATGCTTCCTTCGAAAAGGCCATGGCCGAATTCCTTCCCGTTCCTTGTCTCAGTCCCATCCCGCCTCTAATGACCTCGACGTCGACGAAACGTAAAAAAAAAGGTCAACAACTATTCTCTTCCAGATTGAATGGAATTCTTTTGATGTAGAATAGTATTTGTGTTTCGCTAGTGCGTTTTCCCATGCAGCACGTCCATTTCACGAAATGATAAACGATCACAAATGTGTTCTAGAACGATTTCGACACGTAGATTGATGATCGGTTTTTAATGTATTCAGCTTGGGCGGTGTATCAGAGCAAATTTCTGGCTGCACATTTCGTGATCCCGTCACGACCCAATACGCTTTGCAGCACAACGAAAATGTAGTCACATCAATCATGGCGGAGGCCACTACTTTTTTAGCGAATGGAAACGACTTTATTGAATGTGGGATCCAAACTCTCGTGCCAAACTGAAAAGTATTGCCAGCCGCTTAGAAAGTGGTTGCCTCATTGAATATGAGCAGCCCAAACGCACAAGTAGCTTTTTGTCCAATTTCCAGAGTAGCATGACAACTAAGTTATCAACAATTTCAACGTGTCCAGAGTGATAGCTTACGTCACGTTAGTGATAGTTTGTTATGTTTGAACGTGAAAACCACACGGGAAAGCAAATAAACAAAAACAAAACAAAAAATTCCCCTATTTAATTGTTCTTCAATAGAATCTATCGATTTGATATTGTTTGGCGCATGCCTTCTCTCAGTCGAAATGTTTACCACAATTAGTTATTTAAACGCGTTAGTGGAGTGGGCAAATTGTACTTCGTAATTCAGTTAGGTGTTAAGTGTAAACGGTGATAGCGTATGTTATTGGAGAAGATGTGGAGTACCTGACACCAATCTGTGTCTTTTACGTTCCGTTTCACAGAATCTCAATGATAGTACCATGCCTCAATAATAAGATCGCGGTTACACAATGGTAAGGTAGCGATCAGGTCCAGAAAGCGCGCTGGCTTTCGAGGAGACAGAGCTCCGTTTCGCATCCTTGACCTACAACTTACTCGCATTTAGGAGTTTCCTCTGTGGTACTTAATACTTATTGGACATCAATCTTAGTGGTCGTGGGATCTGTTCAGCTTCAAAGATGATAAAAAAAACAAGTTTTCTTGGTTTCCCTTCCACCAAAAATCTCTATATGTGAATACCACCCAACATGCCCTTGCGTGAACATTAGTTCTATCTCTAATGTCGACGAGCCATTATGCCCCAATGAAATAGAAGTTGATAGAGACATCACGGCAGCCGGGAGCATAGAGCTTACATAACCCTAATAATCGTATGGTTGACACATTAACAGGTGTAAATGGAAGCCACATTAAATATTACTTTCGTGCGGAAATTGAGTAAGCAATTAAATTTTCATGGGTGTGTCGCAGGATTGTGTTGTAAAAACAAAACATTTCGACCGCTAGGAAAGTGATAACTCGCATATTAGGCGCAGTAGTAGGGATATTACTTCAATTCTTTCAAAGCGTGGTACTGCACTATCAATCAAACCAGTAATGATAGGTCTCGGAGATGAATGATAGGTATCCGCTTTCCCTACGTGTTATGTAAATACCATACTGCAGGTCGAGGATGTAATTTTCTCGGTGTTGTAGTCTTTAACTTTGGTGGTTGGTTTGGTGAACACAAAACCGCTGAGGCGATTGGATTATTCAGGTGTTGCAATGCGCACCTACGCGTTTGTGCGCTGGCCGCACCTGCCAAGGAGTGGAAGCTTAATGCGGTAATGGAAGGCGATGGCTACGGTACTGGAGAGGCCAGACCAGCGGTGAGTCCATTGTATTCGAGCGTGGCACGGCAAGGTTAGGCAGACGCCACACAATGCTCCGTCTTCCAAGTGGGTCACAAGCGGCTGACCCCAGCCGTTCTCCATACCAACACACGACTGAGCAGTTCAGAGAGATAATATTTGTCAATGAATACACTCAGAGTTTTTAGTTCAAAATTACGACACGAAGAGTTTTGTGGCAATCACAACCATATCCACAGGACTTTATTCATTAAAACGAAACTGAACTTTATATCAGTACAAATTTTCATTACCTTTGGGGGCATCAGTAAATTACGTGAGGTGAAATGGGGGGGGGGGGTGTCCGGCGAAATCTCACCAAGGGGGAGAGGTTTTGTAAACTTTCGGTGGACTGAAGAGCTAAAAAAAAATGCGAAAGTCGATTTTAGTGGGGGTATTTCGGTATTTCGTTGAAAACTGTGGGTGTAACCGGCTTTGGAAGGGTGAGACCAAGAAAAAAAAAAAGTCTCAAAAAGTTGTGAGGGCGATTTCTGGGGGGGGGGGGGGGTCTCACGGACCAGATCTCACCAGAGGGGGGGAGGGTCGGAACAGATCTCACGAAGTCTCACCTGGGGGGGGGGGCGGGTGCCGGAAATCCGGAAAAACACCTCACGTAATTTATGGAGGCCCCTTTTGAGCGAAATACAAGCTTTGCAGCCCATCGGCGTCTAGGCCATTACAGTCGGAAGAAAGCAAGAAACGGGAACCATTTTGGCCATAACCTTTTGAAGGAATCATTCCGGCTTTCTGCTAAAGTGATTTCTGGAAATTATGAAAAATGTAATCTCAGTCACCGATCCGGGAATCAAACCCGCTCCAGACATTTTGCAACAGTTTAGTACATAGAAAGACACTTATTTGTCGCATTTAGAAATTGAGGTACTTTTTTCCCTTTTTGCTTAGGGCTTTAAGCCTCATTGAGGTTATTAGAGGCGGGAAAGAGTTGTAGGCTTGGAACAGAAAGGACTTCAGCCATGACATTTTGAAGGAACAACCCATCTTGGAACATTATCGGGAAATCTTCAAATACTGAAATCTGGATGATTTGAACTCGCGTCCTTTCGAATGCGAGTCTCCTTAAAAAATCATATTAACCTCCAATTGTCAATTGTAGTTAAGTCTGAGGGAAAGTAAAGATTTTGGAACTTAGTTGTGTGGTTCTATCAGCAGCAAATACAAAGGGAAAAAATATGAAGGTGATGAAGACAAACGAGTTAATCTTAGCAATTACAGTTTTCTCAGACAATCTAATTGTGGGTGAAACATTATTTAGGCTCACTAGAGACATTTCATGCATAACATGGGCCTCATAGCGTTAAAATAGGCGCAGCTCTGCGAATGAAATACAGATATATTGGCGCTTGCAGTATTGACAGTTCCGACAAAAAAAATACATGTGCAATTTCATGACAGGCAAATGACTATTGTAAGCGCAATAGATTTAATAATCTTTCACTATTATTAGCGATCAGATTTTTGTAACATATTTTCTTAATGGAATCAAAGTGCGCTGACATGTCTGTTTTCCTACTCCTGGCTTTCGCCTCGTCGACGTCAATGTCATTGGAGGCGGGAAAGCACTGGGGACAAGGAAAGGGAAGGAATTTGGCCATGGTCTTTTGACGGAACCATCCTAGCATTCGCATGGAGCTATTTCGGGAGACCATGGAAAACCGAAATTTGGATAGCCGGGCAGCGATTCGAACGCGCGTCCTCTACCGCTGACCCACCATGCACGGTCAAACATGTCGATTGACTGGCTGTGAGCCCCGTTAAGCAATGACAAATGAGGCATTGCACGCTTGGGAGGGCCATAGCTACGGACGTCAGCTCTGTGGTGATCGAAGGAGATGGATGGCGTGCCGGGGAAACGCGTTAACAAGCCTCGTAACGCTTCCAATCTCCGAAACACCTAGAATCAAGGGAACAAGAGGAGCACCGAATAAAACTGAAGTCTATACATGAAAGCAAGGAAAGTCAAGTACTCTTACTTATCATTGATGGTAAAATTTAAGGTCAAAGTGATGCCGAGGCCGCTCTGGCCTCGTATTCGGGAGGACGGCGGTTCGAATCCCGCCCGGGCATCCAAATTTGGGTTTCCCAAGGCTTCCCCAAATCACTCCAGGCGAATGCCGCGATGCTTCCTACAAAAGGCCATGGCCCAATTCCTTCCCGTTCCTTGTCCCCATTCCCTTCCCGCCTCTAATGACCTCGACGTCGACGAGGCGTAAAGCCACACAAAAAAAAAACAATATGCTGAGGCGTCAATCGCTCATCCACCAGGCTCGCTACATATCTGAAATCAGGTTAAAGTAGATGACATAACAAAACATCAAACAACTTGACTATATCTCTTATGGCCGATAGTACATTCCGAGCAGGCTTGTAGGAAAGCGAAGTCAGCGCTTCTGTTATTGTTAGGAATTGAAATTCTCAGTATTCTATAACTTCTTCTATTTCCGTATGAATGTGAGGGGAGAGTAGTTTGAAATAGAATAATTTCCTCATTACGGGGATTATGTTATTTCACACCGCCTTTTTCCAACATTTTGGGATCGTTTGCCTTCGATGACTTTACTCATCATTGGAATGGTGAAACTTGGAGCTATGATCTTACGGCCGCTCTTGTTGACGCCATGAATTTTATACCTACTGTCGGGTCGTATTAAGTACTAAGGGGTCATCCATAAATTACGTCACACCTTAAAAAAGGGGGGGGGGATCAACAAAGTGTGACATCGTGTGACAAGGGGGGGGGGGGACGTGTCATAAACTTTGTTACATCACATGCATAATTTGTATCACTTTTTGGCTCGTGGTGGAAGATGAAGATGATGTTGACACATCGAATATTCCCAACACTATCGAAATCAAGAATGAAGTGACTATTATGCCAATAATAAACAGTATCAAGGAATAGGTTCAAAATCCATGGACACATGATGACTCAATTTTGTATCATTAATTCGATTTTTTATGTTTTTTTGTATTTTCTTAATTGTTTGATTTATTGTTGATATGATTTTTTAACTAGAAATACATAAATCATTTTGGAAGTGCTGTTTGAATTTATAAATTTAAAATTTCAAAATATGTGACGTCACACCAGGGGAGGGAGGTCCCACAAATGTGACAACCTGTGCTGTTCACGAGGCGGAGACTGTGGACCGTTCCGGCTGTCACCTTGACTACTGCGGAGAATCGCCTGAAAAGCGACGGAGGACGGCCGGTACAGTACGCGGGGGCGTGGGCTAGTGTCCGGTCCGTTGGTCCTCCCCGATGCTATGTACGGCGCCTCAGCGCGCTGAACCACACTGGCGGGTTATTGCGGGGATTATCTTTAAGATTTAATTAACACTCGGAACGGAATGGAGTACAAAGTTAATCGTGATGTGATAAATATCCCCACATTCTTACCCTGGTGACGCACAGATTCCTGCCAGCATTTCTTTATCTTCTGCAATACATCTTTATGCTGACGCTGCGAGCAACATGTTTCCTCGTTGTGAATCCTTCTAATATTGGTAGCCTCCACGAATAAAAAAGTTGGCCCCCCGTTAAATCGTAAAATCCCGACGTTCCAGATGTCATTCTGCTTCATTCTTCTACTTGAGCACCTATATGTGTGTAATCCTTCCGCATTAGCTCAGTTTCAACTATACGTAAGTTTGTGACATTTACAACATGACAGACATGAGAATCAGTGATTATACTGATCAAATTATGCACGGGGGCCTCAATAACTTCATGGTGGTAAAGAAATGTCTGAGATATCGTGTCACAACTAATTGACATTTATGCTTACGCGCACAACTGTGAGCTGTAGGCAATGCTCGTTGAAGGAAATATCTTCCATTCGCTACGCACAATTTATTATCCTTCTTGTCGATAGCTCACGGGTTAAAACTGAGTGAAACAAAAAGGAAAATGTGAAAGTTACTTCTCCATGTTCTGCTTTTTATTGAGAATTTAGATTAGTCATTGTGAAGCTTTCAGACTGCAGATAGGTTTCAAATATCATCTCAACTTCGTGCTTTCAGGTGGACTCTAGTTCGTCCCCGCTTCCGCTAGTCAGATTTCGGTTTTCCTGCCAGGATGGTTTCTTCGAAAAGGCTATGACCTAGTTTAACGATCTTTTAATCTTCGAACAATAAGGCCCCAGGGGGGAAAAAACTGAGAATTCTGATATTTTTGGACAGTATAATTGTGAGATTAACCATATGTATAGATGCTTCTTATTCTTGTTCTATTGTTAGGTATTTATGCTTTCTAGATCGATATCCTACAATTTTCTTGAAACCAAGAGTTTGGCATTGCATCTTACCTAAATTCCTTCACCAACCCCCTCTTTCACCCTTGTTTTCTTCACTTCTTACAGTCACGAGACAGAAAGAAATCTATTTAAAGACGTCACTATCGGGTCATATTTTGCTAATCTTATCTCTTCTGTATTTGCTATTCAAATACTTTAACTGAATAAGTATTTGAGCTCATCACTATTGTAAATGGGTGATTTTTATTTGACCGTTCAGTGCGGGGAAATTTCACAAAGGTTGGTGATACATACACTCTACTTACTGAAACAAGTTTCATAGAAAACTTTGTAAATTTATTAATTACTGAACTCCAGAAAATGTCATAGTAACTCACGGTACAGTTTTCAGATGGCTCGCCTGAAATTAAGATAATGTGCTTCTGGTGTCTATGTTGAAGTTCTTGGTAGCTGATATGGTCGACTTCTGTTTTCAGCAAGTCAGGGTGTCAGAGATTCCATTTTAAGCCGACCGCTCCAGTCCCCTATCTTGATTTGCAGGTTGTTTATTGTCTCCTGGCGCGGGGCTCCTTAATCACTCTGACAGCCCAGTAATTAGAGGCAACATATACGGAGAACCTTCTCGGTATTGCTGCTCTGTCGTTAGTGAACTGGCGTCTCTGAACCAATTACAACAGCAATCAACGGTGCCGTGACGAAAACTCAACACAGCACTGTAGTTACACACGCTACAGTTTACCAGCCGGGAAATTTTCAAAACAACTTCGTATTTCGGGCTTATCCCTAATCTGTTTAACTTTTAGTTACTCGGAACAATAATTATACAAATTTATCCCTCCCTATTTTTACGGTCTGTTGCCTCAGTTGGTTAAGGCGCGTGTCTGGGGTATTGAAGGTTCCCTGTTTCAATCCTGGTCGCATGGAATTTGTTCGGTCCTTAAAACTGACCTTCACCTCTGGCAAGACTATGCTTTGTAAATGTGAAGATGCTCCGTGGTTCCGATTCCACTTTAACTTGTAACGTCCCAATACCTGGTAGGTTTGTCAGGTTAGGAGGCTACTATACAGGTGCACTGCGCAGCTGGTAAGAAACTCTATCGCCTGGTCTTTGGGACGAAAAGAAATTATTATTAGTTGTGAGATATGACATTTATAAAAACACTCTTTGGCGTATAAGAGTATACACACAAATAACTATCACGTTCCCCCCCCCCCAAATAGCGTCGTAATAAAGGAATTTGTAAAAAGGACTGTACAACTTTGAACCCATATATAAATTTATTCAGGTACAGAATAGATTAAAGTGTCATTTTATAGCAAAAAACTTCAAGCATTACATCAAATTGTCGTTTTGCTTGTATGTTGTTCCCATCCAGTAAATCCCAAACTGCTGTGAAATTGTAAGTGCATGAGCGCGCCATCTTGTAGATTTCCTCCAGGTGCGGAATGAAAGGAAATTTTCAAGCAAAGCTCGTGTCGTGATAACAAATTACTTTACGCATTTGCGGAAGTAGGAATTTGAAGCGCAAATGTTGATGATTGAGGTAACTGAATATTGCACTGCGGAACTATCTGAGCAAATCTGGAAATGTTTTGCTACAGACTGACACTTAGACGAGTCTGTAAGTCGTTTGGATAATTTCTTATGCTTTCAAGTGAGTTAACTTCTTTTTGAATTATCGTGTATAGCTGGAACATTTAATTCTGACACTAACATCCGTTTTCCATCTGTTCTGAAGGAATAAAAATGTAAATTATAGAACAATTTTCTCAACAAAACGAGTATCAGAGGGAAAATAAAGATGTAAATAATATCCAACGTTATCGATGGAGCCCTTTCTCCATCACTACAGCATAGAGAATCGTACTGAAGTCTGGTTGTTGTTATCCATCTGAAGTGAAAAATACTGTTGATGCATTCATGTCTTTTATATCAGTATGAAGGTTATGGGGGTCAAGGAAAACCTTTCTATTATGAGAAAGCTCACTAAAACTGGCACTAATGATCTAGGATCGGTGACAAGACGTGAACTAATATTACCTAATATCATATTTCAAGACAGTTGGATCACTGACAGTCATCATTCCCTATTCACCTTCCCACTTGACTTCAGCAGATATCTGCCATTGAATGAAACTATAATTTTGGTCCTTCACTGTTATTCAACTCTGCTGAGATTTATTTTCTCTGATGCTTCAAATAACCCTGCAAAACAACTAACGAGATTTCGAAAGAAAGTTTATATAACGACAGATGCCATATCAGAAGGAGGGAAACAAACATTACGGGATGAAACAATACCGAGCGTGGTGGGTGAACGGTTAACGTTCTGGCCTCGCATTCGGGAGGACATGGGTTCGAATTCAAGTCCCGGCATCCAGATTTTGGTTTTCCATGGTTTCCCCAAATCACTCCAGGCGAATGCTTCCTTCAAAAAGGTCATGGACGAATTCCTTCCCGTTCCTTGTCTTCAGTCCCATCCCGCCTCTAATGACCTTAGCCATCGACTAGGCGCAAAGCAGTGAGAAAAAAAAAACGAAAACAATGAAAATGCAAATCCTCAAAGCGAAACAGGAAATGCGAACACTTCTATTGGATTTCAGCGATACGATCAATGCGTATTGTAACTCCATAAATTTTAAAAGTTAGACCAAAATGTTTTAAAAGTGATCTCTGTTACTTCCAACACGAAAAGCGTATCAGGCCTTCGACTTTATCTTCAGCCGTTGGTGGATCCGAAAATGCTTTCCATAATTTAAACACCCGGAAAGCCACTTTATTCTTTTAAATGTCTGAATTCTGCACATTTAAAGTAAAAAATGCAATAGCATCGCAATAGCAAGTTAAAAATTCATTGTATGTTGCTGTCTAAATATACATTTAATTGCTACTGTTTATACTCTATCCTAAATCTTCACCTTTTCCACTTCAGTTTCTGTTGATGTTTGTTATTTTTCTCTATGATACGGGTATGTTTGTATGCACCAGACTGTCGCTTGTTGGTGTTGTTATTAGTGGTGAAATATGCAGTTAATGAGGTGAAATTTTGATTCTCATAGAGCAGCGTTTCTCAACCTTTTTCAACCCGAGGATCAATAACATTTCTTACGTGTACGTGTATTATTAACCAACACTCCCAGGTGTTTTCGGCACTCACCGTGGTCCTGTAAGACGCACACCTACGGTAAGGCCCTCATTAATCGGACATTTACTAAATCCTTCAAGGAATGCCAGCTAGAATCGTATTTTATCATAGTAACAATGTAGCCATGTCCTGGAAATGCCGGATATTTAGCTGGTCTTTGAAATATTCATGACTTTTACAGAGGTTTATAGGTTTTTGGCTTATACTCTCATATAGCCTTGTGCATTCAATTTTACGTTAACAGTTTTTACTAACTTGTTTTTTTGCTATGATATCTTTAATTCAATTAAAATTAATTTTTTAATGTTCGTCCTGCGGACCACATGTCCCATCTTCGCGGATAACAGCTTGAGAAACAATGTCCTAGGTGACTATGGAAAACGCGTAAAAATAGCAATCAGGGTACATACAACACTTCAGTAGCAATTAACAGTTTCCAGTATATCTGAGTTTTAACGCGAGCAAATATGATTGTAAGATGAAATGTTTGTTATTATAGCAGTGTTTTTGTTTCTTAAGCGGTGGCGACAAGGATGTATAATATGTTGGTAGACTGAGTGTTAGACCGATGAATGCGGGTGGCCGATAGATTGTGTGTGGAGCAGTAGGTATGCGTCATAAGGCGTGCCTGTCTCCGTCTGTGGGGTCATCAGATAGCCCAGCTGTGTGAGGCCACGGGGGCACTCCCGAGCGCTTTGTTATCCGTCGGCGACAACACTCCCGTCAAGGGCACTCACAAATCATGCTTCGTATTTCTCAGGTGAATTTCCATGAGCCTCACTGACAAAAAATGTATTAATTTTGTGTAGTATTTATGACCTGGCGACAAAGTTTTTGTTTTTACCTCTATCCGCCTCTGCCATAGCTGCGTATCTTAACACTGTATGATGGTGCGTACAATTTAACCTGGGATCTGAGCTACGGAAGCGTTCTATCGTTGCAATAAAATTTTCTCGGGTGTCCAGCCGGATGGTGGTGTAAAAACACGACGTTTGGACAGCTGACTCTGCTGTCTTCATCAGGTATCTAGTAGTTGTTCTCAGCTGACTGCCTCTACCCGAGAAGATTTTGTTGCATCGATACGCCGGGAAAGTCTCTACTCACCCAGCGTTATATCGTATTTGACATATACGAAGCAAGCATGGCAGATATGAAGGACCGAGCGTGGTGGGTGAACGGTTAACGTTCTGGCCTCACATTCGAGAGGATGCGGGTTCGAATACCCGTCCGAGCATCCAGATTTTGGTTTTACATGGTTTCCCCAAATCACTCCAGGCGAATGCCGAGATGCTTCCTTAAAAATGCCATGGCCGAATTCCTTCCCGTTTCTTGTCCCCAGTCCCATCCCGCCTCTAATGGCCTTAGCCGTCGACGAGACCTAAAACAATAAGTAAAAAAAGGGGGGGGATTTGCATCTGGCACCTTTCGATATTCATTCAGACGTCTTAACTACTGAGCCACCAGACAATTCGTAAATTTAATGACAAATGTTTAACATAAGAAAGGTGGTAACGTGTTCGAGACGAGGACACTCTTTATTATAGACAGTCCAGTGAATGCCGCGGTGCTAGTTCCGAGATTAACTGTTTGTTAAATTAGTGCAATTGTTTGTTCATTTATTTGATGTCATTCGCGTATCACCGCTGTACAGGATATCATAAGCGACCAGTCTGTACATCTGCAATGGTGTTAAAATACGAAGGATGTTTCACAAATATATATTCTAGGAGACAAGAAGATGTAAGGTGTATGAAGACAAGTGACATTCATCTATCAGACACTTTATTCACGTCTTAGAAGTGAACAGATGAGAAATGAGACAGGGATGCGTAAGAGAACAAAATGCCTTATTTTTACCTGGTAGAGATTCGTGGATTGCGTTGACGTTACAGAATGATCTCGATAATGCCACCATGAGCACACACGATTGATAGCGAAGATATATGATATCACGTACATTTTAGAAAATCCCTGACATATTGCGGGTTTACCCAGCTAAAGAGATGCGTCATCCAAATTCTTCATCCCTTTCACGGAGATTCCAGTGCGTGGACCTGGCAAGACTGTCGTCCGTAACCGAGTTGACACTCATAAGTGGACCAGTCCTACAACACCAATACCCAGCCATCCAGCAGCTCTCCCCGCTGCAGGATTGGGGCTGGAAAAATAGCCCGCCTATTGGGCTGGGACGGACTTTCGTAAGGCAAGTGCCTTTAGCTATCAGTGGGGAACCACGCGGAGACGGAGCCGCCACAGACCTAGTGGAAGACCCAAGTTGTATGCGTTTGGTGCCAACACACCTTGCAGCTTGGAGTTGATAACGCTACACTGATTGATCCTCAATGCAGGATCTATTGTTGTACTGGAGTACCAAGCTGCGTGATAAGTTGTTCGTTACGTTTTCAAATTATGCCCAGTGCCTAGCGAGCGCCTTCTCGGAGATTCCCACGAGGTCAATTCAGCCTTGTTATGAGTTATAACTCTCCTGCACACTCATACACACTCGCAAGCATCCACAGTCATACTCATACGCATCAAGGGGCTCACCGTCTTTCTGCTAGCGCTTCTTCGCGCCTATCAAATGCAGCTCTGGTGGAATTACAGAAGGCGATTAAATTCTCTCTCCTGTTGGTCACGGTTTGCCTCCATTAATCGTGATATAAGTTGATGGTCTGAATTTTCTGTTATCCGCAAGGGCACTTGTTGTTATCTTCGAGACCGCATTGTTGGAGTGTCCTCCTAAGGCCACGGCCTGCCGGTAGGTATGTTACTGGTTAAGTTAAATCTATCTCACTCCTTCGTCCAGTGGTTCAGAAGGTGGCCTGGTTTACCCATGCATACGTGTGTCTCCTAGAATTGCTAGTAAACCATCTCTGCTGCCAATCTTCGTTCAGCCGAGCGGTCAGCATTCTCTTTTCGCGGCGCAGCCATAAATGGAAATCTCTGGTACCGCCTTCTAAGCGCGTTCCAGGTGCGCTGTATCCTGCAATTTTTATCTCTGTCCCGTGTCTCAGATAAAATTTCAATGCCGCTTTGGTGACGTCAAGATCCTTAGGCAGGCAGCCTGTGATTGCCTTGAGAGCGTCGTTAGAGATCGTCCTGCAGGCTCTCCCCATCACTAATAAGAATGAACGCCATGGAGCAATTTGGTATGAAGGACCTGTGCTGCCTTGTGCGCCTATATCGATGCACAGTATGTCACTATTGGGACGCATATAGACTTGTTTATGAGATGCACGTCCTTCTTATTTAAGCCCCAATCTTTCCTGATGACTCTGATCATACCTGCTGTTCCTTTCTTGAGTTTGTCTTGAGTTATTTTTAGGTGTGGCATGAATGACGATTTTTCGTTTAGGACAACACCTAAATATGTTAATTGCTTTACGAAACGAATCTTATTGACGTTGAGCTTTATGATAGGTTACCTCTTCCCACGAAGCTTTCCTTTTAGAAAGATGGCCTGTGTCTTTAGTACAGATACAGTCATTTTCTGTGATACAATCCTGTTGCTGATGTGCCGTAATGCCGTAGTTCCAACTTCCTCAATAGCCTTGCGGCTACCGACTCTGATGGAGATGTCGTACAGCAGCAGAAGCAACCAAAGTATGTAAAACCCATCGATCCTACAGACTAATTAATGAATTTGTGAACAGTCACTTTTTCGAACAATACTACTTCTCGCATAAAAAAAATGAGTTTGGGTGCCTGTATTGCTATATGATTGCAATTTGTTTTTTTGTACTTCCTTGAAATAATTGCTAAATTTTTTTGACTCGTGGATGTCGAGGTCATTAGAGCCAATAGAGAATGGAAAAGGGGGGCATGGAACAGGAAACAATTTTGTCATAGCCTTTAAAGGAACCATCCCGGCATACGCCTAGATTCATTTCCGGAAACCATTGGAAACCCATTTCTGGATGGTTGGACGGGGCGTCCAGGCCCATAAGTTATTGCTCATCCACCAGGCTGTTATCATAACCATTCATCATCACATCCCTCATCCCCGTAAAGTAGCTGCAGTGAACAAAAAACTTCAGCGAAACTATCCTTGAGAATTGTATTCTAATGCCAAACTTGTGATACTAAGGAAAAGGAAACTGCTTTTAGGCAATGTGAAAAACAAACGATAGGGAAAATATCCCATCACTCACCAAAGTTGAAGGCTGAAGTGCTGCGTCGAGTACAAACACAATATTTCGGTTTAAAACCTTATTCATATAGGATGGATCGGACCACTTGGCAAAGGAGGTGCACATATTTTAAGAGTGAGGAACTGCAGTTCATCAGACTTTATGTAGATCGATTGCGGTTTCGAGTGCGATGTTTCTCCAATCCGCACGCCGGGCGTGGGTACCCCTCCGCTTAGTGAGCGATGCGCATGCTCGCAAACAGAAGCAGAAACCTTAGCTCAGCAGCGGCAGTCGTCAGATATCCTTGACCGCGCAGATACTGTGTGAACTGGTTTTCGCAGTGAGCGAGCGGAACATTGCCACTGCATTTTGCCTCTGTTGTTGAGCCGTGACGAGTCGTCGCTATGTTTTGAGAGCTGTGTCACTTTCCTCCGGGGGCGTAATGGTGATGGCAGTGTCAAGGAGAGGCACACTTTACATCAGCTGTGAGTCACAATTTGTTTTCTAAAAACCGTAAGTTTTGAGTTTCTTCTTCGACAGTCACTTGTGCCTTTATTAAATATCTTCTACATCACTTCATTTCCCTTGAACATCAGTTTTGTAAAGTCTGGTAGTTCTATGGAAAGACGCTCGCCTTCAGGGTACCGAGCGTGGTAGGTGAACTGTTGACGTTTTGGCCTCGCATTCGGGAGGACGCGGGTTCGAATCCCCGTCCGGGCATCCAGATTTGTTTGAGTTTTCCATGGTGAATTCCTTCAAAAACGCCATGGCCGAATTCCTTCCCGCTCCTTGTCCCGCCTCTAATGACCTTAGCCGTCGACGAGGCGTAAAGCAATAAGCAAACAAAAAAACTAAAAAATAAAAAAAAAAAAACCTTCAGGTTCCCTGGTTTAAATCCCGGTGTGGGAGTGGATTCCTACTGTCTTTGTATTGTTCATATGAGTACGCTAGGATGTTACCCGGTTCAGATTCAATGTTAAACTGTAGAACCAACCACCACAGAAGTGAAATGCACGGCAGCTCCAAACTCTGTCCCTTGGTGACCGAATCCTACGGGATATCCCGCCAACAATGGCATACGCTGTTTATTAATTTGGATACATAACGAAAGGCTAGGGTACTGCACGCGAACCGGTACCTATTCAAAAAATATATACCTTCATGAAAGTTTGATTAATCGATGCGTAGTGACCAGTTCTTCATCTGTGCTTGCGCATTCTCCTCTAAGCCCGCCACAAGGAACATTACAAATTAAATATAAAAAATCACGCTGTTGTACGTGGCATAGCTTGATTTAATATCGAATAGTCCAGTCAGCATTTCAACCTAACCATTACAGTTATAAAACCGAATATCGGTATTTATTATCCGTACTTACGCTTATGCCTGAAAGGTCACCACAAAAGAAGTTTTGAATTTTGAATATCACACTGTTGAACAGAGGAGGGATTTTGTTGGATTTCCGTCATTTGCGAGAGACTGTGACACACGAATATCGATGGGTAGTTGGTCAGATATTGGTCATAACGAGCGATGGAGAACTGATCACAGCGATTAAATTCATCCAGATTTCTTGAGTCTAGTGTAATTTTTTAATTAGTGGCGTTTAGAGCACAGGTCCTAAAGGCAATTAAAATGTTTGCTTAAGCATGATTTAAAACTGTATTTAATTGAAGTTCTTTGTTGAAAACTTTACTATACAATATATTAAATCACTAAAAATTTTCCTATCTTTGAAATGTTCTTTGAAATTACATCAATAGGCTCATAAATCAATTTAAGCATCTTACAAAAAAAAAAAAAAAATTATTAGGAACTATTATGTTCCGGACAAAGCTTTCTATTATTAATGAATCCATTTCTACTCCACATTGCCATTCAGTTAATGTATCCTTTCGCTTGCAGTAAAAGTTTTTATTGCTAGGCAGCAGTATTAGCAGAGGTTGTGGTTACATTTAAATGCTGCTTGAACCAGAATGGAAACTGACAAAGCATAAGGCAATAAAGTTTTAACATTTAATTGCCTTAATCTACAGGTATTAAAAGTTTGAATAAAACTTACGAATGTGATATATGTATATATATATATATATATCACTATCGTAAAAAAATATATCACTATCGTAAAAATATATATATATATTTTTACTCTTACTACCAATGACATTACTAATAATTGTGGACTATGTTCTGTTTCAAACTGGATAGAATATTTACAATTCAGTATTAAATAGTTATTACGCTGTAAACATTTTAATAACTTTGACCAAATGCACTGTATCGTGTTTTAATGCTAACTGATATAAACGCGTGCAATTCATTTTTTGACACAAGTGTCTGTGACTGGAGATAATTAAGTGGGCAAGCAGAAGGAGCCTCTCCGGTATATTTAATGTGAAGGGAAGAACTTCTGTCTGCTGGTAAAGGATGCTAAGCATTCCTCCGGACTGAAGTCCAGTTTACAGCCGGCGAGGTTAAGTCACGGACATCAACAAGCCGATTACAGCTAATGGAATCAACCAACAGCGTCAAGTACCCAAACAGCGGCACACTGTGCTTCTGCCTGCAATACTCGTCGTACTGTTCATTCAACTGAAAATGGAGCATTGTGTTTAATACTACTGCTCACAAGCAGATTAGGTAAACACAAATTTACCAAAATTATTTTGCAGTATTATATCCAAGGTAGTTTCTACAGCTTTTATTCGAAGCTTTGAATACCGTTCATTACCGAACTAATCTCTGAGCTATTGACTTACTTTTTACTTTATTTGCATCCGTAATAAAGTTTTTATCTGCAAACCAGCTCCACATTTATTTTAATTAGAGTTTTAAGATTACCGTGTGTTAACGACACTGGTTTTGCGATCAGCAGTATCATATTAATCGTTTGTAATGTATTTTTTATTTTTTACTTATGGCTTCACGCTTCGTCGACGTCGAGGTCATTAGAGGCGGAATGGGGCTGGGGACAAGGAACGGGATAGAATTCGGTCTTGGCCTTTTGGAGGAAGCATCCCGGCATTCGCCTGGAGTGATATGGTAACACATGGTAACCCAAATGTGGATGCCCGGACTGGGATTCGAGCCCGTGTCCTCCCGAATGCGAGGCCAGAGCGGTGTTTGGAATGTAGATGCTCTGACGTTATCCCTCAGGGGCGGGCTTTGTTGCTCTTCAATGACGAGATCATTATAAGGGAGCTTAATGATATGAGACAGGGAAGCGGATACAAATTAATCATAACCTGTATCAAGAAAGTATTGTTATGGTGCAACGCCTTTTTGTTAATATGAACCCAGCGCGGTGGGTGAGCAGTTATGCTCTGGCCTCATGTTCGGAAGGACGCGTGTTTGAATCACCTTCCGGGCATCCATATTGTGGTTTTCCATAGATTCCCGACATTACTTCCGCTGAATGCCGGAATAGTTCCTTCAGTAGGCCATGGTCGAATATCTTCCCGTTCCTTGTTCCTAGTCGTCACGCACCTCTAATAACCTCGATGTCGACGAGGGGTAAGGCGCAAAGCAAAAAAAAAAAAGCCTAGGCAACTCTTTGAACCGCATCCTCCCGAATGCATCAAACCACTATGTTCATTTGCCATTTTGAATCAGCTTTTATTTTTGTATTCTGTTCTAGTAATTGGTAATTTTTAAGTTTAAATTGTCATACAATCATAGGGAAACTTATCAGACAGCCAAAATGGCATTCTTATTTCCTTTATCTCTCTCTATTCTTTCGACTCACTTGCCCCCCCTCCTTTTTTTAAGAAAAAAAAAACAACATAGTTTTGGCAGCAGCAAGTGCAGCGAATTTGGGTTCATCATCTGAGTGGTAACCCCGCCCCGCCAAGGAGATCAGGGCCACACTATCCATTAGATTTTGTTGAGGATGCCCTTAGTGAAATTTGCTGAATGTGGTGTTGCATTGACATATCGCACTACTTCCCCAAGATTGGCCATAAAATGACATTTTCATAATAAACTTCACAAACCTGCTCCTGAATTTCTATGACTGAATACTTTTTTAGCCGTAAAAATCGGATAACAGCACGGATTTCTAGTTTGATAGACTGATCAGTAGCAGTTGCCATTATTACTAATGCCCACATTCGATCTCCTTATCGATATATTAAGACCTACCTTCAAACAGTGTTGCCAGCAAAATTCATCAAAAAATTTTATTAGTGAAAAATTTGTGACTGTGAGGAACTATGTGATTACCATTCGTATTATGCATAGTTAAATGTAATTCTTGTATAGGGTGTAAAAGATGGCGTAGAACCGAACAGAAGAGGTGATAGAAACCACACATCTCTGAGGGCTGTCTCGAACTGTAGATCATCACAGAGTGAAGCCACCACGCTAGCCACTTCTTCCGGAGCTGCTGCACTGCAATCTACGTTCACAATTTCCGGGATCCATTGGAGGAAAGCCGCGACTAGCTAATCATCTTGTCATCTCGGCTGTCGGCAGGCGACAGGTAGTTTACAAGTAATCATCGATCGGTGTGGAAGTCTCCGTGCCTGGTGCGGCTGAGCTGCGTGGCGGTGATGTATGTAATTCTGGATGACGAGAGAGCACCGTCGCGGCGCTCGCCCAGATCTATATTCTCCTTTTGTAACGCCGGACTCCTAATTGCACGCTCTCCTCTCCTCCCGCCCGCTTTTGTTGCGCCAGCAGATTGTGCCCAGACTCCCGCGGGCGCAAAACTACTGTGCACCAGCTCCAAACCGCTACCTATTTTATCACACCTACTACATACGAAAAATCTGATATCGGTTACGCACTTACCGATCTTATAGTCTTCTCTCTGTTTCCAGAATTCAAGACTCAAGGGATGGATTCTTTAATATTCACTGGGGCCTCATACATCTCCATTGCGTGTCTACAGAGTTTTTGGACAACAGTTACCAAATTTTCTTTATCATTTGTTTCATTGTTATAAGTTTGTTAATAACTTATTGCAAATTAATTTTTCTACTGCAAAACAATTTATAGTCTGTTCATTTTAATTGGAGGCTCAAGGTCAGTCGACTTATCTCCTCCCCACTCCACTTACCCCTACGTGCGCAGGAGAGACGGCGCATGCGCACACGTCTGCCGAATGCCTCACTTAAACCAAGTCAGCGGCCAGTTCGGAGCAGTATTTAAAGGCGATGATGTGAGGCGCGAGGCACAGGGCAATCAGAGTGTTACCTTGAACTGTCTATTCGGAGTGACCAGGTTATAAACGAAATATATCTCTGTCGGATCTATACACAACGATCCTCCTGCGCGTTATTATTATTATTTATCATCAGTCTCTAGGCTGCTTTGATGCTATCCTCTATCTCTTCCTGTCTTGCGATAACTTTTTCATCTGGAGATACCCCTTACAACCTACGTCTTCAATTATCTCCTTCACGTATTCTAATCTTTGTCTATCTCCACAGTTCTTTCCTTCGACTGTTGCCTCCACTAGCAAATTAACCAGGCCCGCATGTCTTAAAATGTGACCCACCATCTTGTCTCTTCTTTTTGTAACACCCTTTCGCAACCTTCTCTCCTCACCTGTCGGTTCCGAAACACGTTCATTTCGCACTTCATTTGTCCACTTAATTTTCAACATCCTTCTATAACACCACATTTCAAATGATTGATATTTCTAAAGTCCATGCTTTGCTACCCTAAAGTGTTGTTTTCCACACATAGCGTTTTATAAAGTTCTTTCTGAGTCCTAGATCAGTATTTGAAATTAAATGATTTCTCTTTTTCAAAAATGCTTTTTCGCTAGTGCTATTTTGCTTTTAACATCTTTCTTGCTTCGACCATCAGTTGTAATTTTACTTCCTATGTAATATAATTCAGTTACTTCTCTTATTGCAACCGATGCTATTTGTATATTTAGTCTCCTGTTAATGCTATCATTTCTACGACATTTCATTACTTTTGTCTTGCTTTGTTTTATTTTTAGGCCAAACACTTTTTTCAGTATTTTGTTCAAGCCATTCAGTAACTTCTCATGATCGTCAGTCTGTTCTGATAACAGATCTTTTTTCCTTGCACACTCAGATTCTCAGTGGCTACACGCGTGGTCCTGAAATTCTCGTGTTATTCACGTCTTTCCCAAGCATAATTTTCCTGTTAGCAGGCTTTCGACTCTACCGATACGGCTCCTTCCCAATTTTGGCTGTTCGCCTAATTGAAAGTCGCCGAGAGTAGCAGCTCAGCTTCAGTTAAGGGGCGACGTGGTCGTCCATTTTGTCTTCTTTCCCAAGGACACCTTTCCGAAATATTTCCAGTGACGACTAGACCAGTTCTGTGGAAGTATTCAGCCCAGAAAGAGTTTAGTCCATAGATTAGGATAAGCAGCTGTAGTTTCTGTTAAAGTACATCCAAATTACATTCAAAATACATCTCGTAATAATTAGATAGAATGGTGTAGTCATGTGACTGGGTCGCTGCACTTTAAAACTCACAGACTGCGAAACTACCTTTGTATGGTAGCCTCGTAAAGGCGGGCTGTGTTTTCATACGAGTATAATGCCTCTAACACGTATGTTTTCAGTTCTAAGCCATGTATTCGCTTTACAGTAAAAATAGGCAAAGAAAAAAAATAATGGGTACAAATATATTTTGCTATTTGGAAATATAAAATTTTCTAATTGATTTGGCACAAAAGACGGTCAGTTGTAATACAACCATTAACTGCTTGTTAAATGACCCATGCGTAGTGCTGTTCCGTTGAAACTGGAAGAGGTGGTGCGAAATATTCCGACGATTTCATCTTACTTCTCGCAACGATGTCGAGAGTCTTGAAGCTTACGAGATATCTGGCCTTTCAGTTTTCATCAATGGTCTCTGAAGTTCTTATCTAGATGACAAATTCGCTTTCTGTGTGACTAAACCCAATGACCATTCCCTCTGAAATGATACAGGCTACTTACTTTTCTTTTTGCTTTATAGCTCAGGGAAGAAATGTTTAAGAAGTTCAGCTCAACATCTGTCAGTAACACTGAACCTTGTCGACAAAATGAAAGCGCAGATACCGTATTAATTACTATGCTGAGTGAGGATACTACTCAGAAATAGAGTGCCGTCCATTTGTTACTGAAACTTGTCGCATTTCGTGTCCTCGGTTTGATGGTCGTTGGCCTTGGGAGCGGATTCTTACTGGAATAATATTAAGAGTGGAGATTCAAACGTAGGATTATAATTACAGGAAATCAAAGACATCATTCACAATACGTAAGTACATTGGTTTTTTGGAAGTTCATGTCCGATCTTGCATCTATGAACCATGATGACAATTTACAGGCAATTTCGTAGTTATACAGTTGAGTGTGTATAATCGCATAGCCATATTTAATCGATTTAGTGGTGGATGAGCTACTCATTTAGCTTCATTACAAAAGATGCTGAGGTGAGCGAGTAGTTCACAATAGGCTAACTGAAAAAAAAATCTGCTACTAATCCCATTAAGCCAACGGTAATGTAGTTATATATGATGAAATAATCAATGTAAGCACTATTTTTATTGGATGTACTGTATCAAAAATGTAAATAAATGGAACCTTCAGAATTTCGTTGTATTCATCAGTACATCTCAGTCTTTTAAATCCATTGTCTTTGCGTCACATGCGAAAAAAAATTGCTGCATTCCATCGTTGGAAAAAAATTTAAGAATCTGTTGTTTGAGGTATTTTAATTTTGTTATGTGTTTAACTGTTCGAGATACGACTTTCGAAATCATTAACAGTTTTTTCCCGTACCCTCAAATATTCTAACCACATGAATGAAAATCTGAAAAATTCAAGATTGTGGCACTTAATAACGAATTCCAAGGAAAATTTTGAACAAGATAAGTTGTGAAGTTTTTTCTTATATTTTCATGTTTTGATCTTACCAATAAACTTGATTTTTCTCTTCATATGGACAGGAATAAGTGAGATGAGTATAACGCAGGTACGAGAAGTGTAAAGGTGAATATGTGTAGGTTAGTCATGAAATGAAAACTTTCGATATGCAAAGTTTCGTCTTATTCAACGCAAATTGACTCTTAATCATATTTGATGTGGGACGGGTATTTTGTTGCTTACATTTTGTATCAATCCTCCACATATTTCTCAACAAATATTTTTCTTATCTATTCGGTAATTCGAGTTTAAGTCTAGATGCTCGTATGAAAGCTTGAAGCTCGTCTCAACGTGATATAAAAACTCGGAAACCTATACTATTGCGAGCTCGATATGATCTTGTTTTTATTTTTGTTTGTTTACGTTTTAGAATGTGCCACAAATTACTGTTCGTTTGTGTCCGAAGTAAATCAATAATATCCTGTGCTTACAATTATGCACGTTATATTAACGTAATGGGACAATTGTAATATTAAATACCGCATTAAGATAAAAAAAAAAGAAATACCGAAGAATTTAATGATTTTACGTGATAATGCAAGATCTTATAAACACATACAAGGTTAATATTTTTGACTTAGTTAAACTGTAATTTTTTTTCTATTTCTTTGAAGAAGATATTTTTTCCCGATATGGAGGCATTGGAGCAGGCCTCCGGTGTAGGAAGTTTGCCGTCTTAGTCACGTTCTACGCCTGCCGAGGTCAGCGAACCGTGTCACCTACCTTACTTCTTGCTCGCTTTGTGTTCGGTATAGCGGTGCAACGCGTCTTCCAGTCATATTACTGTAATTCCAAGTAAGTTCGGCTCAGTGACCTCAATTTTCCTTCTGTCCTGATCGGTTTTGTGCCTGTACTCCGCTACACGTACCATTGTTGTAAGTGATGGGCTTATTTCGTATCCTTCAAACGTTTTCTCTACAGAACATGCTCTTATTCTTATCCAGTTATGTGGTGGAGTAAAAATACACTAGATCTTGTACGATAACGTTATATGGGACCGATGGTGGTGGTGTAACGGTTAGCGTTTTTTTTTTTTTTTTTTTTTTTTTTATTGGCTTTAGGATTTGATGTACCATACAGCCAGCTTAATATACATAAACACTCGTTTTGTTTCATTACATTACCTTACATTACGTGTATATTACATGTATTATTACATTAAATGTATATTTCTGTACTTTTTATAAAGTCTCTAATAATAGTATATATTTTCCTGTTGTTAGATGCTAGTAGTTCGGTGATACTTGTTGGTAGCGGCTGTCCTGCTCTCACTAGCGAGTTGATGAATGATTGCTGCTGCTGTCGGTATAGGGGGCACCTGAAGAACATATGGTTGAGGTCTTGCGTTGATTGTCCGTCACATTGGCAGAGCGGTGTCTCTGCTACGTGGATGCGATGTAGATGTTCCCGAAACGCGCCATGGTTAAACCTCATGCGTATGATGGATGTTATAAAGTTGCGTTGCGTGTTCCAATTTGTAAACCAAGGACGACGAGGTGGTTGTGGCTGTATCTTTGCGTATTGCCGTCCTTTGAGTCTTTTTGTTTCCTCCCAGAGCGTGGCCCATCGTTGATATATGTGATTGGATATTGTTGCGTGGTAATCTTTGATGTTGAGTGGAGGGGTGAGAACTTGGCCCGAATTACATGCTTCCTTGGCTAACTGATCTGCATGTTCATTAAATATTATACCAGTATGGGCCGGGATCCATATATAGTTCACAGAGGTACCGGCTTGCGCAAGTTCATAGGTTTTCTGTATTATGCTAATGTGATATACATTGGAGCGGTGTAGGATGGCCGGAGTTGTTAAAGTACGGAGTACACTGAGAGAGTCCGTTAAGATTAAGACGTTTCGCCGAGGAAACTCTCTCGCATATGAAAGGGCTTGAATAATAGCAACCGCTTCAGCTGAATAAACTGGAAGATGATTTGGTAGTCTGAATTTTTGCTCGTGCTGCGTCTCAGGGCAGTAGATGGCGCATCCTACTCCCACTGAGGGTATCTTCGATCCATCAGTGTAGATATGGATTGAAGTTGGCCAATGCTCTGTTAAATACCCCTGACAAAATTGCTGGATTGGCCGGCCGGATCTCGGGTGTGCCGGAATACAGCTTACCGACATTGGCCTCACGCATTCTTGGTAGGGAATGTCGTGTATTGTTGCTGCTTCCTGCAATGGCCGTTCGGGGAGGAGAGTTGTCAGAAGAACGAGGCTGTGTAGCAGTGGGTATCTTTGGTTGTAAGAGCGAGGTCCTTGTTTTTCCACCAGCTGCTGAAGGTTGGTTATTTGTTGGAGAGTAGTTGAATTTTTATCTTGCATTCGAGCTAGTAAAAATTTGTTAGATAGTAACTGGGTTCGGAATTTCAGGGTCATTTCTGCGGCTTCCAGGTAGAGGGCATTTATCGGTGTTGATTTCATAGCCCCCAGACATGTGCGGAGACATTGATTCTGTATGCTCTCCAATTTATCTATGTTCCTTTTGTTGCCACTGAAATAGAACATGCTCCCGTATTCAATTTTAGATCGGATTATAGCACGGTACAATATTAGTAATATCGATGGGTGGGCTCCCCACCATACTCGTGTCAGGGTTCGTAGAATGTTGAGTCCTTGTTCTAGTTTAGGGATGAGTTGGTGAGCGTGTGCTGCCCAAGTTAATCGTGAGTCGTAGACTAGGCCGAGGAATTTGACATTCGATTTGACCAGTACGCTGCATGTACCCAAAACTAGATTGTAGATCGGGGGGAGCATTCTTCTTCTTGTAAATATGACAGCAGTGGATTTGCTAGTCGAGAATTCTAGTCCGTGTTGCTGGAGCCAGTGGATGACTATGAGGATGGCTTGTTTAAGGATGAGCTTGGTTATCGCGATAGTAGCTGCAGAGGCGAATATACATACATCATCGACATATTGGATGATCTGCACCTCGGGGGGAATAATTTTCTCCAAGTCCCGCACATATAGAGCATACAATAATGGGCTTAATACCGCTCCCTGCGGGAGTCCTTGCTGGGTAAGTCGTGGACCTAATAGCACGTGTTTAGTAGTGTTAAAAGGGGGAGGCAAATAGTTCCACTAACCGCCGCTAGGGTGTGGTGGCGCTAGTGTTCCCCATGTATTTCTTATGGAGGGGCGTCAGCGGACAGTTTTTAATTGATTTTAATTGATTTTAATTGGGGTCCTTAATTGATTTTAATTGATGTTAATTGATGTTAATTGATTTTAATTGATTTTAATTGATTTTAATTGATTTTAATTGAGTCTAATTGATTTTAATTAATTTTAATTGAATTGCGGGGAGCCTTAATTGATTTTAATTAATGCTAATTGAATTGCGGGGAGGGGGTCTCACATCTGTAACCTCAGATTGACCTTATTATTTCCTTATGGACCTGTGTGTGAGCCCACTTTTTCCCCCCATGGCGGGGAGCCTTAATTGATTTTAATTGAATTGCGGGGAGGGGGTCTCACATCTGTAACCTCAGATTGATCTTATTATTTCCTTATGTACAGCGGTCAGCGGACAGTTTTTTCCCCATGTATTCTTATGGAGGATGGAGTGAGCCCACTTTTTCCCCCATGGCGGGGAGCCTTAATTGATTTTAATTGAATTGCGGGGAGGGGGTCTCACATCTGTAATCTCAGATTGATCTTATTATTTCCTTATGTACAGTGGTCAGCGGACAGTTTTTTCCCCATGTATTCTTATGGACCTGTCTTTGCAGACAGTTTGGAGCGGAGGGGAGCCGAGGAACTAGGGGAGTTTAATTGAATGCGGGTCCGTAAGAATGCGCCACACCCTAATTATCGCTCCCCACGCAGCTGCAGGATGCGGGTTCGTAATTGAATGTGCACAGCTGCGCTCCCCTCCGGAAGCCATCAATTATTGCTCCCCTCCGGAAGCCATCAATTATCGCTCCCCACGCAGCTGCAGGATGCGGGTTCGTAATTGAATGCGCCACACCCGAATTATCGCTCCCCACGCAGCTGCAGGATGCGGGTTCGTAATTGAATGAGCACAGCTGCACCACACTCGAATTATCGCTCCCCTCGCAGCTGCATGATGCGGGTTCGTAATTGAATGAGCACAGCTGCACCACACTCGAATTATCGCTCCCCTCGCAGCTGCATGATGCGGGTTCGTAATTGAATGCACACAGCTGCACCACACCCGGAAGCCATCAATTATCGCTCCCTCGCAGCTGCAGCCCCACCCGGCGTCAGTTTTGCAGCCATGTCCCGTCTAGTGATGTTGTTCTCTTCTGTCTACCAACTCAACGCTGGTGATACGAAACGTTTGACGATAGGGTTATCGTCCAAACACGAGTTTGAACCTGTTGTTGTTCTGGAAAAAGTGGGACACAATAAAATTGTTTTAACATACGACGAATGGAACGTCCTGATCCAGGTATTGGGCGTAGTGTCCGAGTTATTCAACGCCGGCACCGACAGCCATCTCGCTTTGGTGAGCACACCGTCTCCTGCCGAACGATTGCCGGGGTGAAGACTGTTTGTTTCCCACCTCAATGACGATCCTGCCAACGGTGTCTTCTTCGGCCAGTCTACTTGGAGGAACTTCGTCGACGCGCAGCCAGCAGTGACCGCATCCTTGTCCAACAGGAAAAAGTGGAGCTTCAACGCATCAGCATACTACAAGGTGTTTGTGAGTGAATTGGCTGACAAAGTGTTGAGTGACTACTACACATGTACTGCCTCAGTGTCGAAGTTAATGGATATGCACATCAACAACGTTCATCCTATTCATGTGTCTTACAGTTCTACAATTGACTTTGTGCAATTAAGGAATGAAATAGTGCATACAAAAATTTGATTGTACTTAATGATGTATGCAGAATTGTAAACAGTAAAGAATAAAATCATTTTACCAGATTTTTCTTTTGTCATTTCACCTATCCTAATAAATAATAAGATAGTATATATTTTATTTAAATCTTTTATTTCACCCACCATTGGGCAATTAAAAATACATTTTCAACAGCGCATATAGCGGTTACAAAATAAATGTCCTTTACAAAGTTTTATCA
>CM061920.1:329266679-329303965 GCA_031002005.1 Vandiemenella viatica | reverse complement strand
TGCTGATGCGTTGAAGCTCCACTTTTTCCTGTTGGACAAGGATGCGGTCACTGCTGGCTGCGCGTCGACGAAGTTCCTCCAAGTAGACTGGCCGAAGAAGACACCGTTGGCAGGATCGTCATTGAGGTGGAAACAAACAGTCTTCACCCCGGCAATCGTTCGGCAGGAGACGGTGTGCTCACCAAGCGAGATGCTGTCGGTGCCGGCGTTGAATAACTCGGACACTACGCCCAATACCTGGATCAGGACGTTCCATTCGTCGTATGTTAAAACAATTTTATTGTGTCCCACTTTTTCCAGAACAACAACAGGTTCAAACTCGTGTTTGGACGATAACCCTATCGTCAAACGTTTCGTATCACCAGCGTTGAGTTGGTAGACAGAAGAGAACAACATCACTAGACGGGACATGGCTGCAAACTGACGCCGGGTGGGGCTGCAGCTGCGAGGGAGCGATAATTGATGGCTTCCGGGTGTGGTGCAGCTGTGTGCATTCAATTACGAACCCGCATCATGCAGCTGCGAGGGGAGCGATAATTCGAGTGTGGTGCAGCTGTGCTCATTCAATTACGAACCCGCATCATGCAGCTGCGAGGGGAGCGATAATTCGAGTGTGGTGCAGCTGTGCTCATTCAATTACGAACCCGCATCCTGCAGCTGCGTGGGGAGCGATAATTCGGGTGTGGCGCATTCAATTACGAACCCGCATCCTGCAGCTGCGTGGGGAGCGATAATTGATGGCTTCCGGAGGGGAGCAATAATTGATGGCTTCCGGAGGGGAGCGCAGCTGTGCACATTCAATTACGAACCCGCATCCTGCAGCTGCGTGGGGAGCGATAATTAGGGTGTGGCGCATTCAATTACGGACCCGCATTCAATTAAACTCCCCTAGTTCCTCGGCTCCCCTCCGCTCCAAACTGTCTGCAAAGACAGGTCCATAAGAATACATGGGGAAAAAACTGTCCGCTGACCACTGTACATAAGGAAATAATAAGATCAATCTGAGATTACAGATGTGAGACCCCCTCCCCGCAATTCAATTAAAATCAATTAAGGCTCCCCGCCATGGGGGAAAAAGTGGGCTCACTCCATCCTCCATAAGAATACATGGGGAAAAAACTGTCCGCTGACCGCTGTACATAAGGAAATAATAAGATCAATCTGAGGTTACAGATGTGAGACCCCCTCCCCGCAATTCAATTAAAATCAATTAAGGCTCCCCGCCATGGGGGGAAAAAGTGGCTCACACACAGGTCCATAAGGAAATAATAAGGTCAATCTGAGGTTACAGATGTGAGACCCCCTCCCCGCAATTCAATTAGCATTAATTAAAATCAATTAAGGCTCCCCGCAATTCAATTAAAATTAATTAAAATCAATTAGACTCAATTAAAATCAATTAAAATCAATTAAAATCAATTAAAATCAATTAACATCAATTAACATCAATTAAAATCAATTAAGGACCCCAATTAAAATCAATTAAAATCAATTAAAAACTGTCCGCTGACGCCCCTCCATAAGAAATACATGGGGAACACTAGCGCCACCACACCCTAGCGGCGGTTAGTGGAACTATTTGCCTCCCCCTTTTAACACTACTGTGTTTATATCTGAAGAACAGCTTTCTTGATCGTAGAAGTTGATAAATTACGGCTACAAAGACCTGGGGGAGGCCTAGTGCTATGAGCTTATCAATCAGGATTGGTATTTGGACGTTGTCGTAGGCCGCGGATATGTCCATGAACAACGCCGTAAGGTATTGGTTTTTCATAAAGGTTGATTGAATCGCCGTAACTAGGATGCTGTGGTTGTCATAGGTACTTCTTCCTTTGCGGCATCCGTGTTGTGTGGTGGGTAACAGGGATTGAGCTTCCAGCCACCATTCTAATCTGTTTTTCATCATCCTTTCCACGGTTTTGCCTATGCAGGAAGATAAGGCTACCGGACGATACGATGTAACAACTCCTGGAACTTTTCCAGGTTTCAATACCGGGACTATTATCTGAGTCTTCCAAGTTTCTGGTATCAGCTTTCTTAACCATAGATTATTAATGATGCTGAGCAAGAGGATTAGGGCTTCTTCAGGTAAATGCTGTAGCATGGGATATCGTATGTCATCTGTGCCTGGTGAGGTGTTGCTGGAGTTCTTGAGGGCTGCTCGAAGTTCGTTAAGGGTGAAAGGAGTGCACAGAAGATGGTTTGAGTCTTCTTCGGTGAAGTGATATGGAGGAGGGGCTGTAGAAGGTGGAGCAATTCTATCAGCAAAATCCTCCAGCCAAGTAGTATCGTCGGAGCGTTCTTGCGGGCTATATTTTCTGTTGCGCAGGACTTTTATACGTTGCCATACCTCTTCTATTTTGGTCTGCCTGTTCAAGGAGGAGCAGAATTCTTGCCAAGACTGTCTTTTTGTCATTTTTAGGAACCGCTTAGTGCGGGCAGACACCTGCTGATACCGGAGAAACGTGTCTTGGGATGGGTGGTTTCGGCATTCCCGCAGAGCAGCACGTCGGAGAGCGATATGCCTAGAACAGTCTGTGTTCCACCATACGGTTGGAGTACTCTTCTTCTGAACGCGGTTCTTCTTAAGAGGAATAGAGCTGAAGGCTGCGCGCTCCAGGGCTTCTATGAAGAGGTTATAGTCGTCCATCGCTGAATCGCGGTGTCGAAAATTGCGTACCTCATGCTGTATTGCCTTTGCATATAATGTCCAATTAGCAGCGTTAATATTCCACTTGCTTGACGAGATTGGTCGAGGGCCGCTTGTAGGGGAATGGTCGATGTCTATAATTACTGGGTAGTGGTTGGAGCCGAGTGAGTCTTTTGATGTAGACCAATGAGCAATGGTGGCTATGGACGGAGAACACAGCGTGATGTCTACTGCCGATGGACGGTGGTATAAAGAGGGAACGAGTGTATGTGATCCGTCATTAAGGATAGATAGGCCGTACTCGTTACACATCTCTAAGACATTATGTCCTTGTCTATCAGTAAAGGCACATCCCCATGCAGTGCTGTGGGCGTTAAGGTCTCCGCATATAAGTAGAGGTGGGTTTAGGAGATTTAAGAGTTTATTCCACGTCTCCTGTGATATGGTCCTGAGAGGCTTGCAATAGACGGAGACACAAGTGAACTCTAGTGTAGGAGTTTTGATTCTTGCGGCGACAATTTGGATGTCATGATCTAGCACCTCTGTAACGTTTACTGCTTTGAAGGGAAGTGTATGATGAATGAGGAGAGCTGCTCCTCCTTTTCCATCCATCCTATCCGAACGGATTGTGGCGTAGTTCCTAAAGCGGACTGTTGATGTTTCTCTAAACCACGTCTCGGAAATTGCTGCTATCTTTATATCTTTATTATGGAGCTCATATTCTAAACTTTCCCTTGTTGGCAATGGCCGATCTAGCATTCCACTGTAGTATTCGAAAAGCCATTGAACCTATTTAACAGAGCAAATAATGACTCACGGATGGCAAGAGGGTTTCCAATAAGTGTTGATTGGGGCGAAGTAATAATGGACATGATCAGTTGAAATATTTCTTCTATGAGGAGTGTGAGATGGGATATTGTGAGGGCTTGGTGGGTAAGGGTTATGAGTAATGGGAGAAATAGGTAACTGCTGGGGGATAAACAACCGTTGATGAGCCGGAGGAAAAGTTGGGTTGGGAGGAGGTGCCTCCTGCGTACGTATGGGGTGCCCTCTGGGCAGAGAGACATCGGCCTGAGCCACTGGTTGCTGTACTGATGAAGAAGGTTGTTGCATCTGCTGTGTTTGTTGTAATTGCTGAATTTGTGGACGAAAGATGTTTGCGTGCTGTATCAACTGATGAGCAGTCGGACTTTGTGGATGTGGTGCCGATAAAGGCGGAAACTCCGTATGGCTGCTTACGTTTGGTGGAATTGATGCCACCTGGGCATAGCCTCGAGTTTGAAGTTCTCTGTCGGTGAGCGCTGCGCTTGTTCCATGTGCTGTTGCTAGTTTCGTTTGACGGTGCCGAAGATATACCGGACAGTTTCTATCAGAGGCAAAATGTTGGCCTGCACAAAGCGCGCAACACACCGTTGTAGGGCTGTTGCAGTTGGCCTCCAAGTGAGGGCCTGCACACCTGTTGCATCGAACCTCACGTGATCTGCATTGTCCCTGTCGATGTCCCAAGCGTAAACAAATATCGCACTGAGTTACAGGAGGAACATAAGGTTCGACAGAACAGCGAGTTCCAAGTATGGACACATGGGAAGGTAATTTCTGCGACCGGAAAGATACCAAGCAAACTGGAATTGGTATCACACACTCTGGATTTGACTGCGACCTTCTGGTGAATCTTTTAATGCGTACCACCGGAAATGGGGATACTATTTCTTCCAGAATCTCCTCCTCACTTAAAGTAGTGTCAACGTTTCTTAGGATACCCTGTTTATGTATCAGGAAGCTTGGGATATAAGCTTCTAAACGTTTTTCTTTGAAGATGTCAAGCTGCACTATTAGGTTGGCAGAGCCTGCAGTGTTCGTTTCTATTTTGAGACGATTTTTCCCGTTGCGTGTAATGTTGATTACATCCCTTTTAAAGTCATTATTATGCTTAAATATGAGTTTTCCGATTGCCATCGGATGTAAATTACCCACATTTCTATCTAAGCTCTCCTCAAAAACGTAATATGGTCCACAATCTGTACGGCTATATCTGTTGCCTTTGCTGCGATAGGTTAAAGTTGACTCAGACTGAGCGTTAATAGGAACGAAATGATCTGCTACCGGAGCTGGAGGAAGAGTATTCTCGACAGTCCCCACTGGATCGCGCATGACCACTTCCTCCGTATGCTCTATTTGTACTGGCGTAACCCCATCCTGTTCTACCACTCGTGATTGTAAGCAAAGTCGCTTGGCTGGCTGGATCGACTCACCCGTGGCAGTGTTGGCTGTGTGATGCAATGCTGTACTCATAGAAGAGCATGGGCCTTGCGATATATTGCTGCCTGATCCTTCTTCCATTTCAGAAAATTGTTGTTGCTGCTGCAGGTTCTGCTGCTGTTGTTGCCTCTTCTGCTGCTGTTGTTGTTGCTGCTGTTGTTGTTGCTGCTGTTGTTGTTGCTGCTGTTGTTGTTGCTGCTGTTGTTGTTGCTGCGGCTGTTGTTGCAGATGGGGGTGTTGCTGCTGTAGGCCTTCTGTGGCGCACAGCATGAATCGCTGATCACTTGTAAGAGATACTACTTGTGGTTGTATAACTTCATTCGGCATATAATTCACTGACTGAACGTTGATGTTATTAGCATAGCACGCTTCTAGTCCCGTATTACTCGTTTGACCTGTGTCCGGGGGGTCTTCCATATTTTGGCTACACTGTGGGATTTACACTCGGTAAGTCCCAAACGTACTAATCACGCGAACGGTTGATCTCGAAACTGCATTCAGTAAATTCTAGATGTAATTATTTCGCGACGTTATAATCACTTTCCGTACGACACTCGAAGTAAACAAGTTGCACCGGCACTCACGCTCGCGAGCCGATGTTGCCTCTTCGGCGGTCAGGAAGTAACTGACGGTTAGCGTTCTCGCCTCGCATTCGGGAGGACGCCGGTTCGAATCCCCGTCCGGGCATCCAGATTTGGGTTTTCCATGGTTTCCCAAATCACTCCAGGCAAATGCCGGGATGCTTCCTTCAAAAGGCCATGGACAAATTCCTTCCCATTCCTTGCCCCCCATCCTTTCCTGTCTCTAAAGACCTCGCTGTTAAGAGACGTTAAGCAGTTAAAACGTTATATGGAAGAAGATGTAACATAGTGAATAATCAGAGTTTCACTAATTCTAATTGAGAAAGGAATAGTTGTTTGGTCAAGATGACATAAAAATTCTATCATTACCAGCGATGCTATAATACCAACATACTGCCGATCAGTGAAGGTAACCAAAACTAGATTTTGTAGAGTTATCATGTTTCCAGTCATGTGTATTTCCAAGGCGGAAAACTTTAATCCTCGCGAAATTCTTGTATCTCGTCGAGGAACAACGTATAAACCTGTGTTCGGGTTTGCCTCAATATAGCCGATTTTAGTATGTCGCTGACGAGAACAATGAGCATTGTTATCAAAAATTTACTGCCTTTTTTGTGATGAGTGATGGTAATTTTGTAAACCTGCCGAAAATAAAACTTTTGGGTTTATAAGTTACGTTTTCACTTATATCACATTTTGGAAAGGATGCCACTTACTCCAATCTTATCCTGGTAGATCAGCGTTTAACAATCGGACAGATCATTCGGACGGAGTACACGGTTTCCTCAAATCACCCCATGCGAATGGCTGGACGGCTACTTCACATGCGCCGCAGCCTATTCCTGTTTCTTGCACTTAGCCATTCCCGTTTCTAAGGATTTCGTCGTTGATGATACTTTAATCCCTACTTTCCTTAAAAAGTTTTCGTTAGACTTTTTTTTTGGTTCATTGAACTTTTTAGAAAATGTATACGGAATTGTAGCATGTATTCGTAGAACTTACACTATCTCCATCCAACACGAAATCAATCAATTTATAGTTCCTTTTTCATAAATAATACAGTAAATTTACTTTTATCCTCTTCGCAATCCGTTTGTATTGCATAGATAAAGAAATATGTGGTTATTGTAGCCCATTTCGTCCACAGTCGTTTGTTAAATTAATAATTATTCTTTAATAATTACGCCAGTACAACTTTTTTGGATAATATTTATTTGACGTACGCGTTTCGCCTCTCGTCGAGGTATCTTCAGCGTACGATGTTTTCTGTAATTTGTGATAATTTAACATAAGGGTTTTTTATATATAGGAAGCATAAAAATGACTTATATTTAAAACTGATATGTAAATATAAGTAACTTTTATGCTTCCTAGATATAAGAAAAATTTCGTTATATGTAAAAAAAACCATTATGTTAAAATATCTTAAATTACAGAAAACATTGTACGCTGAAGATACCTCTACGAGAGGCAAAACGCGTCCGTCAAATAACTATTATCCAAAACAGTTGTGCTGGCGTAATTATTAAAGAATAATTATTAAGATAAAGAAATATATTGGCCTTTATGTCAGTATCGTTGACTCCCTGTAGGCCTGAGTTAAGAACTCTTTCGTGAAGCTGTCAGTGCACAGACGGTTCGATTTGTTGGAATTTTGTTTAGCGTGGAGCTGGGATTTATCATTTCTCGTTGTGAGAAACTGCGTTGACGATACGTTAATCCCTATTTTTCTCATGAATAAAAGATTTGTTCGTCATTACAAAGTGATTCAATTTATAATTCCATTTTCATAAATAATACAGTACCACATTTACTTTTATCCTCTTGGCAATCGTTTTGCATAGATAAAGAAAGCTATTGGCCTTTATGTTAGTATCGTTGACCTGGTAGATAATATTGGTTGACTCCCTGTGGGCCGAAGTTAAGAACTTTTTCGTGTAGCTACCAGTGCGCAGACGCTTCGAATTGTGGGACGGAGCCTGCGAACTGTGCTTTATCGTATCTCGCCTGGAGAAACTGCCGCCTCAGGTCTTGTTGCGGTGGACACCTCAGGAAGCCCCGAGCGTGGGCAGCGTAGCAGGTAGCTGCCGGAGTGTGGAAACGTGTCGGCGAGATAAGACGGACGTCACCGCAGCTCACCCGCGGCGACACTGCCAAATATTTTCGGGGCGTGGGCGTCACTTCATGAATAAATCAACGCGTCGCCTATCGGTGAAAAACTGTAGGTAAACGTCACAGTTATTTGTTTTTAATTTCGATAAAGACCGGCAGCGGTTCTCTCAAGCGTTAGCTAAAAATCTGTAGCGGGCTGTTGTTTACTGGTCGCCGTTCGCATACGCAGTGAAGGATTATATATAGCCACAAAAAGTATCTTGGGCACGCGTCATTTAAAGAGGCTCCTGAAATTCTGATTATCTATCCCCTCAAATTAGAAAGTTTTGTTTTAACAGGTTGTAGCAATATATGCGTTAAGTTATATTACAAAGCTTTTTTCAGTAAAATCGGCAGGATATTAAATTTTAATTTCCTCTTACGTCATCATGTCTCTACGGAAGTTGGCGATACACAGCGTTGTTCTTGAGGGATGAGAACGTATACTGGTGAGCGATTAAAACACATTCACATGTCTAACAATTGGTTTCCCATGCATTATCCTTTCTATGATTAGTCGCGACAGATGGTTTCTTCTTCTTTCACAATATGTGTGACATGTTACTAGATTGTTCGTGGTTTAATTAATATGATAAATAACCAGTCCACGATACAGTTCACTTTAAACTTGCTTTTATTCTCATAAACACGACTTCAAAGATACTGTTTACATGCATACATACAATCCAGCGATTGTATACAACACTTCTTCCACAGACAATACAGTCCTTGACCGTCGTAAATTGAGTCGGTGAAAACTGTTTCTCTGTCTCGGCTTTTCGCTTTATATAAGCTATATCGAAATTTCTAGAACAATTCAAAGGATTCCGACAGATATTTCTCGAACATTAACAATACTTAAACAATTGAAACATATTAAAAACAATCAGAATTAATACATAATCACTTACAATCATTACAAAATGGTCAGAAATGGAAATTAAAGATACTTAAACACAAAATTATCCACAGAAATCATTTTAAACTATAGTAAATTGTTGTTTAGACATCGTAACTTGCATTAATACTTCGAATTACAAACATTTAAGCAATTCTCATGTACAATTCTGTCCTTAAGCATATTAAATGGCCTCTAAATAATTTCTTTTCATAAAACAAAGTCTATATACATTGATTTACAGTAAATTGCAAAACAAACATACAAGATCATATTCAACCAAACTCTAGCTTGTTACAATTGCTTCATAAAATACAATTCCATTTAATATTTAGGTTTGAGGGCTGTAACAATATGGCGTCATCCTCTTTATAGATATAAGCAGTAATTATTTTTTTCTGTACTCGGTTATTACGTTCGTGAAGTCACCAACTCAATTTCCTAACAACTCTGTAACATTTCTTAGACTCGGTCCTTTAGTAGCGGTCTGGTCTGACATTTGGTAGGACGCGGGTTCAAATCCCAGCCCGAAATTTCATTTTTTCATAGTTTCCGGAAATCAATGCAAGCTTCTTAAAAACCCATGACCGAATTCTTTTCCCTCCCCTCCCGCCTCTAAAGATGGTAACGTCGACGAACCGTAAAATCAGAAAAAAGTCGTGCCAACTCGTTTGCTCCCATCAACTTCCTCTTTATAACTCTAAGCAGTAATTCTATTTTTTTTGTATGCAATTATTTTTGTGAGCTCTGTAACATTTCGTAACGTTGTTTCTTCAGCATAGAGCCGGGTGGTTGTCTGTAACGCTCGGACCTTACATTTGGGATGACGTAGGTTCCTATCCCCGTCCAGCCGTCCAGATTTCGGATTTCCTTTGTTTACAGAAATCAATCCAGACGAATGCCGGAATGGTTCCTTCTAAAATCCATGGCCGAATTTCTTCCCGTTTCTTGTTTCCTCTTCTCTCCCACCTCTAATGACCTCTACGTAAATTAGACAAAAGCCTGAAGAAAAGAAAATGAAAGTTCTTCGGTGTCTCCCGTCAGGGTTCGCGGAGTACTGGTGCTGAGAGGCGTACATTCTCGTTTAGGGTTACGTGTCAATGCGTGCTGTCGACTAGAATTAGATCAAAGAACAATCATTACATTTGAACGTTGAATCTGGGCAACGGTGAAAGTGGAATACGGAAAATCTTATTGCAGGTGTCGGGTAAAATACCATGAAGATAGCGACGTGACATTAGAATGAACCGTTTGCCGCGCGAAGAGTACTCAGAAAAGAATCGAAAGGGGAAAAACGTTGAATAAATTGTACAAACAATTAGCAGATTGTACTGTTTGGAAATATTAGAAATGCAGTACGAAAAATAAGACGCAAACGACCGAAACGCTCATCAACCACGCATAGTTTCTGGGCACACAGCACTTCTGTACGAGGTTTGTTTTGCTGGGAAACAAATATCTATGGTCCCGTGTCCACTGACGTCTTTCTTTACTCAAAGACGAAAGAAGTTTTTTAAAGGACGGCATTTTCATGATATTGACAACTTCAGTACTACTATGATGCATCTTCGAAGATTATTCCGTTACATCGTCTCCAAAATTCATTCGAAGTGTTATCGGTGTATACTTTGAAGCTTTACCACAGCACTATTTAACAATAAAGCATGCAGAATGTTTCTTTGTGATTAACTTCGTTCGCGAGTTTAACTGTCAGTGTAGTATGTCTGAGATACTTCTTGACATCGATATAAGTATGAATAATTCGCGAAGACATCAATCTTTTTTCCGTCTTAGTATCAACACTCCAGCTTTTGTATCTATGTAAAAAAAACACAAAAAACATTTAAAAAAATAAAAAACGATAAAACCGACAAATAGAACTTGGTGATTTTCACTGATGTCAGATCTGATAAAAATTTTTTTATACCTACTAAATGTCTTCTAGTCTGTTCAATCCTAGATCTTACCTCTCGTTTCGAGTTACACAGTTCATCCAAAATATCTCCCAAGTATTTGAATCATAACATTTACTCGATTGCAATGCCTTCTATTCTGAGAACCGCGCTGTCTCTTAGTTCACAAAATGTCATGATTTTTTTTTTCAGATAAATTAGCAATATTCACATGTTACAACTAAGTGATCCGCCATTTTGTATAGCGCGTCTCGTTTTCTTTGCCTTTAGCTCTCACTGACTTCTATACATCATTAACCATTTTCTTATAAGCGCTTAACATATATTTCAAATATATCAAATCTAGGCAAAAGGAAATTCGATCGAGATAGGTGTGAGATACTAATGATTGTTTTAAGGAGCACGGTTGTTATATTTTCACATTTTATACTTTCCAACTGTGAGAAATTCATTCGCTTCGATGACTGGATTTTGTCATTGTTCAGCAAATTTTATAACCAAGTCATACCATCTATACATCAGATGAAACAATTGTAAAAATTAGATTGTTGAGAAAAATACGAAAAAAGAATAACGGAATCACTGTAAGAGAGGTTCTAATAGCAGCGTCAGCGACATTCAGAGTGAAAATGCATGTAACAGAAGCTGTAACATAAAAACACCATCATGTTTTTTTATTCAGTTCTGTTCAAAGGATTAATAAAACGCTGAAATATTTTAAGCGATATCGGACGTGGGTTTAGTTCACATTCTGGAATTTTTCAGAGTGTGCTCCAATGGACTTGTATCGCGCGGTTTGAAATTCGTTTTCCGCTACGCAGAAATCGCACACCAGTACGTCTGACGGATCGTAATTCCAATTAAGAACGTGAAGTGTTACTTCTACCGTATATAATAACTTAATAAGCATGGTATGGAACTCTGACTGTGCCATGGCATAACATCCAGTGGTGGTCAAACAGCTGAGTATGTCAAAGTGGTTTTTTTTTTTTTTTTTTTTTTTTACTGTTTAACGTCTCTCTAACAACGTGGTCTTTAGAGACGGGAGAGGATAGCAGGGAATGGGAAGGAAGTCGGCCATGGCCTTTTTGAAGGAAGCATCCCGGCATTCACCTGGAGTGATTTGGGGAAACCATGGAAAACCCAAATCTGGATGCCCGGACGGGGATTCGAACCCGCGTCCTTCCGAATGCGAGGCCAGAACGCTATCCGTTACACCACCACGCTCGGTGTCAAAGTGTTGCTGAAACGACTGCCGCCATACTTCAACAGCACATGTAAGCCCGTTTTCCTAAGTTCTTGGTGGATTTTGCGCCTAAAGAACGAATATGTAGAAAAAAAATAAGAAATATTAAATTGTTAATATTATTTACCTCCGTATATCTTCTGTTTTCTGGCTGAATGGCTGTCATGTTGAGGCGGATATTGCCTATACTTTCTACCAGATTAACGTCGTTGTTCGTTCTCTTTTAAACTTCAAGCGGCTTCTTCAAAAGCAAACACATGTTTTAGTAGGCCACAAATACGGATTTAACGATTTTGCTCAAAACAGTGAGTATATGAAATCATGGCACGGTTCTACTTGTTCAGAAGTCCACCGCGGTGGCAAACTAGGTGGTGTTCTGCGTTGGTGACATGTTTTGCGCCTCCGGCTTCTGAAACGAATGCACAGGAGAGTCACCATAGTATCTAAGGACTGACCCATTGACAGCCTGGGGGACGCAATGGCGGCTAAGGGAACTCAATTCCAAGACATACTCCTCATCGGATTTCTAAGTTTCAATGACTCTGTGATATCAGATTTATAAGTTCTGACAGCTCAGTGACAACATATTTTGACAACTTAGACTTGAAAGGAAAGAACAACTGAAAAATTCCAAAGTACAGATGGCAGTTAACATTTGACTTTTTTGTTACGACTTAAAGCTCATCGGCAATGTAAACATTACCATCTGGAAAGAATTGTGTACAAGGAACCGTAAGGAAATCGGTCGTAACCTCTACCAAGAAGCCATCTCCGTATTCACTCGGAATGTTTCTGGAAATGTATATAGCTTGAAGTTGAATCTGGATCTCCCTAAATTACAGGTCTCTAGATTCACCGCACACCACCAGTCATATTCAGCGGTGGATGTTTGTAACCCGCCAATGTGGCTCAGTGACCCGAGGCGCCGCACACGTGAGGTACAACGGGACCGGGCTCAAGACCAGGCCTCCGCGCACCCGTCGTCCCGAATGCGGACGATCCTCAATCTCCACCTCATAAACTACACATTTCACAAACAAACAAAACCCTATTCATACAGAGCACACAAAGTTACACGTATCACACACAGATGGTAACACAAAAGTTTTCTCCCGTAACAGGCCCGGTTAGACTTGCCGGCAGGAACTCAGTTCCTCCTCCCTCTCATGGTTCACACTGGCCTCCTGAGATGGCCAGTGACCACGTGGTCCAGAAAGTAAAGTGAGAGAAATATACGAATTAATAACTATGTGCTTGGTCATGAATAAATTTCAGCATTTTTTCTTCTTATACGTCTGTGAACGCTGTTTAGCAAATATCTGATTATAACGAATTACATTAATTCTTGTGTTAGCGAACGGTAGTGAGTATGTGAGCTAAAGCGTTGGCACCACTGAGCAGGTAGCCCCGTGGAGAGTGCTATCAGCGAGCAGACAGCAGTGGAATCAGGTCAGCGACTGGCGCCAGTCGGCGTTATATAGTCCGGCGTCATCCACCAGCAAGTGGCAACAATTGTCACTGCTTGGTAGTCATGCCAGAGTGTAGGGGAAAGAGCTGCTACCTTCACAACGGAAAAGCTTTGTGGAGAACAGTTAATCCTTTCATGTAATCGACGAGGAATGATAACCAAGTTATTTCATAATTCAAGGATGGCTCGAATCCTCTCGGAGGTCGCTTACTAAGTCACTGGCTATTAGAGGATGTGAGATCACATCATTTCCTCCGGGACCAATAGTTTTTGTGGGATTTAAACCCCGTAGCGTTCATGGCTTACTTGACATTTAATACAAAGATGAGAGTCATCCTAAGTAATTCGATCTAAGGAACCTCAGTCGGACATCTTCCTACTGATTTGCACACCACTAGACAAGACCGCTACCATCACATCACGACATTACGGTGGGAGTTAGGAGAATGTGTGTAGATACGCGTGACCACTCAGAAAAAAACAAAGGCAGAATTTGCTTTCATGGGGGGAAAAAAAAATATGCAAAGTGCGTGTTGGGCATGCTTGCCCTAGGATTCTACAGTTATTATATAATGATTTAAGCAGTTCACATGTCGTGAAATGAACAAGTAAATAAAAACGTTTAGAAACAACATTAACTGTATTATTTTTTAATATGTCTTCAATGATCCAGCACTCCATGTCATACGCGAAAAAGAATCACTCTTTTGTTACACGAATGTGGGGACGCATTCAAATTTCCTGTTTTAGTATTTGTCTACGGCTAATGCGGTGGAATTAAGGACCTGCTTGTTGGTAATAGAATAATATCAAAACATAAAAGAAACTTGTCTACGTATCTTATGGCGCACAAATTTCGTTGAAAGGCTTTATTAAGTACCGTCGTCTTGAGTTACAGATTTTTCAATCATATGGTTGGAAAAATAAAAAAAAAGTTTAGCGATTTTTGGAACACATATCTCTTAAAATATCAAGTACGAAAATAAATTTAAAAAAATTAAAAATAATTGAAATTTTCAATAACTGTTCAACGATAAAACAGTTGATGATGGGTTCGAGAAATAAAACTTATCCTTCTGCTTTTTTTCCCCTAAAACACTTATCCTGTACAATTTCATCATAATCCATGCAAATACGCCGTACTGACGAAGCTGTGATATACAGACGGAAGGACACCACGAAGGGATACTTTGGAAGTTGTGGAGCATTTTCTTCAGTTGCAGATAATAACAAAAGTTAATTGAAATTATTATTGTTTTTTTTTTTCCAAAGGCGTTTAACTTTATTCACAGATGCATCTTCAGATATTCTCCCTGCTAATTGTGTGTAAATTTCGTTATATGATTTTGCTATTACATATTTGTTCACCGAAAGTTATGGTATTAATAGTGATCTGTTTACACTTTCCATCTATATTGATTATTTCTACACTTTATTTTCGGCGTCAGTGATTTGGATACCGAACCTTAACACAAGGACGCTATACTGAGTGATGATATATCAATAGATTGCCACGAATCAAAGTTAACAATATCGTACATCCTAAAATTAATTTTTGGGTGTTCTGTCATTTCTTAAGATCTAGCTTCTCTTCGATGAAATCAGTTGGTTTATGTTTCTGTTCTATCAATCGTGTTTTGAGGTTGTAAACGTCTGGGAAGCATAATTTTCATGTCGGCTCTGCTCTAAGTAAAATAGGTGTACTGCAGGTGACGGTCGTAAAACAGTGCCTGATCGGAACGGGGGATAATGTGGCTCCTGGCGTTCAGAATAGTACGGGTTTAATCCCTCGTCCGGCCCCAATAGAAGAAAGCATCAAATGCTTGTGACCCGAAATCTCACACAGTAACTTCAATTCAACGTAGGCTACTCTTCTCTGTTTACAGCCGTTGCCATCTCTTTCAGCTGCTCGCCCAGAAGCGATTAAGGTCCTTTTAGAGTCGTGTATCCGACGGATTGGAGGTCCTGACTGATGTCGTTAGGAATGCTATAAGTTGCCACATGTCCTCCTCTGTCAAAGCTTTTCACTATTACTATTACTCCGCGATTCACTAAAAGTGTTTGGCGGAGGGTGCATTGCACCTATCAGGAAAGGTAATGGTTTGGAAGGGATATACGGGATATCACTAACAAAAAAGAAAACGACACACGTTACTAAAAATCTTATCCTCTCCGCCGAATGATGGCTCTGCATTCTCTCCCTTAGCTATAGAAAAATTCTCATGGGAACTGTCATTGAGAATATTATGATGAAAAAGTGGGCGAAGTTTGTTTGTATTATATATTTTGTAAAATTTTATTTGATAAACAGTCTCATCATCGCCTAGTTTTCATGTGTTTGCTAACATAATCTGAAAGATCATTGAGAAACTTATGAAGACGATAGATGACGTCGAAACGTTGCAATCTTTTAAAGAAAATATCCGGCTGAAAACCCGTAAAAACTATATTGCATTTATACGTCGCGAAAATATCATTTCACATACAGTCTTGTCATACTGTTATGAACAATGTGTATCATTTTTTTAAAATTTCAATGTGATGTTGGACGTTTGTTAGTATTCAAGCACTAAATTAATATATGATTAAAATTTTAAAAGCTGCAAAATTAGAAATGTGTTGATAACTGATGGAATTATATACTTGAAATAAGCACCGGTTTCAAGTCAAATTGCTGCTACAATAATCGAGAATTGCAGAGGACATACAATTTGTACACTAGCATGTCTCGTAAGCGAGGTGTGTATTTAAGTTTTGCAACTCTGATTAGAAATAATGTGCATACCTCACACTTAAATGTGACTACAGCCAGCTTCGACCCTTCCATAAACATACAGATTTGAACAACTGATATACCATGGTTATAAAAGGTTACCTAATTGTCTTTGTCAACTTTGGAGCGTTCAACTGTCGGAACTCGTACGTTACGCCTGAACTCTAGTAAATGAGTTTCTTTCCAGACGTACGTTTTATACATATGTATTAGAAGTCCGATCTGACTCCCACCGAGTACAAATTATATTGTTCCGCTGAAGCGAGTCAGTTGGGTGAGTGGTTACGGCTGGGACATTCCACCGAGCAAGACGCGGGTTCGAACGCCAGTCCGTCCAACCTGTTTCGAATATCCATGGTTTCTCAGAGTAACTCTAAAAGCCCATGGCTGAATTTCTTACCATCGCTTATTACCATTCTCTGCCGGTTCTTATGACCTCAAAATCGACTAGCCGTGATGCCATAACCAAAAAAGTTTGAATCCTGAAATTCAGTTTTTCTGTATTCTGCATGTTTCCTTTCTTTGTTTCGTGTCTGCGCCGCCCTGGCTTCATCTGCGGTGTTTCTGTTATTCGTAATAATGAAATGCTTGCGTTATTCATTGCTCTAAATGACCTGTTCTATAAGATAACCACTGTTTTTATGGCCACTTGCTAACAGTCTAGTGGCAGGTATGTGACTGTATCCCAGTTGGCATGTAGGGTCTACCTTCCGTGGTCATGGTAAATACCACTAACTTCGGAAATTAACTTGCTGCATTCTGCATTATTTCGAAGTAACCGTTATTGTAAATCATCTCACTTCGCTAGAATCTATTAATGCAGACTGTTGAGCAATGACAGGCAGATAGAGGGAGACGTGCTCTTATCGGTATTCCGAGCCGTTTAAGCCTTTACGGGTCGCTGGGTTAACGACATGCGCTCTCAGATATAGACGAGCGAACAATACGGGAGGACGAGGGCCAATGTCACAGCGACAGCCGTTCACCCGATACAATAGTCAGAGCATTTCGGTTCTGCATACGTCTCCTTCGCACTATTACTTTTCCTGATGACCACAGAATCTGCACACGTTGTTTATAACGCTTTTTATAATCAACGTATTTACGAACTCAAAAGAAATTAGAAAAAAAAAGGTAACGGAATAACTCAATCTATGTCGTTGACTAGCCATTTGCTTATCGTCGTTTAGGAACGATTTCTCATCTCACGGAGAGCACCCTCGACCTCTATCTGCTCATCAGCCCTTCTTAAGCCTCGTTCCCTCGGCGCGTGCTAGGAAACACCTGTCATCTTTGCCGCATACGTTAACAGGGACGGCGTACCTCGATCCACCGCCAGGCGGTAGAAGATGAAAGGCGCGTCCTGCCTACCACGTGCCGTGGGAACAAACCTTTAGAGGCCATTCCCACGTGGAAAATAGTAGCCTTTATGTTCTGAAAGGTATTCGGTCCTTGGCGCTTAAACATTGTCCCCTCTCTGCCAATGTGAGGTTAATGTCAGGATTTTCCCTTCATCAAATACAGCATCGTTTAATATTCCCTTGATACTCCAGTAGTTTCATTTTTTCTTCTTTTCAGAATTTCAAACCTTTTTAATGACAGACGGGACCCTTATGCAATCACTTTTTTGTCCGTATAAAACGCCGTAATAACTTCCAACCCCTCAAATTAGACAATTGTGTTGGTGCTCTACCCATAAAGATATTATGACATAAAAATTTTTGAAAAGTCATGGAGACTAAAATAATTGTAGGGAGTTTAGTGAAAGGTTGAAACAAAAGTTAATTTTGGGTAATCCCTAGGTGTATCGAATGAAAGACGCAACTCGATAGCTCTGAAAATGTTTATTTATTATTATTATTATTATTCAAGACTAGCTACTACCCGCAACCTCGTACGCGTGGCCTTAGAATTTTATTGCTTGAATTGGATATAGAAAGCTTGAAGTTACGTAAAAGTGTACCATAAAGTGCATAGTTGGAATAATATGAAGGGGAAGCAAAACACACCATTCCACCATTTAATATGTCTCATGAAGAGAACCAATTTGCAACATGTTTAAAAATAGCAACAAACTAAAGGGATGATGGGGGTGTTAACTGGGGAAACTACCTACCACATTTCCTCCTGTAGATTTTTGTTTGTGGTTTAAAACCGTCACTTTCTGTGGACATCTTATGTGAAAATCGTTTTGCATACAACGTTTCTGGTTTTACTGTCCTTTTCTGAAGTACGTAACCTTTGGTGGTTCGAAACCCGTGAGCCAGCTACATATAAGTGAAGGAGGAAAATACGATTTTCCTAAGTGTACCCCTGCTACTTTCAGTGTCTGCCCCTGCGTCTTATTGATAGTCATCACATTCAGCGCAAATCCTTATCTGTTCTATACAATCAGTTGTGTCTGGCAATGAAATTTATGAACAGATCATACACAAACTGACTGCGAGAGAAACAAAGCCTGAGCGAAAGATATAACATTACAAAGACTTACACTCGCTATTCGTCTATCAGCGTTTGGTTAGTTTTCAAAATTTCATGGCTAAATATGTTATTTATTCCTAAAAAAAAGTATCCTGTATCCTCCATAGTTGTACTTAGTATTTCCTTGACAGTTTTCGTTAAAATCGGTTTAGCCGTGAAAATGTAGCAAACCGACAGATAAACAGAGTTACTTTCCCATTTATAATATTGGTTTAGATTTCTACAATATTTTGGCGTAAAACCATAAGAAGATATATTTTCTCCTTTACCTCCAAAACTACTGATTCGAAAATTCGTTTATAATTCACAGTAATTACAGGTAGACTATAGAAGACTTTCAGGCACTTATGGCTATCGCAAAAAATCTAAATGAGTAAAGTTATCAAATTTGATTCTTCAATGGCTATTGGTTATCGGCAATATATCATTCGATAGAGATTTTATTTAATCGGATTAAAAAATGTATGGTAAAAATTTAAAAATTTTGAAAGTCCCGCTATAATTTCTTCATTTTTTTGTTTGTTTTTGATTTATATGTATACAATTCACAATACATTACGCGTAATGAACTCTATTTAAAAATTACTTGTATTTTGCATATCATCAATTAACTGGTATAGCAGTTTCATTTTTCTTCGTTTTGGGAAGTTGTATACTTTGTCTAGGTATCGTGTCCAATATATATCATTCTGTAGATGAAAACGAAAGTACGTGGTATGCGTACACAGTCATCAGACCGAAGCATAAAAAAGTAGTACACGTGTATTAAATGTGAAACAAATGGAGGAAGATAGATAATCAGGTAGATAATCGAAAGTTAAAAAATATACGCGTCCTGAGGGAGGATATCAATAAAACAGTGCAGTGACATCAGTTCCATCATTGAGTCGAAACGACGGATTTGATAACGAGGGTAATAAACGCACACCGTAAAGGCAGCTATGGCGTTCAGTAGTAACGTGACGCGGTTTCAAGGGCTGGTCTCGAGTTATAGTGAACTGTGGAGCTGCGTTATTTTCACGGCTGCCGACGCACGTCTGTAGTGGGGTGGGCCAGGGTGTTATTGGCGCCTGACACCCGCAGCCTGCTCACACCCTGCGCTGTTAGCTTCCATTCCCTCGGCATCTATTTTCCGCCTCGGTGTTCTTTGCGAGCAATCGTAGACGCTCGAACGTGGTGGAGATCGTAAGGCCACCCATTTGGAATCGATGGGCGATAAAATAGAGTCTCAGGTCGTTGGAGCTTGCATTTTGCATTTAGCTTGAACAAAAAGATTGGTAACACCATCACGGTACTGAATGTTTGCGCTGTGTACCTCTGCAGTAATTAAAAGACGCTAGTGTATCTACAATAATATGGCGATTTCTACCCTTTATATTCTTACCGGCATCGTATCCTATTGATCCCCTTAAGTTCTTATCTTACCTCTTTTGGACTATTATGGAAAGGGCTATAGTCATATTAAATAAGATATTGATTTTTGAAGCAAGAGGGGTATGTTCGTAATCCTTGCTCATGCGTCTAAAATTTTCTAATGGTGTCTAACTCCTGCCGCGACCAAAGCTGGTTCGAAAAGTTTAAATCATTCGGGATATGGCCAGCTGAGACGGTATGGTGCGCAATTCCTAATCGCTAGATTTTCTACCAGAACATCTGACTTTGTGAATAGAATCAGCTCAGTATTCCAAGAGAAAAATATTCGATTTCAGCGACCCTCCAAACGTTCCTTCGGAGTGCATTGAAGCAATTTCGTCCGAGTAAAATATAATAATTATTCTTTAATAATTACGCCAATACAACTTTTGTTGGATATTATTTATTTGACATAAAATATAATAATTTACTGCAAAAGCTGAAAGTTGGTTGGATTTTCCCGATGGAGGCATACTAACCATTGTGTCAGAAGTAGGACGGTCAGTCATTTTCCTGTGGGACCTACAGTTTAACGTGAAATTGGAACCATGGAACGTCCTGGGATAGCTTATATGATGATGGTGGGTGAGCAGTAATGCTCTGGCATCGCATTCGGGAGGATGTGGGTTCAGATCACCGTCCGGTCATCCAGATTTGGGTTTTCCATGGTCTCCCCAGATCACTCCAGGCGAATGCCGGGATGGTTCCTTCAAAAGACCAGGGCCGAATTCCTTTCCGTTCCTAGTCCCCACACCTTTCCCGTCTCGACCTCGACCTCGATGTCTACTAGGCGTAAAACCTTCAACAAAAAACAAAAAACACGTATGATCAAACCCAACAATTATAAGTTCCTGGGCTCCACCGGGATTTGATCCCGGGGTCGAACCAGGAACTTCTGAGAGCAGGCGCCTTAACTACTGAGCTACCAGACCACTCATCGTTCAAGTACTAATATTCCCCTTGCGTGAGTCGCACTGGCCATCGCTTGGTGCAGTATTCTGACTCATTATATCGACCACTTGCAGTCCGCGTGACCCGGACAGTGTCAAGCCGTCACCCTGGCGGTAGCTCGCTAGCCTGCTTGCCTTGGGCGTGACACGCGTGGAAACACATTTTAAGCTTAACGCTCGACTGCCTGTCATGCTGTTGATACCGGTCCGTTTTTTTTTTCTCTGTCTCTCTCTCTCTCTTTTTGTCACGAGTATCGCGGATTTGCCAAGTCCTGATTGCGCCGTCGCCAGCACTGAAAAAAACATTCTGGAATTTGATGGTCGCATCGGAATGACTCCACCTTGCGTTGCATAAAGCATTCTTCTAAATTCTACACAGCGGTCGTAAACACGCAACATGCGTTGTGTACGTCCGTGCCCATGTTCGAATAAAATTTACGTTTTTATCGTTTCCTTTTTTTAGTGCCTCATGCTGTGCCTCTTAGCGGCTTGTAGGCCTTTAATCCGGCGGTCTTTATGTAATGACGGTTGGATGGCCTATCGGCTGTAGCAACAGCACCATTTATCGCCTCTGGAGTGTTTGGGCCTCTTCCTTTTTTGGAACGGGGGGGGGGGGAGTCTTTACTGCTCGTCGGCTCCACGACCACTAACAACGAACTGAACCGAAGAAGTCGACCGAGCATCGTCTGCTTTCTCTAAGTAGTTAGGTTTCTGTAGCCAAACTGACAAAAACTAATACGTAACAATTTCGTCATTATAGTTCTTATGCCTGAGTATCGCAATCCCGCTACCTATGCAACGATTTTGATGAAATTCTGCAGTGACCGCAAAATAGATCCGTAGCCTGAGCAAAAAGGTTTATTTATTTAAATAATCTACATCAAGAAAACATAGATTGAACATTTACTAAATCTTGTTACTTAAAAGATTCAAATTGTTACATGTGCATAGTGTATTAAGAACTTTTTTCGAGTTTCCATAAAGGGACGTAGAAAGTGCCAACATGCAGTGGTTGTTGGTTGAGGGAACTATATTTATTCTTAACACCAAAGTTGAAGTTTTCAGTAATAGTCGCGTGGTTGTCAAGTGTCATACTTCTGTATTTGGAAAATTAAAGGTCCAGAAGAAATATTTTTTTTACTGCGTGAGGAACTTTCAAAATACGGAACTAAATAAAAATGATTCAAAACAACAATTCTTAGATTCTTGAATACCTGTTTGACTGTGTATGCTAAAAAAAAAAAAAAATATTGTCCCTTTGTTATGTGCTTTTGGACATACCCTAAAAATAACTTTCTTGGTGGGTTTGTCTACGAATCTGTTTTGCGGTTAGTAAAACAGTCCTGTGAAATTTCATGACAAACGATGCCGAGGTGATGGAAGTACGAAACTCTTTCAACAGAATAACGTGAAAATCTAATAAATTTGTACATGAATTTCATACAACATTTCGTTGGAAGTCCTTTTTAAGTACCATTATCTTGAAAATCTGGGGTACACAATCTTGGGAACTTGTATACAGTAAAGTAAACAAATAAACATGTCACGTAACAACAGTGATCGCCTTTTGAAATCCTGTTCAACGAAACCCCACACAAAAGGGGCATACAAAATTTATTTTATTTTTTTTATTCTTGAAGATATCCTAAAAAAAAATTGTTTTAGTATTTGTGTACGGCATCAGTCTTGTTCTCATTCCCGTATTTAGTCGCTCTCCCGCAGTCACCCGTCCGAGGCGAATGCTGGGACAGTTTCCAACTTCCGCCTCATAAATCATACATTTCATAAACAAAAAACACCGTTGTCACACAGAACACAATTTACACGTTTCGCAGACAAATGGCCACACTTAACCTGCCCCCCCCCCTCACACGCAAAATGGAATATGGTCACCAATACGTCATTGAAGCTGACTTGGTGATTAAACCTTCACATCCTTAAGACTTCGTGGTATTGCCATGACTCTAAAGAGACCGCATGATTTGTAATTGAAATTGGCGGATGGAGGTTGATGGATAAAAAAGCTGACCTAGTCCACAACCCGAAGGTTGGTTGGATCCTCCCGAAAGATGCATCCTAAGCCATTGATATCAGAGGTAGGACGGCCAGTTCCTTTCCTCTGGGACCTACAGAATAGCGTGGAATCCGAACCACGCAGTTTATGGATATGTTTTGCTATTATTAGAACACATCACAATCGATGAATAGGCGGTGGACTTAGCAGGCTGTGGCAAACGGACAGATATGGGGAAATTATAAGGATTCCATATCGGCCAAGGAACACTATAAATGAACAGCAAGCGATAGTGTTAGGAATTAATACTGAAAAACTGAATCCAAAGAGATTTCTATTGACTCACTAGAGGTGTCGAGCTTTAGGTTAGGATAATTTAAAAAAAAAAACTTATTTGGCCTTTTGTACAAACCATACAGCCAGCTTGGTTACAATTTGGTTATTTATACATGTGGGATTTGAATAGTTCTGACATCTGGTTTCATTTGTTATACGTTCTACTGGACATCATAAAACACATGCTCAATATAACACCATATAATAAAATATAAATATAATATAAAAACAATAATACAATATGATACAATATTGCAATGAAATACAATAAAAAATTCATAAGTTACCGTTTTTACATAAAGTATTTACAACTTAAAATACAATATATACGTAATTTGTACAATATATAATTTGCATCATGTAAATACAAAATTCAGCATTCAAGTTTTCTCATTTGTTCCAGCGGTTACGTGTACACTTAAGAGACAGTATAAAATATACAGCCTTTGGGTACAGAAATCAGCAGACTGGTTAGCTCAAACGGACAGTGGTTACCTTTAAATGCAATGTAAGGTTTAGAAATGGGAATGTCATATTTCTATGTTGTTTCTTATTGCAAAATTGAAGAGAATCATGAAGATTTCCGCCCTATTTTCGTGGAGAAGGGTCTGTATCTTGGAAGGGAATTCCACCCCGTGTTTAGTCAGCTCATCTATTAATTCAGTCGATTCTGCCCAGCGGCGTCCACAGGCAAAAAATATATGATACACGTTCTCGACACTAATGCCATCACATTCACAAATGGAGGAAGTGATCGCATTAATCCTAAAGAGATGGCTCGCGAAGCGACCGTGGTTGAATTTGAGCCTAGAGACAAAGGTTGTGATCTTCCTTGAGATTTGGATGCTGTCGTGCCAGTGTGAATGTGGAATAGTTGGATGGATTTTTCTATAGTATTCACCTTTATGTGTATCTTTTGACCGCCACTCTCTGTTCCATTCTAATCTGGTTTTATTACGGACTATAGGAGTCCGAAGCCGGAATTTGTTTAATTTTCTCACCATTGAGTGCTGCTGCCTTCGCTAGTCGGTCAGCTACTTCGTTGCCTCTTATTCCTGCGTGACCTTTGGCCCATATGAATGTCACTTCCGATCCTTTATCTCTGAGTCTTACTACTAGCTGTACAATCTCATATATCAGCCAGCTTCTACCGTTGTCCGATTGCATTCACATTTTAGTTTAATTGTAGTTCCAAAAAAAGACGCACACTGCCAACATTTTTATTAGTAGTCAGCAAAGGATAAAACGGACGTCAAATATTCAGCAATCCGCTCTTAAACTATTCAACATCGTTTACACTTCCGCTCACTTAATGTCTCTACTATGATAGTTTCAACTTCACTACTACACGGCTCCTACGCTGTAAACTTCTGTGAAAATGCCACGCTGTTAGACTCACCGCTATGTAGCTAACGCTGAAACCATTTCACTCTGAAATTATGTTTTATTTACGTGTATGTTCTGCTAGGTACACAAGTGACGTCAGCGAAAATGAGAATTTAAACGTGGCGATAGCCGGGAGCTAATACCACAAACGAAATTCGAAACTGCTGAAAAATAAACGGCATGCGGGGTATTGTGGCGTGTGTAATGGGCGCATTGCAACTGCACCCCACGTCAAGCAGATCTGACAGTCCGTCATGGAGGCGGGCTTTTTTTTTAACATCTGCAAATACGTTATCGGCGAAACAACAGCCGACGCAACAAAACGGCAAATGCCAGTCTGGCAATTGAAAACTCATCATTTCGTGACCTCTGTGGAAATGTTAACCCAGTTTCGTCGTTCGTAGTATCACAGCTGTGATTATTATTATTATTTCAAAAAATAACACTTAATCTAGAAACTGTTGTAAACTATCAGTCGGTATGTCTTCGTAATGCGGAATGAGCGTGGTGGGTGAACGATTAACGTTCTGGCTTCGCATTCGGGAGAACGCGGGTTCGAATCCCCATCCGGACATCCAGATTTGGGTTTTCCATGGTTCTACTTCTACATCTACATCTATACTCTGCAATTCACAATTACTGTGGGTGGCAGAGGGTGCTAAGCACCAATCCTAATTCAGTGCATTCCAATCCCGAACAGAACGAGGAAAGAAAGAATACACAAATTTATCAGTACGGCATCTTATTTCTCGAATCTTATCCCTCCTGTCATTGCGACCTAAATAGGTTGGCGGAAGAAGTATTTCGTTGCACTCGTAAATTTAAGATTTTCGCATATTCTCCAACAAATTCAAACGAAAACGACGTCGTCTGTCCGCCAAACAATCCCAGCCCAACCCACGTATCAGCTCTGTGACACTTACGTAAGGACTGTAACTACCGGTCACGAATCGAGCGGCTCTCCCTGTACCTTCTCCAACGTATCAATCAATCCCTTGCGTTACGGATCCCAAATTGCACAACAGTATTCCAAATGCGGACGAACTAGTGTTTTGTACGCAATTTCCTTTGTATGAGCATTACAACTTCTCAAAATACGACCTATAAAACGTAGTTTAGAATTAGCTTTACCTACGACTGAAGTTATGTGCAAGTCCCATTTTATGTTGCTTTGTACTGTTACGCCTAGATACTTCAGGGAGTCTACCGTGTCACCAACTGAATTGTTAACTTTGTAATCGTGAGAAAACGGTCTTTTTATTACTTATTTGCATTGCCATGCACTTTTTGTAGTTAAGTGTAAGCTGCCATTTACGGCACCATTCCGAAATAACATCCAGATCGCGCTGAATTTCTAAGCAATCGTCAGAGCACCTCACTTCACTATAAATGAGTGCATCATCAGCAAAAAATCGCATCCAGCAATTAACGTCGTCACCGAGATCGTTTATAAAAAGTAAGGAAAGAAGTGGCCCTATTACACTTCCTTGAAGAACCCCCGAAGTAACTAGCTTTGAAGAGGCTTCCCCGTCAACAATGACATACTGCGACCGACCAGTTAGAAAATCGCGTATCCATTCGCAAATCTGATCAGATATACCGTACGCTCGAATCTTCGCCAAAAGCCGGTTGTGTGGTACAGAGTCAAAAGCTTTCTGGAAATCCAAGAAAATAGCACCAGTAACGTTCCCCAAATCACTCCAGGCGAATGCCGGGATGCTTCCTTCAAAAAGGCCATGGCCGAATTCCTTCTCCTTCCTTCCCATCCCGCCTCTAATGACCTTAGCCGTCGACGAGGCGTAAAGCAATAAGTTAAAAAATAAATAAAAAAATGCGGTTTTAGTACTGGCAGTGTTTACAGTTTACTGTCGTTGTTTGTGTGATGTCTGCATAGAATAAAGATAAATGCCAAACAGAGTCAACTTACTAGGTATACAAGTAGAAAAATAAGTTCTTTTATGTTTAAAGATGGAGGAAGAATTGCTGGTTGAAGAGATTGAGTGTAAATATCCGGGCATGATATGTGATAATAAGTAAATTAAATTAGTATGGTCTTGTGACCCGGTCACAGAGTTTCGATTTTCCACGAATTCCACCATGCTCGTGGGTGGACTCATAGTTCAACTGGAATCCAAATCACGGAACTTCCTGCCGTTTAGGGAGCGTGCATAAACTACGTGGCTCGGTCTAGGGGGGGGGGGGGTTGGCTGGAATGCTACGTTGGGCTACGTGGGGGAGGGGGGGGGGTGTCAGAGCCAGGCCAGGTAGCTTTCCATTCATATTATTTGTCAGAGTTAAAATGAGGTACAGGACACACAACAGCACGTAAATATTTATTTCCGTCATTTAATTATCTCCGTATGTAATTTACGATAGTCTGACAAGAAAAAACACTACAAAATGTCTTCTGGAAATAAGCTACGTGCTACGTGAGGGTGGGAGGGGGGTAGAGAGAAAGCCACGTCGGGTTACTTGGGGGGAAGGGGGGATACCGGAGGTCAAAGTGGAGCTACGTGGTTTATGGACGCTCCCTCATCAAGCAGAACTCTAAAAAATTTCAGCCTGGGGCCCCGGACTTCGAAAACAAACGCCTTAACCCCATACCGTTTCATTTAATGATAAACAGAACGCACTGAGCTGTATGGTAAGGAAAGTTCCTACATCTGCTGGAGGCGGTGGGAAATGTGTGTAGCAGAGAACACAGTGAACTTACATACGTACAAAAGCTTAGTCAGATATTTAAGTGCGCTTGGGTAACATGGGACCCGCATTATGGGTGTTAAATACGGGAATCGGCCGTGGTGTAAATCAGGGCAGACAATTTGTGTGTAGAAGTTATAACAGAACGCTGTCAGTAGCCTAAATGATGAAGGAACGAGGCTGGGTGTCTTTGGACCCAGCCTGGTGGGTGAATTGCCGCCAGGTTATCCATATCTCGCCTTTTTTTAAATTTTATTTCCATGCAAATGCCAAGATAGTTCTTTCAAATAGCAATGGCGGAATTCTGTTCCGTTCCCTGTCCCCAATCCTCTCCCAACCCTTAATCTGGTCAACGTCGATCAGCCGTAAAACCGTAGGACAATGTAATCTTTGAAAGACAGGAAGCAGGTTAAGAGAGTGTTGTGAGCTCATTCTGTTAAATTTGGCGATGACTCCTGAATAGATATTGTTAAAAGAACTGGTGCTAATACGTGGAAGGTAAGAGATGATTACATCACAAACTAACTCTAGATTTTAGTCGTAAGCGAGTGGGAAATTTTCTTTCGGAGGTAAGGTAGTCAGGTACTGAAATGAATTACGAAGGGAAATGCTGAACAGTTCACTTCAATTGCTGGGAGAATTTCAAATAAAAATTCCTAACTGGCAGGAAATATGTGTGCAACGGGATTATACTAAAGGAATTTAAGATAAAAATTCGCAAAATTCGATAGTAGTTGAGTAGGGAAATTCCTTCATCGGAATTAAATCAAATTAAAAATTAAAATATCTCATTATATTAAAAAAGTTAGGTTCCCCGGTCCAGTAGTACTTCTTGTATCGGGTCACCTTATCTTTTTTTTTAATTTTTATAACACTTTTTTTTTCTTACACGATATCTCCAGTATCGCTAGCCGCGGCAACTTAATGCAGCGGTTACGTGTTTGACTCGACCTCAGAACAAAGGCCGTTTTTATAATATATGGGAAATCTTTACTGACTGGTTATTTACCACTTGAAAGAAAAGTACCCACTGCTCTGGTTAATTCAATAAAATTACTTGATTCTGTTTAAATGAATTCAAAAACCGGTTTGTATTTATTTAAAAACTTCTAGTAATCACTATCTGTGAACACGACAAACGTTCTGTTCAACTATACCGAATTCTGCAATATTTTTGTTTCACGAGGCGCAAAACAAAAAAAAGGAGTTACAGCAATGACAAAATGAGTGAAAAGCAATATGGACGACAATCTATAGGCAAAAAACAGTTTGATTTAATTTAATAGTGATGGAGCATATGTTCCGGTGACAATTTGTAAGTGCTCTTGGAATTTGAAATTTTAATTACGCAGAAATAGTTGCTAATCATGTGAACAATCCTCTTGGTGGAAACAACTTATGAATAGCCATACGCTGTGTCAGATTTATGGACTTATTTTCTGTATACTATATTAAATGGTAATATTATTTAAGTAGTTTCAGAAACCTGGAAGCGAGCAGCAGTTCTGAAATAAGGATAATCGAAAACTGCATTATACAGAATTTTAATAACCCCATAGAGATTATCTCTATAAATTTGTATCGGAAATCACATTCTACTTTCTCCATGATCGCATCTACATCCGCCAAATATCGTCTTTCTTTTTACTCATACGGAAAGTCCGCCTTAAACTAGCTTGTTTCTGTTTGAAATAAGTTTTACACCAATCTTTTTGCTTATCTGATAATGTGCCTGATAAAATTTGTGAGCATCTGGCGCTTTTTGCTGTCGGTTTAAGTCATTTGCCAACTTCGTCTCAGATTTCTACTTGCGTATTAAAACGGGTTGCGAGAGAAATGCAAAGGATGATAACGACATTTGGGATTTTTTTCTGTATCCAAATTTTCTGGGTTTACAGCAAGAATCTCTGTGTTAATGTTATACGACAGACTGTTCACATGTTACGGATCACATTTTCTCTATTAATTGATTAAAATTCAATATAAAATACTAATTTTCACCTCAGAAACAGTTAACGTAAAGAAAATATGTGTACCCGTGTGAAATGAAACTTACAATTTTTTCCGTCCAGCACATACTGATCATATTGAAAGTGCCGGTGTACTAAACAAATATTCTCTGAAACACTTTTCCGAAAGACGTTAATTTAGTTTTCTTTTCTTAACAATGTTTCCTACTTGCATGTTATCTGTTCTTTAGTTCGGTCCTCTTGAGCGTAACTTAAATTACGTAAATATAGTTGAGATTGATTATATTACTCTAAGGTTCCCTTCATCACCAGCCAATCACAGGCGATATAAACGTAATACCGTTGCAGGTTTAATTCCTGTTTCACTCTCCAAGTGCAATTGATTCCGAGTGAGGTTAATTGAAATGATGTCGTTAGTATTAAAATCATTTATACTCTTGTAAATAGCACTCGATCACTGGCGAATGACTAATAGTCTAAATGCTAGAAGACTTCGGATGATAAGAACAATAAATTCAGTGTTAAACAAATTGCATTCGACGTAATGAGGGATCTATCAGAAACCGAGACTGACTGTTCGGTCGTGAGTTGTTAAAGGATTTACATAACAAACGAGTTTCTCGAGTACACTGGGCCAGTGAAAACGCTAGTCTTCCCTCACTGGCTTAAAGCAACATTTAGGCGTCGTTCAATCTGGATGTGTGCTATTCACGTTTCGTCGAGTGGCACTGGAAATACCACAAGGGCTTTTAGTGCAGCAATATGTCCCTACCTTCCACATCCAATAGATTCGTCAGCCTTTTAGAGTGGTTTCTCACACAAGAGGGTACGCTGGACCACCATCTGCTCATCCACTCTCCGAAGAGTTTGTTGACCTTTGATAGTCATTTGCTCTCCTGAGTTGGGTCAGTCACTCAACCATGTTTCTATGTTTCGCCACGATAGGTCCTCTTCATTGAGGCAGTAATTCATTAGATATTCTTCACCGTCTGAGATACTTCGAAGATATCAAGAAAGCTACACGCTAGAGACAGTTGAAGAAAAATATTCAGGAAGAAATGGAGGATGTGCGGTTGATACAGGACGGGAAATACATCCACTAAAGAAGAAAAAAAAACTTTGGAGAAACATACGTTCCTAACTTCGAGAAAGCTTACACTGTACCAGCTGACAAAATATTTGTTGAAACTATATTTCTTACTAATAGGGATTGTGTAGAAGAAATGCACATTGATTAAAATAATTCTTGCGTTGTTGTGTTGTATTGTGTTTTCTTTGCGACGCATAGATCCCAACCTGGGAATATTTTCACGTGGGGATCCAGACAATGGAGAGAGAATATTGTTGATGGAGCAGAACAACGCGCTTAATATTTTAATCGATATGAATATGACGACTACATAAAGAATGAAATTTTGCAAACGCTAATGTTGTTAATGGAGACTATTAAGGAAACCATAATTAATAATGAAGACAACAAAAACTTTTCTTAGGTAGGTCTAATAATACAGTCTCATGACAAGTTCGAGTAAAAGAGGTAATTCTTAAGGTTGCATAGAAAGCGTGACGGGTTGTTCAGTTTTGGACAGTCCTTGGCGCGCTGAATACCGCCCACTCCCTTGAGCCGTGTTCCCTGATAGCCGGCAGATGAGGACGTTTCCCTGCTCTCCCGCAGGCTGGTTCGCTGCCTCGTTTATCTCCACTTCCTTTCTGTTTACTCTCTCATTCCGAAGCACCGTAAAGCCGTCTGCTTATCTCACACAGCAGCAACAACAGTTCATTTTATCCAGCCATACGGCTCCATTACCATCGGCACGAAAATTATTTTGTTCTGAGAAGTCCCCAATTCTTCACAATAGCTCCTGTGCTGATGGAACAGTCTTGTTAAATTAAGCAAAAGACCTCAGTGGTGTTAACCAAGAGGACAAATTATATTTCCCATGATATAATGTTAAAAAGTAAGTGAATAAATGCAAATTAAGTAATGAAAAATAAATGATAATGGATACTGTAGGTTATGGTTGCTAATCAGTACTTCCTTTCGCTAAAAGTTATCGATGTAACGCAAGTTAACCGATGTAGTATGGCTACCATCCTTTTTTTTCTTTTAACTGTAATATCGTGGGAGGGTCGATCAGATTGCCCAGCTCGGGCCTGGGATTCGAGAGGACGCTGATTTAAATTCCCGTCCTGCCATACTGATATCTGTTCTCCATGATTCCCGGAAATGACTTAGGACGAATGCCGGGATGGTTCCTTCCTGTTCCTTGCTTCCAGTCTTCTCCCGGCTGTAATGATATAGATGTCTACAAGGCGTAAAGCGAAGGACAAAAAATAGAGTGTGAAAAACTACTACATCCAACCCAATGCAACAGGTGCTATATCAATATGAAAAGGGAGCACTCATTTCAAAGTATTTTCAGGTGTACTAGGTAATAAGAAATAGTTTTTGAGTAATAAGAACTGGTCGTAAGTTAAACGTCAAAAATTACTTAGTGCAGAAGTACATAGCCTTGTTAGCTACGCATGAGCTGTAAGACGTTTGATTGCTATGTTCTACGCATGGTTGGAGGTCTCGTACAGCTAGCTACCTGTTGTTCTCTCGCCCCACCTGTGGATGTCCGCCGTGACATTTGAGCGAGTGTGAGGCGCCAGTAATGATATCGACCGCCGTCGCAACCTTTTCGGTCCGCATCCCACACCGGAAGGTCGGACGCGCAGGGTCACTGCCAAATGTCGACAAGAATGCGCTCCGCTCACCTCACTGCCACGTAAACGGGTTAAAATATGTCACTCTGCTGTTCCACGTCTTCCCCTGTGCCCACAGGTAGTTAAATAAAAGCTAGTCTTTCCGACAAACAGTGGTCTCTTTTCCCTTGTGCACTGCATCTTCCCTTGTTACCGTCGAATAATACACAGTTTCGTCAACATGGGTAATGCGAACGAGTTTTGGAAATGATGAGTGGAGAAAAGAAGTTTGTGGAAGATGCTTACAGAAAGAAGAGACAGGCGGGTTGGTCATACTTTGAGATACATGCTGGATTGCTTAATTTGTTAGTGGAGGGAACAGTCGAAGGTATGAACTGTAGAGGAAGACAGAGATTAGAATGTATGAAGCAGATAACTGAGAACGTGTGTTGTAAGGGATATGTAGGCATGAAGAGGTTAGCACTAGATTGGAAGGGACGGAGGATTGCATCAAACCAGTCGAAAGACTGATGACAGGAAAAAAGGGTATTTTGTATCGTGCCAACTATTACGAACATGTCCAAGCTGCAGGGTTGCGTAATTCTATTAAACCGTAATTCATCGCCACTGGCTTGAATCATCTGTCATCTTACCTTGTAGAGGTTTCAGGAACTATGTTGTGTTTTTCTTGTATGGACCACGAACCTAAGATTAGCTGGGTCCTCTAGTAAGAACGCTTTAGCTGTTACGATGACATTTCTTTCCTCTCTGTGACTGAGCGTTCTTGTATTGGTATGATGAGTGTTGTCAAGTGAAGTTTGTTGCGTCTATAAAGATTTATGTTGTAAAAACTTTCTAAAAATCAATCATAAGTGATTTTCAAAACAAGTTCATTTTGTAAAGGTGTTTTCAAATGCGTACACGCACAAAATGTGAAACTTCTATATATTTTTCTGTGTAGGCCTATTTATCCATTGTATTTTTTTCTGTGTATTTTCAATGTTTTTGATTTTTCGATACTACACTGAATTTGTACAGTAAATAGGAACTTTGTCTAAGCTATTCTCGTAATCAAATGAAAATTATCAAAAATTTAAAGCACACTTCGCTATTTAATAGAATATTGCATGTAGCATTACTTTGTATTTTCAGTTTTTTTAATTTTTTTTATCTGAGAACATCTTGGCATATAAGTCCATCTCAAATGACGCCGATTTCTGGCTCATAAATGAAATAATTTTTAATAGATTTAATAACTCATTTCCGGTGCTGTAAATAAGAATGCTAATAGTTCTATATAAAAATGAAAGCTTTCATCGCGCGCGTATTAATATATTCACTGATTGGCGATATAAATATGATGCCACAATTCTTTTCTTATTATAACAGCGATCAGAGAATATAATGAAACCATTTACGTCGAACAAATATAAATAAACAAAAATCAATTAATAAACAAAAAAGGCAACTAAACATACTGGGTCATGTCTCACTATGTAATAATTCCGTCTCCTCCCGATGTAAATATACTGTCTGAAGTCGGCACGTGATCTTCATTGAGAATAAAGCAATTTAAGCTTTAACGTTTTAAGTGCGCATGCGCAGCACTTTAGGGCACATGCGAAGCACGTTGTGGCGCATGCGTACTTCAAGCGTAACTTGTAACGCTAACAATTTCTCTCTACCGCGCCCAAACAAGTTTTACTTAAAAAATTATTGGGTCATTAAAACATTTTGAAACTCTTCAGAAAAAGTACAGAAGAATCATATAGCTTTTCCTTTAGGAGGCTACATATCAACTTAAATCATCGAACAGTTTTCTGAAAAGCCTTTTTGTAAATGAAGGGAGTGAAGTTTCGTGCTTTCTCACCAAAAACTCGCACAAATTGTGGAAAATAAAAATAAATATAAACATTTTCAGAGTCGGTGGGTTTTCAGCTATCGTTCGATAACCATGAGGTTAATATGTTTTAAAAAAACTCCCACAAACCTTCCTTCAAACCTTCGACAGTTATTTTCATCCATATAACTTTTACAAATTTTTCCATAATAACTAAGTTTCGAATAATAAGGCGGACACATAAATTTCTAAGTTAAAGTGGTTTAGAAGATTTGAGGTTGTGACAGATCAACAGTTAGACCGACCGACAAATGAGTGATTGCATAAGGGTTCTGTCACTCATTCTGAAGATAGGCCTACAAGGCACTAAAAGCGGAAAATACAAAAACCAGTGCCGTCCTATTCAAGCCTACTCTTCCGAAAGAGATCAGAGGGTTGAGTCATTCTATAAATACTGAGGAGAAGTTTTACAATTAACCTAGGACTTGGGTACAATATCTAATGATTGTGCACCACAATCTCCACTGCGTTACTTCCCGATTCTCAATGATGAATAATTCTTCCAACACGCTGCACGAGGTCTCGAACCAGCTTACTCCATGCCGAGTCTCGGTCACCATTAGCGACCTCGGCCAAGGGGGTATATATACAGTGCTGCCATTTCTACGGATTTATCCGTAGATCTACGGATTTTTATAAAAAGTTAGGATTTTCGGATTTTGTTAAAATATCTACTGATTTTTGCTATTTTTTACTATTCGTTGATTTTCCTTATATTGGAGTTTTGTTAATCTTTGAACGTATAGTGTTAATGCGTTACAGAATTGTCAATAGTTGTTAATCGTTTTCTTGCAACCGCTCGTGTGAACCAACGATTGAAATAAAGCTCATATTTTGTTTGATTACAGATTTTATAGATCTTAAAAGACCGTAATACTGAACTATCAACGCACTCTTTATGCACGGTGACACGCTCGTTGGCACGGCTTACAAAGCAGTGCCTTCCGAGAAGGATTAACCAATATCCGAGGGTCAAAGTGTTGGCAGTATTTAACATTTCCTGTTACCGAAGATATGCTAAATTTAAATAGATAATGTATAGTCCCTCCCCCCACCCCAATAAAAAGAATTCTTAATTTTGACTCTCTCTTCAATAATTATGTTTTAGTCTTTCAGCTAGTGAGTCTCCTGATTTTTGTACTCAATCTACGGAAATTTTAGCAGCCATCTACGGATATTCAAAGCCAAGAGGCTGGCAGCACTGTATATATATTTCCAATCAAAATCGGATCGCTCAGTTGGATGCGGACCCACGTGGTTAGCATGTTCGAGTCCGGGTGCTAGAAGAAATTTTCATCGTCAGGACATTGCCGGTAGGTTAGGAGAGGTGATAGTGCACAATTTCTAGTCACCAGAATGTGCGCCAAAGTTCGGGGTTACAACCTATCCGCAGTGCGTATGGAGTGACGGCATGAGGTACTGTTGATGATGATTCGTCCACCGGATAGGGACATTAAGCCTGGCCCTCTTTCACATTTCCTTCGGAAAAGTAGGCCCTTCTGTTATTCATTAACAACACATTAAACTCTACATACACTCATCAGTCATTCACACAAAAACAATAAACACGTAAATACGCTTCCACCACTGGGGAAGAGAAGGAAAAAACACCGCTCTTTACATTTCCGTAGAAAAAGTACCCGCGAACCTAGCTGTTTAGGGATTGTGCATAAACTACGAGGTTCGGTCTAGGGGGAGGGGGAGGAAGGTTGGCTGGAAAACTACGCTGGGCTACGTGGGAGCGGAGTGGGTTCCGAGCCAGGCCACGTAGCTTTTCTTTCATATTATTTGTCACAGTTAAAGTGAGGTACAGAACACACAGATGCATGTAAATACTTCTTTCTTTCCGTCATTTAATTATCCCCGTATGTAATTCACGATAGTCTGACAAAATGTCTTCTGGAATCAGTATGGCTAAAAGCTATGTGCTACGCGGGAAAAGGGGGGGGGGGCTAAAGACAATAGCCACGTCGGGCTACGGGGGGGGGGGTTCAAAGGAGGCCAGAATGGAGCTACGTGGTTTATGGACGCTCCCTGAGGAGAAGAGGGGAAAAAAGAACCAAAATTTAGTGACTGTAGTGGTAGTGAACAAAGTCAGTATCATGTTCTAATAAAGGCAAAGTAAACCATTGGTTGACACCACAAAGTAAAACTTAGTATCACTGTTTGCGCAGTGCTGCAAGAAACCAGAGTGTCGTGTTTTGTCGTCAAGTTCTACACGCAGTATGTTTCAGGGACTGAGTCCAATTACTTTTCTTTGTTCGCTGACGTCAGAAGCCGAGAGAACATTTCTCTTATCAGCGCATTGTCGTGTTGGTTGATTTGTTCAGGGAGTGATTATTCGTATGAAATAATATGTTCGCGCTGAGCTCTCCGTTTCGACATCAAAGGGTTGCGGCGGCTTTGTGATTTCTGACAGCAAAAAGCTTATCACAGCTGCGAGTGAAAAGTTGGTGCGCGCGCGCAAGAACCAGCCAGCAGGTGGGCAATCCGCTCTCAGCGCCGCGCGCGGCCGGCGCCGAAAGCGGATTAAACACCACGCGTAATAGCCCGCGGTTAATTAACCGTAAACTTCCGCCGCTAGTTTCACAAGTAGCATTTATTAATCAGTTAATACCCGGAATATACATTGAAATTTAATGCCCTTCATGTCGTCACAGTCTCTGCGCGGCACTGGACTTAATTCCGCTAGTGTTCATGACTTGAAAGGGACATCCAAGCTGAGTCCGAAAAGGAAATGGTGAGTTTGTATTATTTAAAAGTAAGACTCCAGCATGTAGGAGTGATTAAAGCGCCTGTTTTCTGCACTTGGGTAAGGAAGAAATTCAAAGAGGGAAAGTGAAAAATTGAAGTGCGTATATTTATAACTAGTTGTTACCCGCAACTTACCTTTTACAGGGTGTTACAAAAAGGTACGGCCAAACTTTCAGGAAACATTCCTCACACACAAACAAAGAAAATATGTTATGTGGAAATGTGTCCGGAAACACTTACTTTCCATGTTAGAGCTCGTATTGTGGACGGCTGTGATACAATACGCCATTCTCCAGGGCTGCATCAGTGCATCAGGGATTCCATGCGACGGAGGGTGGATGCATGTATCCTCGCTAACGGAGGATATTTTGAACATTTCCTGTAACAAAGTGTTTGAAGTCACACTGGTATGTTCTGTTGCTGTGTGTTTCCATTCCATGTTTAATGTGATTTGAAGAGTAGTAATAAAATGAGCTCTAACATGGAAAGTAAGCGTTTCCGGACACATGTCCACATAACATATTTTCTTTGTTTGTGTGTGAGGAATGTTTCCTGAAAGTTTGTCCGTACCTTTTTGTAACACCCTGTATAGACTGTTAATGTGCCGATTAAACCGGTTATGTAACAGCTATATCGGCTCTGAAGAAAAAAATATAACTTCGAATGATACCATACCGTTGCTAGGCGGAAATCATCATAAATAATACCTCTGCAAGAAGTAACTATATCCGACCAATGGTTACGTCATGCCTCGG
>CM061920.1:329134954-329265679 GCA_031002005.1 Vandiemenella viatica | reverse complement strand
TGACTGATTTTACTTTAGTACTTGAATTATCAGCAGACAAAAGAACAGAGTGAATTAGAATTTAACGTAAGAGTAGTATGTAACCCTACTTGTTAAAATTTTATAACTTATTCTGACAATACTATTAGAAACCGGTAAAGTGACTTATACCGTTCTCAGTCAATGAAACACAGCTCTCGCCGACAAGCGCATCGATGAGGTAAGCGATAAAATATATAGATGGCCTTTCTAGTTCTTATGTTCATTGGAATGAAACAAGTCTTGAAAATTCGAGATTTCCAAAAACAGAAAATAATAGTATCAGTATGTTTTATATTTACTTGATTTACACAGGCTTAACAAGTAACAAGTTAAAATAATAGATTCAGTTAGAAAGCAGATAGGAAAATATTACAAGAAGAGCAGGCAATAGGTTGGATATTTTTATTTTCGCTTTATGCCTTGTCGACGTCAAGGTCAGTAAAGGTGGACAAGCACTGGGGACAAGGAATGGGAAGGAATTCGGCCATGGCCTTTTGAAGGAACTATCCCGGCATTCACCTGTAGTGATTTTGGGAAACCATGGAAACCCAAATCTGTATTGCTGGACGGGGTGAATAAGAAAGGAAAGGAAATCTGCTGTAATCATTTTGAAGGAACCATCCTGATATTAGTGCTGAAGTCGTGTGGACGTAGGGATTAAACAGACATCTGGAATAATCGACTGTATTACTAAAGTATTACTGCCAATCAGCAAATTGTCGTATTATCTTTAGGTTTGAGACAATTATGAAACTAAAAATTTACTCGATCTGAAGAATTGCCGCCTTTAGACGTATTCAGAACTCTCACAGTACAGTGGTAAAAATTAGAGTGAGAAATGGCACATTTTAATAAATTGGACACATAAGAGAAGGAAGGATAAGAAGATACCAAGACATAAATTAGGACTGGATGAAATCGTGCGAGAAGACCCTGAGACAGATTCAGTGAAAAGTAGTAACCAGAGAAGCAACCGGGATTGGAGCAAAGTAATATAGTAAGAGTGGTTGACGGAAAGAGGGAAATGGAAAAGGGATGACGATGATGAAAGCTGGAAATGTTATCATAAATTCCGCCTGCCAGGGTATAAATGAGGAACATGCAGCTGGATAAAATGGTCGGTATTCTTAGGGGACGGGACGGGAGGGGACCGTAATTAATCCGGAGATGCAGCCGGCCGCTGGCGTCGGCGTATTGCGTGCGCGTGGGCGGGCGCGTGCTGTACCGCCCCCTTCCATCGATCCCAGCCGTCGCTACTGTGCGTGGGCCTCCGGTCGCGGCCACAGCTGCAGACGGATTACTGCTCGCAAAACGGAGAGCAATACCTCCGGGCGGCGCGCCCACACTACAAAAATACGCTCTCAAGAGGTGAATAGGCACGTCAGTTGCTGCCGCAGAGCAGACACATTTCATGAAAAGCAAAATCGAGAACCTGTGCTGTTTCTGAGGAGAGTCGCAAAGAACAGAACTCTACTTACATCGCCAATTTTAATATTTTTTTAATAGTATTTAAATACCTGAACTCCTAGATATTAATTTATTTTAATACAGCCAAATAATTCGCGGGTTAATATACATAATATCTGTGCCGCAAATATATATTGTACTATTCAGTGCAGAGTAGTTGTAAAATCTTTGTCTTGCAGGTGGGTAGTGAACAAGAAAGTTGAGATTGTCTGGTGATAGTAGTGGCGACCATTACCAACGTAGCAGTCAGTTCTATTGTTTACCATATAATGTCTACCCTTATCCTACTCTTAAACATCTGCAATGTTTAATCTGACATTGCACGGCGGCTTCTGTGATCTGAAGTCAGACGCACGGTGGGCGCCGGGTTTTCCGCAGTGTTTCCTATCTTAAAGGAAATCGCCTGTGGAAACCAAAGAAAAACATTTGATCACAGAGTCCAAACTACAAGTTTTAATTAACTCAAGAACGTAGGGATGGAGGGTGATTGAAAACAGAGTTCAAAGTAAAACATTTAAGTTGCTTTTAATCACACTCTCATTAAAATTGCTGCGGAGTGAAACAGTGTTTGATGGCTTTAGATTTGAACAAGAGAGTTTTCTCAGGAGGTTTACTGGGTTGAACTGGATTGCAAGTGTCTATTTTCGGGCTTAGTGGCTAATTACCCAGGACAGTGTGCTGGACGAGAGGGTCGCCATGTAGAGCGTCTCTAGGGGGCGTCCATAAATTAGGTGAGGTGAAATAAGGGGGGGGGGAGTGTCCGGCGAAATCTCACCAAGGGGAAGGAGGGGGGGGAGTGAACTGAAATCTCACGTTAGGTTTTGGAAAATTTGGTTGGATTGTAGAGCTAAAAAAAAAGTCAACAATCTCACCAGAGGATGAGGGGGGGGGGGGGAGTCTGGAAATCCGGAAAAACACCTCACGTAATTTATGGATGCCCCGCTACGGCTTCTGGCAGTCTACTGTCTGTCCGTCTCGCTCGACGCCGTCAATCGTAGTCCTTGGTCCTGGCATCGCTTCACCTCGCTAGCCTTCCTCTCATACACACCAGAAATCTGTCCACCACTTCAGCCAATGGGAGCGCTAAGTCACTCGCCTCCCTCGGAACAAACAAAACAAAAAATACCGGAGATCAAACCACGTTTTGTTAGAAGGGTCACATGGGGTGGCACTCTGTTGCGTGTGCCCACACATTTTTTCGTTGGTGCCTCATAGATTCTCTCGCCGCGCCAAGCAGCCCTCAGTAATCCAGACCAGTGTTTCTCAAAGTGGGGTACGCGAACCCCTAGGGTTCGCCAATTGATCGTAGAGGGTTCGCGACAAGATTCACGTAATGGCGGACTGGCTATCTCATGCGCATAACACGCACAATGGTGAATATTGCTCATTGCCCATTTTTGTCCATTGTCGCTAGTAGTGGAGCTAAAAAAAAGGTCGCACTTTTTTCTCAATGGGGTTCACGCCATTGCCTGGAAAATTTTATAGGGGTACGTGGAGATAAAATGTTTGAGAAACACTGGACTCTAGACAAAAAAAATAAACCAACCTCTCTGTCCCAAATGTGTTTCTTCACATGTCTCTCAGAACATTACAACTAGAACCTGGAATGTGTGGCATCAATGCGATTTAAGCTAAATAGAAAAAAAAACAGTAAATGAAGTTATAAGACTACTGAAAACATACTGAAGTGCAGTACACCTCCAGAACAGAAATATAAGACTGTATACTAATATCGTGTTCATGTAAATAGGTATTAATGAACGAACCAATAAGATATAATAAAGCAAAGAGCTGAATGTTATCACCGCCGATAAGTACAACTGCCTTCTCCGATTTTCCCCTCCCTCCCCCGCCCTTTGTCATCTATATCTCGACTGGTTTTATGCAATCCTCCATCACTTCGTATCTAGCACTAATCTCTTCAGCTCCACATATCCCTTACAACCAATTTTTAATCTTTGTCTACCTTTACACCTATTTCCCTCGACTGTTCCCTCCACTAAAAAATTAACCAAACCAGCATTTCCTAATCTGTGAGACTCTAATCTGTCTCTTCTTTCTGCTGCACTCAACCAATTTTTTTCCCCCACCCATAATTTTTTATTTTATCTGTCCACTTAATTTTCAGCATCCTTCTATAGCACCACATTTCAAATCATTGAATTTTCATTCTTTCTGGTATTCCTAAAGTTAATGCTGCACTACTATATAGTGAGCTCGATACATATCGTTTTTAAAAAGAGTCCTGTTAATATTTATAATTAAAAGATTTCTTAATCTTAATAAATAAATTGAATATTCAATTGCTTAGGCTGCATTTATTTACTAATATTATCAGCAATTGAGGAAAATGATCCACAACGTCCAGATATAATAAAGAATTCTGTTTATTAATAAGACTCTTTTGCTAGCGCTATTCTGTTTATCAATAACATCCTTCCTGCTGCAGCTATCATTTCCTAAGTAACAAAATTCACTTATTGATCCAATCCTATATTTGAATTTATTCCACTGTTATTGTAATATTTTCAACTACATTTCATTACTGTTGTCTCAATTTGGTTTACAAAGAGTCAGTATTTAGTTCAAGCCATTCAGTAATTTCTCAATATCCTCAGTCTTTTATGCTAACAGAACAATATCATCAACAAATCGGAACACATAGATTTTTTCCAGGATAATTTATGCCACATTCAAATTTTTCTTTTACACTGAAGTGACAAAAGTCATGGGATACCCTGCTAATAGCGTGTCGGTCATCCGTTTGCCCGGCGAAGTGCAGCAACACGACGTGGCATGGACTCCACTAGTCCTCTGGAGAAATATTGAGCCATGCAGCCTCTATAGACGTCCATGATTCCGAAAGTGTTGCCGGTGGAGGATTTCGTGCACGAACTGATCTCTCGATTATCTCCCATAAATTTTCGATGGGACTAATGTCGGGCGATCGTGATGACCAAATCATCCGCTGGAATTGTCCCGAATGTTCTTCAAACCAATCGCGAACAGTTATGACCCGGTGACATGGCGCATTGTCAACCTGGAAAATTCCATCGTTGTTTGGGTACATGAAATCCATGAATGGTTGCAAGTGGTCTCCCAGTAGCTGAACGCCATGTAAACACAGCCCACACCATTATGGAGCCACCACCAGCTTGCACAGTACCTTGTTGACAACTTGGGTCCATGGCTTCATGGGGTCTGCGCCACACTCGTACCCTTCCATCAGTTCTTACCAATTGAAATCGTGACTCATCTGACCAAGCCACTTTTTTCCAGTCGTCTACGGCCCAACTGATAAGGTCACGAGCCCAGGAGCGCCGCTGTTGGCGATGTCGTGCTGTTAGTAATGGCACCCGAGTCGGTCTTCAGCTGCCGTAGCCCATTGAAGCCAAATTTCGTCGAACTGTCCTAACGAACACGCCCGTCGGACGTCCCACATTCATTCCTGCGGTTAGTTCACGCAGTGTTGCTTGTCTCTTCACACTGACAACTCTACGCAGACGTCGCTGGTCGCGCTCATTAAGTGCCGGCGGTCGACCACTGCGTTGTCCATGATGGGAGGTTATGACTGAATTTAGGTATTCTCGGCACACTCTTGACACTGTGGATTTCGGAATGTTAAATTCCGTAACGATTTCAGAAATGGAATGTCCCATGCGTCTAGCTCCAACTAGCATACCGCGTTCGAAATCCGTTAATTGTCGTCGTGTGGCCATAATCATAAAGTCAGCCTTCTCACACGAAGTATTTGACCACAAATGAAAGTCCGGCCCAGGCACTAACCATTTATACAATTTGTAAGCGACACTACTGCTATCTATATATTAGCATATTGTTGTCTCATGACTTTTGTCACCTCAGTGTATTTTCTTACTGCTTTACCACCCTTTAAACTGATGCACGTTTCTTGGAATTCTTTACTTTTATGTATCCATTTGATTCTTATACAGATTATTAAATTATTCCTCTATATCGATATTTTAGACCTGACGTCTAAATTTTTTACATCTTGCACCACCTGATGACATCATTTTTTGAAATCCACTAACGGCATGAAAGTATCCTCATTTTTCTTGATCCAAGCTTCAAAAATTCACCTTAAAGGTAGAACTGCTTTTCTTGCACCCGACTATTCCTTAACCTAGACCGATCCTCACTTGGTGTTTCTTCTATTATCCATTCTATTCTTATCTATATAATTCTAGTGATTAATTTTGAAACGTATGATGTTTGCCTTACAGTGCGATAATTTTCACATTTTTCCGCTTGTGCTAGCTTTGGGAATCAGAAAATGATACTATTATTAAAATCAGTTGGAATTTTTTCCCCTTTCGTAACTTTTGGATATCAGTTTGAATAGTATTTGCATTCCTTGTTCTCATAGAGATTTCAGAATTACTGCAACAATCTCATCAATTCAAACCACCTTATCAGATTTCAAATTTTTCAGAGTTCTGTCAAATTTTGTCCTTAAAAAAGATCACTTAAATCATCTATATGGACATCGTTTTCTCTTTCCATCGCACTGTTGTTCTCTGGTTACTTATCTTTAAACGAAAGAACGTTTATGTCGCTACTATACGTGAACTATGCAAGCTATATTTTGCATGATAAGTGTGAACTTGTTTGCGCAATTTTTTAAGGGAAACTCGGTAAGCATCAAATTATTACGAAAAATGACATAAAAAGAGTAGTGAGCATCAGTGTAAATTACGTCTGAAATCTGAACGCTCGCCACAGTATGGCGACTGCTTTAAGACAGTGCCAAAATTTGTCCTTCGACGCTTAAAGAAGCAAACTGGTGGGTTCTTTTTTAAAAAGAAAAGAAAAAAAGGCCTTTAGCCTTTTCTGACATATGGTCATCTGCAGTTGATAATTCTATTTTGCCAATAATCCTAATAATACATTGCATCACTAGTAAAATAGCTCTGGACATTAAGGAAAACAAGAGACTTGCACTCTGGCCTCACATTTGGGAGGACGCGGGTTTGAATCTCCGTCCGGCGATCTAGAATTCGATCTGCCACGGTTCTCCGAAATCACCCCAAGCGTATGCCGGTATGGTTCCTTCACTACTGGATAGCCGAATTCCTTCCTGCTCCTTGTCCCCAGTCAAGCCACAAGCTTTTCATAAACCCTCTGCTAAGCATAAAGCTGCGATGTGAGAATCTTGTCGACATACTGAACTTTCACAAATTCAGAAGGCTCTGAGCATGCAGTATGTATTACAATCATATTTCACAAGGAACCTACCAATACTGGTAACAGCAAAGCCAAAAGATTTTTATGTTCCCAAAAATTCCTTTTGTCTCTGAGGGCCAGTTTCAATTAACTCTGACTGTCAATTAAAGCACAATAATATTCTAGAACGGACTCAACGTGTTGATTCAAGCATCGTGAGGTCAGATCGGTACTTCGCAAAATTATATAAAACTTCATAATCTCGTAAGAATTAAATGATTACCAGACGAGGTTTCTTTTTAAAACAGCTACGTTTGAGAGTTAAGATTTTGTACTTACAATTTAAGACCGGATAACACCATCACAAAGTGGAGGGTTCAACTCCGTGAACAGTATATTCGCCATGCACAGTGAAAACTGCAGTAGTTGCATAATGTACTGTACAGCGCTGTCAAGGACTGAATGCCGCCGGAAGTGCAGAGAGCGCGGTGGGAGGTCTGCGGTGTGGAGTTACAGCTGTTCCTCAATCGCACCAAACACCAATAGGTGTGGACCTGTTTCTCATTAATGCTCTACCAATTTCGACTGCATCCTGATAAAAAAATGTCAACTTCACACAGACCCAACACGCCTTAATTCCTGGAATATTAATTTTGTGTCCACAAAACAAGATGGATCAAGTTAAAACATTAAATTTATGTTTAAAAATCCAAATTTCCCCCACATCATCCTTGAAGTTTGATAAGCGTGTTGTAAACAGCATGCTGAATAGAATGTGGGTGGCAGCAAAGTGCAGATGCACCAACACTGTCACAGCCACCAGGGAAGAACAGCGTTGTGTTATTCGGTTTTTGTGTAGTGAAGAATGAAGTTTCAGTATGGTGATACATGTATGTCATAGCAGTAAGTCTGACGAATCGAGTAGGAAATTTACAAATCGTAGACTTCAGTGAAAGATGTTTCTGACGAGGTTCAAGATCACCAGATAATATTGCAATAGTCGAGTCCTACTAAGGGAAAACCGCCAAATGACAATGAGTGAAACTGCAGCACGCTCAAACATTAGTCATGGTTCAGGACAGCAGACTGTGCGCGATATACTTCACTTTCACAAAGTGTTTGCAGGAAACTTCTAAACAAAGGGATGATTCTTTATGTGGCTTTACGTCTCGTCGACGTCGAGGTCATCAGGGATAGGAAAAGCCTGAGGGAGGAGAGGGTAAGGAACTGGAAGGAATTCGACCATGGCCTTATGAAGGGACCACACTGTCATTCGCGTGGGGTGATTTCGGAAATCAATGGAAAACCGAAATCTGGATGGTCTGCGTCCCTCCAAATGCGAGGTCATAGCGTTACCACTCAGCCACCATGCTCGGTACGGAATGACTCCCCTGCAAGAACCGTTGTTGAAGACGATACCTCAAATCATTTCCACCAACCAGGAGTTAAGAGAGCGAGGAAACAATGACGTCATTCCCCATCTCCAAAATCGAAGAAGTTTCTTGCACGACCATCATCAGGGAAGGTTATGTCTCGCACTGATATCCGTAAGTACTCTTTCTAAATGCAGATTTATTAAATAAAATTTTTGTTTGTTTTATTTGACAGATTTGTGTGGGGAAGGTGGGTTTGAAGTCATATGTATTAAGAATAAAAGGTATATGCAGCCAGACAGGTCTTCAAAAATGAAATCACTGTGGAACTGTTTCAGGCGGAAGTTTATCTTTCAGGTAATGATAGGCGAATGCTCACGCATTCGCCAAGCAGATATGGAAAAGATGATAAACACGCTGATTATTCCGATAGCATCACCAGTAGAAGAATTTGAGCGCCTCCGGTAGCGCGGAACTAGTGAACTTTTTTGTTTTTTTTTGTTTTTTGTTTTGAGAGAAAGAATTTTCTCCTCAATCTCACTAACCATTAAACAGGAGCCTCTTCGTTTCAGCCAAAGTTTTGAGTGCGTATTTTATCAGCTGACTAAGAGAAACATGTTAAGCATTCAGTAATAATCTACAGGAGTCTCGTAACATGTGTAAAGTCGTGTGTTGGTAGTCTTTTACAAACGTTGATTGGTAGTTGTTTCACAGCATCCGCTGTTTACCAAATCCAAACGACTTTTCACCCTTTCTGGATATAATCTCTCGGTTGTCTTGTATTCGTAGTACTTTGTTTTCACCCATTTCTCCTTCCACCTGCCACTTCTCGAGTTACTGAAAATGGTAACATCGAAAGTAGAACGATATCAATCAGCGTCGATGTAGTTTCCATTTAAGTGGAGGTATTTTGAACTGATTACGCCCATTAATGGGTCGAAGGGAAGGAACAAATATATCCCTGTCTTTAGATTTAATTTTTAAATGTGGTATTAAATGCAAAAGACCTTTGCACCGTAAGTCCAGCCTGAGAAGTTTACAATGTTTGCCAACAAAAACTAAGCCAAAGCGTCTAAAAATTTAAGACTCGAACACATATATATGCATTTGTTAATCACAGCCACAAAGAATTTGAAACGTTCAGATATAAAGTATTGCGAAGAGATTGAGCTGGAGTTTCACACAAGGGTGAATCTGCCATTCGTCGTTCGCTCTGGTTTCCAAACGTGTCACACCTCTGCTGTCGTTTGTTTCAGGTAACAATGCCGTGTCACCAGCCGGTGCCGCGTATTCCATTCTTTCTCGTTACCGCGCGATACCGATGCAGCGGGAAATTGAATTTTCTCTTATCAGATAGCACTCTTCACGGCCGGACGGACATAAAACACAGAGCAGGTAGGTGACACCCATCCTGTAACGCCGAGGAGCCCAGAAAATTTGGTAAAAAATCTCTTCATCCAAAGAGTGTCACCTGTTTGTTTCTATACCATACACATCAATTCTAAAAATTACAAAAACTGTAGTGCTCGATGAAATTCTCTCTGCTCTCAAATCTCGCTCTCTCATAAAACTATATCCTCGCACAGCTAGCTGCCTTAAAGCTGAAACATCCAGTTCCAATTCAATACAATTTACTCCATAACACTAAGGCTGGTTGAACACTGCAGAAGGACCTACAGCTTGTAAGGTAAATAGTATAGTTTGTAAACTCTTTGGTATTATTTACTTTTCCTAATAGAATCAGAAAAATCACAACTTTAAGTAATATTTTTGTTGTAAGTGCTCTAGAGTTGACAAAACGGTTATAACGTTTTCGTTAGGGCTCATGGCAGCAAATAACAAGAAACAACTGGCTAGCACCGCAGTTTAGTAGCCATATTGTATGTGCTTCGTTTGGTTTCAACAAGAAACCGCAAGAGAAAGCACTACATGATGTGTTTTTGGTTTATGCACCTTAATACAAAATGAAATTGCAGGACTTTATCGTATATAACAAAACGATGTTTTTGGGCATTTCCCCAATTGCAAAATAGTCAATCTATATGAATAATTGAACTCGATTATTTTTGTTTTTCGCCGAACGCGTTCCAGTTCATCCTCAAAAGCTCCAGTAGTTATTTGCCATCGTTTCATATTTTCTTGTTTCCACACTATTCTTGGAGTCAGTGGTTTTTAGCTGCATTTCTGCTGCACGGTACAGTTGTCAGTACACTTATTTTCACTCTCACTGCACTGAAACTGCACTATAATGTTTCGCCGGGAATAGTGCATAGATACAAAACAAATGTGAAACAACGGAACGTGAGGATGCAGTTAAACGCGTTTGGTGCAAAACAAGCAAAAATTCAATTTTATCGGCGTGATATTAATTAATCATACAAACTGTTTATCGTATATGTTGAAATGGAATACTTTTTCGTGGAAGAAATACAGAGAAAGACAGCAATCACTGTGAGATACACTGAAATGCAAAAAGTGATGAGATAGGAAGATGTAAATAACGAGATTGGGGTACCACAGCGGAAGAGACGTATAAATGATCTGTGCCGTGTCAGGGCTTGTTTTGTACTCTCGTAAGTCGTGTGAAAGATTTTCTGGCGTGATTATAACCGCGCGAGTACTTCAACCAGAATGTTATTCTATAGGATTTACAAATTATATTGGGTAAGAAAAGTTATGGAATTGTAATTGTCATCTCATTGTACTAATATTGTATTACTGATTAATTTTATAAGCCATGTGAAATAAGGCTCGATTACATTCATTTAAAAGTTCAAACATTATTAAAGCTGGCCGTATGGTCGATAGACCGAATGCCATGATTAATAAAATAAAAAATAAAAAATATAACCGCGCGACATGAATATGGATATTTTGGACACGGAACGGTAGTTGACGCTAGACGCAAGTTGCATTCCATTTCGGAAGTTGTTAGAGAATTCGACATTTCTCCATTTACAGTGTCAAAAACGTGCCGTCAACATTACCTCCCGCCCCGGACAACGCTGTGGCCAGTCACGTCTTCTTAATGACCGAGACCAATGACTTCTGTGTCGTGGTGTCACTATTCACAAAGAGGCTACACTACGTTAAACAACAGCAATATTCAATGTGGGACGTACGGCAGACTTGTCCTTGTGGACAATGCCGCGAAATTTGGTGTTGATGGGACATGGTAGGAGAAGACCGATGCGAGTGTCCTCGCTAACAAAACGCCGTCGGCTGTAGTACATCTCCTGGGCCAGTGAATATATCGGTTATGCCCAAAACGACTGGAGAAGATTGCGTGGTCTAACGAGTTACGACTCCAGCAGATTCGAGTGTTGCGCATACCACACCAAGCTATGGACACAGGTTGTCAAGAAGGCACTGCGCAACCTGGTGGAGGCTCAATCCTGGTATCGCCTGTTTTTACATGGTACAGACTGAACCAACAACCATAGCATCCATAATTAATTATTGAACCAACCATTGTTCGTAAATGATTATGTTCAGCTACTTGGAGACCATTTGCAGATATTCATGGCCTTCATGTTCCCAAATAACAATGCACTTTTCCAGGACGACAGTGCGCCATGTCAACGGACCAAAATCGTTCACAGTTCACAGTTTCTGTGAGGAACATTCTCGACAATTCCATCACATCATTTCGCTACCTATTCCGCCATACATGAATCGAATCAAACATATCTGGGACATGTTCGAAATAGTTCATGCACAACGTCCTTCCCTGGTAATTATGGACGGCAGTACAGAAAGCATAGCTGAATATTTCTTCCAGCGATTTCCGACGATTTGTTGGGTCAAAGCCACATAGGGCTGTAGCACTTAGCCATTGTCTCACACGATAAAAGGAAGTATCTCATGATTTTTCACACTTCGGTGTAAGTTTAACATGAAATGCGAAATACAGCGAGATCTCATTGTGGTTCTCATACTCCAAGCAAGCTTTGTCAGAGATCAGGAAAACAGGCGGCAAAAAATCCATCATATTCTGGGAATCAGACCAGGGAACATCACTTTTGAATGCGGATGTCCCAACACTTCTTTTTATTTTTCTCCAAAAATCATATTTATTTTAAAAAATATTTTTTTTTTTTAAAAAAAAACAAAATGTAAAGTTGGGGATATAAAGGTAAACGTCTGCGGAAGTTCTGAAATCAAATGACAACAGCATGTCAGATACCTCCGCCACACAAGCTAGTACTGTAAACACAAACGTAACACATTCAAATTAGAAAACACTCAAAACAATACTAAATACACAATTTACACTAAAACCTAACTAAATATCATGTTCCTTTTTTCAACTCCCACGTATATAATCATGTTTAAAACAGGAAGAACCAATAAGCATTTTTTACTGCAAAATCCATAACCCCCAACAAAACATGATATCACCTTGAAAAAACAATTTAAACAAAAAGAATGAGCACCCGTTATTTCCACATTACCTCCGATGATGTCAGTAACAAACAATAACGCGTATGTATTAGTGCGCTTGTGACTGAAGTTTTGATTTGCCGGAGGCAAAATTAGTGGTGTTTATGGTAAAGTTAAAATGCAGCTTCAACCAGAATGACAACTGAAACTTATTGTTACAGCCTAACATACACGGAACTGCATTGAACATTATAATAATCATATTTTTTGTTTATTTATAATCGATTTTTTTATTATGGCTTTACGCCTCGTCGACTTCGAGGTCATTAGAGGTGGGATGGGACTGGGGACAAATACGGGAAGGAATTCTGCCATGATCTTTTGAAGTAAGCATCCCGGCATTCACCTGGAGTGATTTGAGGAAACCATGAAAACCCAAATCTGGATGCCCGGACGGGGATTCAAACCGGCGTCCTCCAGAATGCGAGGCCAGAACGTTAACCGTTCACACACCACGCTCGGTTTTTATATTCGATCTATGTAGAAGTTTTCGTTAGTGTGACTATAATAGCAAAATAAGAATTTAGCTCAGGTATTTATCTTATTTCAGTGGATTAATATTTTTCCTTTTAAATTAAAATTTGAAGCCAACCATAAAGAAATATATGTATTTCGTTTAAATCTATGAACGATTATGAAGAGAATTTTGCGCAATGGAACGAGTTGAAGCCGAATTGTGTACAGTACATTACATCACTACAAAATAAAGGGTTATAAATGTTATTTAATAATAATTCTGTTTACTTAAGCAATTGCGATGAAATAAGTTGCCAAAACATTTAGTTTAATCGGTCAACGTTGACGGGCTCAGAATCTGGTAGCCATATGAAAATGTTTCGTCATTTAAAAAAACCGTCTGCACAAAATTGCAAAAATTTACCAATAAACACAGCGCTGGCGATGCTCGATGAGTGGTGAAAGACAATTGTATAAGCATGTTATTAAAGAATTAGTCTCAAAGTCCGTCAAAAATGACGGTTTGGACGTGTTCTGGCAAGTCATTTAGTCCCAGTGTCTTAAGTGTTGTAAAATCAAGCCCAATGCAATTTCCCATGCCTTACCTTGTGACAAAAAGGTTCACTTTCATCCTGAATTGGTATAAAATTACGCTCAATACGATTCCTCGCGCCTTACGCCGCAGCAAAAAAGTTTCAGTGTCTTCCTGACCCAGGTTCAATTTTAATCTAACCACAAACTCTACTAGTACTGTCGCTATAAAATCAAAGCTTATGTCACACGCGAATTAATAGTCACTGTACCGCATGTTAGTGATATCATGAATCGTGATAAAAAAAACTTTACCAATAATCTTCAGAAGTTCTTGCAATTTTTTTTCTGTTATTCAGATCCATGTTACAACGTTTGAACGGCTGAAATATGGCGTCAGTGAAAGCAAATAAAATTAAAAATAAATTTTAACAACCTACGAAGTGGCGCATAACATTAGTTTCAATCATGGTCTGGGCCGCTCTGATCGCGGTTATGGTGGAACTATTTCCATTTAAAGGAAGTAATGCACTAATGAAAACAAATTATTTAAACCAAAAAGAACTTAAATTACTTATGCCTCCTGCTGTAACGTCAAATGCTAGTTGTCGTTCTGACCTAGGCTAAATTACAATCTAGTCGAAACATGTACTGTTATGCGTAAATTAAAACAAGTATCTTACGTATCTATGGTTTAAAAATACATTGAACGAATATAAATTAGTAAAAAGCAACAAATAATATCAACGTGTTAATTTAAATGCAATACACAATTTTCTTTCAGTTTTCTTACAACTCATTTCTTTGCGGATGCTTAATTAAATAGAACTGTTATTCAATAAACCTCATAATCTCTACTATGCAATAATATCTCTGGCCGTTGTTAATGTAGCAGCGAAGGATGATTGCGTGACGTCACAGTGACCAAGATTAGCGTTTTATTAGTAGAGATAATTTATCATTTTTACAACACCGCAAAACAAATTGCTTACAATAAGCAGATATTATGCTACAGTAATCTTTAATTCAGCGGGTCTCAGCTCTCTTTTTATCAACAAATTTCGAATTTCTTACGTACCAGGTTATATTCCATGCTTTCAAAATAAACATCTCACTTACGCATCAAATTCATGGTTTGACAAACTTTCGCTGACGGCTAGCACCACTGCTGAAGTCGGCGGCTTTTCAATTTTGGACGAGATAACGCAGTAAATGCCCCGTTTCGCACAACAGAGCCATCTGGAGGCGAAAATATCTGGAATTTCTGGATGAAGATGCGGCTAGTATGCGACCCGTAATTGACGGCTCCTCCCCACCCCCCCCCACCCTCACCCGCCAGTAATTGGGGCCAGTTATTTCCATCTTGCAGCAGGCAGGGCCGGATTGTCCCCGCAGCTATTATATCAGAGGTGGCGGCAGCGCGCTTTCAATTTTCTTGTTGCTGTGGGAGGTATCCGAATTATTGAAAATCCATTAGGGGGGCTTGGGGGAGGGGATTTGGCTCCGTGGATGGCGCGCGCGGCATCCGCTGCCGAATAGTTTTGTTGCCGCGGCAGAACGCTGCGTCGGTGGTGAGGTCACGGGCGTGCAATCCATCACGTGCTGGCGCAGGATTAGGCCGCGTGTGGCAGAGGCACGGCTAACAGGACAGTGCGACAGGTCACTCACGAGACACGCTGACACTCACCCGCATGCACCTGCAATATCACACAGGGTTCTTCTCTCAATTTTCTATAATATCAGACATTCTACTTGTACATACACATCTACATCCATACTCTGCAATTCACAAACATTGTGGGTGGCAGAGGGTGCTAAACACCAATCCTAAACCAGTGCATTCCAATCCCGAATAGCACGAGGAAACAAAGAATACATAAAAGCATCACTACGACATCTTATTTCTCTAATCTTATCCCTCCGGTCATTGCGACCCAAATAGGTTGGTGAAAGAAGTATCTCACTGCACTCATAGGTCTTAGAATTTCGCATATTCTCCAATAAATTTAAACGTAAATGACGTCTGTCTTCCAAACTATCCCAGCCCAATCTATGTATCAATTCTGTGACGCTTTAATAAGGGACCTTGTCTTGTCTGGAAAACGCGTTTAGCGACGATTTTGAAGGCGTAAGAGATTGTCACAATACAATAGGCCAGCGACCTCCTATCAGAATTTATCTAAGCATGTGTATCAACAATCGAAAGGGACATGTGCTATGCGAGTATAGGAGTACGACTGGGGAAATCGTGCGGTAACAGTGACGGTGAAACAGTGTACAGCTGTACGATTTCCCGGGTCCTATTGGATACGAATTTCACGCAGCCACGCCGGAAAGTGAATACTGGCTTTCGCATTCGCTTCGTCAAACAAGCCAGTAGACATTGAACTGTGTAAATGCATCATTGGAGAGCATTTACCATGTGCTTAGTGGCCGTGTGATTGTTGTGAGTAGATTAACCAAACTAATGACTGTATAGACTATCTCAAACTTAAAAACTTCTCACTCAGAAGAACTTGTAATCTTCGGATTGATATTATAACTTGTCGCTTGGTGGTTGGCGTATTTGTATCTGTTAAAAAGGTTGTTGGAATAAACGTGTGTACCAGCATACATTTAAAGTGAGAGTGTAATGTTGTCATTTCCTATTAAATAGTGGATACTGGGACCATTAAACTCGTTAGAATAGCCTGAAAATACACTTACCAGCCAACCGTGGCGACCGCATTAATAAATACAACTAAACGAAGTCTAGATACCATCGATTAGGTTGCTCAAATACAGCTTATTAATGACCATTAAAATATATATAAAAACCAGTTTTTTATAGGGTTTATGCCATGAATGTAAGGAACTGTATTTTTACTAGTGACTGCTTGTCAACATCGGCGTTACTTCAGCCGGGAAAGGATTCGGAACAAGAAATGGGAAGGAATTCGGACATGTGATTTCGGTAAAACCTGGAAAATCAAAATCTGGATGGCCGAACTGGGGGTGAAATCAGTCTTGATTTTTAACCACTCACCCAACATGCGCGGTACGGAACTTTACATTTACCTCAAACTCGATCAATGGACAGCACAATCCACAACAGCATGCAATTAATGCTTAAAGTTCTCAGTCTCAACCACTACTACTCTTTGGACGAGTAACGCTGTAACGGTAAATAAATACGCAAAATGTTCTAATATATATTTAACGTTTTTGCAAGCCAGTTTTTGCTGGCCTCAACAGCGTAGCGACTAGTGTGCCGAAGGTCACCGGTTCGAGTCCGACCGAGGGCATGGGTGTTTAGTGTTGTGTGTATGTGAATGTCGTGTCCGTCCTGTAGTGTTCATGTGTCCATACTTAGTGTCTACATTGTACTGGAGAAATTGAGAAGAGTCGACAATCACGTTGAGCTGGCTGTAGGGCCTATAAAGCCCAATGCCATAGAAAAAGACTGTTTTTGCTGCAATTGGTTGAAGAAATGATTCGTTAACAAACAAACATCAATGCAACTGTTCTTTTTTTTTTAAATCTGCCGTTATGGTTTGGCTTCTGTTCAAGATATCACCACCGAAGAATCTTATTTACATTTGTTTTTATAGGTATCATAGCTGGACCTTTCCGGTTTTAACATAAAACATGTTCCGTTTAGCACGTAGTGCACAAAGCTGTTGCGATTTTGACAGATGGCTGTAAACGGAACATGTTTTAAGAGAAAATCAGAAACGTGATGCTATAAAATCTATTACCACCAATGTAAATATTCATCATAAATGATGCCTCGAAAAGAGGCAAAACGCGTACGACAGTTAATTACTTAAAAATAGTTGCATTGGCGGTTTTTTAATAACAATTCGTCTATATATAATTGGAAATGATTTTAACTGCCAAATTTTAGCGAAATGTTTTGTTCTTTAATTCGCAACCATCAGTGATGGTAGCCTAGAGCAGTTTTAGTCAGTTATGAACTGTTATTTACGACATAGATTGATAAATGGCAACCTGCTGCTACTCGGATACAAAGAAACGCACTACCGCCAGCAAGGTAGCGTGCCAACGTGGCATAAGAACTCACAGAGTTGCATAACTCACAGGCGCCTTAAAAACTGCAGTATTTTACTGCTGGAGAAGCCAAAGTTTGGAACAACAGGGGCGATCTAGAAACGACAAGCTTTGTAGCTGAAATTTTCTCGGGAAACTAGCCGAGTGAGTACGTTTGTATAACACGACATTTCGGCGATCATGTGCACTGCCGCCTGAGGGTGATGGGGTAGCTTAAATACCGTGCGGAACCGTCAAACACTGGTGGAATTGTTGGTGTTGATTGTTGGCAGGGCAGGTAGAGAGGCTATTCACAAGTTCCGATGTAATCTCATTTCCTGGAACAATGGTCTCCAGGCTTCACTTAATTGAAATCCAACATCTCCTTTTACTAGATTATCCAATATACGTTTTTCAACATCTTGTGAAAAAATGTTGTACCATTAACCACTCGTGCGTGCGAGAATTTCTGTTGCTTTAAAATATTAGCCTAGAAAGCTTAGTGTCACCTAAATATAGTTGTTTTTCGTAGTCTAGAAAAGATAAAAAATATTAGACACATAAATTTGGATATGAGCCTCCACAAACTCGAAATTTGTGCTCAGTGAGATGTTAGTCAGACTTCTGTCAGGTTTGATAAAAGTCTGACTTTTGAGTGGGACTAAAATTATTTTAGCTTTGCTGGATTCTTAAAGCCACATTGGTAGTCTGAACAAATCGTCGGAACTGTGACAACTAAGGCCTCTTATACTTTGACAGCGACAGGAGAGCAGCGAGAACGCGAGAAATACGAAAAAAAAAACAAAAACAACCGGCAAATGATTTTCCAGTTATTAAATGTAGGATTGTGAAGGGTGTCAAAAAAATCCCATTATGGCAGTAGATGAAAATGTCAGGCACAAAATTTACATATGATTACCTTGTCACAACAGACCATTCATCGCAGGCTATTAACCCAACCTGTCAAATGTATACTCATTAGAAATAGCTAAATCAAATGTTCGGAAAAAACAATGATTATTGGTTTGCTTATCGATGCAAAAATCACAGGTAGCAGGGTGATTATGCTGGTAAATGACAAGAACGCGTGGGCGCAAAGTGAGATGTCGATTATGATAATTGTAATACAACGGTATCGGCGAAACCAGCATTCGCAGACACCAGTATACAGATTTCGTATCTTTCGCGACAATTTTGGACTTAAAACATAACTTTCTTCGCCATTATGCTATGATAATGTAAGAATTTCTCATTAAATTACTGTACTAGTAAACCATAATTCTATGAAGCCATCTTTCTAACGAACTGTAGCAACGATACCTTATACGTATTGTTACAACCCTTAAACCTAGACTTTATATAAAATTTTATTTTATGAAGCATTTGTAGCAAGCAAGTGTTTGATTGAATATGATTTTGTATGTTTGTCTTGCAATTTACTGTAAATCGGTGTAAATGAACTTTGTTTTATGAAAAGAAATTATACAAGTACTATTTAATATGTTCAAGGACAGAACTATGCAATAGAAATTGATTAAATGTTTGTATTCCAAATATTAAGGTGAGTTACGATGTTTAAAGGACAATTTACTACAGTTTAATATGATTTATGTTGAAAATTTTGTGTCAAAGTAGCTTTAATTTTCATTTCCAAGCATTTAGTAATGATTGTTTATGATTATGTATCGATTTTGATTTTTTAAATAGGTTTTTAACAATTTAAGTATTGTTAAAGTTCGAGAAATATCTGTCGGAAGCCTTTGTAATGTTCTAGAACTTTCGATGAAACTTATATAAAGCGAGCGGCAGAGACTGAAGAAAAGAATTTACGGAATCAGTTTACGTCGGCAAAGGACACTCAGTACCGTATTATCGTTGAGAAAGCAGTATTGAATGTAATCACTGGAACTTGTGTTTACCTGTGACCAGTCACTTTGAAGTCCGATGTACTTATGAGAAATAATAATAATAATAATAAAAACAAGTTAAATTTGAAACAGTATCGTGGACTAATTATTTCATATATAATTAACCACGAGACACCTAATAGTATCAACAAAATAGCCTTTGAACATAGAAAGTTTGGTATGTTTTATGTATAAATCTCATCTTCTCACTTTTGGAAAGAAAAAGCTGGCGCGATCAGTTTTTCGTCAGGAGCTTCAAAATTTCCCTATCGAGGATAATACAGGGGCCAGTAGAATAAATCTGTAACAGATATTATGTGCAGCTGAATTTGGATTGTGAAGAAATAAGAATAAACAAGAACAATTCTAACGTTATGATTGCTATTATTATAATTGAACATGAAAAATAACAACACATTAATGACGTGTGTAGCTTATGATACTGTAAATGGGAGGAGGTAGTTAAAATTAACTAAAACTCATGCATAAAGTATACAGTCGACTATTGCAACACATGAAGCGCATCGTAGTTTCTGAAATATCAGCTGTGTGACCACAAGTTCTGTAACTACCAACAGTCAAACAAGGCTTGAGGAAAAACTTTCGATTTTCTTTGTTAGTGGCCACTGTGGATAATTAATAGAACAGTTTTACTGTTGATGTTCTATATCCATTTGGGAGGTAAATTTAGGGAGCGAAACTTTACCGTCCACCCGGACACTTTGTAGGCTACTGTTTAAAGCGCCGTGTTGACTAAACACAGCTCCCTAAAGGCGACAAGTAGAGAAAAGAGACGCGCGCAAACAATTGCGAGCAGTTGCAGTGAGCTCCTCATCCACTCCACTTTTTCTAATTTTTTGTTTCAAGTAAGCAGAGATTATTAACTGCTGAGTCCTTTTGAAGTGAAATGGAGTACCATTTCCCGTGTTTAATGTTACGAGGTAAGATAAACACAGCGATTGCGCGGTGGCTGTTTACTGAAGTATACTCATCAATGTTTCGCCGCCAGCATTTGACACTTCCCCAAACATTTGCTAAATATTTACTCTGGATTTCAGGATTTAAGCGAAATTTGTGTAAATAAACAAATGCGGAAAGCCATTGTTTCATTCAAATGCACTGTAAAACTAAAATAAAATAGAGAAGCTATTTATCGATTAACCAAAGATTTTGTTGATTATCAGCATCCTCATACTGATGTTGCTGTACATGCTTTCTGTGCTTAAAAAAGTTGTCCAAAGTGATAGTTGTGGCTGTGTATGAAACACAAAAAATAATTATTTGTAGCAACATGTGAGTTGAGTCAAATGGTTTTGTATATTTTTCTTGCAGTTAATAGTTAATTGTTTTATGGGAAGAAACTATATAAATATGTTCAAGAACAGTAATATGCAAGAAACATTGGTTAAAAGTTTTTAATCCTATGTATTGAAGTGAGCTACGGTGTTTAGAGGACAATTTGCGATAGTTTGGACTCATTTATGTGGATAATTTTGTGTGTAAATATAACTTTTGTTTCTGTGCATTTTATAACGATTTTGAATTATTTTGTATTAATTTTGATTTTTTTTTAAATATGATTTTAATTGTTTAAGTATTGTTAGAATTCCAGAAACGTCGGTCGGAAGTTTTTGAAATATTCTGGAATTTTCTATGAAGCTTATATAAGCGATCGGCAGACACGAGTTTTATTATTGACAGTATTCAGACAGTTCTTCAAAGTATTGTGAATTGTAGTTGTTTGAATGTTATAATACCTGGAGCACGTGTTTACCTTTACACCTAGTATCTTTGGAGTTCTATGTCTTAGAAGAAAATAAAGTTGAATGTGAATTTTCTCTATGGACTCGTTATTTCATCATTTGTATAACGAGATTCTTATCATGGCGAACGCGACACGACGGAACAGGTAAAAAAAAGTAATTACAGAGATACCTATCAAGGTCTGTAAAACGTCTGTCGGCTGAATGGAGCGTAGAAAACAGCAGCCAAGCATCCCTACCTGCAGAACCGAAAGAAGTGTGAGAGATGAGCGAGCTATAACGACGTCGTAGCGAGAACCAAAACAACATTTCGTCTAGGCTGCTAACACTACAAACGAACAATATTACCAGCGTCCAAGAACGTCATGTCACAATTTGCGCCTTTCTCAGAAAATTTACTCCAAACGCAACAGAAAACTCAACTGATTGTTTTACTACTCATTATACACAGTTTCCATTAGTCAAGGGGAAAATCCTATGTTTTCGGTACTTCTCTTACTTCTCCCTAAAGTCTGGTTAAGTCGGTCTCAGTACTAATGATCTATCTTATACTGTGGAGGTTGTAGACGCCTTCTATTGAAAGCAACAAGTGTGCACACCGCAGCGTTCACTTTCGCGACTGTAGATTAGTGATTGTATGGAAAATCCCCATACAAATTCACATCAGCGTAAGCGGTTACCGTGATGAGGGGACATCCTCAGGAAATTTTTCCCTTGCCTTTCCCATCGTTAATGGTTATAACTTACCTGGAAGCATGTAATACTGGGTCGATTGAAATTTAGGTAAAAGAAAGGAAACAGTGAAACCTGTGACAGAATATATGCAGGACATTGAATTAAACTGAATATTTGTAAAGTGCGTTAAGGGAATGGTTTATTAATAACAGCATTAATACATAAATATTTTTATTTTTAGATCGAATGAACAGTATGTAACAATGTTTTTTATAGTAGGAAGCAATGTAATATCTGGCTGGAGTTGGTGGAGAATCTTCGACCGTTCCGAACAGATAAAAATCTATGGATAGGAAGACGCGGGGAGGTGGTTTTTTTATATTTACGTTTCATTCTCCCTAGGAAAAGCCAGGGAGTGTCACAATCCCAACACCGAGCGGGGTGGTGTAACGGTTAGCGTTCTCGCTTCGCATTCGGGAGCACGGCGGTTCGAATCCCCGTCCGGGCATCCAGATTTGGGTTTTCCATGGTTTACCCAAATCACTCCAGGCAAATGCCGGGATGCTTCCTTCAAAAATGCCATGGCCGAATTCCTTCCCATTCCTTGCCCCCATCCTTGCCCCCCATCCTTGCCCCCCATCCTTTCCCGTCTCTAAAGACCTCGATGTTAAAAAGAGACGTAAAGCAGTTACAAAAAAAAAAAAAAAAAAACAATCCCAACATAACCTTGGAAGAAGTCGCAATCGAAAAGATCAGGTAGTGAAATATTAATGATACAATTATGTACTTGTTTAAAGTATAACTAAGTGATATAAAGGTTACAGCTGAGTTTGTTATTTTATATAAAAAGATGTGCAGTAAATTTTTTTCATAGGAGATAAATAAATGAGGAAACTGAGCTTTCAAAAATAAAATAAAGTATAGAAAGAAGTGATCTGAATTTAATGAGCTTAAATAAGATCAAAGCATACTGACAAAATTGAGTGATTTTGTCATATATAAGAAACATCTTTTTATATAAGTCTTCCGCTATATATTCTTACGACACAAGACGACACACACAAAGGTAAAAGGGTTATACTATGTGCAAATTTATAAACCAACATCGTACAATATAGGAGGCGCAAAGCCCATAAACCCGATGCTGGTAATTGTGTTCCGAAAGAAACAAACAGAACCACGAAGATTCAAATCCCATCTGCAGGAGAAATCACCATCAACCGTGTTGTAATTCCTTACTCCATACTCAATTGCAGTGAACTTTACGATTTAACCCAGGCTTTTAATACACAGTCTGATGTCTGGGAACTGTGTACCACCAACTCTTCATTTATTCATCACCATAGCTCTAACCAGCTAATCTCCCATCCAGTGCCAGACACTGTCATAGTGTTTCGGTGACTTCACCCAAAGTGTGAATTGAATTTACTGATGATTAGTTTAACTCTTTGTATACGTACACCATTTTTTCATTCCAACATAAAACTTTCATCGGAAACTACGACAGGATTCGACGTAAACACAAAAAAAGGACAATCGCAAGTCTAGATTCGCGCAGTAAGGGTTCTTCACTCTAATGACTTCAACGGCTTTCTCCTATGAAGTAGGTCGGAAGGCGATATGAAAATCAATGCTTGATATCATATGTAATTGACTCCTTTGCCACTCGCGTCACTTATTACCAAGTTTATTGTACGTAGTACGCATCCCATCCATTAGGAAATATCCACTTTGAATTAACATCACTTTGAATAAAGCAATATTAATAAATGGCAAAGTAATCTCAAAATAAATACTTTTGTTTATTTTTCCTGCAACTTACAATCTACATCAGAGGTTAAGTATTTATTATTTATTGTTTAAACATAAGATATATTCACTTTTCGAGATTAATTATTAGTGTGCAGGCAATTGGTAGTGAGATACACATGGTAACAAGCCGCTCACAAATTGCCTGAGCTCAAATTCCGTATGCAAGAATTCTGATTTCGGAATTCAATCGGTAATTCCTAGGTTTGAACCTGCAGAATAAAGGTTTCACCAACAGAAAATGAATGCATCATATTAGCTTACACCACTGTCAGAAATGTGGCTATAGCGATTGTTCTCCTTTAGAATACATTGTTCCTCCTGTAGTTTGTCGTAAAAAGAAGTTAAGATGCAAAAAAAAGGAGGAATAAAAAGAAAATAAAACTGTTTTCGTTTCTACGGAACTAGGAGCATTTGAAGATACAACTTTTTATTATCTACTTCACTTTGTCTTGGCGAACCGTATTACTCTAGCAGGTTCATTCCAGTCCTTCATTTGTATTTCTCCTGGTTTCTAAGCATATGCATTACCCAATATATCCCTTATGATAGTTGTAACGGAAGATTGCTTTATCTGCTGCCTCTGCTTTCTTTGCTGTCCTATTTCTCCTCAGATTTGTAATTAGTCTTTGGATTTTAGTATCTTATTTTATAAACTGTACATGTGAATGCTTTGCTGTAATTCTTCTTGTCTCACAAACACAGAATGCCATAGGTCTTGGTAAAACTTTCAGAATAATTTATTGCTGATCATGCTTCTTCATCCTCTAATTCATTTCAATATTTGATACTCCTAAAAGCTACATTCATTTCTTCCTTAAATGCGTAACAATACCGTTAAAAAATCTAGATTCATTCCGCTGATGCTGAAGACCCGCATCATGTACTACTTTATGGATAATTTATGTTTCGTCTGTCCACTGACGGAAAAAATAACGGTAATGTTTCGTGTAGGGTTTGATTCTCTTAAGTTCCTCTCTTAGTCAGGGACACACACATTCCCAGTAACAGAGTCAAGAATTAAACCTCGTCTGTTATCAGATTACGAGTAAATAAATTATCTAGGTAATTCTTGTGAATCTTTCCTATTCTCCAATACTTTTGTCAGAGTTTCTGGTCTTTAATAGTACGTGAATTTTTATAAGTTTTGGGAAGTTTGGCATGACGCTAGCGGAAAGTATCAGACACGCGCTGCTAATACAGCCAGAGATCTTATTAGTTCAGGAATGCTGAGTTGTATGTCAGCAATACCTTCCTATGACACAAAACAGTGTCTATGTGGGCCCTGAATAACCAGTAAATTACTATCTTCATCACCAGCCACGTTAGGCGCAGAATCGATTAGCGAACCGCTAGATTACAGCCTATCCGCCCTCCCTCGGACTAATCGTAGCGATCTCAACTTCATCCAGCATTAACTGTCTGACCTTCATCTAAATCTTCCACATTCAGATTGTCTGTTCAGTAGGAGAAGTGTGGAATCCACTCCTGGTTATTGTCGTCAACTGCACTTATAACCAATTTACAGTTCATCCATACTATATGTTTATTATATATGAATATTTAATATTCCTAAAGGCAAAGGGTCATGATCTTAACATGATTAAGATAATTAACTTGGTTAATTTGCAAGAAGACTCAAGACGGGTCCCAGAGGAAGAACAGAAGAAGAAGTGATCGCTAAAGTCAGTCTAAGTGAAGCCACATTTCCAGTCAAGGGAGCGTCCATAAACCACGTAGCTTCATTTCAGCCTCCCGTGAACCCACCTCCACCCCCCAACCCCCGCTCCCCCGTAGCCCGACGTTGCTTTTGCCTCTACTACCTACCCCCATGTGGCACGTAGCTTTTTCCCTGTTGATTCCAGAAGATATTTGTAGTGTTTTCTCTTATTTTTGTTTTTAAACTGCTTTACGTCTCTCAACAGCGAGGTCTTTAGAGACGGGAAAGGATGGGGAGGGCAAGGAATGCGAAGGAATTCGGCCATGGCCTTTTAAGGAAGCATCCCGGTATTTGCCTGGAGTGATTTTGGAAACCATGGAAAACCCAAATTTCTCTTGTCAGACTATCGTAAATTACTTATGGAAATAATTAAATGACGGAAATAATTATCCACATGCTGGGGAGTGTTCTGTACCTTATTTTAACTGTGACAAATAATATGAACGAAAAACTACGTGGCTTGCCTCAGAACCCCCCCCCCCCCTTTTAGCTAGCGCGTAACCATCTAGCAAACCTCCCCCCCCCCCTAGAATGAGCACGTAGTTTATGGACGCTCCATAAGGGTCAAAACGCACAACGCAGTCACCTAACCAGGCCACCCCCACACTTCGCACACCGAAAAAGGTAAAAATAAAGGATAAGTAGAGTGTTCCTGGAGCCATCCTGGTTTGAAAATCACGTTCCCTGCACCTCCAATTCCATTTTTCTTACCTCCACATACAACAGTTCTACAAAGTTTAAGGGTCACTTACGACGGCGTGATTCAAACCTGAAGGTATATGTGTTTGTTAAAAACAAAGTTGAAGTAGTCTGGATAATTAAAGATCTACCAAACAACAACAGGAAGCTTGGGAGCTCACGACCAAGATACAAAGTGCGAAATCGGTTCAGTTGTACGGTGTGTCGATTTATCGCTATGACTTACCAGGGTCCGGATACAGTGTTTACGAACCGACAATTTTAGTCAAAAAAACACACAGCGCTTGAGAAGCTCAAAACACGGTAGTGTGGCTGAGTGCGCGGTCAAGGCGCACACTAGATCGGACAAATACAACGGACCAGGCACCGGCCATCCTGACCGATTATTAGGAGGCCTTCTACAGCTATCAAGCCGAATACCGGAACGGTCCCGAATCTCCGCCTCATATTCTACATGATTTACAAACAACAAATACACTTATCACACGCTGAAGTTACATGTTTGGCAGGCAGATGGCAACATTTCACTTCCGCCATTAGTACTCAATACGACCTGGCAGTACCTACAGAATGTTTGGCGTCAGCAAAGGGCATACGGCCTAACCTAATAGTTCCAAATTTGACCATACCAACGATTAGTGGGACTCGTCGAAGGCATCCCACCCAATATGTTGGGAAAAGTGATGAAAAAGAAAGATGAGAACCTCGAAGCCTACAGTTGCGGCAATGAGAAAGAGGGCGCAAATTTATTATTTGCTCACCTCTCAGCTGGTGAGCGAAAACGAACAACGGTGGCCGGCTGGACACCGTGGGTGACATTTTTCTCTCTGCTCTTCCACATGCCGAGTGCGTGGTCGTGCAGCTAACTACATTTTAAGGCCGGTCTTCTTGCGGCGTTCGCCTTCGCCCGCAATTGAATCAACACCACCGGCGGAGCAACTCGGCGAAAGATAAACGTCGCCCACCTGCGCTCTCTTGCGACTCTGCCGAAGAAACACTGCGCCGGCTCTTCCCTGCCGAGAAGAGCCACCACATACCCACACACACAAAGATTGCCACTAAATTAAGAACGTGACTGAGCAGCGGTGAGGCTGCCAACAGCAATTGGCCTTTGTCAGTCTTACGGCTGGTTATACTTCATCCTTCACATATCAACACCAAAAAAGCGATTTCTTCTTATCTACAAATGTAATTTGACTCTAACCTGATAAATACTTAAGATTTAAGAATCAACTGTTTTTAAAATTTTCGTCTGCCTGTTTGTTTGGATGAAATGGACTTACGCAAAAACTACTGCTCGAGTTTGAAGAGGTTTTCAATAATTTACAGTCCATGGTCCTGGGAGTGAAGTAAAAACTGTTTCATGTTGGTTTGAAGTCGGAAAGATGAGAAATTTAAGATAAATGGGTATAAAAATTAGTTTCCATTTTTCGCTAAAGGTTATTCACGACAAAAGGCAGATTTCGATTGGGTTTTGAATAATATACAACCCATAGCCCCTGTACTGAAATAGGTTACAGACCATTTTGATGTGATGTCGAAACACTGATAAATTAAGAGAAAAGTACTAGGAAATTAGTATCCAGTTTTCGTTGAGGATGATTGTTGAAAATACTAAAGGTGGAATTTTGATGGAATATTGAACATTATACAGTCAAGTCTGCATACTTGCTGCTTGCCAGAAGACTGGAAAAGTGCGTATGTAGTACCGGTACATAAAGGAGGGGTAAGAAATAGAGTCGAAAATTACAGGCCAGGCAGTTTGACATCAGTGGTAGGTAAATTAATGGAGATATTGATATGAAATCACACCAGAAACATATGTGAGGAGCATAAGTGGTTTCCAAGTAGGCAACATGGCTTTAGGCAAAGATATTCATGTGAATCTCAATTGTTGGGATATATGCAAGATATTTCGGATGAAATGGACGAGGGAGGTCAAATTGATAGTGTACCACTAGCTAAGGTCTTTCAAAGGCTTTTGACAGCGTGAGCCACTAATGGTAAATAAGGTAAAAACTATTGGAATGGATTAGAAAGTGATTTGCTGGGTAGAAGAATTTTTAAAAGGTAGAAAACAAAAAGTTTCGGTAGGAAATGATGTATCAAAAGAAGTGGAAGTAAAAATGGGAGTGCCACAGGGTAGCGTATTGGGACCATTGCTGTTCATTATTCCAATGAACTATTGTGTTGATGGTTTACTATCGGAAATTAGATTGTTTGTAGATGACATAATGCTACATAAAAGGGGCAAAACGACAGAGGAGTGTAAACAGCTGCAAAGCGATCTGGACAGTATATCTAGTTGGGCTGGTAAACATGGGAGAGTCAGCTTATTAGATACACAAACAAAAAACTAATGGTTGATTATGATTATAAGGAGGGGAAAAAACTGCTTGTTGAAGACTTGAAATGTAAAGTTCTTGGCATTACAATTAATAAATGGGACCCGCATTTTGAGTATCAAATACAGGAATTGGAGAGGGTGCATTAAAAGGCTGCTAGATTTGTTTCTGGAAATTATCGAAGAACGTAATCAGTAACAGATATGATAAAACAGCTGGAATGGGATTCATTGGAAGTCAGAAGAGGTTTATATGAGTGCACAACGCGTATATTGGTGATGAGGCATGGAAAGATATTGGTGTAAGAATTATGTTTGGAAGGGAAAAGATGACCACGACCACAAGCTGGCACTCGATTTCAGGCACAAGGACGTAGGAAGATTCTATTTTTTAGGTAAAGATGCCAGGGATTGGAATAAGTTACGAAGAGAAATTATGAATAATTTACCAAAAACGTTGAAAGACTTTAAAGTTGAAATTTTTACGGGGCAAATGTAGGAGGGCACAAGAAATGGGGGGGGGGGATGATGAGCGTGTAGGAAAATTGCCACCGGAGCATGAACTGCATTACAATTAAATTAATTTATTTTAAATGATACCAGGTGTAGAATAACGTATATAGAAAAGCTTTCCCACAAATCAGTGTCCATTTAAAGGTATTCTACGTCTCGCAGTCGAAATATTTGTCTTGATTTCACCCTACGTATGGCGAAAATAATATACAGAAGGATGGAAAGGGTAGTAGAAGAGATAGTAGGTGAAGATCAGTTTGGGTTTAGGAAAAATCGCGGTACAAGGGAAGCAATTCTGTCTTTAAGATTAATACTTGAATGGCGGATCAAGAAAAACAAAGACACTTTTATGGCATTTGTTGATTTAGAAAAAGCTTTTGATAATGTTAGGTGGAACAAGATGTTCAAAATTTTAAAGAAGTCAGGTCTAAAGTATCGAGATAGAAGAATACTCTATAAACTATATAAGAATCAAGTGGCTGTAATAAAAGTAGAGAATCACGAGAGACGTGCATCGGTTAAAAAGGGTGTGAGACAAGGTTGTAGTCTATCCCCGTTAATATTCAACTTGTATGTGGAAGAAGCAATGAAGAAAGTCAAAGAAAAATTTCCATGCGGCATAAGTTTTCAGGGAGAAAAAATCAGTATGCTACGATTTGCTGATGACATTGTCTTGTTAGCAGAGAGGGCTGAGGATATTGAGAAGTTATTGAATGGCATGAACAAAATACTGAAGGAAGATTTTGGACTGAATATAAATCAAAGTAAGACAAAAGTGATGAAATGTAGCAGAAATGATACCAATAGTAGCAGATTAAATATAAAAATAGGATCGGATGCTATAGGAGAAGTGAGTGAGTTCTGTTACTTGGGAAGCAAAATTACAACCGATGGCCGAAGTAGGAAGGATGTTAAAAGCAGAATAGCACAAGCAAAAAGAGCCTTCATGAAAAAGAGAAACCTTTTAGTTTCAAATATTGATCTAGGAATTAGAAAGAATTTTTTAAAACTCTATGTGTGGAGCACAGCACTTTACGGTAGCGAAACATGGACTTTAGGAATACCGGAAAGAAAGAAACTTGAAGCATTTGAAATGTGGTGCTACAGAAGAATGCTAAAAATTAGGTGGACAGACAAAGTAAGAAATGAACGAGTTTTGGAAATGATGGGTGAGAAAAGAAGTTTATGGAAGAAGCTTACAGGAAGAAGAGACAGGCTGGTAGGTCATATTTTGAGACATGCTGGACTGGTTAATTTGTTAGTGGAGGGAAAAGTTGAAGGTAAGAACTGTAGAGGAAGACAGAGATTAGAATATATGAAGCAGATATATGAGGACGTGGGTTGTAAGGGGTATGTAGAAACGAAAAGGTTAGCACAGGATAGAAAGGGATGGAGGATTGCATCAAACCAGTCGAAAGACTGACGACAGCAAAAAAAAAAAAAAAAAAAAAAAAAAAAAAAAAAAAAAAAAAAAAAAAATGGCGAAAATAAGTTACAGTTTTTTTCACCGTTGGCAATGTGTTAACTGACCTAAACGGTTTAAGATGGAGGTCTGTGCACCTGGTGTATAACATTCAAGACCAGTTAACGCTTTTTTTTTCAACCATAATGCAGCTTAAAATATAGGCCGCGTATGTAAGACAATAGTCACACACACTATCCTGATTCAACACACACCTACATACGAAATTCTCCTATTCACAAACGTGTGGGAGTAAATGAGTGCTCACCACCAAGTAAACGCTCTCCTCTGAGAGTAAAACTATCTATTACCACTAGGGAAAACAGAAAATATATGGCCATTAGTACAGTACCTACATGCCAAAAGTCATTTGCTACCAAGATGCAGATGTACAAGTGCCGTACGAAATGTGTCCAAATGATATAAAAAAGGAAGATGTTTGTTGGTTTCCGGGGTGTCATGTGAAACTAGCTACCCAATGAGGATTATAAGGGTTTCAACGCGGAATGAAAGTCGTGAAATTTAGGGTTATGGTGTATCGACAGTTCCTTACGTACTGTATTACCTCCAACATGAAAAAGAAAAGTAGCCGGCTACGCCTACTGAATCACGGAAACTAACGAAGCATGAGCAGATGCGAGTGTGCCAACTGTGGGGAGACAGATAAATGCTGTAAGAATTTATATAAACAATGTAGTAAGCAGTTAATTTTTTATGGTATAACGGTGGCTAATGTAAATGTATTGAATTAAATGTGAGGTGTAAAGTGTATGTTGCGCACTACTAATAAGGGGGAAAAAAATGAAGTTCGTACCAACAATTGCGCTATTCATTTAGTATGAATTATAAAGGATAGTACATTCTGAACCACGCTTGAATAAGAAAGGCTTATTCAATAATACTAACTAACGAGCACTTTATTTTGGAAAACAAATATTGATATTGCTGGTGAAATTTACTTCAGTTATGGGAAGAAAAGTACGTAGAAACAGAAAGAAGAAAAGAGGTACGAAGGAAGGTAAAGTATTGAAAATCAAACAACCGGAAGATAAATAAATAAAAGGATTTTTTTCAAAGGAAGATCTTTTCTGGGAGGTTGCACAACACACGAACGACACTGCGTGAATTGAATGCCGCGGTCAATAGACCCGTTTACACACACGGTTTTTTTTCCGACAGTTTTGGAGCGAATGCATATCAAACCTTTAAATGTAAATGCTCGGCGGTAAGAGAGACTCGATTCTCGCTCCGAATGTGCACATCTGCCGCGCTGGTCTAAACTTCTCTAGAGTTTACACGTGAATCTCGGTTTGATGCCTCAATATTTGTTCGTCTTTTCTAAATGCAGAGAGTTTGCGTTAGATTTTAGCCTACATTAATTGATACGAATATAAAATTTTAATAATGTGGTACTCAGATAATTTCGAAGAATATACAGAACTCTAAAAAGAGTTCAGGATTGTTCCATTTCAAAAGATTTCTCTAACGATGCGGCATACGAAGTTACTCTGCCTAGCTCATTTGCAATACTCGTCTGTAGCTACCCTGTTACAATGTGCTAGTCGGTTGATTCGACTTTAATTTGTAATAATTATGATGACCAGTTATGCTTCTATGTTCAAAGTTTATGTTCCATTGTGCTTTGGAGTCTTTTCCGAGCCTACATGAAAATTCAGTGGATTAATTACTAACCGAACTCGTATATATTTCATTGATTCGTATCTGCAGTAAAGTTGTATCCTGTTACATCACGACAAATTTAAGTAAATAAGAAGAATATTTTCGTGAAAGTATCAATTAACTGGCAACCGATTTAACTTTTAATCAATGATTCAACGGCAAGGTATAATTAACCCGATTAGCAAGTTATTATAGGCTATAATGTCAGACAGGAAACTTTTATTACAATAAATGGCATAAGGCGTTTGACAAGAATATCTTCTCTTGTTATAAAGAAAGTGTATTTCATTTAAAAAAAAATTCAGTGCGATGATTGTTCTCACGATTCTAAGGTTTAAAAAACGAAGATATTGTGTAAATGTTTTAATTAATTCATACCAAAAAGAAGTATGTTTCGACGTAGCAAAAATGGGAAAATTTATACATTATTCCAAACAACGTGTAGGAGAAAGAGCAACATTAAATAAAAAAATTGAGCTTCAATATCGCTCAGAATATGGGACGGCAGAATTTCTGCCGACATCAAGTTCAATCTGCCGTGTATCGACAGTACTAATTAGAAAACAAGAGTGCATACAGAGATAAGCTTCATCGCGCAGGCGAACTACCTAAATTTACTCATCACACACGCAATCACTCACATCAAGGGGGAAAAAAAAAAGCACCTGCAGGACCTTAATTACGCAGGAGGAGTGGATAGTAATGCATACCAGCGGACAAACGCAATGCGACGTTACTGGAAGACAGCGGGAAACAAAACATAGCAGGCAGTTGCAAACCGAATAGTACAAGTACGTTTATATGGACGTAAGGAGGAAATCTTTAATTGCTTGACCGACGTTGGAACCCTCAATTAATCCATCCTTTAATTAATTAATTTTATGCACGTAAGGAGAACAATTTCGTCAGTTGAAATTAAGAAAGGACTATTCGATTTTAAATGATGGGTTATATGAATGTGATATAAAATAATTGTGAATATACGAGTAGATGTAATGATTATTAAGATTTTTTAATATTGAATATTTCAGTTAAAATTATTATCTGGCACGCCAGCGATAACTACCATATTTCGATTTACTTTCAGGCATTACAAACTGCTTATTAATAAAAAAAAAGCTTTAGATCATTTTCATTAATGTATGAAAGATTTGCTGCACAGTTACTAGTTAAAGTAGAAACAGATTGTTATACAGTAATTTTAACCACAGCGTATATTGGTTATTGGTCATCCTTTTGCGGTTGTTTGTCAAAGATTTGTAAATGAAAACACCGTCTGTTAACATTTGCTTTTAATTGATTTAAGCTCATACGCGTTTCGACCTTATGGAAGAAGGCATCGTTAGTGATATACATGGTGTTATTAACAAAAAAACATATAATGAAAATTTCGTAACAACACCATCTATGTACATAATACATTCACTGACGATGCCCAATTCCATTAGGGCAAAACATTTATATGGATTAAAAAATAGTTGTTAACGGACGGTGTTTTCATTCACAAATCTTTAACAATAATGCATCGTTAGCTTTTCCTTTCAGTCATTGAAGATTTCCTGGAAGAGTGGTAGTTACACCACGAGCCGATTGACTGTCAGTTTGGTTGATTTCGAGAAATTTCGTTGGTGGATGAATTTTGAGAGTGCTGAGAGAGCAAATCTGTCAAGTAGTTTTTTGTTGGTCTCTGCCTTGGTCAACTTTGTAAAAGCATGCACTTTATCGTCATCTGTGAATACACATGGATTTAAGTTAATCGTCGAGTAATCATTTAACCAGGGACTATTTCGCTGATATATTTTAAGCATTCAAGTAGTGGTAATAAAAACCACGAACTGACCAGAAACTACAACCTTCAAGCTATGTTCATTAATATAATCAGCGATATAATTCCCGCTGCCTGATCAGGAGTTATATTACATCCTGTTTCAAATTTCGCAGTAAGGAGAGTAAAAAAATTCATACCCTGTTGTGATAAAATTAACTTAATTAAAACCCATCATCCCTGGAAAAACATTGGAAACCATACAACCACCAATATTCCATCGATTTCCCAACATTAAAAGCAAAAATTATTTGTTAGTCTCAGTAGGCCTAGTGACGATTCTCTTTACTTACAAGTTATTTATAACATATCTTCTATGATGATATAGGTTGTTGTTTTTGGTCTGAAACGTTTCATGTTTACAGCCAAGCAGCATGTGGAACGCACATGTCGCATTTGGAACTCGCGCTACTGTTCTTACAACATTGCTAATCAGCTGAGAAACATCAACGTTTATGGTCTAAGCGATTCGGCGAAGTAAATAATTAATGAATAAGGGGAAAAAAGTAATTCTGATTAAGAGGAACAAGTTATGAAATGGTAACTTTGAATAACTTCAGTAGCAACTAGGTGTTGCGGGTCATTTCCTCAATTGTAAATTAGTTTTGTACAAAAAATCAATAACACGGTAATGCAATTGGATTTTTGTTACTTTTCATTTTGCAAAGTACGCATTTCATCTCATTTTTCGGAGCATCTTCAACGATTATTTTAGTGACACTGGTGGAATTTGTAATGTACATTTAATTATAAAAAATATTAAGTACAATTCATATGTGTTCCTGTTTCAGCATCAGCGTTTGATTTGTTGAATAGATGTGAACTAGAACGTGTTTTAATTTTTTTCAAATTTCCCTTATATGTTTCTTCAATCTTTTGCTTAAGTTTCATAGATTCGATATAACAGTGAAACATACAGCGTGGCGCAGTGGTACAACTTTAACATGCAAATATCACAAGACCTGCAGGTAATACTGCGTAATTCGGTCAAGTGTGTTGTAGCGTTGTTGAAAACATATTCAAGAGAAAAATGGAAAAATACAAACACGTTCCAGTTCAAAACTACACGACAGAGCAAACCCTGAATCTGAGATAGAACATATATAAAATAGAAACACATGTAAATAAAAATAATGACTATTGTATTTTATACTAACAAACTGCACCAATTTCACGCTGAAGATGTTTCGAAACATGTGTTAAAAAGCGTAAGGTGGAAAATAAAAAGTATTATTAATTATTTACACAAATTCCAACTCATATGATACATCTATTAAATTAATGTACCAGTAACTTGGTTTTTTACATAAAGATTTCATTCATCGTGTTAGACGAGCAGTTCGAGGGCGCCAGGCCCTAAAAAAAAAAAAAAAAGGAAAACTTTGTGAAGCCCGGGTTAGACTACGGCATCACTGGGTACAGGCATCAGAATACCTCTCCTCCCAAAAGGGGGCGGATTGTAAAGAATTTTTTCCTTTTCAGTCTGCTAACGTAAGGGGATAAGTAACGGGAAGTTCACCCATAGCCTTTCGAAGGAACCTTCCCGGCATTCGCCTGGAGGGACTTCGGGAAACAATAGAATCAGGATGGCACGATGGGATTTGAACCCACGTCCTCCTTATAGCCAGGTTAGAGCTCCATGACTTTTTAACGTTTCATTCCCCCGGGAATAGTCCTGGATACCGGCTTTTGTAGGTTCACATGGATCCTTTTCAGCCAAAAGGAGAGGTATTGGGGATCCACAACAGGAAGTAATTCGGCCATGGTTTCTTTAAGGAACCACCGCGGCATTATCCTGGAGTAATTTTGGGAAACCATGGAAAACCGAAATCAAAATGTATGGAGAGGATTTAACCCCTCATTCTCCCTACTGTCAGTTCAGAGCGAAATTGCTCATCCACCTAGACTTATTTATATATTTCCTGTAATAACTTTGATTGCGAAAAGCAAAAATAACTGGAGGGATTTGCATAGGGTTCGAAACGTTATACAGCCCAGGGTCCCAGAGCTAAAACGAGGTATATTTTATCTTGATGCAGCATAGAAATGCTGTGTTCGTCTGCCTGTTTATTTCGATGGTTGCGTTTCACACAAAAACTGCTCATCGGATTTTAATGGGGCTACGAACACTGTACTGTACCTGGTCCAAGAGAAAAACAAGATATATTTGATTTTGATGTAACGTAGAAAAGCTGAAAAATTAAGATAAAAGTATGCCTACATTATTAGTGTCTATTGAAAGGTAAATCGTTTCTCGTAGCCAGGATACTTACAAGAAAAAACAACTCACGCGAACGGAGTTACGGGTAACAGCTAATTTTATATACGGAAATGGAGCTTATACCACAAATTCTATAAATATAGTGTCGTTTATAGTCCTCGCAGTATAAGAAAGTTAAAAAATATGTATATTATAGGCATGTAAAAATTATAAGGTGAAGATCTAATATGAAATATGAAATCACAATGAAGCATAATCATCTGTCCCTATTAAAATCAGGAATTTCCAAAGTTTTTGTAACAGACTGGATGCGAGATTCGTTAAGCAATGACAAATGGCGCATTGTGCGCTAGGGAGAGCCACACGCATAGATGTCAGCAGTGTGGTGATCGAGAGACGGATGGCTTGCCAGGGATTCTAAATCCTGCTAACGCTCCAACTGCCAAACTGCCCAGAATCAGGGAAGAGAGAGCGCAGATACAGATAACAACTATCGGTGCAACAGTGCCTTTGAATGTTGAAACCGCACGAAATTGAAGCGTACCATGGCGCGCGGAAAGTTGTTATTGATATGGCCGAGAAAGGATTTCACACATTAAGACCTGTAGTCCTGGCCTGCGTACCAGGTATGTTTCCAGGAACTTATAAAAGAGGTCTATGGAGCTGTAATAGCGGTGTGTCAACGCAACAATTCTATGACGCCTCGAGGGGAATTAAAACTTTGGAACTTGACTTGAACTACTATCAGCTCGCCGGGAACTTCTGTAACGACAAGCCGAGTAAATGACTCCTACAAACAGACATCGTGACCTTTGTCACGTCACACTACTGCATGTATGAGACTCTGTGACGGCACCAGTGAAAGCGGTAGCTACAAGACTTCGCTCAAGGAAGACGGGCTTGAACCACATGACCTAGGTAAAGCGCTCCAACATCAACAAAGCTCTTGTTGATAAAACTAATATGTCTGCACGAAATTTAACGGAACTGGAAACCATTTTAGATTCAAAAGAGTAGAGCAGTGTTGCCGTGGTCACTACATTCAGGTGGTACATAAACAGAATAACAGAAGTTCCCGAAATAATGCCTCCTAATTAATTTCATTTCAATTGCGATGAACTACACATGAGCCACCTTCATATGTACTAATTTTTTATTTTTTCTCTCTAGCTACTTAGGCCTGCCCTTTACGATTTGTAACTTTAAACTCCCTCAGTGTTTTTGGTAAACTTTCCATTATTTCGCTTGGTATTTCATTTCACCCCTAACTTCCGTACCTGCAAAAGAAAATTTTCACACTCCCTTTGACCTGAATTAGAGTGCCAGCTTATGATTACGGTCATCTCTTTTCCTCCATGCAAAATTCCTAATCCTTCCACTAATATCCATCCATGTGAGTGGTCTGGTGGCTCAGTGGTTAAGGCATATGACTGGAGATCGCAAGGTCCTCGGTTCGAACCCCTGTCTCATTGGGGATTTTCATAAGCCCTCTGGCACAGCTTGCTGTGTAATGTAAAGTACGCCATAACGCTTCCGTGGTTCGGATTCCACGTCAAACTGTAGGTCCCGTCTAGGGCTGACAACCCTAGTTGTAACACTGACGTGTACACATCCATAGCAAATACAAGCCAAACAAAGGCTTAACATGTTCCTAGTTGGCCCAAGCAAACATACATACATAAATCAATCCATGCATTATCGCGAGAAACTACAACAGAGACAAAGAGAGTACTGTCACAATAAAACAGTACTGCTGTTTTACCCCATAATAACCACCCTTCGTTATATACGTTCAAGCATCTATGCTGAACTAGTAAATGTCTGAACTAGTAGCGATAAGCCCCTTTCTTGGAGCTGTAAAGACAGCGTCATTGTCTGGAAAATGTAGGACACATAGCCCACATTTCATAGATTCAAAGAGACGGAAGTGTAAAGGTGCAACGTTGGGACTGTTAGGTGGTGCGATTCCTCCTGACAGACTTATATTCGATGGTTTCTCTGATCCTGCGTAAGCATCCGAGGGAACGTCTTGGATCAAAGTTTCCTCAACATTGTTTCCAATTCATTACAGTCAATAATTAACCGTGCTCATAATTCCCCGATCGTTATCCGACTGTCCGTTTCGATGAGCTGATAGAGGCAGCTACCATTGTGAACTGTGGCAGCTGAGCAGCGACGGACAGAGTGTCGTTTTCTACGCTTTTTTTCCCACTGGTATGGTTTATAGCCCAGTGACCGAATTTCTTGTACCCACGACTTCTATATCTGAGCCCTAGCCTACTGGAAAAAACGCCATCTATTTGTGAAACATGTAACCTATTATTAGATTGTTCGTGGTTTAATTAATATGATAAATAACCAGTCCACCACACAGTTCACTGTAAACTTGCTTTTATTTTCATAACACGACGTCAAAGATACTGTTTGCATGCATACAAACAATCCAGCGATTGTATACAACACTTCTTCCACAGACAATACAGTCCTTGGCCGTCGTCAATTCAGTCGGTGAAAACTGTTTCTCTGTCTCGGATGTTTGCTTTATATAAGCTTCATCGAAATTTCTAGAGCACTTCAAAGGATTCCGACAGATATTTCTCGAACATTAACAATACTTAAACAATTGAAACATATTAAAACAATCAGAATTAATACATAATCATTCACAATCAATATAAAATGGTCAGAAATGGAAATTAAAGATACTTAAACACAAAATTATTCACAGAAATCATTTTGAACTGTAGCAAATTGTCCTTTAGACATCGTAACTTGCCTTAATACTTGGAATTACAAACATTTAAGTAATTCTCTTCCATAATTCTGTTCTTAAACATTTTAAATGGTCTCTAAATAATATTTTTTGAAAAAAAAAAACAAAGTCTATTTACACTGATTTAAAGTTAATTGAAAAACAAGCATACAAGATCATATTCAACCAAACTCTAGCTTACTATAAGTGCTTCATAAAATACAATTCCATTTAAGCTTAGGTTTGAGGGCTATTACACGATGTTCTGAATGATTAGTTTTGTTTGTGAAATTTACAGTTTATGAGGCAGAGGTCGTAGACGGTTCCAGACTTCACTTAAATGAGTGCGGAAAACCGTATAATAACCGGTACGCTGGAACCTGGTACCATTGTACCTCCCATGTCCAATGTGATGGCGCCTTAACTGGTGGGTTTTGTCGTGCTATTTACTGTTGAAACGCACTATCCACCACCTCACTATGCTGGCATTCACTGTATTTTCTCGATACACCTTTAGCAGGCGTCGGTCGATGTAAATTGGTGCAATTTGTTCCGCAGTGGGGAAATAAATGGCATATCTATGATATTTATGTATCAGACACCATTTTGGTAGACTGTTATGGTATCGCCATCTGTCGTAGGGTTACTAAAAAAATACAAAAAATCGATGGGAACGTTCAAACTTTACTACAACACTACTAATATCAATAAAAGATATTATAAGTTAACGCACAAAAAATAGGAGGCATTATATACGGAAGCTTGCCTCATTTATAGACAAATTGTAATAGGGTGTACCTCTTAAGTGGCAAAGTTTAAATACAATCAGTACTTCCAACTATCTCAAAACCGTATTCTAGGCCTCAGAGTTATAATGGGTAATATTCGGAAATATGCAGATGAGGGTACCTGCTGGAGCAGCTAGAACATCTTTGACGGTGGGAAAAGATGCGGACAATGAACGGGAAGGAATTCAGCCTTGGCCTTTGAAGGGACCATCCCAGAGTTTATTTATGGAAGCCATGGAAGAAAATACGAAGAAGTGGGACACACACATCCTCCCCCTAGCTTTTTCTTTTTTTTTACGTGTGGCTTTACGTCTCGTCGACGTCGAGGTCATTAGAGGCGGGATGGGACTGGGGACAGGGAACGGGAAGGAATTCGGCCAAGGCCTTTTGGAGGAAGCATCCTGGCATTCGCTTGGAATGGCTTGGGGAAACCATGGAAAACCCAAATCTGGATGCCCGAACCGGGATTCGAACCGGCGTCCTCCCGATCCCTTTGCTGACATCTTATTCAGCAGTCACTTACCATAGCAGCCAAATGATACTAACCTCGCTTTATCTACAAGCTCACATTCATAGACAGTGAGAGTGAAAAATCAGGAATATTCGATCACATTTTTTGAAAATATCATGTATGTACAAAACTTTCACGTCTAATTCACTGTGTCTCACTGTTAGCATGAATCGTTCTCACTGGGTGATCACTTCTGAAGAAAAGCAAGGTCTAAAAACAGAAGAGAATTTGTTAACAAATAAAATAAGGTGGCCCTGCGCTTAAAATTATGGCCAGGAAATCGCATAGACTCGCTACCCACTCCAGATACGAAAGCAATTCAGGTGACTGACAGAATGCTTGTTTAACGTCGATCACAGCTGATTTCCCTTCAGTCTTTTGCAGTATCCAGTTCATTCCAAATTTTAAAACACAATTCTAAGCAATTGCAGTTAAACGAACTACCAATTGTCACAATAACCAGGTTGAGCACTCCGAAATGTAGTCTTTAGTTCGTGTCTGTACCAAACTAGGATTTCAGTCGTAATAAAACAGTTTGTCTACAGTAAAATTTATTTCTGCGTTTTCTCCATCAACTAAAAGGTTTTACATAAAAATTTAACTTCCATGTTCTGGAAACTTTTATACCGGTACCACACTGATTGGTATAGACATAGCAAAGAAAAATGTTATCGTCTCAACAAGTAGCATGCAACTTAAACCTCGTAGGAAGTTCAGCGGTCGACTTTGCAGACAATTTCGTGGAGCTAAGATTGGCGGCGGTGTCTCCACGCTTGCAGCCACATCAAAGACCACTGAAGAGTCAACTTCGTGGGCAACAATGCGGCGACGAGGACAACTTGCCAACACGCCGGCCACAGACCCGAAACTATGCACCGCCACCGCCAAAGACGTCAGCATCCACTTTAATATGGAGGAACATCAGTGCAGTTAGTCCTCTGACTTTCACAGCATACGGCGGTATCCTCGCCATGTAGCGTAAGCAAGTTATTAGTATTATCATCATTACTATTTGCGCTGGAGCCTACGCCGCCATTGCAATTTACTATTACATACCTAAGTCAATTTTCGAATTAAATTCTTTCATTCTTTCAGATAAATTATTCAGAACGTCTGTCGATAACTTATACCAGCCACTGCCTTCATTACCTAGAAACAAAACCTGCCAACTTCATTATACCTGAAATCATGTGTAATCGCTTGACTGATACAAATTACTCCTAATTCTTTGTCCAACGTCTATTCAGAGCTCATAGAAAACGTATGCAAAATACATAGCCATCACCCCACTGATGCAGTGACTCCCAACTCAGCTGCTTTATCACATCACCAATTGAGTAATTTCACGTAACAAGAGTTCACCATTATCACGTTATGTACCTATATAGCTCACATAAATACTAGTGACGCAGGCTTTGACTGAAGAGCTGCTTGACTTGTTAGTTAGTCATCAGAAATAGCATTCTCTACGCTCCCTGAAGACAAGCATGATTTTAATTCATTACCGTCTGGCAGTAAGCAGCACAGTTGTAGTTACTGCTACGCTTCACGACTCAGATTACATGTTTACTCGTTTCCGAGCAGAAGGTCACGAGTTTATTCTGGCCAGGGTCAGTCGTTTCTCAAGCGGATATTCAATCGTTGAGAGCCTTTTGTAGTATCTCGCCAGTAAAAGACGATTGTTTGGCCACGTTTCTTCAGTGCTAGGAGTATTAACAAGCATCAATCACTATTCTGGCTACTTTATGAGCATTTCTTTGAAACATAAAAGTGATAGCTTTATAATTCGTTGTTATCGGGGCCATAAGAAAATTGTGAGCAAAGACTTAAAAAAAAATTCCTGGCCTTATTAACCTGGAATAATTTCCTAAACCACAGGAAGCCAAAATTTATAATTACCAGGCCGGAGATCGAACGGAAATGCCGCGTCAGAATGTTTTCACTCAATTCGGGTTTTAGAGTAATACACAGATACAAAATTCCATAATAACTCACATATTGAGAAATAATTATAGCACTTTGATATGGGAGACGATTGGGGAAAGGAACGGGATGCAAATCGGTCACTGACCTTTGAACTAACTACGCTGTTAATTCGTCTGGTGTGATTTTGAGAAACCATTAAAAAAAAAAACGAAATCTCGATGGTCGACCACGCGTCCTTCCGAATCTCAGGAACAAACATTAATTGCACACTTACCAGTCACGTTTAGTTGGCTCTGTTTCCTTAAAAATAATTTTCGTAAGGAGACTTTAATTATTTTAAGGTGATGAGTTGCTTGGTTATTATAAAAGAAAATAGTTTGATAAATAATGGGTTCACAACAGTGAAATAAGTTTCTCACTTACTTGAATGCAATGCAGGGAAATACGTGTAAATTCGAAGCATATTGTCGCTATGATCATCTGAGTTGAACTGCGTTCTACCACCGGCGGTCAAACCGACTGTTGACACGCCAGGCGCCTGACTACGTTACGTAGGCTGCCTCCATCCCATCCCTCAGCGCATTAAAATTCCCTCCACCTATACAGGCTGTGGCACGAATTTGAAAGCAGACAGAGGGACTGTTATTCTTCCATTTTCTGGCACCGCTGCGTGGTTGAACACGTAACGGACAATTAACCGGGAGATACTCGCTGTCAGCTACGTGTCTTCAGGCCAGGCCAGGGGAGTTAAAAATTCAGGCATAATCAGCCGTGAAGCAGGTTGATTAATTAGACATGCTAGGAGGAAAAACTCGTCAGCAAAACTTTGGTGCACCGCAAAGGCTTCTTCTGCAAGGACAGTCATTAGTGCCATCTTTTGGAGCGTAGAGGCAGGTGAAACTCTGTGCTCTAATTTCCCTCTACGGCCTAAATAACGAAATGCAAACATTCACCTGGGATCCTTTTTACAAAGCTGAAAGAGCTTCACTATGTGAGTCATTTTTCTACGCCGTTTCTAATCTTACTACGATTATTAATTACTATAACCCAGCAGATGAGTAAGGACGACTAAACAAAAACGATGGTCAATATTTCGGAAGCAGGATACCGAACTGATTATTAAGTTTTAATCATCCATGCAGCGATTACAAACAGAATTTATTGTAATTTTCAGTGGACAAATTTTAACTACATCGCAACTGCATCGATTTAAAAGGTCTAAACTACAAATTAGTCCAAAAACTTGAACATAAAATTCTAAGTTCAAATAATTTTCACAAATAGTTGCCTTGCTCGTGGTAATAAAATAACGCACTATGCCATAAAAAAATGCAATGCCGAATTGAACTCAAGTCTATAGCGTTCTGACGCTCAAAATTTCACCTGTGTAATAAAATGAAGCTTTCGTCGAATTAACAGACAATACTTTAGAATAGAGGTTCCAAAAGCTTCTCATACCACGATCTTCTTCCGCCAAAAGAAAAATTCCCCCACCCCTCCCCAATTCCCTGACTCAATTTTATTATTAAAGAGGTAAATGACTACTTCTCAGTTCTAACAAACATATCTGAGAGGAAACTCACTAAGTATGTGATGTTAGAATCAAGGTCTTCAACATTAAGAGGTTGTGAAGGAGACACAGGACTTCCGACAGTGTACAGCTAGGGTATCTTCCACACGGACAGCGAAGCTACCTCGCATCCCGACACCCTCTTTGGAAACCTATATTTTGGATCTGTAGATGATGCGTTTCGTTAAAGGTTACTGCATTGTCTATTACATGTGCTAGCATCAAGCGTATTTGTTGCGGCATTTTAAAACTAAAGTTAGGTTATATTTCAACGAACGATTCTGGGTCCAGTGAGTTTAAGTAGCGCCAGGAATAGCTCCACTATCTCAACTCAGTGTGGTTAGGTCACTGTACGTCTTGGCTTAACTCATACATTGGCATTGATGAATGACAGAAACAGGATGGCCTACATTTGAAGTGCCGCGTTGCCAAACTCTGGACAGCTACCATATAGTGCTACGTATTCCGTTGCAGAGATCTCAGTACTGACAAAAGTGAATTTTTTTTTTTAATTGTGTTGTTTTCCTTTGTTTCTCTTTTTTTATTTCGTGCTTTACGCCTCGTCGACGTCGAGGTCAATAGCGCCGGAAGAGCATGGAGAGCAAGGGACAGAAAGAAATTAGGACATAGTCTATTGAAGGATACATCCCGGCATTCTCCAGGTGTGATTTCGGGAAACCATGGAAATCCAAAATCTGGATGGCCTGTTGTGACTAATGCCATAACGCAAAGCCTGAGAGTAATCGCTGATCCACCATACTGTGTGTCATAGTAGATTATGGACCCAGTTCTAGCCACAAACGGAGTCAGATCTCTGGTGATGGTCTTGAGCAAAGTTTTTTCGAGGCTAAGTTTCATTTTGTTCATATCCATGGCTGACGAGAGCCGACAGTTTAATACTCTGCCCTTAGACAGGAGGATGGGAGTCATAAAATTTGCTATTATGGCTGTGTCGACATTTCATAAACGCAGAGACTATTTTATGGGCGTCACAGTCCACCATCTTCTCTAAGTCTACTATATTACATTAGCAATGAATGGTCGTACGACGGTAACATCAACGTCAGTTTCTTGTTAATGAGGCATAACTTTCTACTTCCTTACGTCGTTACAGCCATACCGCGCATACTTAAAATAACAACTGGCTGTGTCTCGTCACAGCTGTTAACACAAGCTCTTTTTCAACATCTAGTTAAGGCAAATCCGTGTACCTCGTATCTACTCCTGGATGATAATTACAAATTACGGCAGCTTTAAGAAGTAGATCGATTAGTTTGGCAAAAGAATTTTTAAAAACTTGGCTAACATCTCAGTCATGTACTGATAGTAGACAACACAATGTGTTGAGTTACATCCTCGGTCTAATCACCCATAATTTCGATTTACCATGTTTTTCAGAACCAATACAAACGAATTTCGTAATCGTTGTTTCAGAAACACCATGATCGACTTCATTTTAGTTCATTGACAACAAAAATATATCGGCCACAACAAGCACGCTTTTAGTCAAGGTGTAAAAATCCAACGACAGATAATCATACTTTAATGGTTTGAACTTTACCAGTTTCTAGCTGCCCACGGAATAGACAGATAAACAATTTATCGCATGAGACAATAACATACTTTAGAACAGGTGAAATTAATTCTTTAAAATAAATACAGCGAATGCGAGCATTGTTTCATTTCAGTTGTTGAGGCACTATCCTGGAAAATTAATGGTCTCTGGTTCGAATCTCTCTGCGGCCAGGAATTTTTATGAATTTTGCTTTGTTCATAGGAGGTACGCGAGGACGTTCCTTGTTCCGGATCCCACGCTACACTCTAGTCACTGGAGAAAAGAAACTGGACGCCCTAATGGCTTAGTACGAACCCCGGGAGATACCGACAACCCTGGAGTTGTGCACTAAGTTTAGTGACAACAGGTGGTGTAAGAACCATAGAATTTTGGCAATAGTCGGGATCGTCAAATAAATTACACATACTTTGAGCTATGCGGAAGCAAAAAGATGTGATACAGTTGCTGACGTCACTGGTTCTAGCCGTTTCTATAAAAGACCCCGCCGCCATTATGGTTTGTCTGTTCCTGTCCGCGGTCTGTTCCTGCCTGTGGTCTGTTTCGGTCTGTCTTTCGTCGCGCTGGTTGTAACTCGCCATGCTGGCTAGTTCCACCATGTTGGATCGTGTCGTGTTACATAGTAACTAACATGAACTTTTAAATTTACTAAAGGGGTTTAGGTCGGTTCAAAGTTTCTCTCCACAACGTGCAACTTTTGGAATCGAATGTTCGATTAGCCAAATCAACTTTTGGATGCTGTTTGAACTTTTGATTTTATTTGAAGACTGTGGAAAAGTGAACTGTTCTTATTTAGTAGTTAACTGATAACCCTTTTCAATATTTGTGGGTCAACAAATATTGTGGCGACCTGAAGCATTCTAGTTGATCTATCCAGGCAATATGGTCAAACTAAATTAAAATATTCCGTAAGTTTTCATCGAACAGTGAGTTGCTATCAAGAGTGTAAGTTAAGGCACTAAGGCTATACTCAACCCCAGTATCAGCCTACGGTCTTACAGTGGCTGCTGTTGTTGCCGCAGTTCTAACTTCCTCTATTGGAACATGTCTCAAGTTTGAGATGCCGAGGAGCTTAAATGCACCGGACCTGAATTGACTCTCACGAGTTGATGGCTCAGCGTCTTACTCCTGCAACAATCATCTTTTAGTAATTAGCCCCTACCCTCCTGGAGTTTGAGTTTGCCTACCTCTGACAACCGCAAGTTTGATACTCCAGGTTTCCTCGAGTTTAAGGCAAGAGCTCGATTGGTCGTAGAGTGTGTTACAGATCGTGCCTATTGATTTACTTTGTCTTTATGAAGCTGTATTTCTGGCAATTTTCACTGCCTATTGATGTGTCTTTCCTACGGACTCTGTTCCGAAGTACGAAGTGAGTCTCGCTCCGGCCAGTGACCACTCTGGAGACTGCTCTGTGGAGCCACTGCCAGCCAGGTGCAGAGTCTATTTTTCGGTTGCGTCCGTCAGCGGACAGGTGCTGTGACTCAGTTGCAAGCTAATTATAAGGTCGCCATCACGTCCAACTGCGTTTCTCAGAACACTCGCGTCTAAACAACAACAACAAAAAAGGCCTTAATTGCTTTCTGCATATACTACACGATCCCCAGAAATACTCCTGATATGATGTTGTATAAAGCAAAGAACAGATTACCGGTGGAAAATAACAGGTGACATAGACCCTTTAGCCCCATAATGTTCTCAGATTGGTCGCGTCTGCATTTGTTTGTAACGTTTATCGTTCAGAGAACATATACGTAAAGCCTCCTGCTACTGTTAAGTTCACTTGCAAATCCAACTATAATTTCCTATCATGTATTATTACACAAATATTTCTGCTTTAATATCTATACTAAACATACATTTAACTAATATTTTAAATAACGCTTTAAAACCCAAAATTAAACTTGATAAGACACAGTTGAATGTAAAATTTCACTATGTTGGATAAAGCTCATCCGAGTTGCTGTGATAAAGTAAAACTTTAACATTTAGTTGATGTAACTATCATGTAATTAGCTTCATTTGTATTAGACAAATCTCATAACAAAATTTCATTTAAAATGATTGAAACGTAGAAAATTAATAAAACAGCAGGTCTGTTACAATCGGATCCAATTAAAGTGCGTAACAAAAGCGTTAAATTTATTTATCAAGGAAGTGGAGATGAATGTAACTTCTACCACATCCTGATTAATCATATTTATGCAGGGGCGTAGCTACCATAGGGCTAGGCGGTGAAGTGCACGGGGCCCCCACTCACAGGGGGCCTCCTAGCACAGCTGAAGGGGGTCCCAAGTGCAGCTCAGAGGGGCCCACGGGCCTTCAGGGCAAATGGGCGACCTTTTTTCTTTATTTTTTAGCTTTAGGGCCTTGTGAACCTAGATACGCTACTGCTCAGGGGACCCCCAAGCACAGCCCAGGGATTTTTTTTTCCCTCTTGGGCCCTTCTTGACCTAGCTATGCCACTGATTTCACCTGCATGATAATAATGGGAAATATAAAAGGCTACATATGACCTGTGAGGGTATCAGGGCTTATCAAAGTATTTAGGAGTCTCATTGCTCTTTTTAATTTAACCAATGCCGTATATCCAAGAAAATGAGCCATATTAAAGCTCCTAAACAAGCTAGCAATGATCTGCGCGGTGGAGGGCGGGGGGGGGGGGGAGCATTTGCAAATACGCTGGGCTCTATCACAATTGCTGAGTGCGCATACAACTAGAATTAGTGTCAGGATAAATGAAGCCTTGACAGTAACTGAAACTGACAGCATTAGTGATTAGTGATTTCGGGAAAACTAGGAGTAAAAAAATCAAAATGGCCGGCTAGGATTGAACCCGCACTCTCCCGAATGTCAGATACGAAGTTAAGCGTTAACTACTTTACTTTCTTCGAATCCATGCAGTTCAAAATCTGAAGACAAGAAGTTTCACACACAGATCCAGAGGTCAATGATTTGTATTGAGATTATGGCCAACCACACAACCGAAATAGCGGACACATTTGTCAGCACCTTCTGAAGTCGCATGCGTGGAGAGACAAACTTGTGAGTATTGTTTACGTCACGGGTGAAGTAGTCTGAAATGGCTGCGAACAAACAAATACGCTGACGTTGATTGGCGTCTCCGCAGCCGAGTCCAAACAGTGGCGACGTTTAATAGCACCAGCTACATTATCGCCACAGCCCCCGCTCTTTGATCTGCTGCGCTGCTACTCATCACTCACAGCGCACTGTGAGAGTGGCCACGCGTGCATAAAATGTGCCACACCCATCACACCCGTTCAATGCAGCTTTGGATCGTTAGATGCAAATATCGAATATATTTATATCGAAATTCAAATTGTCTGCGGATACAATATTTATCGCATACTGCAGAATACGGATGAAGTTGTGCAGGACGGTGTTAGGAAGAAATTTCATGAGAACCATTACAAGTTTTCTCACAAGAGAAAAAGTTATGCGCTAGAAGACTTTAAAAAGGCTAGTTTACTAGGAGCATTTTTAATAGTACCATCCAATATCTTTATTTGGAACTAGAGTTTGCATAACATATCGTTCGCACTAACATGGTCTGTGTGTGAACCAGTGAAACTGAAAGTGAGTTCAAGTAAAAAATGTCATTATAATCTGTTTTTGATAGCAATACAAATACAATTAAATATTGACGAGAGTACTGCCGTATAGTGTAAAAACATAATATTTCGACGGCTATCTCCGCCGTCCTCTTTAGACCTGAAGATAATGGCTATGCTAGCTGTTGCAACCATGCGCCGGAAAAGTCTTCATTCCTACGAATGTAAATATACACTACGGTTTGTGAAAACTGCAACACCAAAAAAGAATGGTCTGAATCACTCCAAAATCGCAGTATGTGTAGAACAGTGGAGCCATAATAAATGATAAAGATGCAGCGAAATGGCGTGTACTTAGGCCCAGCAGTGCCTCTTTTGTGTGATCAGATAGATCAGTGTTAGGCCAAACAGATCCGTCAAATAAAGTGTAAACGCGCAAACAAGTATCGGTACGCATAGTACGTCAAACGGTGTAATATCAGCATGTGAATAAGTTCGAACGTGGATATAACAAGCGGTCTCGCCTTCTAGGTATTGAGTTTTATCTGTACAGCATCCGCCACATCAAGGAGGTTTTAAAGCCCAGGGCAGCTACGCAAGAAATATTTCAGCAGGACAATGTCCGACCACATGTGGCTTGAATGTGCAAGCTTTCTTCGAAGAACGACGCATACCACTGCTTCCCTGTCCCGCACGTTCGCCTGACATTTCGCCCATTGAAAATGTCTCGATGTGGTCGGTCGGCAGCTTACTCATTCTGGGTCTCCTGCAATCACTGTCGATGTTTCACGGACGCGCCTACTAAACACGAGGCAGTGTGTTCCACAGCAGTATGTCAAGGCTCTCTCAGATTCCGTGCCAAGATGTGTAGAGGCTCTAATTGCAGCAGGTGGCGGATTAACACCGTACTGAATTCTCACGGTGAAAGTGCATTTACAATTCTGTAATCACGTTAATCAAAGAAAATTCAAGGTAATCATGAAACGTATTTCTGTCGGTGTTTTCAACAGATCTGAAATTCCTCTCTTTCCCCGTGTGAGGTAGCGTAATGATGTAGATCTCACATTATAAGTCAGACACCAAGATTTCACACTGTGAAATTTACGACAAATTCCGTTCATTAGTTTTTAAGTGATGTGAGTTATAATTAAAAAAGTTTAATTATGAAAACAGATTTTAATATCCTCCTCCAGCGAAAGGTGGCGTGGTGCGATGAGACACGTAACTTAAATATTAAGTCAAACGTTAAAGTTTCAAAGTTTTGGAACCTCATCGCAATCTGTTAATTAGTTTTTCATAGATGCCCTAACAAACAAACAAACACACATAGACAAACAATCTAAAAAAAACCCTAAATAACCACTTTTTAAAACAATCCACAGACACATCTCCGCTACAAGTTTATAATGATGTAAATTCAAATATGTGCACTGAATTGCACGCTCGTGTAAAGAATACGAACCCCGATTAGTGTATTAAATTCAGCGACTTTCGGAAAATTGTAAGTTGTATATTGAATAACATAGCAAGGCCAATCAGAAAAAAGGTTCATCCGTATACCACGCTAGATTGACGACAACTGGGATTTTTCGTCACCTTCGACTTCGTTTTAGTGACAGATTCTTTATTTATGTTTTACATTAATTGTCGTCAGTTTTATGAGACGACAAATATATAGCATAAAACAGACTCCGACAAAAGAAGTATGGTAACGTCGAGCGGTTGCTGCATTACAATTTGTTACGCTTGCGTACGGGAGAGAACTTTATTATGTTTTCCTAAACTTTTGACATTTTTCATATTACGCACAAGAGTGCCTCGTTGGATCATGTCTTTGAGGCACCATGATAGTCAGCAACTGACACTGGGTTAGGTGGGTCAAGTTCCTTGGTGCAAGAAAATGTCATCATTTAGCAGGGTAGTAAAAGTGGTTATGCAAGACTCCTTATAGCCAGACTGTGTACAAAAGTCATGCGTGAAACCACGTACCTCTCCACAGTACATATACACTGAAGAGCCAAAGAAACTTGTTCACCTGACTAATATCGTGTAGGACCACCAAGAGCACGCAGAAGAACCGCAACACGACGTGGCGTGGACTCGACTAATGTCTGAAGTAGTACTGGAGGGAACTGTCGCCATGCATCCTGCAGGGCTGTGCATAAATCCGTACGAGCACGAGGGTGTGGAGATCTCTTCTGCACAGCACGTTGCAAGGCATCCCAGATATGCTCAATAATGTTCATGTCTGGGGAGTTTGGTGGCCAGCGAAGGTGTTTAAACTCAGAAGATTGTTCCTGGAGCCACTCTGTAACAATGCCGGACATGTGGGGTGTCGCATTATCCTGCTGGAATTGCCCAGTCCGTCGGAATGCACAATGGACATGAATAGATGCAGGTGATCAGCCAGGATGCGTACGTGCGTGTCACCCGTCAGAGTCGTATCTAGACGTATCAGGGATCCCATGTCACTCCAATTGGACACACCCCATACCATTACAGAGTCTCCACCAGCTTGAACAGTCCCCTCCTGACATGCAGGGTCAATGAATTTATGAGGTTGTCTCCGTACCCGTACACGTTCATCCGTTCGATACAATTGGAAACGAGACTCGTCAGACCAGGAAACATGTTCCCAATCATCAACACTCCAATGTCGGTGTTGACGGACCCAGGCGAGGCGTAAAGCTTTGTGTCGTGCACTCAGCAAGGGTACACGAGTGGGCCTTCGGCTCCGAAAGACCGTATCTATGATGTTTCGTTGAAAGGTTCGCACGCTGATACTTGTTGATGGCCCAGCATTGAAATCCGCAGCAATTTGCGGAAGGGTTTCAGTTCTGTCACGTTGGTCCCGTTCTTGCAGGAACTATTTCCGGCCGCAGCGATGTCGGACTCATCGCTATGTCGGAGATGCTGTGTCCCATCTCTCGTGCACCGATTATAACATCATGTTCAAACTCATTTAATTCGAGATAACCTGCCATTGTAGCAGCAGTAACCGATCTAACGCCTTCGCCAGATACCTGTTGCCTTATATAGGCGTTGCCGACCGCAACGCTGCACTCTGAGTGTTTACACATCTCTGTGTTTACATACGCATGCCTATACCAGTTTGTTTGGCTCTTCAGTGTAGACTGATGATATGCGACACTGTTGGTGGTGACTCGTCATCCGCCAGAAAGGGACGTAAAACCCGGCTGCTCCCTACGTGTCTATATAAAGAGTAGGCCTAAACGAGCCGGCACCGGGTTTCACCTTCGTCATTCTTTCATCAACATATAAACATAACACATAACAACACTCAAAAAAAATTCATCTGCACATCTTAAACACCCGGAAGAAGGGAAACGACTGTTCGACCTCTGTAAGCAGGCCAGATGTACTTGGAGGGTCCAACCGACCTTCCGGTTATAGACCACACGTGACATTAGATCACATTATAACTGTTTAATGTTTTACCTGAATACTAATTGGAGCCAAATCGTGTGATTTTATTGTTTACTTTACGGCTATGCAGCATGGGAGTAAGTAGATTGTACCCGGTTTAAAATATCGGCCTACCGGATATCCTGATCATAGTTCATCCGTAGTCGAATACGACGTTACTGGGATCACCCGTTCTCTACGCTTCTAAAACTACACATTACGCAATCAGAAGAACACAAAAGACATTTCCACAACAGCTTAACGCAACTCTGTTTTTCCTCCCTTAGCTTTGTTTGGTGACCTCAACGTTGATATGACGCAAAGTCGGCAGACGAGATACGAACGACGCAAGTCGGATAGGAATGACGTAAATAGCTAAGAACGGTAAATTATAATATGTTAATATCGTTATTTATTGGAAATAACTACTTCTCAATCGCAGAGCGGCTACAACAGGAACGTAATATAGCACTAAGCGAATTTCATATACTGTAAACGATATGTGGTAATGAAACGGGGCCGTGGCCGACAGTTTGCTTTTGTCCTGGCTGACTGCTGCGGCCGCGTGGCGGTCGGACTCTATTATTCATGATGGGCGCAATAAAACACTGGTCGATTGGCCCGGCAGCTCCTACCAGTCTCCGATCCTCGACAGTTTGGTGTGTTTACAGTACAACGAAGGCTAGACATTCACCGATACAGTACGAGCATTCTTCACAGTGCGTCTCAACGTGAAGCAAACAGCGTTAGCTGGTGGCGTAATTTCTTTGCTCTTGGAGTACAAATACTGTGCGACTTTTTTCTAGCCACAGCTCACCACATTTGTCATACTTCGCGATTACTGACGTTGGCTCTTGGCTAACGTGCTTCAGCCGCCCTCATTAATTTATGATCAGTATGGTGGCTCAGTGATCAAGATGTCTAGTTGGAGATCGAACGGTATCCAGTTCAAATACCAGTTTCGGCTGCGATTTTCAAAGGCCCTTAACCCGACCTTCACCTCTGGCACAGCTTGATGTGTAATGTAAAGTACGCCAGAATGATACCGTACTTCGAATTCCACGTGAAACTGTAGGTTCCCTATACACGGTGCGATTACAGGGTTAGGTTAACGACTACAAAAAGCGCATTTGTGGCGAATCCAAAACTCTGTCAGTTGGCGGCTGAACAATCTTTCGGGACACTCAGCTCCCCACATATGCAACACTGTCGTAGCAGCGTGTCCCGTACAAGCTGCAATGTCACGGTACGGTTTGATCAAATCCCGATGAACCTGTAGAATCGAAGTTGAATTGTTTGAAACTACTGTACTGCGATACATTTCGCCAGCAGAATTCTACCTTCACACAGCACAAATATTTCGAGGCGCCAGCTCTGTTAACAGAACTAATACATGTCGGATCGGGAGTATGGGGCTACTCTACTAGATGGCGCCACAGCGACGGTAGAGTGACCTACGATGAGCTACTTAACGGCAGCGCACAGCACATGAAGCTCTCTTCATGCCTGACCATCGAGGCAACGTCACTCCGCTATCTGTCATTGTGTATTGTGAGACTGAGTCTAATAAAACGTATCTTTATATCAGTTGTGTTCTTGTAGTTACTCTCCACTGTCCGAGGGATATCCACAGGCTACCTTTGCAAGTGAGCCATCTACCTCGCCATTCAACCCACTCGACTCCTGATATTTCCCAGATGGATCCGACTTATATGTAAATTGTCACCCTTCTTTTCCATCTGTTTCAGCCCACAAATAGCACTTTTATCACCTCTCAAGAACAAGCCGTATTCAAAACCGAAACATATCCACTTTAAAAGACAAGCCACAAATAGAATCTCGGCAAAATATTTTTTTACGTGTCAAAAACAAAAGCTACCAATTTTTGCATCCAGCAAACAAAGATATAGTATTGCCGCGTATAGGGATTGCAATCCAGCAAAGCGGGATCCCGCAATCCCGCGGGATCCCGCATCATTAGACAGTCTGGCGGATCCCGCACAAAAATTAAGCGGATCCGCAATCCGCAAAATCCGGCGGAAACGCATGTCAGTCTGCGTGACTCGCTGCCCCACTCGGTCTCTGTCGGATATTTTGCACTGTTTGCCTGTACCCTTGCAGTTGGCATTTGACTCGTATGAACAAGCGTTTTTTTTGTCAACCTTCGTCATTCGTAAGTAAATAAATACAATTTTACGTATTCATCAAAACTTACATTTGTTTCGAGTACACATTTCTGTAATTTGAGTTATGGTGCGTATTTATTACGATTTTCTAACTATATAATTATTTTTTAAGCGTCGCACACGTTATCTGAACTACACAGTTACAGCTTTTTATTAACGGTTTCATTATTCCCATTTTCTGTATTTGCAGATAAATTAATTGTGACAATTTCCTAATTTGCGGCTGAAAATTTGATTATTCGTTGATATGAAACTAATGTTATCGTAATTTTAACGATCGCGTACCTATTTATTTAACAGCTATCAAAAGGAAATTGTATATCCTTTGACTTATTGTTGTTTTGGCCGCTGCCTCAATGCGTTTCTTTGACGAAAGCCACCTGTTTACATGTGCCGCTCAGGCTTTCGATTAATCCCTCTTCTCCTTGTTATTATTTCGACTAAAGGTAAAAAAATATATAGTGAAATTTTCACGGGTGTATCAACGAATTGTGTCGTAGGAACACCATACTTCGACGGCTGCCACCGCCGTTTTCCTCACGTGTGTTATTTCGTGTGTTTGCAATGAAATCCGGAGATACAACCTATGAAGACTTCACGGCAATCATTCGCCGAGAAAGTCTCCTTTCTTATTAAAAAACAATAATTTCCACTCTAAAAACGTCGTTACGCCACATAAGTTAATCTGAAATACTTGACAGTTTACGTGTTGGTGAGTAGTTTCTTTTAATAACATTGAATCAACTGTAATATCAATCAAGGAATCAGGAGATATAATAATGAATCACGCAAAAAAAGGCCAAGTCTCGTGCTTGTGCAGTGACAAAAAGTTATGAGATCTTGTTACTTGGCCATTAAGCAAACCATATTTTTAAACTGATGTGATGTATTGTAAGGCACATAATATGACCTAAGACTCACTATTTTCCATTTTTATTATTTATTTAAAAATTGGTTTAGATTAAAAAACAAAAATTTAAAACCTCGAAATACACTTAAGACACGCTAAAAAGTTTTAATGTCATTTTGCCAATCAAAATATTGTTAACTGTTAATTTTTATTGTTTTACATTAAAAATTATTTATTAATTTAATTATTATTTAATTTATTAACGTTTTAAGTAACTATGTTTTAAATATATGCGTTAAAAAACTGTTTGTACCAATCCCGCATGGATCCCGCGGGATTGGCGCAAATCCCGCGGGGATCCCGCGGGATTGAAAACAGTGCGGGAATGCAATCCTTAGTCGCGTATTGTGTATCGGTTTCTAGAACCGACGGTTGACTGTGAAGCAACAGGATCGATAGTAGGTCGGTCATCGTAAAATGTGTATCTATATAAAGGCCGCCAGGTAACCAAAGAATCGAGGGCGACAGTGAGTCCAGTCGCGTACATGACTAGCGTCGTGCTCCCTGGACGATAAAGCTGACCGCGCCAGAAACACTATAGGCATTATAATCAAGATATAACGGGGCCGTAGCGTACTGTACAGATTCCATCTAGTAACCTTCTCTTCTTATGTATGCTTCCTACTATGAAAGTTACTGTAAATATACTGTCGTCACCCAACCTATTACCGCTTGGGGGATGATGGGTAAACACTTTGTTTCTAGCATAATATCCCAGGACGTTAGCTTAGTTTCATTTATCAGTGTCTAGATTGTTCCTGTTACCATCCTGTTAGCTTAATTTAATTGCTGTTAATTATAATTTTTTCATTCCTAGAAACAGCCACTTTGCTTTGTTACGTTTCAACCACTGAATAGTATGTTTTATACACGTCGAGCACAACACAGCAGAACCACAATAGGCATGTTCTAGGGATCAGTGGAAAGACAGCCAGACACTATACTACAGGGTCCCACAACCACCGCACATACTGCTTCGTTGACTACTCCAGCGGTGAAGCAGTACTCACGCAGAAGACTGCAGTTCGGTGGTGAAACAGCTTAAGTCCCACTTCAGGATAGCGACAAGCTGGCGTAAAAGTAACCAGTTCAATACAGTGAAGATGTAAGGGCTTTAAGTATACTGCTGCTGCAAAGCTTCATTTTATCCCAAATACAACATTTAATTCAGTGGCTCCAATACGAAGAGAATGTTCGACTACAGTGGTGTTTTTTTCGATCGAAAATATACCGAAACAAAAGATCAGTGGTTATAGTACTAAAAAAATGTAAGTGCTGTAACTGTGCCTCTGCAGCACCGTCAAATATAATGAAATATGTATATAATAAACATAAGTATGAAAACAATTTGTCGAGTCACCTCTGCGCCTTCCTGTCTTTTCCCCTAAGGACAAAACTTTCTCTTTGGCAGCCAATACCATCTTTCTACACCTTTCTATGCTTTTTCATTAGTTTCTAAAATTACAGTAACACAAATATATCTCGATTCCTCCAGTCGCAGGAAAAACTGCCGTGTGGAAAACAAATGCATAAAGTAATAACAGTGTGACAAATAGAAAATTTCAGGATCAAAGAGATGTTGACTAGGAATATTTGTTAATCTTTGAAAATAATTGCAAATACTGTTTCAGACTATCATCATCGTTCTTAGAAATTTATTTTCTTTAAAATGTCATGAATTGTTAACAACTTCCACAATAACCTTTTGATTAGCACCAAGATTATTTAAAGAAAAGGATTAAATCAAATGGATTCACAATCGAAAAATAAACCATACATACAAATTGTGGAGAACGTATAACATACCTGGAATATACGAATCTGTTTCTGGAAAACTAATACACATTAAAATTCACGATTTCATTGTTTGATCGAGATAATCATAAAACTAAAACCAAAAATAAGTGTAGTGTGATATCCTATTACATGAAGGATTCAACTTGATATTTTTCTTTAAGAAAGGTCTTTCCAGATTAGGTTTCTGGAGTTCTTTTCGTTCTTCGATTCACGACATTTTCCAGTCAATAGTTTCGTAATCGTGTATTATTAGTGAGTTTTCCTCCTATTTCAACTGTGATTCCTGGCACAGCATTTAATTAACCAAACACAACAGTTAATTACTCATAGCATTATGGTCAAGAAGGGATAAGAAGTGTTAATTAAATCCCCAACACAATATCCTAATAAATTTATCTTCCACTTTTTTCACTTACAGATTATAAGATCCATAAATTTCCAGAAGAATATTTAAGCCTCGTACGATTTGGGGGCTTTCAAAACTAAATTTGACGTGTAAGCACGAATAGTTTGGGAACTTCTTAGGGGGCGCCGCGACTCTCTCGCCTCCTTCATTTTTAATTCGACGCACGGAGTCTCGGAGTTTATGGGAATTATGAAAGCAGAGAGCGAGAATTCTCCAGAGGACGTGTCCTGACTTTCGATTTTGCGCGTATTTTGGATGTCAAACCACTGCTCGAGAACATATAATCCGAATAACAAGAAACCTAACAACTTTCAGTACCAGCAACATACAAAGACAAGATCTGCGCCTTCCAAATCACATCCTTCTTCAATTATTACACCTTTAAGCTCTATTCAGTCCACAACAGCATGTAGGTAACGAAGGTTTTTGAATTTAAATGTTATAAAATCGTCAAACGAGCTTCGTAATAATGGTAATTTGTCAGTGTCCTCGTGAAATACGTATTTTTGAGACAGAAATTTGTGAATGCCGCTCGATTCCCTTAAATGTCTGCAGAAAGTCACCTGCAGGGTAATTTCTACCTGCGCTGGTCATACTTGCACTGTTATACAAGAGAACTCCAAACTACCCCATAGACTAGCAGTATAATTGAACTCCCTCGCCTCCCCCCTCCTCCCGCTTGATTATGGTATTTAGCAAGTTTTCCTTAACTCAATGCCACTTGAGTGACTGGCGTCACAGCAGGTACCGTTGTACCACCACAATATTTACTTTACTTACTTATTAGCCTGAAGAAGACAGCAGAATTAGATGTCGATACGTTGTGCTTTGGTGGTACATTCGGCTGACATCAGTGAAGGCTACGTGGCAGCAATATTACGGAAAAACCTGCATTGCCACAGATCTTCTTGAACACAATTCTTACACTGCCTTCCGTCAGACTATAAGAAGCGGACACACAATAACAAGATATTTATCCATATAATGTCATTTTACTGACAAACCGGGTTGATGTATGCCGTTATATCCTGGCATGCAGTGTAGACTTCCTGGAGAGAAGCGAAGGCAGCGGACCGAAACCTGTGTCCCCGTTGGACGCACAAGTGTGTCGCCAAGCTAGGAGCACCGTACCGCTGTTTTCACGACCTTCACGCTACCAACAATCTGCTCCCCTAATAGGTGTTGGTAAAGCAAGGAGACGACAAGCGGAAGGCACGCTCTATCTTGGCTGTTTCGTTGAGGATCTGTATTAAGGCAATAGTCTAACAGTTGATATTCCGAGACGACAGCAAGCCCTGTGGGTGTGGGGTATCGCTCTAACCTGGCATTCGGGAGGACAAGAGTTCGAAACCCCTCCGGCCATCGTAATTTATGTTTTCCATGGTTTCTCGAAATCCCTCCAGGACATAGTCTGGATGGTTTCTTTAAAATGCCATGGTAGAACTCCTGCTCTTTCCGTATCCCGTTGGGCTAGGTTGGCTGAAAACGGATCTGGAGACCTACAGCAACTCGACAACTCATATTCATCTGGTTTGGATAAAAAGTATTCCGAGACGAGAGAAATTCCAAAATAAAAATAGATATCGTATCGATTCTTTTTACTAAACATAAACAAAGAACAAACAAAATTCTTAATATAAAAGGGTAATGAAAAGAGATATTTTTTTACTAAGACTCTGGCAACTTACAGTCATTCTTTCTTCTTCCCAGTTACTTCATGCGTGTGCTGATGTCTTGTATCTTTTCAACTGACATTACTCGCCTGAGGTGTGGTTTTGACTGAAAAACGGGAATCTTTGCAGCGGGAATAAATCGTCTGAATTTTTCTTGGATGTTAAGGATGTCTTTCATTATAATAAGTCCTTCAAACTTTCCCCCAACACACGGGGTTTATAATTCAGACATTAAGTCTGATATGATCTTATCCAATCAACAGTTTTCCATTCAGCATAAGTGCCCATGAAATTTTATTCTTCTTTCTCTTATTGCGCCTGTAATTTTCTCGGCGTTATTGTATAAATCTTAATTTTCCCTCATTGTCAAAGCATTCTCGTTTGGATTTTTTTCTGTAAAATTTACTTGAGCACTTTCTTTCTTCTCTGGTTCTTTTTGTCCCCCCTCTTTAATCGACCGTCTAGTTTTCAGATCCATATCGTGCTCTGGATTAATTATGGTTACGTACTGTGTGATTTTTCGTTGTAAATAATACAAAATTTTTTGCGTTGGTTCTGTGTGACTTTATAAGACAGTTTCATCTTTCTAAACCTTCACTTGCTGGCTGCATTGTCCAGTTCATTTGATTGTACCCTCACCTCCAAACATCTATATTCATCAATTCGTCCAGCATTTTCCTGTTTTGTTTTTATATTATTTTTATATACTATACAATGTATTTAGTTTACTGTTACGAGATTTTTAGTCCCGTTTCAGCTGCAATTTCGAGGTTAATTTCTGCAATTTTAACGCCTGTTTCGTCTTTGAAAATTTTTGCAACATTGTCTCTAACAGTAAAAAATATACAGCTTCCTGAGAATTTTTTTATCCGTTTCCCCTATTGCACTTAGATTTAATAAATTATTTTGCTGAAGTGCTGAAACGAAATAGCGCCTGTAGATTTTATATTATTCATGACTCGCACAGATTTACAAAAGAGGGAAAGAGTGAGAGGAATATAAAGCATACGTATGGGTTTTAGAAGCAGTTATAAAGTGGAAAAAATAATTTCCGCGTAAGGAAGTAAATAAACAACTAAATAGTACAATCAGTATTAATGAGTATTAAGTTAGAAAACAAAATTACTTCTTTCACATGTTGATAAATTGATCATTCTTGAAAATACAGTGATTATGTACATGAAACAAACTTTATAAAGATTAGTAGATATGAGAAATATCTGGAGGATATCGTTTCAATTTTGTCGTCAGTGAACATTTCTTCCTCGCAAATGCAGACTGGCATAATCGACTCAGAAATAAGTTTATGTATTGAACCAACTTACTACAAAAGCTATCAACTAATAACATGATATGTTATACATCAGAATACGAATCAAAAATATTTTACAATCCTAAGAAACAATCAGAGACTTCCCCTGCAATTAGCATATCATCCTTGTTCTCTGAATGGACGTTTCCGCCAGATATCTCTTTACCTCTGATAAAAAAAGGAATAATATGGATGAAGCCAGAATGCTCATCACACGTGACTGCTTTATCCAGAGTTAAATCGCAGCTGTGACTCATTTCCTATTAGGATCATGGCAGAAATGATCAGGGCAGTTTTTCGTTGGCAGAGATCGACTGCGTCGGTATAATGTATACGCACGGGTGGGTTCTTAATGTCAGACAAATTGACGTGCAATGTCTCAGGATGGTTGTCAAATTTAATGAACCGTCTCCATGGCCTAATACGAATTGAAGCAGGCATTTTCTTTCATTCCAGATCGCATCTCTGCTATTCTCCATTTTACAGTAGGTCTTCTTAATACTTACCAGCTCAACAAAAAAAAAAAAAAAAAAAAAAAAAAAAAAAAAAAAAAAAAAAAAAAAAAAAAAAAAAAACTCCCGACATTGCATGGGCATCTGTATCGCTCCGGGTTATTGGTTTGAATTCAACGTAGAAATCAATGGTTTCAATTAATTTTCTGTTTTCCTTTATTTGACGACGCAACAGTTGAATAAAAATCTAGGCTGAATGATAAAATTGCTGAAAAGGTGTGTCTGTACATGAATTTTATGTCAAAAAGAATAATTTAAATATACACTATTGAAGATAAAGATGCCAAAGCAGTCAAATTTTGAATTTTTGTCTGTTTACCTGTGTGTATGTTTGTGTATACTTAAAAACTAATGGATAGATATCAACGAAAATGCACATAATGATAGCCTTTGTCATTGGTTAAGATATAAGATACATTTTTATAATTCCCAATTATACAGACGCCAATACAGTCCAGACCGTATATCTTTAAATTTTTTGTGTCGCGAAGCCTCACGCAAAAACCAATGAAACTATTTCAACTAAACTTCGCTTAGTGATAGCTTACGTCATTACTTAACGTAAGAAGTACTTTTTAGAATGATCAGTAACATAGTTCTCGATGGCACAAAGGGCAAAAACGTAAATTTTGGAATCTTTGTCTGAGTGAACATGCCACACGCAAAAATTAATGAATTGATTTCAGCAAAACTGCACATAGCGATAACTTACGTCGTCAGTTTTGACATGTACTTTTCTCTTTATTAGTAACATATTTTATCCACGATACAGAATAACAAACAGCAGAATTTGAAAGTTATGTACGTGCGCACGTAGATCAAGCATAAACTAACCAATTCGCCTAACTGTACATCTTGATAGCATATTTCATTTAGTGATAACTTACGTTCAACCTCAATGTAAGAACGCTGAGAAATATAAAAAGAACAGCTGATTTAATTGTTCCATAAATAATCCAGCCATTTGCTATTTTCTGACACAAGTCTTCTCTCAAGTCGAAATGTTTTACCACAATTAACCTTATATAAGTGGTGGCGTTGGGTTAAATGGTACATACTATAAGAGGTAACTTTTATGATTCAATCAGGTGTTTCGTATCGTAGTTTATATATATACAAATAAATTAATCTATTTGAACACACTCCGAACAGCATCTTTTCCAATATTTGTTTGTGGATAGTAGAGATGTATGCCTGTGGGTAATCCACGACCACAAAATCTTTAAATTAATGGAAGTTTCAAGGAATGGTAGAAACAAATGATGCGCACAAACATGTTTGAAGCATTTGTATACAACCTAAATGTAGAAGGCAAGGAGGAGATTGAATCATCAAATTCCTGCGCTGGTGGCCAAGGGTTCGATCACTGCACGGAGAAATATTTCTTTTTATGCGTGCGTTCTTTTTTGGTACAATTCACACTATTTGCAACACTGATAATTATTTTTACAAAAATCCACCTAAACACATTTATTTTTACTCTAAGGCTGAGGATATTTTGTGTGATGGAACCTAGTTATTCTAATTAGGTGATTAAAAATACTATTGGCGTAAATCAACATCATTTCTGTGAACTCTACGTTCTGTTACGTTCAGAAAATGGCTGAGGGAACAATGATGAAACTTGGTACACATGTTTCTCACTGGACGACAAAAAGATTCTATAATGGTAGGGCAACTCTCGGTACTCCGGTAGTGAATCTATATATTATTGTCTGTGAGCGTCCGTTCTCTATTAGCATGATCTTTCTTGGCTTATGGCATTACATCTTGTATACATCGAGGTCATATGAATTGGGAAAGGACTGGGTTCAACGAACGGGAAGGAATTCGGTCATGGAACCATCCTGGTATTCGCTTGGAGTTATTTAGGGAAAGCAAGTAACATCGAAATCTGGATGGCCGGACGCGGATTTGAACTCACGTCTTCCAGAATGCCAAACTCGAGGGTTACTGCTAACCCACCGAGCTCAGTGCTAGTGTGAGGGTCCAGTGTCTGCTCTGCTATCGTGTTCATTCAGGTGCGAAGGTGCTGGCGGCGGTCTAACTGTCTAGACTCCTGGACGCCATTGGTCACGTGGTTGGCGGAATCACAGACAGCAAAGTCAATTCCGGCAGAAACAAGTTATCCAGTAAGCAATTAAGTTACTAGGTAGAGGAGAGAGGTGTTTTTGTGGAGGCAGCAAGACAGCGGGTCGTAGTATGGTAGACACCGTTCAAGATTTTCGTGTGTGAGAGACGTTCAGATATGGAGGATGTTGGATGTTAGCGGAGATAGCGGGCTGATAGAAACGTGGCGATGACCCGTAATTCTATGAGTTATTGCAGCTGTGTAGGGTGAAATTCGTGGAATACGTTAATAGAACTCAGCAGATATTTAACTGTTGTTATTTTTCAATCGCCCGCCTCGCTGGCTCAGCTGGCTGCGGCACCGTGATGGTGTCCGGCGCTGACGCGGGATAAGCCGGCTCGATTTCTGGTGGTGAAAGAAATGTTGATCATCAGGTCTTGGCCGGTAGGGAAGGAGAGGTAGAGGGGCACAATTACTCTAGATTGTGCACCAAAGTCCCAGGTTACATCCTAAAGCTCTCTGCAGTGCTTAAGGAGTAAGGACATACGTCACTGTTCATAGCGATCCGTCTGTAGGATTCGAACGGTAAGCCTGGTATCTTGAGGAAGAATAGGCTGACACCGTGTTTCACCCTCTCACTTCTTTCATGTCTCATCCACAACACAAACAACACTCCACACTGGACACGCATGCTATCTCAGTCATCAACAACACTTAGGAGCACTGGAAACCACCCCACTTCATTTTCAAAGACATTCACGGGGTTAGGTAAATATCCCCACGGTAATCGCCTACGCTCAGAACCACGCAAGGCGTTCATAGAAAAAGAAGATACTGCAGTCGCTCATGGATCAATTCGGTTCACCCCCTCCCCTCCCCCGAAGCCCGTGACCGTTAAGGGCCCCATACACACAGCAACTTGTTGGCCAACTTGGTTGTGTTGTAGCTGAAGTTGGTGTGTGCATGGTTAGGTTGGCATACCAAATCACAAGTTGGCCAACCTAGTTGGCGGTTTTCAAACTCTTTTGATATTTGTGGGCGGGGCCTATTGTTGTGCCAACGTGTTGTAGTGTGTATGGGCAAGTTGTCCAACTTGACTGCCAACATCAGTCCGCTCCGGTTTCTCATCGAGGCAGTGCTACTGATTTATGCTGCTACTGTAATGGATACTGTTCAGAACAACGATGCATGGAACACCGTTATCGAAAAGTTTCACAGTCTACCACAACTGTAGAAAGTGAAATCTGATTTATATAAAAATAAAAATTCAAGAATGAAGGGCTGGGTAGAATTGCTGATTGATTTGAAAGAAGTGGAAGTTTTTGTAATCTTCCGGTGCAGTTACTTTGAGCTACGACAGAAAATTTGTGAGTGAAAATTTGGGGCAATTTTGGAGCCACTTTTTTGCTCAAATTTTTCTTTTTCTCTTTTCCCTCTCATTTTCCGCGCTGGCAGCAACGATAATTGTGCACAAAGCTATTTCTTCTAGTTCCAACATTACTGGTAGCCGGCCTTGGTAGCTTAGGGGCTAGACTACTGGTCCCGCGTGCCGAAGGTCGCCGGTTCGAGTCCGGCCGAGGGCATGAGTGTTTAAGTGTTGTGTGAATGTCCTGTCCGTCCATACTTAGAGGCTGCAAAATATATATACTGGATGACTGATTCACTGGAAGCTACGGTAATCACTTTGAGCTAGCTGTATGGCCTCCGTTGCCAAATGCTATTTTAATAATAATAATAAAAACATTACTGGTATAAGTAAACACCTTGTTTTCTGTATGCTGGTTCTCTCTCTACTGATGTCGGCCAACTGTGTTGTCCAACTTGTTTTTGTGTTGGCCAACAAAGTTGGGAGACATGGTTGGACAACAAGTTGCTGTGGGTATGGGGCCCTTTAGAGGAGGAAAAAGACTGGGGGCAAGGAACGGGAAACATCTTGGCATTCGCCTGGAGTGATTTCGGGAAGCCATGGAAATCCAAAATCTCGGACAGGCATTCGAACCCGCGTCCTCCCGAATAGGAGGTCAGGGTGTTATCGCTGACCCACCACGTTTAGTCCAGATCAATTCGTATCTGAATAAATAATGAATGCGACAGCTCGTCCTAAGGCCTTATTCAGAAAACTGACGTGTTCGCTCACAGCTTATATCTAAATTTGCGCTGTCAGCAGAATAAGCAGAGTCCTGGAGGAATCAAGGACCATGGGTGCCTTAATAATGTTTCCGTTTCTCGCAGAGGTCACAAGCGTTCACTTCATGTGATATTAGCAAAATATTGGAAATTTTATAAACATCGCCATCAACCACATAAGCAACATATTATTATTATTTGCGGATAAGCCGATTAGGACTACGCAAAGTACTCAGAAGCGTTTGTTCGCTTTCCTTTGTGCCAATATTTCCTTCAGACGCTTGCTGTGGGCTTCTTTTCTCTCATCTGACCATGTTGTTCCAGGTCATTTCTTTAATCATTCCTCGCGGTCAACTTGCCACTTGTGAATATTGGATTTAAATATGTCTCTGTTTTCGATATTTCTGGAATAATTCCTGCTAATTTGAGATCCTTCTTGATTTCACCAACGCATTTCATTGTATCCGATATTAATTTACTTCCGTTTTCATAGAATTCAACTATTTGTCTTGTCAGTCTGTTAGGGTTCATCCTTTTGATGTGTCCATAAAATTTTAGTCGGCGTTTTCTAATTTCACTGTGAATGTCTGCATATTGTAAAATTTCCTGATTACTTTTGAGTCTGTACTGGTCTCCCATGAGTCTTGGGCACAAAATTTTCCTTATAATTTTGTGTTCTTTTTCTCGATGTTTTCTATATCTTTTTTCCTGTTCAAGAAGTGTTTCTGATCCATAGAGACATTCTGGTTTAATAACTGTATTGTAATGACTCAGTTTTGTGTGCTTGGAGATGCATTTTTTGTTGCAGACGTTTTGTGTTAGGCGATAAGCTGTTTCCATCTTTTAGCATCTAATTTCATTAGCTTTTGCTTCAGTTCCATTCTCTTGGATTGTTTCGCCGAGATACTTGAAGTATAAGCAACTTATATTATTACAAATGTCTTTAAACACGGGACTAACTGGTGCGTTAAGCTGACTGGCAGCGGTAAAGAGGAAGTGGCGGAGAGGCCGGTCGAGACAGCTCGTCATCCGACCGGCCGACTCGTTCGTAAACAACGAGCGCGGCCTGCGGATGTTTACAGCCAGCTGAAAAGTTGGCCCGCTTCGGACTGGCTGCCTTTGTGCAACTGTGTACACTCACGCACGCGCGCACCAACTCGTAATACAGCAATCGGATTTTAAACCCTATGTTTGCTGTCAAAACTTTTGATGTTCCATAAGAGTTATTGCTTTAAAGACAATCACAAATAAGCGAAACTAATATAGTGAATTAAATTTAATCTCTGATAAGGAAGTACAAATCGATAGCTTAAGTCTGTCTTGAAACTATTGACGACGCGTTAACAATTGCAAAAAAAAGTGGATTCGCGGATAAATTTCTGCTTTGTTGTTTTGTCACTGAGTATTAACGTCGTGAGGACTAGTGAGGTCACTGAGGCGCTTTCACCTAAATGACTGGTGATAATTGCTTTGTTACCTAAGTACTGTATAAATGTATTTTCGTTTTATTCTGTATGTAGAGCATTTAGTTCTACAGAACGAACGTTGAGGCGATATCACTTTCGCCTACATAACTACGGAAAGACGCCTAAAAACCGCCAGAATGGCCGGTTTGACGAGACCGAGGTTTGAATCCCATCCCATTAGGTCCTTTTTCGCGTACGCGCCACCTGTCGGTTTGGAACGGCGCTCCAAAGTGCCGCGTCGGAGCATCACATTCAGATAAAAAGGTCAACACACCTGCCGTGCGCGCCAGAACTTCGGGCTGGAGCGCACGCGCCAAAAGCGTTCGTGTTAACGCAATTTTCAAAAGTTTTATCCTGCCGCACGGAGTTTAAGCCGAGTTGAAAAGTTCTATAGACGACGTAGCTAAAATCCTCAACTTTTAACATCGTTGTTGTTTTCTCAGAAGTAGTTATATTCTTAAGTATGATAAAACACCCACATAAGAAAATCGGAGAAACAGAATGTGTTTCTTTATTTTAAAAAATCGATATGAAAAATAAATAAAAAAAATAAAACGCATATGGGTAAAAAGATGGCATCAAAGTAGAGATATATGGACCCATGCCCCTTCTGAGAGAACTACGAGAAAATGGCTCAGGTCGTTTCAAAAATTATTTACGAATGGAAAATTTCACATTTGACTATATTTCAAAATTGGAAGCTCCATAGATATCAAAACAAGACACAATTACGAGGATACTGAAAGATTTTTATTAAATTCTACAAATTCTTCTAAATTATCTAGTGACCAAGTTTTTCAAGTTTTATCATTGTATGCGTTAATGCAGGCTAATTCATACAAATCACCCAGAATTTTTAAAGAAAAAAAGAATAAGTGTGAAGGCATCAGACCAACGTGCACGTGTAAACACTAGAGAAGTTTAGATTAGCGCGCCAGATGTGCGCAGTTGGAGAGCGTGCAGTCTCTCTCTGACCACCCAGCATTTACATTTAAAGGATTCATCTGCGCATCTGGAGCGTGCGCTCTAAAACTACCCCCCGCCCCCCCTAAAAAAAAAGGTCTATCGTAGGTCCCAGTATCCAGTACGCAGCCGCTTTAACACGTTCCGCCAAAAATTACTTACGAGTATATCAGTTGTTGCAATTAATAGAACGTCACACTCCCTCCGTGGTAAAAACTTCAGACCTCTAGGTTCGATCCGCTTCCAGATCTGCATCAGTAGGCAACATATCCGCTCCTTCATCAAAATTAGACACGCGTATCAGACCGGTAATACACTGAAGAGCCAAAGAAACTGGTATAGGCATGTGTATGCAAACACAAAGATATGTAAACAGAGTACGGCACTGCGGTCGACAACGCCTATATACCAGGTAAGACAACAGGTGTCTGCCGCAGGCGTTAGAACGGTTACTGCTGCTCCAATGGCAGGTTATCACGATTTACATGTGTTTGAACATGGTATTACAGTCGGCGCACGAGAGATGGGATACAGCATCTCAGAGGTAACAACGAGGTGGGGATTTTCCCGTACGACCAATTCACGAGTACACCGTGAATATCGGGAATTCGGTAAAACATCAAATCTCCGACATAGCCGCGGTCGGAAAAAGATCCTGCAAGAACGCGACCAACGACGACTGAAGAAAATCGTTCAACGTGACTGAAGTGCAACCCTTTCGCAAACTGCTGCGGATTTCAATGCTGGGCCATCAACAAGTGTCATCGTGCGAGCCATTCAACGAAACATCATCGATATGAGCTTTCAGTGCCGAAGGCCCACTGATGTACCCTTTATGAGTGCACGACACAAAGCTCTACGCCTCGCCTGGGCCCGTCAACACCGACATTGGACTGTTGATGATTGGGAACATTTTGCCTGGCCTGACGAGTCTCGTTTCCAATTGTCTCGAACGGATGGACGTGCCTATGGGTACGGAGACAACTTCATGAATTCATGTTGAAGCTGGTGGAAGCTCTGTAATGGTGTGGGGCGTGTGCAGTTGGAGTGACATGGGACCCCTGATACGTCTAGATACGACTCTGACAGGTGACACGGATGTACCGTCCTGGCTGATCACCTGCATCCATTCATGTCCATGGTGCATTCCGACGGACTTGGGCAATTCCAGCAGGACAATGCAACACCTCACTCGCCCAGAATTGCTACAGAGTGGCTCCAGGAATCTTCTGAGTTTAAACACCTCCGCTGGCCACCAAACTCCTCAGACATGAATATTATTGAGTGTATCTGGGATGCCTTGCAACATACCGTTCAGAAGAGATCTACACCTCCCCGTACTCTTACGAATTTATGGACAGCGCTGCAGGATGCATGGTGTAAATACCCTCCCCAGCACTACTTCAGACTTTAGTTGAGTCCATGCCACGTCGTGTTGCGGCACTTCTGCCTGCTCGCGGGGGTCCTAGAAGATATTAGGCAGGTAAACCAGTTTCTTTCGTTCATCAGTGTATATGGAGCATTGCTTTCAAATAAGCACAGTCCCGGAAACAGAATTTGCTGAATGATCCGCAAAGAAAAGTGAAACCATTCAATACTATTGATACTGATGATTTTATACTAGCTGTTAGTCACGCACTTCTTGCTTATTTTGCACCCCACACTTTCTCTGGTATAGTGGTGCATCATAAGTGGGCTGCACTCTTAAATTTTTGCACACCACTGCTATTTTTGTTTAAAATGAGATTTTTCTGATATTTCTACTGGTTAGCAATTCAGTGATAGGCAACCAGCTCTATAGATGTATGTGGCGGGTAGTATCCGACGAAGGGTGTCGTAAATCAAGTTTCCAGTTGGATGGTTGAGATCATCCCTGAGAAATTCTGTTGAAATCGATGGAACGGTGTGGATTTCTAGATGACACAAACAAAACATCAGTACTTTGAGATTTGTATTCAGTATTATAATAATAAAATCGCCAACTCCTTTCGTCAATTGTTTTCTTGAACAGTTTACAGGTATCAATACACAACACGACCTAAAAACTAAACCAATATACAGAATAATGAATACAATACTCATACTGAATGTTACCGTTTCAGGCATGTCGGTTACTTTGAAACTTAGCTATTTGGTACCGTGTAGTATAGGCGTACGCGAAATTATATATATATATATATATATATATATATATCTCTGTGTGTGTGTGTGTGTGTGTGTGTGTGTGTATCGAGGTATCTCAGAATCGATCGGGAAAAAAAATGGAACTTCTCCACCATAATTTCGACACGGTGCGATAAATGACAACTTGCAATAAATTGTAAAACGGTAAGGCAATGTGCATAACTAACAAAATCTCTTTTTTTAGGAGTAGGTATAAACTAAATATTGCAATTATTGACATGATTTATTCCATGAAGGATTTTGGTTTTAACAGTATGTAGCAACATGAAATGGGACCACCACATAACTTCGGTCATAAGTAACTGTAATTCTGGATTGCGGTTCATAGTTAGAATCTTGAAAAACCATAACGAACATACAAAGGAGATAGGTTATATACACATTTGGATTATTGTTTTGCCTTTAGGGATCCGTATCGCAAGGGTCTTATTTTTTTTTTTTTTTTTTTTTTTTTGTAACAGTTTAACGTCCCTTTTTAACAACGTGGTCTTTAGAGACGGGAAAGGATGGGGGCAAGGAATGGGAAGGAATTCGGCCATGGCCTTTTTTGAAGGAAGCATCCCGGCATTCGCCTGGAGTGATTTGGGGAAACCATGGAAAACCCAAATCTGGATGCCCGGACGGGGATTCGAACCGCCGTCCTCCCGAATGCGAGGCCAGAACGCTATCCGTTACACCACCACGCTCGGTAAAGGGTCTTATTGACAGTATAAAATGCGGAGAGTAGCCGCTCGATTTGCGACTGTCTGATACTTAGATTGGGCTGGTATTTTTTAGAAGACAGATGATCCAGGCTTTGTTTGTATTTATTGACAAACATGCAAACATATTCATTTACGAGTGTGATGAAATATTTCGTCCTCCAACATAATTGGATCGTAAAGACAGGAGAGATAAGATTAGAGAAATAAGAAGCCCCACTGACGCTTAACTGAACTCTTCCTTCACTCGTGCCATTCCACATTGGAATGCACAGTGTAAAGATTAGTTCTGGTGCAAAACACCCTGTTCAATTTATAATTGTTTAAATTGCAAAGTATAGGAGGATACGTAAATTATAATGCACGGTGACTAAATCAGTTTGATTTTAAGATCAGCTAACGGAGTTTTAAGATGCAGCGATTCCTCCTCTTTGGCGTCTGGGCTTGATAGTTTAACGGCAAAATCAGAACCAGAGTGCTAGCAACGTATTTCAGAGACAAACTATTCTATAGTCTAAGGTCATGTTAAGAGCAGGTAAATGTTTTTATCGTATCGAGATTCCGAAATGGCCCCTCAATGTCAAAGCCTAACTCCATAACAAGGAACCGCTACAAATGAACAGAAGATGGAAACGGGACACACAGACAGAATACAGTTTCAATTTTCATACACGTATTGTATCCATGGCCCACCAGTGTGTCGTGAGCGTTAAAGCCGTTGGAGGTACGACTAGTTAGGGATCAGGGATTCGAAACCACGTCCTCCCGCTGCGAGTCTAGAGCGTTACCGCTCGCCCATCACTCTCGGTGCTGTTTAAGCTACTTTTTCCCTATTAATAAGTAAAAAACTAGTACTCTCCCTACTCTTCGCCGCAAAACCTACACACTTCAGAGACAAAAAATCGTCATTTTTTAAATATAGAGCACACACACATTACATACATTACATGATTTAAAAACAGATGGAAACTCTTAAGATCCTCCGTTACCATAGATTAAATTAGTAGGTGGCTTGGAGCATGCAGGCGGTCACCAAAAACTACTCATAAATCCATTTTATAAAACAAATTTTTCCTTACGACAGCGAGGTCATTAGAGGCTGGAGGTCAAGGAACAGAAAATAACTGGGTCTTGGCCTTCTGAATGCATTCGACTGCAGTGTTTTCAAAAAATCATGGAAAGCGAAATCTGGATCGCCGGACGGGGATTTGATCTCCGTTCCTCCCGAATGTCAAGACAAAGTTACTGATCATGCAACTGACTCCGTAAAATAAAAATAAAACCGACAACAAATCTTCTCGGGTTTGCAGCCGGATTTTATTAAAAAGCGACAAGCTTTCGGCAACAAGCTCAGTAGTCATCATCAGGTCAATTATGTACCGGCGATCTTGTCGTTACGAATACCAGGCGTAATTCGTAACGGCAAGATCGCTGGTACATAATTGACCTGATGATGGCTACTGAGCTAGTTGCCGAAAGCTTGTCGCTTTTTAATGAAATTCGGCTGCAATCCCGAGAAGATTTGTTGTCATTTATTCGCCGGGAAAGCCTGTATTCACATAAAAAATAAAATCTTTCGCTAGTTCTTTATGTACTATCGTATAAACCCAAAAAACAAATAGAAAGTAATGAGCTAGCCATATCCATCCGTTCTGAAGCTGGAAGTAGGTCACGGGTGGATGGACGAGCCTTCTTTCGCCGCCAATTCACTCTCGCAATGTTTAGCTCGATGAGGTGCAACACTAGAGAAGCTCGTGTTTAAGAATTCCCCGGATTCCGTCGAGGCAGCCGGTTTATTATTGAAGCCTTCCAGATATGAAGCGTGCACTACACAAAGATACCTAGGCCGCTTCTTAAATAAAGCGAACGACTGGATGCTCCACTCCTGCACGAGTCCGTAAACACCACTCCTCCGATAGCGTGCGTGCTCACTGTTTATTTTCAGATCGTCTATTTCTGAACGTCCGTATGATCGTAACTGCAGTAGTCTGAATGACTTCCCAGTATTCCCTAGGCCCAGTGTTTGAGAGAATTCCGGTCTGAGTCTAGGTTTTAGCTTGTAAAGTGTAGACTACTGTTGGTAAATAAAATAGATTAACTGTTCGACATCATTTCCTATTCTCGAGGGTTTGGCAAAGCCGGTTGCAGGAAGGTATTGTCTTTTTCTTTGGGCTGTGCGAACTGGTTTGCGCTGGTCGATAATTTTTTAATAATAAACTGCAAGAGATAACACCACGTGATCTGTTTTCAGTTTTGGAGCCTCTTGTCAAAGAAGAATGCTGCAAGAATTTCCTATGTACGTTGGTGTGTAATGTAATTTCGGAGCAGAAACAGAGAATAAGACAGTAATTAATGCGGCAACGACTTGTCGAACGAACCAACAGCTTTACGGAAATGATGTATAGTATATGTATCAGGCCTAGTTAATTGCTTACTTATTTTCTTAAATGGCTTAAATAAGAACGAAACAGTATATGTTTAATTTGTGTGTGTTAGAGAAGTTGCCGTCCGATTTATCCACCGTGTCTGGTGGGAGAGCCGTTACACTGAGGCCTGTAGGACGCGAGTTCGAATCCCCATCCGTCAAACAGATTTCAGTTTTCCATGCGTTCTTGAAATCATTCAATAGCCGAATTCCTACCCGCTCCTTGTCCTCAATCCTCTCCCGTCTCTAATGACCTCAACGTCGGCGAGGCATAAAGAATTTAACAAAAAATATTTAAGAGATTTTCGGCCATCTTCTGTTGCCGGATGAGTGTAAATCCTCGAGTCAGGCGAATACCGGTCCATTATAAACCACGTAGGCTGTTATTTTTACGGACCCTTAAAACTAAGTTTCACCCCTGAAAAAGCTTTGCTTTCTTCACGTGAAGTGTGAGTACACCGTGGTTTAGACTCCACGCAAAACTGTAGGTCCTTTTCGCCGTGTAGGATTATCAGGTTAGATTATGACATCACAGACGTGGAATTCACGGCAAATTGTAGCTGTTGTAAGCCGACGGCCGAACGCTCCTTCGGTGTTTACCTACCAGTAATGGCATACACATTTACTTTTTAGCTTAATAACTGCACCCAATATAAATTTATTAAGTTTAAGCACTAACAATGGGTAATATAAAGACAGGAGTCGTGTAAACTCGTAAAGAACGCAGTGCAATATCCCGCAATGCGTTGGATAATTGGTAATAACGTCCCGCCTCTAATGAACTCGACACTGACGAGGCGAAATGCCATAAAAAAAGGATGGCTACGAAACCAGCGATACCTTTATCATGGGTAACGCAGAAGAGAGAATGAGTAACTGATTCCACTTCCCCTGCGTTTAATTGGTCATGATGGCTGTCGAGCGATATGTGCCCTGCCTTCTTCGGTAAGCCAATGTTGGCTGGGGAAGTTTTCGCTCGCTATTCGTGGATGTCGATGTTATAACTAAGAAGGAAGATTAGATATTTAATTTTTTTTTTTTTTAAACTTAAACTTATCTTCAGATAATACCTCCTTCATTTCGATTTCTATTATTCTCTATTACATGAAACTCTCCTGTCTGCAACATTTCCTATCGACAGTTCCTACTATCAAATTCCAGTCAAATTTTGTTTCTAAAATATGATTTGCTAGATCATCAATATCAATAATTTCCTCTCTTTTCAACTGAATGTTATTGAGTCCAACCTGTCACGCAAATTCTCTATGTTCCTGCTGGCTCTTTCTAAACATTTTAAAAGAGGTTTCCCAGCAACACTTTTAATGTCTATTCATTTCTGCGAAATTTTGTTTGATGCTCCTCTATGCCGCACCTACTCTACTTGGACAGCGGGCATCAAAATATTCTTAAAAGAGCTTAACACTGCTAAGTGACTTGACAGGTGAACTGTGTTAGCGATGGTCATCCTGTAACGAAGCGTGACGTGGTGGCGAGGGAGTTGACCAGGTGATGGCGAATCCATGCTCGCTGCGGGAGAAGCCCTGGGGGCCGCGTGGGCGCCAGCATAAACACGGTCCAGCCTCAGTCACGCCTGCAATAACACACTTTACTGCTGCCTCCCACACGACGCAGGCACACCTGCCTCGTGCTCGCTCCTCACCGCAGATACCGTACCCTCCACACTTTACTGTTTCAATATCGAAATGCCCAACGCAACGTAACTTATCACGAGCAAGGTTGTGGCAAATTATTATTAGCGGCGTACTGAGTCATAATCGAAACAATTGTACAACTTTCAATCCGTTGTATTCTTGTATTGGAACATGGCAATCCTTACCGTCGACCTCTCTGATACATATGCACAGGTCTTCGGGAGAAGAAGAGTCTTTCCTACAGTGTACAGAAAAAAGTTTATCATTAACTGACACATTCGAAATCTATGGCCTAGTGGGGGTCTCTCGCTTTCATCTTCCCTACCTGGCTATACGTTTTCCACTTAACGTGCATCTATGTTAATGAAAACTGCCTGGCCAGTGGTGAATGACTTCGATTACCAGTTTATTCAAACTGACACTGTAACCAAGGCTTCGGAGTGACTTCCATCTTGCAACGATCTTCATATTTCACTTTTGGACTGCAGTAACAACTAGAGCTGTCAAAGTAACGATGTATTCGTTACTGAGTAACGGGTTCGTCGCCTGACTCGAAGTACCGAAACGTTACTCACAAATTCATTTCGTTACTCGCATTTGTCGTATAGATACGAACACGTTCCAGCTTCCGCAGGTAACTAATTTTGCCAACGTAAAGACTAATTTTGTACTTTTTATTTTGTTTAACATTAAAATTTATATGGATAATTTGTAAATAGTTACTGTTTTATCATTGATAGTTCATTAGTGAGGTTTATTGATTTGAAACATTTGTGAAATTTATTTTAAGAATTGATACCTTCTATTTTATTTTATAGTGTAATTTACAATATAAAAGAGTTGTCTAATAGTTTTTGATATACATCTCTGCACTTGCTATGTTCTAATAATATTTTAATTAAATTGCAATGGAGCGTACGCTCCGGTGGATATTTCCCTACAAACTCATCTTCCCCCCTTTTCCTACATGCTCCTACATTTGCCCTCTACAAATTTTAACTTTAAATTCTTTCAGCGTTTTTGGTAAATTATTCATAATTTCTCTTGGCAACATATTCCAATCCCTGACACCCTTAACTAAAAAAGAGAATCTTCCTACACCCTTGTGCCTGAAATGAGTGCAAGATTGTGGTCATGGACATCTTTTCCCTTCCAAGCATTACTTTTAATTCTTACACCAATATCTTTCCAAGCCTCATCATCAATATACGCCTTATACACTCCCATGACCCTCTTCACCATCCTCCCGTCTTCCAGTGAATCCCATTCAAGCTCTTTTATCATATCTGTTACTGATTGCGTTCTGCAATAATTTCCAGAAACAAATCTAGCAGGACTTTTTTGCAGTTACAGTATTCCATAAACAAAGAACCAGGTACAATGGCTTTATTTCTTTTGCCTGTAACGAGCCGCGCTGTCGCCACGTTACAAGGTGCATTTTTATTATATATGTATAATATAAGAGTAATTTACATAAATCTTGGGCGACCACCTAAATAGATTTTTGTTGTAATTTTATAAAGTACGCAAGATTCCAAGTGAGGACTGTAATGAAATGGTGAACATACGTGTATCTTGGTAAAGCGAACATTCAAGAATTATTGAGCTATGTAGGCTTGAAGCTAATCTTGGTGTTCCCAGACCTTGGCGACAAGAAGTCGCGGATTTGGGATTTGCCAGACCACACACTCTGCTCCCTAGGGATAGGCGGTCAACAAGGTTACCCACCGGGCGGGAAATGCCAGAGTCGTCCCGGCGAACTTAGCCGAATATGTCCGACCTCTGTTCGATACTCTAGCCAAATCACATATCAAGGATATCACGTGACATTAGGTGCCGACCTGAAGATCCAATCAAAATGAGCGTATAACTCAAAATCCTGGGAATTTGTGTTTTATGTGAGCTTCGAGACTGCAAATGGGCGGAGCGAGAAGTTTCCTCGTGGACCGAGGAGCGAGGAGCTGGACATTCTAACTTCGATCGCACCAGTCTGAGGTTGACTTGGAAAGTTGACTTCTTTCGCTAACTGCAGCTTGCCTTGCTGGAGCGAGCGTATCACCGCAACACAGCCTGTAATGCGATGATGCGCATTGCCAGACCAGAGATGCCTATAGCCGACTTGTGAGATAATCTCACATATCGTGGGTCCGCTACACTCATCACAGACATCAGACGCAGAACTACAATGGTAATTGATTACGACCAAGCCATGTGATTGTGCATTCCGTGAAACAGAACCCGTAAGCGACTTTGAGAGGATAGGTCCATGTTCTCACTTTGTAATTGTAAAAACCCCTGAGCGAGCGGCATAATTTGCCAGAACTAGTTATTTTCGAATGATATATTGTTCATTCTGGCGCCCATGATTTTCTTTTTAACTGTAAAGTCACAGTATTATGATGCCTTTGTCTGAGGTAGTCATAACTTGTATTTTTCATTATTTCCAGTTGTCATTATTTCTTGCATTTTGATTCTGAGATATTTAAAAGTAAATATATAATTGTTTGCTTGCCCATGACGGCTAATTGTAACTCTGAGCGTTGCTTTTTATGATTTGGCCAATTTGTGTTAATGTTAACGGTAAATTCGCTCAGACTTGTAATCGCCAGTCATATTGTGACAATTTTTCCTAAATTCCAACTAACGTCGAGATTCTTGCATAATTAGTAAATTTTCACTCCTTCATAAAAATTAAAATTAAAAATCCACAATTATTAATCATAAAGGTATGAAAGATAATTGTAACGTGGTTTGCCCACCAAGGCACCCACCACATGCCTGGTGTTAGTTATTGTATTATTACCGCAGGATCCATGTGATCAATGCGGTACTGGCTTTGATGTTGAATGTTTGTTGTAACCGCGACGCAACAACAATTAATCTAATCGCATGGTTGTCCTGAATGTTTTGAATATTGATATTTTTAAAATAAAATAATTAACGTGGGAGTCAATAGCATTCTGCCGGCAGGCCCGATTTCATGGTATGTCCACATTTATTTTAACAAAGCTATCACAAAAAACATGAAGAATTTACAAAAAATTAAGGAAAACCATAAAGGAAGACATGGTGAAACCTAGTGTTGCAAACTGAAAAAAATACCAAAATGTTTTTTTTTCAGCTTTGTGAAAAAAAAACATGAAAAAAAACCTAGCACCCGTGTTTTTTTTCATTTTTTTCAGAAAACAATATATTTGATAAATTATAGTTTTATTTTAGGAACTTCCATTTTACAAGTGTGTTTTAAGTCTTACTGAATCATATAATGTCTCACATAATGATTCATAAGTGTATATATATAGGTAACATAATTTTATTCATCCTCTATGTCAGTACCACATTCACTAGTATCAGCACTACCAACACTAGTTCGATCGGTGTCGGAATTTTCTGTCTCCTCTAGATCCATAACTTCAGAAATAGTTAAATTTTCTTTTACTGGTTGCCCTTGTATTGTACGCAAAAGATTTTGAGATTGCAATTTTAAATTGTGAGCAAAGTACACACTGTGCATAAAGACTGCGCCGATAGTTCTGTATTACGGTCTTTTAAGTTTGAATTAAAATCTATTATCATACAAAATAGGAGCTTTACTTCTTTTCAATCGTTTGTTTACACGAACTGTTGCAAAGAAACGATTCATAATTAGGGACCGTGCACAAACTACGTGACTCGGTCCAGAGGGAGGAGGGGTTAGCTGGAAGGCTACGTGGGGAGAGCGGGGGGGGAGGAAGGGGGGGGGGGTCCGAGCCAGGCCACGTAACTTTCCTTTCGTAACATTTTTCACAGTTAAAATGAGGATCTGAACTCACAACAGCATGTGAGTATTTATTTACCTCAGTTAATTATATCCGTATGTACATTTACAATAGTCTGACAAGAGAAAACAGTACTAAATGTCTTCTGAAATCAAAACGGAATCTAGCTACCTGCTAGGTGCTACGTGAGGGGGGGGGGGGGGGGGGGGGGGGGGGGGATGTTTCACAGGAGGCCAAAATGGAGCTATGTGGTTTATGCACGCTCCCTTACTGACAATTTAATGAGTCACTTCCACTATACTCTGAGAGTTAACAAGTATACGAATATAAGGAAAGCCCAATTAGTTATAAAAAGGGTTGGCAGCACTATTTCAAATAGCAAGTATCAATCCAAACAATGGGGATTCCATCTCGCGTAACCTAGTCTTTTCGGGAAATCCCCGTTCATAAAGAAAATTTCAGTCAATTTTGCTAATATTTTCGTAATTTTTTTTCCTACTGAACCAGAAAAATATAGTAGATTTTAAACTAAGATAAGTACTTAGAATAAACTCTAAAACAGTCATTTTAAACGATAACTGGCTTACAAATTCGAGATTTAGTAGTTGTGAAAAAAACGTGTTCCAGAAAAAAAAACATGTTTTTTTTCAAAGTTTTTTTTCATGTTTTTTTTCAAGCCAGAAAAAAAAACCGTTTTTTTACAACACTAGTGAAACCTATGTAAAAATGAAATACTTTGATGAGACTATAATATTTGTTAAATACATGTCCCATTATCACATCAGGCTTCTATGCAGGGTTTTGAGCAGCTACTTTAAAAAATAACCATTATTAGTTATTGTCACTAGATATGTCACATTCAGGTGAAAGGTCTGGTCTATTTTTTTTTTTTTTTTTTTTTTTTTTTTTTATTTTTTTTTGTATGCAAACAGGGGTTTGTTTTGAAATTATATTATTCTTTCGTATATAACATTCATTACAGTAAATCAAGTATACATTTACAGGTTTTCGGTAAGATCCATTTGCTAAGTACTTGACTCTAAGTTTAATCCAAATGAACAACTTACCTAAACTTATTTTACTAAATAAACAATTCACTAAAACTTTTCCAAGTACGAACGAAGTCTTCCCGTATGCGATGCGATGCAATGCTTCTTGCTAGTGTTCGATTGTACCGAAAGTAACGAGTAACGAAACGATACGATAGTTACGAAGTTAACCCGTACGCGGCGCGACTCGGTACTCGATTGTACCGAAAGTAACGAGTAACGATTCGAAAGTAACGAATATTGATTGGTTTAGTAACGAATATATACGGGTACATAATTTCTCGTTACTTTTACAGCTCTAGTAACAACAGCCCTTACCTTCATAGGAATTCCTCCTATAGTTGCTCCGATACTGCCCGCGCTACTGGTGAGGAGGCCTGAATATGCTTTAACCTCAAAACATTCTACAACATTTGTTCTTTTCAGAGGCGCTTCGCTGCAATCCGGCGTACCCCTCCCCCCTAAAGAAACAGGTATGCGACAGTGCTGGCATGGGGTTGCACTAAGGAACACGTCCCTTCCTTCAAGCTGCTCCAATAAATCAATATTGGCCGCAAGGAATAAATCAATAGATTTTCTAAACATATACTGCGTGTCACGGATGTGGAATAGTTTTCAGTTGGTAAACGGGTTGATATAGGCCCTGCCTACTTTGATCACTGTCTAAATTGTCATGGCAAATGCCACATGACAGGGGTTTCCATTTAAAAGTCACCACCTTTTTCAGATATATGGAGGAATAAGCGAAAAAATTCATACTTTTCAGACCAGTTAACACTTTTGGCAAAAATCAAGATAGGGCGCACTTAGAAACAATCTGGCGAGTACCACGTTCTACAAAAGAAATAAAAGTTTCTTACTAAATTTTGCAAACTTATTAATCATTAAAACAAAACAAACAAAAAATTTAGAATAATCAGTTTGAGACTGACAACGCCCGCAGAAGCAATGTTCCAGAAATCAACTACTAACATACTTCTGTACACCTCTTAACCAGCTGTTAGTGATCATATGATCGTGTCGCCGACGTAATACACATTTTAGTCCGCAACTTTCTAACGGACATATTATGGAGCATAATTTAATTATTTAATAGAAGTTTTGCAGCACTTCAAAGACGCGGTGTTTACGGACGGTACAGGATTATGATCAGGAACGGAGAGAAAATCAGCCACGGCTTTTGCATTTGCTTGACGTTTTTTCTGAAACCAGGAAAAGCTGAATTCTGAATGACCAGACCGGACATCGAACCGCAGTACTTCAAAATCTCAGGCACGAACTTTATCACGTATGCACTAATATCGGTCATGCAAAATTGCTAAATGGCATTTATCTTAGAATTATGTGGATCTTGAGAAATTTGCTTCAACACTATCTTCTCGAATTGATTCATTTAAACGGTAACGCTTATTTTAGTGCTGTGATGGAAGGACGATAATAGTTGCTCATAAGTGTATAATAATTGTTGAACAGGAACCACCAGGATAAAACACGTATACATTCGTGCGCCTGTCCTATCTTAATCTCGTTCCGTGTAGTAATGCAAATCACCAAAGAGAGAAAAGAGACCCCCAGCCCTGATAAGCTCTATAAATTCGGTTGGGCAAGAAAACAGCCGCGTCCTTTCTCTTTCTCGCCGTGTATCAATCGTGCCCGGAGTAAATATACCGCGGACTCAAAGCGGCGCAGCTGAACCTATCAAAAAAGTTTGTGGCGGTATTCGGTAAATCCACTGTTTTTATTCTGCCTGTGCGGTCATTTCGGGTATCGGAAAGCAATAGCAAAATACTTCCCCAATTCGTCCTCATCACCAATAATTTGATTGGACCGGACGATTGAAAAGAGGACAAAGAGATGATACGAAAGAAACATGTATCCACCCACCTGCGCTCCATTTATTTTTCATCACATCACAATATTCTGTAAAATGCTAGTGTCTAATTAATTGAAAGCAGTAATAACGAATATTGAGCTCTGTAACGAAATCATTCTACTTATACTGCATTGAAAACATATATTCCTGGAATTTTTTTTTTTAACCATTTAGGGCCTTTGTAATTTTTCTGTATGAAATACACTACATTCATGTAGCTACTAGAAGTAATAATACTAAAGAATCCATTTTCGATAATTATTCCGCCAATAGATCCATTTAAAGCTTCCGAGAAACTAAGAATACATGTTTTTGGAAGTTCCACAGCCTAATGTTGGCATTTGGAATGTGTAATAACGAAGAGTATTCATTTGCTGAGTGCTTGCTACAATGTTGTTTGTAGGGTAAAGTTTCAGCCACCAGCAGAGATGTGACTTATCTAGAGAAAAGTATCTGAAATACAGATACAAGATACAAAATACGTATTTTTATCTTGTATCTAAGATACTTTTCTTAATCTTTATCTTGTATTTAGATACTTTTTCTTTGTATCTTTGTATCTTGAAAATACTAAATACTATTTCCGCATTTTTACTTTACGGCATCATAAAAACAACGGAATACATTCGTAAAATTCATTAACGTACATCAAAAGACAAGGTTATAGGGTCTAGTTATCTTTGCCTTCCTTCATACCTGTGAACTGTGAAAACCATAAACGAACACCTGCCTGTCTATTGTATGTTGTCTTTGGTCCGCGCGATATTTTACCGTGCCAAATCGTGTGTGGTATGTCGAAATCGAATTTTTAGTGAATCATAATCGAGGACAACGGCATCGAAATGTAAGTAAATAAATAAACGAATCATTTTAATTTTATTTAAGTAGGTATATACCGAATTAGATTTCACTTGTTAAAACGGTAACAGATAATGGATCAAATATGGTAAAGGCCTTCCAAGTATTTGCAAAATCAGATTCAGATATTTCAGCCACAAATCCTGAAAACATTTCGCTTAAAGAATATCTTGAAACAAAACCACAAGATGAAGATAATGAAGATGATGATCTGCTAACACAACCATTTCCAAATTCTTCTTCAGAACCGGAAAGTGATAACTGTCTGCTACCAGGACATGAAAGATGCGCTACGCACACTTTGCATTTGGTCGCCAGTACAGATTTTGAACAAGCAAGACTGAAAAACAATTTTTATAAAAAAAGTGCATGATGCAGCTTTAGCGAAGTGTCAGGCACTCTGGAATTTATGTTCTAGATCACCAAAGGCATGTGAAACATATTTGGAATTGACGGGGAAATCACCAACTTCTCCATGCGCAACCCGATGGAACTCTTATTATAATTCCATAAAAGACCTTTTATCAGTGCAGGAGCGTCTCAATGAAACCATGAAAAGCCTTAAATTATCAGCTTTTAAGGACTATGAACTTCAATTTTTATGGGAATATGTAAATTGTTCAAAACCTATAGCAGAAGCTATTCAAAGTCTGCAAGGTGATAAAGATACCTACTATGGTTGTCTACTACCCGAACTAATGAGAATCCGGCATATGGTTAAATGCCTTAAAATGGAAAATCTAAGATATTGTGGAACTTTGTTAGATGTTATTGAAGAAAATTTAAATAAACGTTTCAAAAAGTTTTTGCAATTTGAGCCTGCAGCAAATGATGCAATATTAGCTTCAGTGTCCCATCCGTTTTTTAAAATGAAGTGGGTGCCAAAAATGTTTAAAGAGCATGTAAAAGAGCTTATCCTGAATGAAACACGGAAAATTAATCGATCTGAAAATCAAAACTCAGAGGCTTCAAAGAGTAGTGGAGAGGATAAAAGAAAGAAGACAAAAGACGAATCTTATTACATGTTTTTTGATGACTCTGATTCCTCTGTTGGTAGTGCCACTAGTGGCGACAGTACAGAATCTACTGGCAGCACCGCTGACTTAGAAACACTTCAATACCTTAATAATAAGGACATCTGCCTAAAAAGTTTAAATACTTATCCAACAATCAAGAAAATATTTTAAAAATATAACACTTGTTTGCCAAGTTCCGCCCCTGTGGAACGACTCTTCTCTTTCGGAGGGGATTATTATGAGACCCACCGAAGAAAAATGAGTGATGAGATGTTTGAAAAACTTATTATACTTAAGTCTCATTTAAAACCTTAAGCATTGTAGTAAAATATGTTTCTAAATAAAAATAATACATTTTGTAAAAAAAGTATTTTATCTTAAAAAAGTATCTAGAAAATATGTATTTTGTATCTTGTATTTCAAATACCTTTTCCAAAAGTATCTTGTATCTGATATCTAAGATACATTATTTAAATGTATCTTGTATCTTGTATTCAAATACTTTTTTCGAGGTATCTTGCACATCTCTGGCCACCAGGTCATTCTTTGTTACGACGGGTATTTTTTAATTAAGAACCGGTCGGCGACGTCCTCTTAAATCACCCACGAACGAAATTGAGCGCGAGCGCATGCGCACACTATTCTGGCATCCTATGAGCACGCGTAGACGCAGTTATCGCCAAGTCAGCGGAGTGTACACTTCGTGGGAAGTGATTAAGACGATCCTGAATCCTACCGCATGTGAAATAAAGTCAGTCATCACGTTCTTGTCAGCAAGAAATGTGACACCGGCGGAAATTCATCGCCAGATCTGTCAAGTGTATGGCCCAAATGCAATGAATGAAGGTAACGTTCGTAAGTGGGTATGATTATTCAAGGAAGGTCAGGAGAATGTGCACAATGAACCGCTCTCGGGCCGGCCATCCGTAATCGACGACGATCTTGTGCGTGCGGTAGAAAACAAAATTCGTGAAAACAGGCGTTTCACAATTTCCACGTTGTCCTTGCACTTTCCACAAGTTTCAAGATCCGTCCTCTACAACATTGTGTCGGAGAAATTGGATTACAGGAAGTTGTCCTCCCGATGGGTTCCAAAGATGCTTTCTGAGGAACACAAAACGAAAAGGTGTGTTAGTGCATTGACGTTTCTGACCAGATATCAAGAAGAAGGCGATGGATTTTTGGACCACATCATCACAGGAGACGAGACTTGCGTGTCCCATCTCTTTCTGCACCTTAAGAGGTTCCTCGGCAGCAAGCGTTTCTACAATGATGATGAAGTGAAACTTGCGGCTCAACAATGGTTTTCCGCTCAGGCGGCAGACTTCTATGATGATGGTTTACAAAAACTCATCTCACGGTATGACAAATTCTTGAACAATAATGGCAACTATGTGGAAAAGTAGGCGAAAGGTTGTAGAATGTCATGTTGAATAAATTACCAAAATATTTTTCATTGTTAAAAGTTTATTGCCAACCGGTTCTTACTTAAAAAATACGCCTCGTACGTATTTGTAACGAACTCTCCTCTGCCTTTTTCTCGGTCCTTCTGAATGAACCATCCCCGCATTCGTGTGGTATGATTTCAGAAACCATTGAAAACCGAAATCTAGAAGGCCGGTCGGGGATTTGAATCCGCGCCCTCTCGAACGCGACGTCCGAGCGTTAACGCTCACCCAGGCAGGCACCGTTCTCCTCTATCAATTAGTAGGCCGTCTGCATCTTGTAATAACAAATTATTTAACACATTTTTCACGTCTTTTTTAATCTTCTGAAATTTAGATTTTCTTCAAGACGTTGCTGATCGAGGGTACTTTGGGGCTATACAAAATATTTTAGTAGATTTTATAAATAAAATTCCGTCTACAAACAACTGTTGTGGTGAATGTCATTATTCCCCACACGCGTTTCGCCCTTATGGTGTGAGGCAACATCAGTGAAAGATTTGTGGTGATGATCTTCACATGGAGATATGGAACAAAATTTTTTGCACTTTTACAGACCTGTGTTCTAATGTTGCAGTAGAATATTCCGTCACATATTTATTTACAACCCTTACTTGTTCATGTGTAAATAACAACAAGTAAGGCCTGTAAATAAACATTTGGTAGAATATTCAACTGCAACATTAAAACACAGGTGCGTAAAAGTGCATAAAATACTGTTCCAGATCGCCATGTGAAGATCATCGACGTATCTCCCACTGATGCTGCCTCACGCCATTCAGGATGAAATGCGTCTGGGAAATAATGAACATTCACCACAAATGTTGTTTGTAGACATCATTTTATTTATAAGATCTATTAAATGTGGTCTTCACGGGTTATAAGATCTATTGTTCAGCAACAGCGTAAAAATTTCCTATAACCAGATTAAAATAATCCAGAGCGATATTATTCAATATTTATTTCAAGTATCTGTTCGCAGAAGATAATTTATACAGCTGTTGGAAGCGACAGCAAAAGAATATGAAATTATCAAATAAGTGCACAACTTGATTACTACGATACGTTCAGAAAAATATAAGGGACAACATGGTTTACAACAAACGATGAACACCTCAAGGCACAGGCTACGTAATCTCATGCGAACATACAGTGCGAGGTGGAAATGTTAACAGATCGTAGGCAGATATAAACTGAGGTGACGGAAGTCATAGCAATATGCAAATATATATATGGCAGTAGTGTCGCTTACAAATTGTATAAATGGGTCAATGCCTGGGCAGGACTTTCATTTCTGTCAAATGCTTTGTGTGACAAGGTTGATTATGTGATTATAGCCACACGACGAGAATTAACGGATTTCGAACGCGTTATGCCAGTTGGAGCTAGACGCATGGGACATTCCATTTCGGAAATCGTTACGGAATTCAACATTCCGAGATCCACAGTGTCAAGAGTGTGCCAAGAATACCTAAATTCAGGCATAACCTCCTATCATGGACAACGCAGTGGTCGACCGCTGCACTTGATGAGCGCGACCAGCGACGTCTGCGTAGACTTGTCAGTGTGAACAGACAAGCAACACTGCGTGAACTAACCGCAGGAATGAATGTGGGACGTCCGACGGGCGTGTCCGTCAGGACAGTCAGGCGAAATTTGGTTTTAATGGGCTATGGCAGCAGAAGACCGACTCGGGTGCCATTACTAACAGCACGACATCGCCAACAGCGGCGCTCCTGGGCTCGTGACCATATCCGTTGGACCGTAGACGACTAGAAAAAAGTGGCCTGATCAGATGAGTCACGATTTCAATTGGTAAGAACTGATGGAAGGGTACGAGTGCGGCGCAGACCCCTTGAAGCCATGGACCCAAGTGGTCAACAAGGTACTGTGCAAGTTGGTGGTGGCTCCATAATGGCGTGGGTTGTGTTTACATGGCGTTCAGCTATTGGGAGACTACTTGCAACCATTCGAGGACTTCACGTACCCAAACAACGATGGAATTTTTCAGTATTTCTCCAGAGGACTTCGAATGACTCGTGGAGTTCATGCCACGTCGTGTTGCTGCACTTCGCCGAGCAACGGAGGACCGACACTCTATTAGCAAGGTAACCCATGACTTTTGTCATCTCAGTGTAATACCCACATTAGTAACCTTATTACTTGGCAAACGAATGATAACATGAGGGTAGTGCACTTTCGGCTGGTTGATTATCATTTGCTAAAGCGTCAGGTTACTCCAGTTACAAAAACTATTGAGAGTGTTGCTGGTATTGCAGATGAATACAGCACTGTGTCATCTTGCTACGCGCGGGGACATAGTACATTAGACCTCCATCTTTCTTGTCATAGGGTTAATTAAATAGCACGATCCATCGGGTGCGATGGAGAAAAGGGAGCGGGATGTAGCATTGTTTTGACTCCGCGGTGCCTGTTGTACTGAACGCTTTCTGCTAAGCCATGGCGTCATCACAATAAGCCAACCCAATAAGGAAATTGATCGGAACCTCGTAAACAGAAGCTCGCAGTGCACTTCAATATCACACAGCAACAGGCAGTTCGATGTATACGCTGTCACGGACCAGAAGAGCGACTAGGTGTTGCGTTACGTTAGAAAACAGTGTCCTTACGCAATCCTAAGATAACATTTTTTTGCTCACTAAAACTACCTATTTTTTTATTATTCAGTGTATTTAATATCATTTTAATGTCGTGTCATTTTATAGTTATAGTTAGTGGCAATATTGCAACGTTAGAGCAGCTTTTGATTATACGGTCTTGTTTACTTAATCTTCTCAGACAAGTGGGTAACTCAAGTGGGAGGAGAGTTACAGAACGGAGCGGCAAAGCGGGTATATTACGTGGAACTACAGTGTACTCGAATGTTTCGACACAGAAGGCATTTAAACCCTCTTCACAAAGGGTGTAAATCCGTCTTCAGTTGAGGCTTAGTCTTGAGCTATTGGCAAAAGGAGAGTATAAGTCGCGAGGCAGCCACAATATGGTAATGGAGTTAGTCGTCAATGTTCGTTAACGCAGAATCAGTTCGTTTATGACATACTCGCCAAGTTACAGTCGGGCGAAGAAAGAGTGACTGGCAAAATTTTCGGCCGTAAATTTCCGAAGTGTCACTGATTGCGACTAGGCAAATAAACATTTGGGCAGCACGAGAACAGCTCTTCTTCCCTTGACGAAATTTGTATGAAGAAAAGTTGGTCGATGATAACATTTGTTATCCCTATAATAATATTATTGTACATTATACCACTAGCTTCTCATTCCGTAGTACACTCAAATACAATACTTCACGAAAGTCAGCCTGTAACACATTTTTCCTAATTGGACCCACAGTATCATTTCAATTATGTTGCTTTGGTCACGGGAAATACTTCCTGGATATAATCACAATTTAGCAGTACCTATTAATTTAACATCACTTTTGAGGATTTAACTTGTTTGCAAACACTGTTATTTGTAGCTTTGAATCATCTTAATCATGTATAAGTAATGGTAATTTAGGCGGATTTTTCAGTCAACCGTTTGTCTTAAATCTCCAACGCGATATTGCTCCCGTCCACATTACTGTGTAAGAACATGTGTATCTAAAAAAATGTGTATGCGCGTTTGGCTTAAGGATGATGGAATCTCTCTTTTTTTACGAACGTCACCGCTCACCCACCAGCCTTTTTTCCCCCCTTTTGTGCTTTACGCCTCGTCGACGTCGAGGTGATTAGAGACGGGAAGGGACTGTGGCAAGGAAGGGCAAGGAATTCGGCCGTGGCCTTTTGAAGGAAGCATCTCGGCATTCGCCTGAAGTGATATGGAGAAACCATAGAAAGCCCAAATCTGGGTGGCCGGACGGGGTTTCGAACCGGCGTCCTCCCAAATGCGAGGCCAGAGCGTTATCGCTCACCCACCACACTCGGTGCTCATCCACCTGGTTGTCATCATCAATGCTAACTTGTTCTCCAGTGAAGAACCAGTAATTTTTTAATAAAAATGTGTATTTTTACCATTGATTTCGGGTGGTTGCCAGTATCGATTTATTGAAGGAGTTAATATATCAGTGAAGAACTGTGTTAAAATGGACTTTAAAACTGTATCGAGAACATTGTTCTTAGAAATACCTGACCAGTTTCGCTACATTTTATACTTTCACATATCTGGCGGCCGTGATAAACTACGAATGTGTTTTAGTAATGATAGTAGTAATGGATATTTAATGAGGCGTAATTTAAATAATCAGTAAGTTATCTTACATATACGATAAACAACGCAACAATCAACTACATTAGTAATAATGGATTATAGTAGATGTAACGGATTATATCACAATATAGATTAACAAACTTCTAATTAAGCCCAGTTCTCGCTGTTTCTCAGTGCATAGACCTTAAATGATTCGAAGCCAACAATCTTTAAACCTCTGAACCACTCTCACACGTGACATAATTTTCGACGTCAGTTCAGGAGAAAGTGTAGATGTTGCTTATTTTTCTCGGTTCCTCTGTCCCCAATCAGCTGTTCTGTACAAAATGATATTCAGCATCGAGAGAGAAGAATGTCTTTGAGTGGCCAAATATCCACTGCGTGTGGACGGTGTCCGTGTTTGTTTAGCGTGGACACCTCGACTTTAAGAGAGCGCCGTCCCCGGCGGGCGTTATTAATGCTCGACCGCCCGTCGATGGTCGATGGAGGCGGCGAGCGTTTTATGTGTGAGGCCAGACAGGCAATTCACAAGCCTCGGTGACATCAGGGGCGCTAACCTGGGACGCCGTTATTAATGTCTCACAGGCAGCACTTATTAAATTTTTACCACCAACCTCCTGAGAACAGACAACCAAGCTTCCGTTCAGATGCCCCACCAGTCACCACATCACAAGCACGTCATATCCAGAAGTACTATCAAAGGTACATTGATCACAGACAAATGGTAATGGAGTGCTGAAAACTGCTGAAGCATACACGTTCTTTATACACGATGAAAAAATGTAAAATTAATTGATTTCAGCTATCAGGAAAACAGCTTATACAGTGTATACAAACACTTGTAAAGCTGGCTTAACCGATTGGTTAATCCCAAGATTTGCCTGTACTTTCCAGCAAGTAGGTACGAATTAAAACCTAACCATACATATTTCGTTTTGGTATGGTTTATCGAGTCACTACGAATGAATAATCCGACAGTTCCTTAATATAGTTCGTCGCCAGCTATCTCCCTATTCTATTTCAATAATCTACTCACGGCTCTAATCTAACCAATCCGTCTTTTTTATTTCCCCCAAAACATACTTTTTTTTACTCATCTAATAAAGTTAATCATCCAAAAGAATACCAAGGGCCAACTTAATCTCTTCACTCCTCTTTCAGATGATTGCAAAAGTATCAAATTGCGATCATCGTGACCGAGATTGGGCGGCGATTTCGCCATCCTACCTATCATTCGGAAGGACCGGGATTAAACCCGGTTCGACCATACTGACTGAGGTTTTCCGTGGTTTTCCTCAGTCAATTTAGGCGAATGCTGGGATGGTTCCCTACAAGGCCACGGCCGACTTCCATTCCCCTCCCTCCCTTTAGGTTAGAAAAAAAATGTGCAACCACTGGGAGGGGCGGGTGGCGTCGTGTCGCTTAAGAAAATAAGGGTCGTCAGTCGCGTTAACAGTGGCAGGTGTTGACAAGTGGAGAGATTGACTATATGAATGGGGGCTTGTGATTTATGGACGATACCAGCAATGCTTGTGACAAAAAAGCAAAGACTTGCAGAAAAATTTGTTGCAAAGGCAGAATGCAGTAGGAATATCAGCGTCGAAAAGGTCTTGTGTTGGTATCGGGAGAAGGTAATACCAGTCATTTGAGAAATCTACGTCTCGTTTCGCGTTGATTTTGCAGCCAATAATTATTGAGAATGGTTACACGGAAAGCGAGAAAAGACCTTACCAAATGAACAAGCAGCATTATTGTTGAATATAAATCAATGTTTAAGCATTCGTATGTTCCATGGCCAGCCACGATGGAGAGCAGTTTCCAGAACACTGCCATTTATTCCAATGATGCGCAGCAGCAGCAAGGCGAGATGACTTCGTGACTGAAATAGAGAACAGTCCTCTCCATCCTCGTCTCTTGACCTAATGATCCCGAGAGTGTTGTACGTAATATAGCCTTTCAACAGAACGGACCTAATGTTCAGTTTACGACAGTGAAGCACGTAAATGATAGCTTTAACAGTTCACAACTAAAATTAAACTTCCGCCAGTGAGATTTTCGGTGTTCAGACTTTCTGCGTTTGAACAGCAGACTTTGATGGTGCCACACCGCTAACGGAGTCCGTCGGGACATCCGCCGAGACACTCCGATCACCATTGACTTCAACATTTCTGTCTTGTCGCAATGGTAACGCGCCATTGTAAAGTGTCGCCGCAGTCATCGACATCACCTACCTTACGGTCAACACGAAACGATTGCTGTAATCCACCGAAAAGCATAAATTCCCAGTAGAGACCTGATTTGACCCACGTTGTTAGATTTATCTCATGATAACTATGAAGCCTTTCTATTGCAAGAGTTTCGTTGCGTATTTTGTCCATTAATTTTTGGAAGGGGGACAGCGGGAAGGAATTTTCAAATAAATGGAGTTTAGGCCGATAATTTCTTTTGAAACGTCATTAGGATTTATTCATTGTAATGATATAATCAGGACTATTCCTTTCACATTCAAGACATTACTTTAAATAAGTTAATTTTTTAAATTATTAGCCTATGATTAATTTTTAATGAATCCAATGGCTCCCAATTTCTATCTACTTAGTTTAATAATTAAATGACAGAAAATAATTAGCAATGCAAATATTAAATTAATTCTAGACGAACGGTCAATCAACTACAGGGTTGTCAGTGTTGACGTCATTAGAACAGAGAGAGGACAGGCGGCTAGTAAAACGAAAAAATTCTGCAGCGCCCTTTTGAACAATACACCACGGCATTCAACTGAAGCGATTTATAGAAACCATAGGAAGTCGAAATCCACATGGCCGATCAAACCCACGTCCTCCGAATGCCTGGCACAAGTGTTAACTCATCAAACTAGGTAACAGTGCTGTCTTTCTTTTTTTTTTTTTTTTACTTATGGCTTTACGTCTCGCCGTCGTCGAGATCATTAGAGGCGGCATGGGACTGGGAACAAGGGAAGAGAAGTAATTTGGCGATGGCCTTTTTGATGGAAGCAAATCGGCATTCGCCTGAAGTGATTTGGGGAAACCATGGAAAACCTAAATCTGGAAGCCGGCGTCTTCCCGAATTCGAGGCCAGAGCGTTAACCACTCACCCACCACCCTCGGTAAAAGTGCTTTCAATGACATTTCTGTGTGAGTCACCACTTTTCCATCCAAGTATTGCCGTTGTTTGAGACCTTCAGTTTACCGTGGCTCGCGTCAAGAAGGGAAACTAAGAGTGCTAGACACGCGAGGTATTTTTCAATTAAGTCGCCGTAACCTACTCACGGGACGCTCTCGTCGCTCGTAACCGCGAACTATGCTGATGACTGGCACACATTCTGGTAGTTTATACGAGCCAGGCAAATCGTATAATTAAATGCTTACGGTTCCCAAATTAACTGAAAAACCAAAAAGTTTAATTTGTGTCTTAACGCATTTACGAGATCTGCACTTAAAACCACCTGCTAACGTTTTATAAGAAGCCACTGACGCATATCCAGACAATCTTAGCATTAGCATTTCGCAATAGTGCTCCAACGCAGTTACTACAAGCATAAATAGATCTGGAAAGCGTCACGGATTTAACGGTGTGATGGGTGATAAAAATTGACGCAAGGGTGCGTGCCTACTTGCGAGTTTTCTCGGCATCGTAGCTTCGTTTAACTGCGTCAGCCATACGCGGAGTTTGCGTTCTACAGCAGCTACTGCTGAAAATAAACATTTTATTCCGGCCTGCGAAACTGTGCTGCCGGAGACCAGTCGGCTGCTATTGTTACGAGCGCTAAAACTCAGCAACTCGCTCAACGGACGGAAATTGCAGAAATACAAGAACAAGGAAATGGTTTCAGCAGCCCTCTAATCTCTAACGAGCTGCTTGCTGTATAATATTTAATAAAGAAACAAAAATCTCTTTATTTAATTATTTCATTCGACTGCAGTAAAGTTTGGTAAAGGTCAACGAAATACGAGAGGTTGTAGCAACTTCGTTTATGACTTGTCTTTAAATTAACAGTTTAAAATTATAGCAATGCATTTCAGTATGGGTATGGACAATGGAAGTAGTATTTTACGTAACCTGTACTGACGCACAATCCCCTAGCTTCTAACTGGAAACAGACAGCTTGATATATCTCTTGTGCGGTCCCGTAACATGGTAACGCCCTCACTCTTTTAACGAGCAAGATTCACGTAGAAGCCCACAGCGTGGTCCATTCCGCTGGTGGGTACAGTGACCTTTGAATGGAGCGTTGTGATTGGTTGGACCCGTATCCGCCCGATGACCGGCGAGCCGACATGGTTCGGTGAACAGTACTGCAACATGAGTCTGTACACACCGAAGCGAACGTTCGAACTCTAGAAGAAATTGCTAGTAAGTATAACAGAATACAGGTTGACTCAGGTATCCTAGGGACTACAGCGCTAGCCTCACATACCAAGGCCCACCGGATCGAGTCAGTCCACTAGCATGGGTGATTTCTGTTTGTATTGGGTTGTGTCCGCTACGTCGAGCAACGACACATGTAAAAACTGACGTATGTTAATTGTAAGAATAGAAACACAAAAAAGATGGTTGGCAGTTTGTTCAAATACCATGTTAAAAACAGCAAAACACACAGTCAAAAACAGAGTTTACTAGCAGACAACCAAAGAACGCACAGTACTGAACAAAAGTGCATGCAGAGCACCGAACAATCCCACTTGATCTTTAACTTCTTTCCGGTGCATAATAATGCTGTTTCTTTGTGACAAACTTGCAAGTTGGTGATAAGAATTATACAAATTTAATATTTAACCTATTACCTGCCAAGTCTCACATTGATTTTCATAGTTGCTTTCTATTTTCAGACCTAGCTACTGTTGCTATTTAAAAGAATTATGAGCTTACATGATAGCTATAAATCAGCGAGATACGATTTAAAAATGGAAAAACAAGATACATTTCATGACGGCAAATGTATTTCGTGCTTTTATAGCTCATGGAAAATACAAACACGTCAATGCACTTAACATACACGCACTCAAACGTACAATAACGCAATACATACTGGAGAAGGCAAAGGAAACGATCTCAATCAAAATTTCTTAAGTGAGTTGTTATTAAGAAGGAACAACTTCCTCGTCAACAGACTATGCCTGGAAGACCATGCATGGCATAAAGAACTTAAATTATTACTTGAGGCAGTATTTACCTTATTTATTAACTGGGATTCCCACACAAAATCCAACAAATATCTCGTTGTCCACCAAACCACACAAGAAAAAATGACAAGTTCCCACAACAAAGCACTAATACTCTACGAAGTAGGACAAAAGAAAGAGTATAGCAGAGCATCCAACAAAAAGAAAAGGGCTGTACAGAAACAGAGAAACAGTTACAGAAGCGAAATATGATAATTTACATTAAATTTAATTTTTATCATATAATCAAAATTCGAATTCAAATCTCGCATTTAGAAGCAACTACATACTAATGGTGAATATGCATTCAACAGAAAACCGTTGATTATATTTATATGAAAAAAGCAAAATACCTTCGAAGGGGAAAAAATATCAAGAAGAATAGAAAATCAGGCGCACTGGCATTATATACTGTATATAACTATGACTGATTAAATCCATTTCAGGAGCGGCAATCTACATCGATTACAATAAGACCGTTTATCTGACGAAGCAGTGGACATTTTCGTTTGCGTGATGACACTAATTATTCAAGCTGGAAGCGACTATCATCAACTATTATTCGTCTCGTTAGAAACAAAACGCCATATCGATACATCATTTACTGAGTAAAAGCAACAATTGAGAACAATTCTACAAGCTACAACACAGTGTAACTACTTTCTTTCTTTTTAATAAGAACGTATTTTGAAAATTGTTACATTTAATCGTGTATAAATACTGAAACCAACTGTGGTACCAGCCTAAAATTTGTGTGTGTTTTTTTTTATTTTATTTTTTTATTGTGTTCGGCCTTATAACCACTAAGCCAGCTCTGCGTTTTTTGTTTACCGTAAGTTTATAGACTAGTAAAATGTTCAAGTGTAGCTTGTAATTACAAGTAGAATGACGACACAGGACGGACACAACACTCAATTAAAACCTCCCATGGCCAAGAAAGGTCTCCTATAACACAAGGCAAATTCGTTAATCCTACGCTACCAAAGTTGGCGAAATCTGAATAGCAGGGTTGATAACCTGAGGAGTTTGGTTTTGGGTGCTCACAAATGCTTAATATGTGCACCGTTTGTCACACGGCATACGCGAAGGCGATAGTCTAATTCATCCCAAAACCGATGTAACAAATCTGCGTCGATACTTGCCACAATTCTCATTCATGTCACCGAACTATAGGGATGAAAGCCTTGTCTTCGACAAATTCCCACGAGAAAAAAGACACAAGCCGAGAGATATGGTCTCCTTGGTCCCCATCGTGCGAGAGAGTCGTCGACTGTTGCATGGCCAATCAAGAACTGTGGAAGAGTTTTGTACAGATAATTTGTAACAATCCAGTGCCAGTAAGATGATGCTCCATAGTGCTGGATGTTCATAATGTCGTCATGAAGTTGAGACATTTACCAGCTGGTTAATATTTGCAGTTACCTGTCTCCTGCTACTATGTTTTGTTCAAAAAGTAGAGGTCGTACATGTTCGTGCAAGACACAAAACAGAACATAACAACAACTGAAGAACCTCGTACACTATCGACTGCTATCTTCGTTAGTTCCGTCCCCCATATGTTTATTTGCACTGAAATGGATAGCTGAGTCGCCATTGAAAATCATCTGCTCGCTATAATTATGACCTTGCAACATTTAGGTGTAGGTATAAGTAGATAATGCACGAACTGTAACCTAAAATGACACATTTTTCAATTGTTCTCACAAAATTTTAAGGTCACTAATATCCCAGACGTTTACGCGCCCTAAAGTAACAACAACAACACAAAATTTTCCAGACAGTTTGTTATGAAATTCAAAATTCTAAACTCGTTCTTGTTGTCGACCGATTGCCAAGGACTTTCTTTGCAGCACGAACACGATTCTCCGTTTTTCTGACACGCGAGGTCTTCTTGCGTTTTTATCTTTACACAAAAAAGGTTGTGGTTTCAGATGTTCTGTATCTATAGTAAACTAGCTGTCTGTTAGATAGAGATTTTCCAAACCGTGTTTTAAAACGGCATTACTCAGGAAAATTCAGCCAGCATTAACAACCATTTTTACACTATATTTACTTTACCACAATCAGCAGTAGTATAGTACTACGAATGACCTGCATTGTAGTAAACTTGCACAGTTTTTGATCCGAAAACGCTAACATCATGTTGATATAACAGAACTTTCGGGTTTTTTGCAAGACTGAGGGTATCAGTTTCATCTGTAATTAGCCTCTACATACGAACAGGCCGCTTATGGTAACTGACTACTATAATGATCATTAGAGACCGGATTATATGCATTTGCGAGTTTGCACATGCATTTGTATATTAAGCCCATTTTCACAAGTTACTGCATATTTTGCCTAAAACGTAGTGGTAATGCATATTTTCGCTATAATTATTTACAATATTTTACGGTAGTGAACCTAGTTAATAAATAAAATCTTATGTTGTACCGGCAAAACCTACTAGCAGCACAGCTCTCAGTCTACAAAGACTCGCTGAAGAACTACGACCCACGTTTGGGAATGTAAATAAGCTGATTTAATCAACAAATAAAGCGTTTCAGAAGGCACGTTCTCGTATTAATACCAATTTAAAAAAAATTACCAAATGTGACTTTACCTCCGGAACCAGTGGTAGCTGGATGGGCGACGTGGCTTGAAGCTGTACCTACTGTTTTACAATGAACATTTCGAGGCCATTTAAGGTGTAGTAAACGACTTTGATAGTGGAGAGATTATGGCAGTTTGACAGTACAAGAAAGAATTTAGCAGTTGTAATATTAAAACCATAGCTGTGATTATCATTCGCTTTTTAAAAAGCTTGAAACTCTTGGTTTAACGTTAATAAATAAAATTCGCATTGCCAGAGGTATTCTTGTGTAAACTTAAAGTGAAGTCTGAAAATATTTGAACAATAACCCAGGTTTTAAACCTTTGTGTCAAATTGATAGTTTTAATAATGGGACAGGCGAACTTTTTCCAGAAACAATGACTGCTAACACGGCACCCAATTTCAGTGAATGTGGAACGGTCCACATCCACTTATAAAAATATTTCAGAGATCAAAGAAACAATCTTACTATGGAATATTTGGAACAGTACCCTACTTTTTACGTTTACAAAAGTAAAAAAAAAGTTAAATAATTGTTAATTATCGAAATTATAAATATGTTATTCAACTACTTACTAATTGCATGCTGATTTTGAAATAAAATATCTAAAAATTACTATTTTTATACTATATAATGTTGCATATTTTGATGTTTTTTCACACTTTTCATGCATATTTTGAGCATTTTTCATGCATATTTGCATGCATATGTCTAGCTTTTTGTGTTGCATATAATCCGGTCTCTAATGATCCTAATGCACGTTAAAAACGTGAAACAAATCTCTTCAATACCTTCAATCAGACAACCGGATTCCATGGTGTTATCGTTGAACAGCAGTTTCAATAAACGCCTTCCAATTTTTTCCATTGTAGTATGTAACCTAAAATTTTGTGCTGCCTGATCTTTATGGCTGTTTAGCAATTATTTATGTCTGAGGAAGGCTTACTTACTAAGTTTCTCTTAAAAATCGTATCATCTATTCCCTCTCAATTTCGGTAACTTGTACCCCACCAGAGCAACGTAATTTAAAGTAGGTAGTTTTTGGGCGGAAAACTTATATGTTTGCATCTAAATGACTGCTTTACAATCTATTACTTGTAATCAAGCTTAGGTCGAAATACCATTTGACATCGAAATTTCACCCCTCTCACGATAGAACTACTTCACTGCATTTGCGTAACAACTTTAGGCCTATCAGGGGATTAGGACAGTCGATCCTGTTACCAGCAGGAAATTTCACGCAGGTCTTTCTGAATACCCGCTGAGATGTACTGAATTTTTTTATACTCATTTGAAAATTATTTGGCGAGGCTATATTGTGTTAAAATATTAAATCGCCCAGCTTATCAGATGTATGAAAATCAATCACACCATTGCAACGATTGCTGGTTGACGACATACACTTTATGAGCCGTTACCACCCAGTTTGTGTTGCTTATTGAGGAGGGTAGTAGCAAGCCATGTGCTTCTTGTTAACGAAGCTTTATCACTGATGTGATCGAACAGCACTTTAGCACGTCTTCGTCTGTATCAAGGTGGCCAGTGGCGAGGGATCGTATCCGAGAAGGTACGGGTTCACATACCAGTCCGACAGGCGAGATTTACAATGCCACGATTTCTTTAAATACATGTACCAGAATAAGTATGGTTAATACTGGAGATTAAACGGATATCCAGCAACTATCCGGTATCCGGCTTATCCGGCCAATATTTACTATCCGGCCGGGTACCGGATAGTAGGTCAATATCCGGCGGGTATCAGATTCTCAATAAATTATGAAAATTTCATAAATTTTTCTTTAAATTCACAAATTTTAAGTACATAATAAGTATAAACACAAATAAAAGCCCCGTGTCTTCAAATCAAAATACCGATTATTATTTTTTTAACATAAAAAAAATGATTCTGTGAATGAACACCAATTTCTCCGTAATCAATTTTCTTGTCCTTGTAATCAAGAATTTCATCTCGTGCTGATATCTGCACCAGCCGACGGTTAGGTAAACTTTTCTTTTTAATTCTCCAGTAATTTTTTTGAGCTAAGCCACTTCAGGCTGAATCTTCAATGGTTCAGTTAAAATACTCTGAAGCAAATGGATGAAACATCTTGCAGAAGCATACTCATCCACGCGTACACCCTTCACCATGTTGGCGCCACTGTCACGAATGAATAAATGTATTTTGTTTTGGTCAATAGCCCAACGATCTGCGATACTATTAAGCTCCCTTGCTATATTTTCTCCAGGGTGAGAATAAGGGAAATGTTTCCTAGCTAAAACTCGACGTAGAAGCCGGGTACAATTTTTTTGGAAACTAATTGAGGCTCTGTGTTTATAGCGGGGTAAAGCGTTTTCCAGGTGACTGGAAAATCCGTTTCTTTCTACGATAGATGACGGCTCGTTGTCTAGTGCAACGATTCCTTCAATAACTTTTTCTATTAAATTAATAATTATTCTTTAATAATTACGTCAGTACAACTGTTTTTGATAATATTTATTTGACGGACGCGTTTCGCCTCTCGTCGAGGCATCATCAGCGTACAACGTTTTATTTTACATATCTATTTTAAGGTGTGGTTGTTGGTCGCCTGTGCCCTCAACCAGCATGTTGTTTACACTATTGTGCATATTTACATATTTTGTACAAAATTTGTCTTTTATGAAAACACTTTGAAGCACAGTTTTTTCCAACCACATTGTCAAACAGTTGTACTGCCGTAATTATTAAAGAATAATTATTAATTAAACAAACAACTGTGGAAGAGATGGCCTACAATAATCACATACTTTTTCTATTCGTCGTTTACATCCCAAAGTAATTTCCTTTCAAACGATTCTGATATAGTCAATTACTTTTCTTTAAATGTCGGAGATGAACTTGTCCCGAGGATGGCTTTTCTCATTTCATGAAAGTTTACTGCAAGTTTCGTTTTAAAATGGTTTGTCTTGGCAGAAGTATCTTGTCGAAGACATGCACACAAAGAAAAAAAGGGAAATGATTCAAATTTTTGCGTCAAAACATGCCTCACGAAAAGTAATTAAAAATCGAAAACTTATTGTGATTATTTACATCAAAATATTCCCAAACCTCAAATAACAACGTTCAGCCCGATATTCGACTGTCGAATATCCGGCTATCCGGCTTGTAGGATGGCCGGATAACCGGTATCCGGCCAAACAGCTATCCGTTTCATCTCTAGTACATACTGTTACCTCTTTTTCCACAATCAACTCAAATTTAAGCCTTAAGACAGCATTGTGTAAGAATAGTAATACACTGAAATAGCAAGTGGACAAACGGGTAATCTTTAGAACATACGTCTCAAAAATTAAATTTCAGAACTGTTTAGTGAGAGTGTGGCTAACGCTAAACACCATATTTCGCACCCCGGCTCTACCTGCCGCTTTCGTAGGTATGTAAATTACCTCTCAGTGCCAAGGCCACGCGCAAATCCAGTGGGAAAGGAGTTTAACCTGAACACGCTAAAGGAACACTTTTTTGTTTTTGTAGCAGTAAGATGAAGCATCTCTTTGGCGGAGTGAGAAGTCTAAAAGACCAAGAATGAGTGGCTTCAATTTCCATCAACTTGCACTGTAGCTCTGGTTGCTTGGTAAACAGTTAGTTTTGAAAAATATGCAGAACCATACAACACAGATTTCAGCGTGGCCAAAGAACACTCAAAGGTTTTTTCACAAGTATTTGAGCTCCCTTAAATAACAGCAATTATGCCCTTCCACTAATAGTTCATAGATGCAAATATTTTGATGTATGTTGAAAGACGTGCGGAGTATTTGCTTTCTTATTCTATGCAGTGAAAGTGGCGATCACATTTACTAACCACCAATCTTAACAAACCCAGTGTCTGAGATGTCACCCTACGAAGAGAGAAATGTATTCAAGCAATGTGGACAGACCGGAAACAGTAATAAAAATAAAGCAAAAAGAAACAAACCGGCCACCTGGGATGTTTAACGAAAACAGAGAAAAATGTACTGAAGCTCAAGGTTGCTGCTGAAGACCAGTTATTTCGATTATATACGTAAAAAAATGAAAACTCTTGACAGGACATTTGCTCATATGATTTTTTACTTAAAATACAATGAGTACAGAACTAGATTCTTTCCAAGCTAACTTAAAACGTGACAATAAGGTAACAATGATAGGGACCCATTTTGTCACGTACAGTAATAGTAAAGTAAATGCATTTGCGAATCTCTCCACAGAGAAAGAGTGTAATTAGATTATTTCCTCCTCGTTTCGCATTACTACGAAAGAAATAAAGTTTTGATAAGCATGTGGGTATTTCTGCAACACTAGTGAGATCATTATAAAATGCTTATTCTTATAGCGTTGTTGCAGGAAACTTAAGACGCAGTAACACAACATATTAGACGTGCTCTCAGTACACACTTTGACTAACAAGACTACAAATTGACCTACATTCAACTGCTGAGTGACAGAGTAATGATCACTCAGAGTTTCAGTATTTCTTTTTTTTTTTTCGTTTATAGAGAGAGACGAGAAAGGACTGGGGACAAAGAATGAGAAGGAAATCGGCCATGGGCTTTTCAAGGAAGCATTCCGGCATTCGCCTGGAGTAATTTGGGGAAACCACGGAAAATCAAAATCTAGATGGCCGAACGGGGATTCGAACCCACGTCCACATGAAAGCGAGGCCACAGCGTTACCGCTCACCCACCACGCTCGGTAGATTTTCAGAACTGAGGTATCAGAGCAGTATGGCTCCATGGAATGTACAGCACCTCCAACTGATTACTCAAGTAAGATGTGATATTACAATTGTGAATTATAAACATTATAAGACATTATCAGTAATCACGATAGTCTTTGGCATAAAAAACTTTTTTTAGTAAACGTTTTCACAGTTGTCAAATTATTTAACCAAGCGCAGATGCTACGTGTAACAACTCTCATGCTGCCAATCTGGTGTGATAGTTACATTTTCTAAAAGTAACCAAATAACTAAATACGAATTGACGAATTCAACCTTCTTTCCAGACTGTAGCAGCCAGGCACATTCCATTGCGGTGTCGTAATCCTTCCTACAAAACAATGGAGCACGGCGCCGTACCTTTTGTTACACCTGCCAACAAGCGTAACAAGACTGTGTCCTATCGATGACATCACCACACATAACAGGTACCTATCGCCACTTAAGTATTCACAGCGTCGATTCAATTTAATTGAATCGGTTAATCGAGTTGACCAATCATTTGCTTTTCCTGGGAATTCAATATGTAAGAGGGCACCAACACTTCTCTTCCAGGTACTGCACTATAGCAATTACGGATGGTGTTCTCGCTTTATTACAATAATACACACGTCATCTTTCGACAGCTTCAAATTAGCATAGAACTAAAACGATTAAGTGTACCATATAGTGTACAGAACTACTGAAACCTGAAGGTCGCACTTGACGCTACTGTTGCAGTCATGCCAATTAAAGTGCATAGCTAGTTTGTCAATTGTCTCTTCTATTAGATATTAGCTTACTCAAAAATATGGCGTTTCTTACAAATAACTGGAACTTAAATTCTTCTTTAAAGAAACTTCTTGTAATGATAATACGAAGGACGTAAATCTCTGAAGATTGGCCAATGCACATAACAGTTGCGATTTTTATTGCGCGGAGACTGAAAGCTTGTGGCCAATACCAAGGTTCGCATGAAGTCATTCAAGTGGAACACTCTCAATAAAATGTTACACTGTACTATTTCCTAAAATCAAACCAAAGAGTACGTTAACCATACTTGAGCTGCGTACACAAGAAATCTACATTGTCCACGGTTAATAAAAATGGCAAAAAGTTAAATATAAAAACGGTATTAAAAGAAATTAACTTCTGATCACATTTCGAACCTGTTATTTTATCACAAATACTTTATACACACTGAAGTTGTGGCTGACGACTCAGTATTGATACTTAATTGATTTAAAGCAATAATTAGGTAAGTTGAAAGTTAGAAAATCGTGACAAGTGACCCGCTAACTATACATTAGCGCGCTTCATTTCCTAATAGCTGCAGAGTTCTAGATGGCTATTCTTTATGTCGAGGCCGTATTTACCTCGAGCGGGCGAGTGATAACACTTGGACGTGGTATTTGGGAGGACGTGTGCTCAAATCCCCGAACGGTCATCCAGATTTTAGTTTTCCACGGTTTCGCGAAATCAGGCGGATGCTGTGATGGTTCCTTTAAAAGATTATGGTCGAATTCCTTCTCGTTCCTTGCCTCGATTCCTCTCCCGGTTCTAATAACCCCAAGTTGACGAGCCGTACAGCCCGAATAAAAATAATAATAAGAAAACATATGCGTGTAATCAGTGTGTAGTATAAGCACACGAAGTGAAACTTCTATGGGTCATGCATACTTTTTATGTTTAATATACCTGTAAAAAAAAAATTTTCTTTGTGTTTTTGATGTTCCTTTCGCACTCGATTGGACGAACCAAAATATCTTTATTGCATTTGTACAGCCAACATTACCTTTGTCCAAGTTATTCTCGTAAGCAAATGAAAATTATCAGAAAGTGTAAATATACTTCGCTATAGTACAGAGCAATGTTTTTCAACCTGTGGGTCGCGACCTCCGGGGGGGGTCACCAAGTCTTGCTTGTAGGGTCACGGTCACAAGCCAGGTAAATGTAAAAAGCAAGGATTTTAGATCTTATAATACAGTAAAAATATAAAATTTCCATCGAGAAGGCATTGCCTCTTTATTTTTTGATAAATTTTCGAATCGTGATTGTATTTTGAGACGCAAATAATCAAATCATTTTCTCATAGTAGCCTATTTCTCTTATTTCTGTCATATTTCAGGTAATTTTCGTCACAAAGTCTAATTTTTTTCTGTTTTTATCTGTTTCCGCAACTGCCACTTGTAGCCGACATGGAGTGCTGCGCTCTTTTGATAACTGCATTTTATCCTCACTCGCAGAGAATCTAGACCGTACGCGCTGGAGTATTCGGACAACTGAATGCATTGAACAAAAACAACTTCCTATTTGGCCGCTAACCTCACCTCCTCGCCTCCGGGGGCGCCATCGTCGCAACAAAATATACCACTGCCCGCAGTGTCCGCGACCACCTTGCACAGCATTTGATTTCTAGATCAGTAGGTATAGGCTCAATAGAAGGAAAATTAAATACCTCATTTTTTTAAAACCATTGACATAGTTTTATTACGGATCTGGGAGTCGCCAAAGATATTTTAAGGATACGGGGGTCACCAAAATGTTTTTACATGTAAAGGATTCGCGAATTCAAAAAGGTTGAAAAACACTGTTATAGAGTGTTGCATGGAGTCTGTATTTTGTGTTTAGAACTTTATTATATAAATGTTTAAGGATAGTATGTTGATTATTATTATTATATTATTATTCAATTAAATTATTATTTATAACTGTTATAACTATTTTATTCTTGTTGTATATGGCGAATTTGTATCTTATACTTTTGTAATAAAAGGTTTTGTAGTAGTTAAAATATGAAATATATGTTTCACATTTAACATGATACAATGTTCAACACAAGCTTAAATGACAGCAGCCACAAGCTGCTTGCATCAAATTTTTGTTAAGTGCGCATGAGTTGCAACGTTCTGCGCATGCCACCAGGGCCCGCTCTAGGGGGGGGGGCAAACCGGGCATTTGCCCGGGGCGCTAAAATTTAGGGGCGCCATTTCGGCTGTAAGTCTAAGAAAAAATATTATTGGTATTAATGTGTTAAATACCCAATTAATAAAAAAAAATCCACATACAAATTTTTTCGTTTGTTAAAAACTTAGTTCTTAGCTATTTGGGTGCGCCCCTAGAGACTTCGAAGAGACGGAGCGCGGACCTCAAAGGGGCGCGCCGTTGTCAAGCCGCCGTGTGAATTGCGTCATAGGAGCAACTTCGAAATGCGCCGCGTCCGCGCCACGTCTCTTCTGTGTGAATTGGGCCTTAGCACGCGAGTAGAACGCTGTTTCGACTTTTGTTGTCTCAACTTTCTTATTATTGTTAATTATAAAAGTGGTTTCATTACACAACAGCATTAGTCTTACTATTACGTTATTAGTGTTAAGTGGAAGTTCATAAAATTTACTTCAGGATTTCATAATTTCTAAAGGTAAGTACATCTATGATTAAACTGTTATTTAGTTGGATATACGACACAAGTGCACAACGACATAAGCGCACAACGACAAAAGCGCACAACAGAAACGCAATAGGTGGGGGCTGTTACACCTGACCTCAGCTACCTGCACTGATTCCGACGTTATACTGCCCACAAGTTACTAGACACGCAATTGCAGTTAACATCTAATACATGGAATCGATAGTGCTTGGCGGGAGATGCTGAGTATTTATTTTATACAGATTTGTTGTATAAATTAGATACAGGCATTGAAAGTGTTATGGTTGGGTTAAATTACATACGCTAGTTTTGATCGCTTGTCAAAATACTGTAGTTTAGTGGGTGAGGGACAGTACTTACAATCATTAATAAATAAATAATATTACCAGCTGCTGATTACCGATTAGTTACTTCACATACCATTAATATATTCAATTTCGAATGTTAACTGCTAATATATCATAACTCATGATGCTTATTATATATACGAATGCGGTTTCCAGATACTCTAATTGCTGCATTTGTAAACCGTTTGAACAAAAGGAAATTCATTAACTATTTTATTGAATGTGAATAACTTTGTCAGTTGGTTTAATAAGTGCATTGCGCGACAATCACTCCACATCAATTTTTTGTTTGTTTGTTTGTTTGTGAACTTGGAACGTATTCTGTTTAGGCCTACATAAATTGCCATTCTGTATACACGGTTTCTGTATTTGCAGCAAATTTACGGATCGTATCCCACGGGAATAAGCTTTGACCGTGTAGTAACACTAGACTTTCTTTATATGGAAAATATTTTGTGTTGTGCATAAATATTTTTTTTATATCGACTGAGAATAATTTATCTTGGTTATGGTTTTAGCTTATTTAGAACAAGGATAAATATTTATTTTTTATATTATTTTATAGTGTACATTGTTTGAGTTACGTGCGTGCCTCTTCCAAAATGTCTGATGGTCAAAGAAAACTATCTGGTTACCAGTACAAAAAAAGAAGGTTGGGAAAGGAAGCGGAAAAACAGAATCAAAAAAATATACTGTATTCAGGTTTTACCAAAACAAATCTTAGAATCCAATATCAGGTCGGGATACAAAAGTACAGAATCGTCAGAGAATAATAGCAAACAAATGAACGAAGTTTGTAAACCAATTGGAACTGACACTATCGTGAGACTCACAGAAGGCGTTCTAAAACTTTGTGGCCAAGAATTTTACGAGACGCCGTAAGAAGCTTTTTAGTAAGGCAAGGTCCACCTAAACTATTGCATTATTACAAATTTCCTTCCAATGACACAGGTCGACATTTTAGCGCAAAATATTATGCACGAGTTTTAAGCAACGGAGAGCAAATATTGTGAGATTAGCTACTATCTTTCACAAAACTGCTTCTGTTGCAAAATTTTCGGCTGTTTAGTTAGTTCTCTCTCAACGGAGGGTTTTAAAAATTGGAAGAACCTCGATGAAACTTTAAAAGAGCATGAAATTTCGAAAAATAATATTCAGGCACAAAAATCATGCTAGAAATGAACGAAAGATTAAATTGTTGTAAAACTGTAGATGCTGCCACTGAAAGAGTTATTAATGCCGGAATAAATCATTGGAGTGAGGTGCTTCTAAGAATCATTGCAGTTACCAAAACGCTTGGTAAAAGTTGTCTGGTTTTTCAAGGTACAAACGACAAGTTGTTTGAACACAATAACGGTAATTTCTTAAAAATAGTTGAGGTACTGTCTGAATACGATCCAATTATGGAAGAGCACGTCCGTTGAGTGCTCCAAAAAGTAGAGACTAAAGCTCAATATCTTGGGAAAAATATACAAACCGGGATAGTAGATATGCTGCATCAAAGTTTAAAGTCTCATGTTATTAATTAAATAAAAAAATTCAAATATTTTTCCATAATTTTAAACTGTACTCCTGACTTTAGTAAGAGACAGCAAATTACTCTTGTAATAAGATATGTTTCAACCAATAAATTTAATCCTGATGTTGAAATTAAAATTAATGAAAGCTTTTAAGTCTTCTTACCAGTCGAAAGATCCACAGGAAGACAAATATCTGATATTGTAGTTGGAGAACTTAATGACTTGGGTTTAAATTTGCAGGATAACAGATGGCAGGGACTGACAATGGGTCCAATATGAGGGGCAATAAAGCAGGAGTGCAATCTAGAATTAAACAATATAATTCGCGAGCATTCATTGTTCCGTGTAGTAGCCATTCTCTCAATCTTGTTATTAATGGCAAAAGCATCCTTGGAAGCCGCTAATTTCTTCAACATGGTCCAAAACATATATTTATTCTTTTCGGCATCTACTTTTCGATGGGCAATACTTTTAAAGCATGTTCAGGGTTCAACTTTGAAAACATGGAGTGACAATAGATGGGAGAGTAGGATAGAGGCATTAAACCCTTTAAAATTTTATTTGGGAGATGTATACTACGCCTTGCTAAGCATTTACGAAAACCAAGAAATTGATAATTTAATGATTTAGCTATTTTTTCAATTGCATATGAAATTGCTGATGAAGTAAATTTAAAGATGTAATAAAAAATTCGCAAACCGAAAGTAAGAAAAAAAAGTTTTTTTTTGTGATTTGTGCGTATTTGATGTAATCTCGTTTTATTTTCAAAATAATGGCATATAGATTGTTTGTGTGATAATATCCAACCGTAATAGCATTTAAAAATGAAAAAATATGGTTAATTTGTGGCTATGTACAGATATTTCATAATTAATTTCTCTGTTTTGTGCCGCTAGATCAAAATTCAATAAGTTTATTTATGAGTATATGATTTTATTAAAATTAAAATAAAATATTTTATTCGATTAAAAATTATTATTTTTTAAATATTTAATTCTATACAATCTTAAGGGGCGGCAATTTGTCTATTTGTCCGGGGCGGCAAAACCGCTAGAGCGGGCCCTGATGCCACTTAACACGTAACGCAATCAATATTTCCCTACCGTGTCCAAAGAATTTTCACCTCAGTACATAGAAGTTCATTATGAAATGAAACTTCAGTTATACCGTGTAATCATATACAATGGTATTTTACGTGCAGACTGTTCCTCTGGGGCTGGGCCACCCACAGAGCAGGTGTCTGGGCAGCGACAGGCAGTAGCAGTTATCGCTCACGGGCGCCCACCAGCCACTTCCGGCCGGCAGATCAGCTGTCCGCTATGAATAGCGGGCTCGGTGCCCAGCCGCCTCTCCTAATAGATTCCTCCGCGTACTTCTCTCTCTACCTGGAAATGGGCGGCGACTGCTGCATCAAGAGACCATTCTCCTGCGGACAATGTACACGTGGCAGGCGCACTGGGTGACCTACTTCTCTTGTCTCCTACACAGTATAGAGACAGCCTCCGCTATTTACACATTACACTAATTTTGGAAATCTTATATGTATATATAAAAATAGACGTGTGTTTTCCTATATTTCACATTTCAGCCACCAATACCAACACAGATCACTGGTCTTTGTGTGTGGAAGTATCATGGAGTACCCTGTCATGCACAATGTTGACCGGATGCCGATAGCTGTGAGGATGTGGGAGATATGATGATTAAAGTTGGTCAATGCAGGGCGTTTTCATATTTCGACCAAAAATTTGTGTCTCCTTATACTTCTCTTTCTTGCCACAACTACACAGCATAGACCATTGGTATTTGTTTGTGGTAGTAGAATCGTGTCTCCTGTCGTGCACTATGGTTGTTAGATGTCGGTAGCTATGGGGGTGTGGGAGATATGGGAGTTGAAAGTGGTCGACCTGCGGCAATTTCATATTTCTGCCAAAGACGCCTGTATCTTCGTGTATCACATTTCAGAGAAAACTATCGATCGCAGATCACTGGCGTTTGTGTGTGGTAGTAACACAGAGTCACCTTTCGATCACAACGTTGGCCGTATTTCCGTAACTGTGGGAATGTGGGAGATATGGTGGTTGAAAGTGATCGATCAAGGATATTTTCGTATTTCGACGAAAGACATGTTTCTCCGCATATGTCACTTTTCTGCCACAACTACATAGCATAGATCATTGGTGTTTATGTGTGGTAGTAGTATCATGTCTCCTGTCACACACTATGGTTGTTAGATGTCGGTAGCTATGAGGGTGTGGTAGGTATGGGGGTTGAAACTGGTCGACCTGCGGCACATTCAAATTTCTACCAAAAACGTATGTGTCCTTGTGTATCACTTTTCAGCCAAAAGTATGAAGCGCAGATCACTGGTCTTTGTGTGCGGTAGTAACACAGAGTCACCCATCGATCTCAACGTTGGTCGAATTTGTGTGTGGTAATAGCATCGAGTCTCCCATCGTGCACTATGGTTGTAGCTGTCAATCCAAATTCTTTACAAACACGAACGAAGTCGTGGGTGCCAGCTAGTTAAAAATAAAACAACTTCGTTTAACAACTATCTGTACAATCTAGGATAAGCAATCAGCTTTAAACTCTTTTATCTCTCGTTCAATCTATGACTTTTATCATCGTAGTGGCGACGCTTTGATAATTGCCGCCATCTTCTTTTGTCGTCGACATAATCTTCCATTAGTAAATTAATAGTTTGGCCAAACAAGAGTAAATCTATATCATAAAACTGTAGAAAATGTGTGCCTGTATATGAGATTTATTTCAGACAAAGTAATTGCAACGAACACTATTGATGATAGAGAGGCCAAACATAGTTTCCGACCATGTAGAGGTCAAAACCGTATATTCTGATATTCGTATCTCTCCGTTCATGACGCAAAAAATACTGGGCCGATATTAATTAAACTGCACATAGTGATAATTTATACCATTGCTTAACTTGCAGCATACTTCATACCACGATAATTTACATATCTGTCTAAAAAAAAAAAAGTAAACAAAAATCCAGTTACCTGTAAATAATGTATGGCTTATAAGGAGATGGGGCACACAGAGAGTTTATCTGAATACTAGTAAGTTCCCATAGCAATCATAATCAGATATTATTATTAATTTTGCTTATAGCTTTACGCCTAATCGACATCATTATGGGAGGGAAGGATTGGGCCCAGGGAACGGGAAGGAATTCCGCCATAGCTTCTGAAGGAACCAACCCGGCATTCGCCTCCAATAATTTCGACAAACCATGTAAAAATGAAATCAGGATGGCCGGATGGAGATTCGATCCGGTGTTCTCCCGAATGTGGGCTGGAACGTCGCCGCTCACCCACCACGCTCAGTGATGCCTTCAGAACTCACACGTAGTTGAATTACTTGCCAACAGATGGCAACATTAACCTTTTATATGCAATGAATGTGCGTCTAAATTGTATAAACTATAACAGTGAGTTTATGATTCGATTAAGGATTTCATATCGTCGTTGACATAACCACAAATAAAGCAATCTGTTCGTACACGCGTTAGGCCCAATCAATTCAAATACTGCTTGCAGAGAAACTATTAGCTCAATACCTAAGTGGGTCATCCACAACCTTAAAATCTTCTGAAGTAATGACAGATTCAAAGGAAGGCATAAACAAACGTGCTTAAAACATTTACATACCACCTATATTCAGAAAGAAAGAAAAACTGGGTTGCTTTTTCCTACGCCACTAACATTTCTTTGACAGTTTATCAGTAATTAAGAAGCACTAATCTTAAATTCCACGTGACTGATGTTGGTAGTAAGTAAAACAGTAGTGCTTGTTGAAGGCGTTTTTTTTATCATTAACATTTTCTGCTCGTAGATACAGGAGTCATAAACAGAGAGAGCATATTAGGTAATGAATGGCAATGAAATTTGTCATAGCATTCACCTGGAGTGATTTTGGCTAGCTTTGGAAAATCGAAGTCACTATGACCGGACGGGGAATCTAACACACCAAACGTTAATCCTCGATGACAAGCACATATTTGACGGTGCCAACAGATGAGTCAAAATGGCAATCAAAGAAAATGGTAACGATAAATATATAAGTCAACAACAGCAAAACATTCAGCAAAAAAACTATAAATGAATGGAGATTTGTACAAGTAACGGAAAGACTTATTCGTACATGCAAAGTGAACAAGGAAAAAAAAAAAATACTTTGCTGCAACTCTCACAGGGAATGTGGTAATCAGCTGAGAAAATACGGTTAGAAACACTCAGAGCGAACATTGTCAATATTTATGACAACCACTCTCCGACAGCGAAAACTAGATAGTTCTCTCTGAGCTGTCATAGTATACGCTGCTGTAAGGCTGCTTGCCAGTTTTATGAGAAAAAGCTTATACTGAAACATAGATCGGGTGTGAAATTCTCAAAAGGATCGTAAAGGGAATGTGCACAATGCGCCTTGTGAACAGATCATTACACATAATTTTGTATTTCCAAGAAAGAAGCGTTGGTTGAAAGGTGTTTTGATGGACTTGGCACCTGGAACTCGTAGTTGGTTTCTTTACGTATGACAGAAATACTGACCGCATTAGCTGCACGCCAGCTTAAGTTGACGACACCATATGCTCGATAGGTAAAGCAAAACTTCGTATATCTACAAGTAAAGCAGAATAGCAATAGCATAAAGAACCTTCTTGGACAAGAGGAATCTTTTAGTTTCAAATACTGATCTAGGACTCAGAAAGAACATTTTAAAAATGTGCGTTGCACAGCACTTTATTTTAGCGAAGCTTGGACTTTAAGAATAGGAGAAAGAAGGAATGTTGAAGCATTTGAAATGTGGTGCTACAGAAGGATGCTGAAAATTAGGTGGACAGATAAAGTACGAAATGAACGAATTTTGGAAATTATGGGTGAGAAAAGAAGTTTGTGGAAGAGGCTTACAGAAAGAAGAGAGGGGATGGTAGGTTTTACTCCACAAATTGCAACCAAGGAAAACAACTACAAAGGGTTAGATAAATTGGCGTAACCAACCTATTATGACTGGGAAGCGGATTTATTATTATTATTATTATTAGTGTTTCACTTCTTTCCAAGGACGAGTTTACTTGAGCCGGAATGAAATTTCGTGCCAGGAAAGGATACGGAAAGGAAATCAGCCACGGCGGCATTCACCAGGAGCGATTTCGGGAAACCCCGTTCTGGCCTCTCCTTCGGGAGGACGTGGGTTCGAATCCCCATCCGGGCATCCAGATTTGGGTTTTCCATGGTTTCCCCAAATCACTTCAGGCGAATGCCGGGATACTTCCTTCAAAAAGGCCATGGCCGCATTCCTGCCCGTTCCTTGTCCCCAGTCCCATCCCGCCTCTAATGATCTTAGCCGTTTAGCCGTCGACGAAGCGTAAAGCAATTAGTAAAAAAAAAAAAAAAAAATGGGAAGCCGTAGGAAGCAGAAATCAGGATAGAACGTGAATCCTCTGAAAGTTTATGCCTAACAACATCTCTCAGTTAAAAACTCAGTCAGTGAGTACAGCTTGCGTTTTTTTTTTTTTTTTTTTTTTTTTTTTTTGACAGAAATTTTATATGAGAGCAAATACATTACTTACCACTCTGTGTTTTTTCCCCAAGCTGCCTCCGCTTTATCTTACACGTACCGTGTGTATAACATATTACTAGAATAATCTTGACACACCAAGCAATTGTCAGTGAAATGTTGAAGCAAGTAGAGGAATCCTTTGAAAGGATACTAACTGATCTGGAAGCACTTCTTTTTGCTGTTATCGCAGTAACTCGCAGGAAAGAAGCGACCTTTGAGTGTTTGTAGAATATATCCTTATGCTGAAGGAAGCTGTTGAAGGTTGGTTTTTCTCGTCGCGTGCATGACGTTTATTGAGGTGGAGGTCGACAGGTAGACAGCTGAGATGTTGCCAGGAGGCAGTGCGTCTTCCAAGAGGCATCTCGCTGCCCGGGCACCGTTCCCAAGCTGTATTAAAACTGTCTCATACGGGATAAATATAGGCTCCCACTCAAAGTCACCAGAAATTTATGAACTGAGCGGCGATCACTCTCCATGCACTCAACGAAAAATAGCTTAAACTGTTACCAGCAACCGAAGACGATGAGGTCCTAGTGGATATTGGCAGAAATTTCCTTCCGTTAAAAAAATAAAATTACCTAGGGAAATGATGAACAATCTACCTGAAAAAGTATTTTTTTTTCTTTGTTTTTCCTTATGGCTTTTTGCCTCGTAGATTTCGGGGTTACTAGAGGCGGGAAAAGATTGGTGGCAAGTAACGGGAACGAATTCGGCAATATCCTTTTAAAAGAACCAAGCCAATTTCGCCTGAAGAGATTTCGAGGAATCATGGAAAACCGAAATCTGGATGGTTGGATGGCAATTTGAATCCTTGTAGCCTTGAGTACCAGTGGATTCGGTCAAGAAACCATGGCCGAATTACTTCCAGTTTCTTATCCCTGACAATTCCGGGCCCCTAATTATCACAGTTTTGACGAAGTGTAAAGACCAAAACAAAATAAAGACCTTCACTCATAATTTCCGGGCTGATAAAGACCACCCCACAGTGGCTTTCATCCCACTCTCGCAAGAAATATTTAAAATATTAATGTCTAGTAGCAAAGTCTAGAAAAGATTCAGTCAACAAAGTATAAGGGTATAAATAGCTTCACGAGTTTCGCGCTACGTCGAAATGCTCCTTCTTCTTCCCGACGTTTCGGCCAGGCCTTAGGTCTTCCTCAGGGGACTTAGCCGCCTTCTGAGCCTGCTGGAGACTGGCGTTGTGGCCGGTTGCGCTCATATTTATACTGTGGAGACTATCGATTCTCTAACAAACATCGTTTACCCAGAGATATGATGTTTGCAATATACTGTTTATAGTTCCAGAGCTATTAATTATTTAACACACATTTCGATGCCTGGCTAAAGTCATAGCCGCCATCTTTGTTGAGGTTGTTTTGCTGTTTGAATATCTCGATAGCCTCGCTTACTTTTCTTTGTAGATAACTTTCGGTTGTAGCTAGTACGCTTGTATTTTCCCACAATATTTTATGTTCTTCTTCTAGCTGGTGTTCGGCAATAGCCGAATTCATCGGATGTTTGTTAGAGACTCGAAAGTCTCAACAGCATAAATATGAGCGCAATCGGCAACAACGCCACTCTCTAGCAGACTCATAAGGCAGCTAAGTGCCCTGAGGAAGACCTAAGGTCTGGTCGAAACGTCGGGAAGAAGAAGGAAAAGCATTTCGACGCAGTGTGAAACTCGTGAAGCTATTTATACCAATATGGCGGCTGCTAAAACGGCAAGATCTTTTATAACAAAGTATAAGGGCTGCTCAGTAGACATTATCTGTGTTCTAATTGTATCTTAGCAGAACCCGCCTACTCTCCTCGGCAATGTTGTAACCGTCCGCTAAGATTGATGACAAAGGAAATAACCGTAGCTTCTGATACAAGAGATTGATCACGGTGAAGGAAGACGTAACGGCACGCCACAAGCAGTTCAAGCAGCGTTTATCACCGTCCACTTAGTTCCGGCGAGGTACTCGTTACAGTCGGGTTCGATAAAGACATCCCTAGCCAGCACGCGCGGAGTCTCCAGCAGGAAGGCGGCACACACTAATTATTAACTGTCGTGCAGCATGAGGCAGGTAAACATGCAGTGTTCCTTATGCAACGCTCCTGGCTCGCGGCCAACTCGTCAATGTGAAAAACTCGGGCTTAGCTTAGCTCACCAAGACGTGGAACAGAGCCAACACGTTCACAAGGTGGAATCAGCTTCCATGTACAATGAAAGAAGAACAGTTCCGTCTAACACTTCATTGACGAGGCTACAAGGGAAGTTCATTAACTGCATAGCCTCCATCACATTGCTCCTTAATGTGCTCCACGAGACGAAAATAGACAATGACGATTAAACTGATTTTCGTGTATTTCAACGTTATTTCGTTGATCACGGAGAAACATTGTTTATTCTGAGGAGCTGAGTAATATGCAAGCTGAAAAATGAAAAGTCTTTCGCGTTGTAAATGGTATACATACAACACCAATTCCATATCAGTTGATGAAATATGAGCTTGGTAAAAAAATCTGTAACTTTCATTGAAAAATTACGATTGTAAACATTTATTCTGAAAAATATCGAAACCCTGTTTTCAAGGCATTTACTTAGAACTCAAATACTGTGAACGCAATTAAGGAAATAAATATATAATACGAGTTAAGTACGATAACAACGCAAGAGAACAAGACAGTCTTAAAACAATGGTAAGAATCGTAAAGCGGAGAAGTAAATTTGTTACCTGCAACGATTTTTCACAACTGCAAGATCCACGTCTTAGCATGTATTGCTGGCAGTAAATTCTATTTAACTATCTAAATACTTACTATTATAAATCTGTAGCCGACTGTGTATGTCTATCCGTTAATTCAGGCAACTGCAAAAACCTACAAAACAAATTTTGGTGGTATATATGTATTGAAAACTTTATGGTCTGCCTTAAAATCCTTGTTATATCCTATGACTATATGTAACCGGCGAACACAGTAAGAAATGATAATACGTTCGTGCCTACTGCATCTTAGATGAACACACCTCAATAGGATATCCTCCAAAGATCACCCTACAACACAAATAAACACTCAATCCTCTGGATTCTGCTAATATTATTTTCTGACTATTTTAACTTTGGTTATTCATTTCTTCACTTTTTTAATTTAGAATACACGTAGACCGCTATCCAAAACACCATATCATAGATCAATACTGCAACAAGCGTAACGAAATTGTGCAATTTAATTGACGGTAAAGGTACTATGTTACAAACGTTTATGCTCTGCTACTAAAAAAAATGCCAAACGTAGTATAACGTACACCACAATACGCTCCAACGAAGCAGCGGGAAAATGCTAGTAGACTATACAGACGTTCATTTTATGCTCAATGGCTTTATGGCCAATTATAAGGTGTACGTCCAACAGTGTAAGCGTAGGATATGTGTTGGTGAGTTATATTGCTGTATATCTACTAATAAGTTTGCTTGCATTAGAGTCACAGCCTCGGCATACTTATTGATATTGTGTATGTTGTGTATAGTTGTTACGTAGAGTAATTTAAAGGTTGGCTGGTCTGTGGGTCAGAGAGAGTATGGTAACCATCGTGGAAAGTGAATCAATGACGTCAGAACAAAACCGACCGGATAACAGAACAGAATGGCGACGGACGTAAAACCGTTGAGCTAGAATGGACAATACGTGCACGAGGAACTGCATCTCATATAAGTGAACGAACAGACTGTGGACTGAGGAATATGATAGCAGCTTTTGTGAGAGTTAAAGGAAAAGATCTCTCAGTTGACCGTGATATCACAGATGAGTTATATTAAACGTACGACACACCAATTACGAGTAATACTGTGAAGTAAATGATCCGAACCAGCCAAATGATTGTTGTAAAATACCTTTCTTTCTGTATCTAATAAACCTATAAATCATCACGTGTTCCTTTATTCTTCTGCTATCCGGTTCAATCAAGTGACAAAGCTTTTTTTTTAATTGGTTTGAGAACATTGTTGTTTTTCTGATGGACTGGTTGTGTACTAGGAGTAGCCAACTTCTGAATATCATCAGCGTCCAAGGTGGGTTGCTATAAGCGGCAGAATGGGCAATAAGATCTGCTCATTAATACCACAAGACGTATATAATCAAAATCATACAGTGCGAGAATTTTAGTTTACCTACGTATTTTAGTGTTATTTTCACATATTAAGTTATTTGTCTCGCACATAGACAAATTCAAAATTAGAACTAACTTCGCGTCGTTCATTTGGAACAGTACATCAGTAATGTCATTGTACACATTCAACATACTAAAATTAATTAAATCTCAGCTTTAGAAACTTGCTATCACTTTGCCAGTAATAAATAAATTTCAAGCCATGATTTGGGGTTGGAGGTGATGACGATTAGTGGTAATACAGGTTTTGTTCAGGTCCATTGAAGAAACTAACAATTTAATTTTAATTTAATTTATTTTAATTGCAATGGAGCACAAGCTCCGGTGGCAATTTCCCTACACACCCATCTTCCTCCTATCCTGCACCCACTTACATTTGCCCTCTACAAATTTTATCTTTAAATTCTTTCAACGTTTTCGGTAAATTATTCATCATTTCTCTTCGTAACTCATTCCAATCCCTGACACCCTTACCTAAAAAGAGAATTTTCCCACACCCTTGTGCCTGAAATCGAGTGCCAGCTTGTGGTCATGGTCATCTTTTCCCTTCCACGCACTACTTTTCATATCTGTTCCAATATCTTTCCATGCCTCATCGCCAGTATACGCCCTGTACACTCCCATGACCCTCTTCACCCTCCTCCTGTCTTGCAATGAATCCCATTCCAGCTCCTTTATCATATCCGTCACTGATTGTATTCTGCGATAATTTTCAGAAACAAATTCCTTCTTACGTCGTTTCTCTTAGAATTACATATCAGAAAGCTTCATTTTCTTCCAGATAATAGATATCTCTTAAATTTTTACTTTCACTCTCTGCAAATCCACTCAGTAGTGACTGGGAATAAAAAGCAGCTCCTGTTCACATTTCTGGCACTCTTGAGAAAATTAAATATTTATCCACGCTGACCTGCGATAAACTCTTGTAACTGTTTCGCATCTACAGGTATATCTGAAAAGGTATAAAGCAATAGTTATTACAGCTTATTATGTGCGGCTGCTGTTAATATGTTATCTATGGGCTGCTTCATTAATGGCGGATGCAATTATGGAAACAACAAATGCTAATCAAAAGGATTCAAATTCAATAGAGCGCATGTTACCACAAACAAAGAACAGAAAAACCCCCTTAGCCGTTTAAAGCAGCAGGAGGAACTCCTGTTTTAACCATTAAAAACAGAACGCTCTACGCTTTCATTCTCAAAACGCTAACGTTAGTTTCAGAAGCAAATGTCTGAAATCGCCAAAACAGATAATAATATGTGATTGAAGTACTGAAATATAATCAATGAGATACTGTATAGTGTGGGCAAGAAAGAAAAGTATAATTAGAGGAATAAATATAACGTGAGCTTACAAATAGTGCTTCAAGGACATAGAACTGAATTGTCAACGATAAAGATTTAAATAATCATGTTCCAAGTTCTATGCTACTACGCCTTTTATCAAATGCTCTTTCTTTCAAATACCATAAGTTGTGTCATTTGACGCGTATGCAATGAACATTTATTTTTATTTGAATATGTTATCTATACAGTAAGGTAAATTAGTTATTTAATTGTTTCAATGTGTGAATTTAAAGTCAGAATTATTCATTTTCCCTCTCACGAAAGGACGACACAAGATGAACACATCACTTAATTAGTACCCTAGGCCGGACTCGAACCGACGACCCCTGCAACGTCGCCGGGAATGGCTCTACGAATATTTAAAAGAAAGAACACAGTACGATCCGTTCAAATACTCTGTGTGTTTCCACAGAATTCATATTATTGCAACCTACTTTTGTAAACAGTTTCATTGTTTATCTATTTGTTTCGTGTATGATACTGCCACAAATAAATGACTGATTTCAATGATGTGTACATACGCTACGCTCAAAGGACGAAAACGCTCAATGATTGTAAAAAACGACCACAACGCGTTCTGGTTTCTTTAAAAAAAAGGCCACGACAAACATGTTATTCGCAGAATGACACTTACAAAAAAAACAGCCAGAGCGCGTTGTGACTAACTCAAAAGTGCCACAACGCGAAATTCTCGTCTGGTCCAGGTCGCATTCTCCACACATGAAGATGCACGTTTTTTAGAGCCTTATAAAGAGAAGGGTAATTTTTTTACTTATTTCTTTTTTCCATATGCAACATAGCCCAGCACCTAGTATCTAATCTGGACCCTTATTTCCATTCTTTTACATATAACGCATTAACATATAAACAATGAATGCAAGAAAATTTTGATTCAATTTCCAATATCTATTACATCTACGGTTATTAAACAGAATGGGTACCACACCACTACTACATCTACTATTACTACTATTGTCCCTAATATTACTACTAACATTACTACTACTACTACTACTAATACCATTACGACTAGTACGCGAAGGGTAATAAGAATCATGTGTGTTAAATGCACCCTAGACCGATTCGTCATGAACACAAATTATTAGATACTGATAAGCCATAACGTCTTGTGGCTGTTTCCAAGAAACCAGAACGCGATGTGGTCGTTTCTTTCGCTCAATGAGCGTTTTCGATTTCTGAGAGTAACATATACTCTGACGCGACAAAATTCTTGCGTTGGATATCAAGACCTCCAGCCGGTCGAAGGGGAGACAGCGGAAGTGGCATTTACCCCCAGCTGAAGAGCTGAAGGAAGAGCTCTCGAAAGATGTCTGGACAGCATCTCAGTACTCCGTGGTATTTGTAGCTCAGGGTGAATGCAACTCTTCACCACGTCCGACTAATAAACCAATGAGCTCACAAGGGCAGAATGCCCCTCACAACGCCGATCATGTTGAGTATTTCCTCTTCTTGAGAAGAAGAGACAGATGATCGACCGAATATTAAAACACGCGGAACAATTGGACAAAGATCTTCAGTGCAACACAAAGGTCAATCAATATACGTGAAGGAGGAGATTAAGGATATAGCTTTATGTGGCAATGAAGAGGAAAGCCCAAAATAGAAGAAGAAGCTAAAAATAAGGGCACGTTAGACATAAAATGAAATTCAGTTCCATAATAATGACCGAGCAGTGCGAAAAAGTACTGCTGAATGATGCCAAGAACCATCAGTTGATCTAATCAACGACATGTGAGCACATCCCAAATCGTTTTAAGCTATCACCAAATAAGATTTTTGTTTCTGACTTTACCCCTCATCGACGTCGTAGTCACTAGAAACGGATAAGGACTGGGGACAAGGAATTCTGAGATGAACTTTTGAGGGAACCATCCCGGCATTCACCTTGAATTATTTGGGGAAAACATGGAAAACACAAATCTGAATGGTCGGGCGGAGATTCCAACCAGCGAACAAGGAAATTACTGTTGAACGCTGAATTTCCAGTCGTTATATCGGCTTACAAAACACCCAACCATCACACGGAAAAAATTAAAATCTGTTCAGTCGATCTCTGATATTTGAATGAGACTGTTCCCGAGTAATCCTTGTGAAGTTATAAAGACTGCACTGAGATGCATCTAATATACGCAGCAATGGATGGCGTCGTGATTTAATACAGTGCCATATCTTTTAAATGCGGATAGTGCCAACCAGATTGGGCACTGCGTTGTGTACTATGAGCGCTAAAAGTAAATGTGTGAGACACTGTTGACCGGGAGAGGTAGAAGTGAATTTCGGCATCTTGACAGTTTTGTTTAGCCGTTCATCCCGCCTGTGTCGTAGCTTAGCCTAACATGTTAATACAACCGGCTAAGCTACGTCAGCTTTTTTCGTGCAATCCGGAGCGTACTAGCAGTGGCAATTTCGTGAGCTCAGTAGTAGATACTTCAGGTGTTTGACAACATCATTAGAGCAGGGAAACTACCGTGAGCAAGGACGATAAACTTTAAACAGGGCTGCTAGCCCGAGGATCGAAACCGCGTCCTTTGAAATGACTTTCTCGAACGGTATCGCTCACCCTTCAGGCTCAGTCGATGATATTGAAGTACCCCTTATATCAGTTAAAATTAAAATAACCACAAAGCAAGATTCTGTTTTTTTTGTGCTGTTGTCAGTCTTTCCACTGGTTTGATGCAATCCTCTATCCCTTCCTATCCTGTGCTAACCTCTTCATTTCTACATACCCTTTACAATTATCTGCTTCGTATATTCTAATCTCTGTCTTCCTCTACAGTTCTTACCTTCGACTGTTCCCTCCACTAACAAATTAACCAATCCAGCATGTCTCAAAATATAACCTACCAGCCTGTCTCATCTTTCTGTAAGCTTCTTCCACAAACTTCTTTTCTCACCCATCATTTCCAAATCTCGTTCATTTCTTACTTTGTCAGTCCACTTAATTTTCAGCATTCTTCTGTAGCATCACATTTCAAATGCTTCAATTTTCTTTATTTCCGATATTCCTAAGTCCATAGAGTTTTAAAAAGTTCTTTCTAATTCCTAGATCAATATTTGAAACTAAAAGGTTTCTGTTTTTCATGAAGGCTCTTTTTTCTAGTGCTATTCTGCTTTTAACATCATTCCTGCTTCGGCCATCGGATGTAATTTTGCTTCCCAAGTAACAGAACTCACTTACTTCTCCTATTGCATCCGATCCTATTTTTATATTTAATCTGTTAGTATTGGTATCGTTTCTGCCACATTTCATCACTTTTGTCTTGCTTTGATTTATATTCAGTCCAAAATCTTCCTCCAGTATTTTGTTCATGCCATTCAGTAACTTCTAAATATCCTGAGCCCTCTCTGCTAACGAGACAATGTCATCAGCAAATCGTAGCATACTGATTTTTTCTCCCTGAAAACTTATGCCACATGGAAATTTTTCTTTGACTTTCTTCATTCCTTCTTCTACATACAGGCGACTAAAACTCACTGTAAAAATCTGTAATCATTCAGGAGGCTTTTGGTTGAATGAAAGAACATGAAAATCTACAACACTTAAGATAAATTCACGCAGTTTCAGCACCAATAATTGGTTTATTTCTTTATACTGAGTTATGGCTTGCTAGTTACGACAACGTCGATCCAAACTGCTATACACTTCCATCGAACGATGGTCTAAACAGTGAATCGTTTTTGACCTCATTCTTAAAGATGCATCGTAGAAACAACATCCACCTAGCACTCGAGATAGGGGGAACATTTCGGCCACTTGCCCATCTTGATGGTTCATTGAGTGCTCTGTTCTCCACTCTGCCAGAACACATAGGACTTCCTGTATCTATGCGATACTAACCAGTCTCTCCAAGGAGAATATATAATAACTGAAATTATTTATTTACTTTTAACAACTTGCTCTTAAATCAGGGAATTGTTCCACCCTCTCGCACCGAAAGCTGGTGGCACAAGGTAAGAGGGCGTCCATTAATTACGTGAGGTGAAATAAGGGGGGGAGGGGGGGGTCCGGCGAAATCTCACCAAGGAAAATCTCAACATGAAATTTTGGAAATTTTTGCGGGACCGCACAGCTAAAAAACAAAAGTTTACAAATGACGCAAAAGTCGATTTTAGGGGGGTTTTCCGTCGAAAAGTGGGAGTTTAACCGGCTTTGGAAGGGTGAGACCTTAAAAAAAAAAAGTCTCAAAAAGTTGCGAGGGCGATTTCTAGGGGAGGAGGGGGTATCTCACCAGAGGGGGGGGGGGAGGGCGGACCAGATCTCACAAAGTCTCACCAGAAAGGGGGGGGGGTTTCCAGAAATCCGGAAAAACACCTCACGTAATTTATGGATGCCCCCTAAGGGGACGTCAATTTATTACATGAGGTGTTTTTCCGGAATTCCGGACCGCCCCCTCTGGTGAGAACTGGTATGAACCCCCCCCCCCCCAGTCCTCTAAGATGACGTGAGATCTTGACGGGACCCTTCCTCCTGCTGATCGAACTTGTAGTTTTTACAGACCCTATTTTTTTTCAGCTCTCTTGCTTCCAGCTTCCAAGGGTGGTTATTCCCTCCATAAGGGTGATATCCGCATCCTTTCTAGCCCTTATACCTCCAAGAAAGTTTTTTCCTTCTAGAATTTCAGAAACTCTCGTGGGATATACGTCGACTCCCCCCCCCCCCCTATTTCACCTTAAGTAATCAATGGACGGCCCCTAAAGGAAATGAGTGCTCATTACGTGCCGAAGTATTTAGATGTGTTTTCGTGTATGACACGGAAACCTTTCTGGGAGGCTTGCAAAGTAATACATAACGCTTAGTCGACACGACAGCAACTCTATGTAGCCGCGCAAATGGTTTCACTGAGACTGAGTGGGCCTCAATCCAGGCATTTGCAAAAAGTAAGAGTCAGTGAGAACTAGCCTCTTACTCACAAACTGAAATTGCTTCAAATACATGACGGTCATCATGTAACTCTAAAGGAAAACGTCATCACCTTCGTAGCGTTTTTCTGTTATTCCTTAGCGTCCCATAAATACAGGTAAAAAACTATAAGGGAAAGTGGAGAACATCAAAACGATTCAGAATTACGTACATAGGAGTAAATACAGGAATCGTCATGGGAATGAGACTACACAAGGTAGATGTTGAGGGAAAACATTTACTTCATTTCGAATAATCTTACAGAAGGTGTTTAAAGTTTCTCTCATTATTTACGATACATGTGTTACACCGCCTGAACAAGGATAGCCGCCTCTAATGACCTCGATGTCTACAAAGCGTAAAGTCATAAGTAAAAAATGATACCCGGATACGGTCAGAAACACAGGGATTTTCTTCGATATCAATTTGAGTGTAGGCCATTTCTTCAGTCAGATCCATTTCAGAAAGGATAGGTGTTTCAAACACAGCATATTTAAGTGCCTCATAAAAAAAAAAAAACAGGCAGCTTAAATTCGGAGATCTTGGAGGCCTGGCACCCGGTTCATCATGCTTAGCGACGAACGGTAACGGACGTTTCCACTCATGGGATCCTACGCAGTTCTGAATCGCTTTGATGCTCTCCTCCTGCTATTAAACCCTGCACATGTTACGACTGTATCTACCAGCATAATTGTGCCCGAGCCTCTCACTGGCGGAAACTTTAGCGTCAACGTCTGTCTGTGAAAAATGTATTATGTGCAGTGTATATTTAGAGTGGATTTTATTCGGTATGTTGTTACATGTCCGAAATGAAATGTCCTATTCGTCAAGCACCAACTATCATTGCCCGTTCAAAGTCTGTTAATTCATGTTGTGCGGAGATAATCACATCAGGAAATCTTCACACGAACCATGAGAGTGAAAATGAATTCCACGACACTGTTCGGAACATTTTTACGTTTCTTTTGAGGTGCTACCGTCATCCGGATATTTGCATCTTCTTATACTATAACTCTTGACACTTCAGTGTATATGTAGACCAAAGAAGGGCGAGGGTGGAATCCGAGTATCGGCTCATTCATCAAGGGGTCGCCATATTTAATGGTGGTATCGCCATCAACAGTAGTGTACGCTCTCACTCCATAGATTCCGCAGAGAGCTCTGGAATTTAATCCTATCAGTTTCATTACACAGTATGGTGATTAGGAATCGTGCATCAAATTCCCTTAACCTATCGATCGAATATCGGTGAAAAATTCTTCTGCCACCAAGTTTCGAACCAGCTAACCCCATGCCAACGACTTGAAGCAATGACAACAATATAAACTAAAAATGCGAGCACAAACATGAAAGAAACAATAATCCGTTATACACTAGTGCAGCGGTTCCCAACCTATGGGTCGCGGCGTGAGGTTTGGTGGGTCGCGGAACAATAGAGGTTTTTCCCACAAAAATATATCTTTTATTTCATCTATTAAAAAAAATATAACACTATGTTTTACAAGTGCAATAATCATCAAAGCTATTAGCTTAAATTAAAAAAAAATTGAGAAAAAAAAGTTTTCTTAAACAGTCAGCCGATATTATGCAATGACCTCGTTGTGAGATATAACAGAGGCAGCAATCGCGCAATCGTTATGACAACCCTTGAACACCCCCTCTCCCTCCCCGCTCTACTGCTCCACCAAATAGCGACCTGGCAGACCAGTTGCATTTTAATATGCTGATCGAGTTACTTCTTTCTAATCGTGGAATTTCAGCAGACAAATTGATGAGATGATGGTCTGTGCAGCCGCCTCCCGGTCTATAATATATTTGTTGTTTTATGGAATATCAATTCTTGTTTTTGTTGATAGTATATCCTTTGTACGAAAATTTGACTTTTCGTAGGATAGGATAGTCGATAGTGTATCGAGGTCATACAATATATCCCATTCTGATATTAGATAGACTCTCATATTAGATGGGTCGTGTGCCAATAAAGGATGGGAACCGTTGCACTAGTGATTTCATCATCTATTCGCATTCGCCAATAATCTGTTGAAAGCTGTTTACAGAAGAAGGAAAAATCTGTACTGACTATGAAAATCTTCAGTTGTATTTTTAAACTAAACGTTTATAGCAAATGATCCACAGTAATCTGTAATAGCTGTTGTCAATACATATTTCATCACTGAGGTCCTCTGAGTAGGTTGAATATTTTAAGGACATTTAACTTGGCTTAAATCTCTGATACCTTTGTTCATCTGAAGCAGGCTAGGACCTCAATAGTTTGGATTGCAAGTAAAACTTTAGATTGCCTTTACTGGTAGAAAAAAGAGGAGGAATGCTTGGCAAATCGAAAATCTGTTACCAGTTCATTAAAACTTATGTGACGGCGATAGTGCACAGGGATTACGGTTGTATCCCAGCACCAAAACTCAGTTTCTAGGAGGGTACTTCACTTCGTTCCCTGCAGAACAAACCTATAACCATTCTGCTAAACAAACCAAGGTCATAGAACAAGAGTACAAAGCTTCGACCTGACTGTCAGTGAAACCAATGAACCCCAGCAGCGAAGCATGAATACCCCTAACTTAAATTTATTCCATGTTTCTGAACTACTGAATTGCGCTGAGATAATTTTTCGGTCAGTCCTAACTGTTTATCAGCACGCTGCTCTCAGAAGAGGCGAGCAGGCCAGGGCGTGTTCCGAGAGGAGCGAAATGGGTTTGTCTTATTTTAACGGGGCCTGGCTCAGCGGAGAAATACGACCGCAGCGGCTCTCGAGCTTCCCGACAGCCAGACATACGGTTCGCCCCCGCAGCGCACCCAAGGACCGCGACCGCCCGCCTCCGTCCGTTGACCGCATAAAGTCGGCCGCCGAACAGGGACCCCGGAGACAGGTGTTCCACCCGGCCTCACACCATCGGTACCTGCGACCTTACGACGTCACTACCTGCGTCAGACGATACAGAAAAGCTGAATCTTAATAGCCATTTCGTTAATTTTTTTAAAATCTCTATCTGTCATCTAAGACTAGGTCATTAGAACAAAGTACTTAATGTAGAAAAGACACAGTGACTTCAGTTTGTTACAAAAAATAAAACAAAGGACAGCTATAATGTGATATCAGAAGGAAAAGCAATCAATGATTCACAAAATTCCTGGGTGTATGTATAGATAACAAATTGAACTGGAAACAGCATATTCAACAACTTTTTAAAAAACTGAATTCTGCAACATTTTCACTTAGGGTAATATCTAGAATAGCTAATATAGAAACCAGAAAGTTAGTATATTTTGCATATTTTCATTCCCTGCTCACTTATGGCATCTCATTCTGGGGAAACTCGTCACAAGCACAGAGGGTATTTAAATTGCAAAAACGTGCTATAAGAACTATTTGTGGAGCAAGCCCACAGACGTCGTGCAGAAATCTATTTAAAAACCTGGGTGTACTAACAATGCCAGCACAGTATGTATACTCCGTACTATCATTTGTAGTGCAAAATCCTGAACACTTCAATCTTAATGCTGACATACATAGCCATAATACTAGGAATAAATATAATATCAATAAGGATTACAAATCACTGTCAATTGTACAGAAAGGGTTAACATTTACTGGAGCTTCCTTACTCAATATTTTACCAACAGAAATTAAATGTTATCTACAAAAACCCAACTACTTTAAGTCCAAACTGAAAGAATTTCTGCTTCAGAATCCATTTTACTCTGTGAAAGAATTTTCTTCTTGGAATTTGGTAACTAAGAATGACTGATAAAATAGTATATATGGTGTATGGAAGGGGAAGGTGACAAAGTTGTCCACAATTACTAAAATGATATATGGTTTTTCTTTCTGTTGAAACTTTTGACAAATGAAGTAATTACACTGTTTACAAAATTTCACTCATATATAGTAACTAACATGAGATAGCATGCACTCAAAAACTGCTGTAAAAAATTATGATACTAACAGGTTTTTAAGTAATTGACTGCTTATGAGTTGTGGTAACTGGTTGGTAAGAAAATAACTGGTTGTTAGATGCTGGTAACAAGTTTATACACTGTTCCACATAATAAGTATTAACTAACCTCGGGATTGTATTTGTAGATTACAGGAAATATTGGTTATACTAATGGGTCGTAACTAACTTCTTGTCAATATATAATATTATCAATTATATAGTAATATTGACATTACTAATAAGTCTATGTACTGTTCCACATCCCCGAGATTATTCTCAAATGGGATCAAAGTGAATATGTCTATCTATCTATCTAAGACAGATTTGTGGACGAGGAATGGGAAGGAAATCAGACTAGAGGTTTTCGTGTATAGTTTTTGGTGTTACTCGGATTTATTTTAGGGCTTTATTTCAGGAGTTTTGATCTATTTTTGGGGTGTTTAGAGCATGACACAATGTTTAGATGTGTCCTTAATGGAAATTATTACACTACTTGGCTTCAATGGAAGAACCGCCGCCATTAGATACATCAACCGAGTTGCATCAGATCGATTTTTTCCCCCTAATGGTTTAGCGTCTATTCGACGTTGAGGTCATTAGAGGCAGGAAAGGACTGGGGAAAAGGAACGGGAAGGGATTAGGCCATGGTATTTTTTTTTTATTTTTATTTGGTCCTTGGCTTTCGCCAATATTGACCAGCTAACAATGTTACATTTTTGACCAAATTACAAAAAATACATTCTTGCTCAGTTGACATTAATACATTTTGAATAGAAATCAACTCTTGTTTGGCCCTCATTTTAAGACACAATTAGCAATAAAAACTTTTACATACTTCTCTTACTTTTATCCTTCTATCTTTAATAATAACATATAATCCCTATAACATTATTTAGTGTTGGAAGGAACTAAAACTTTACATATTATGCATATACATGATACCCATTACATCGTACAAACAGGGGCATCCAAAAAATTATTTTTTTCGCCCGCTTTTTATCTTTTGTAATTAATTTGTCTATCTAAGTCCTTATATATTTCATACAAAAACCTAATTGATATTCAGAATTGTACATTTGTTTATAATACATTATTTCTCCACACAAACATTTTCCTATCATCCTGTACTGGATTTGGAAAACTTGATAGTTACCTCATAAAAATAGTTCAAATCGAGAAATAATATAAGAGATAGCTTATTTATTTTAACACGAATTATTAATATTCCTGCTCACAACAAAAATTCCATAAAGAATAATTTGTGTTCTCTTGTACAAAGTAGCTCTCATATCTACATATATGCACTCTTACATGGACGCATACACGAACACTTGCCTATCTATACCCATACATATATTTACATACCCATATCCCCACAAACATACAAAATTAGTCCATTTGATATGAAATATACTACGTTCCTTTATAATACATCATATTTTCCTATTACATTTAGATATATATTTACATAGTTGTTTTATCTTATCTACCGTAGGAGTCCCTAGAAATTGTCGTAGGCTCTCATAGTCTGTTATCTTATTGCCTCCGTCTTTCTGTAAGATTGATTTCCTGTGTTCGCTGTATTTGCGGCATTCCACCACAAGATGCACTATGTCTTCATATGCCCCACAATGCTTCGCAGTTCGGTGATGTTGTCAAACCCAGTATAAATTTTTTGGAGTTTAGCATAACGTGGCCTGAACGCAACCTGTTTATCATTGTTATTTCTTTTCTACTTGCCTTTACACTAAACCATGGCTGTTTCGGTATGCTGTGTTGTATTGCATGGTACCAGGCACCTTTGGTCTGAATTGGACCTCCCCTACTTCTTCCCACTCCTTCATCTGTAGATTTCTGATTTTACTTAGTAAGTCTCTATATGGTACCCTCCATCGATATTTTCATGTTCCTTTGCTCCCCTTGCAAGGTGGTCAGCATTTTCATTCCCCACTACTCCTACATGTCCCGGTACCCACTGAAATTCTATTTTCTTCTTTAACTGTTTGTGCTTTGCTTAGCTCATTTATGATGTCATATACTAGATGGTTCTTTGTTTTCCCTTTTGGCCCATTTTTTAAACATAATAGTGAACTTAGTGAATCGGAGCGCAGATTAAAATCTTTTCTTCCCCAGTTTACAGTGCATATTTGATGGCTTCTAATATTGCATATAGCTCCGCTGAGAACACTGACATATCCACCGGTAGCTTAACTGCTTTTCCAACATCTGATTTTTCCTTCGTAAAACGCTGCGCTCGTATTTGAGCCTGTGATTTTGGAGCCATCCGTATAAATTTTACTCCATGTTTCCATTTCTCATTCAGGATTTGTAACGTCGTCTTACAAAGATCTATCGTAATATTATCTGTTTTCTTGGTTCCTAGCTTGCCTATCCTTTCATGTGTTTGGACCTCGATTATTTGGGGCCACGTATCCCCTATAAACGCTGGATTCATTTTATGTTGTTTTATTGGCCATTCTTTCATTTCATTGTAATTTTTAATTGTAATTGGGGTTGCCTTTTTTCTCCAGTATTTCCTATACATAATTTGGCTAAAAGCCCCTAGCTTCCAATTTAATGGGTGGTTGATCATAGCTCTGACTTTCAAGATAAAACGTCTGGAAAGCATACTTCGTCGGAGTGAGAGCGGTGGTGTACCTGTTTCCATCTGAAGTACGTTAATGGGGGTTGTACGTAGAAATCCTCCACTTATGCGTAATGCCAATGATTGTAGGCGGTCTAGTTTGGTTAGGGTTGATGTAGCAGCTGCATCATATAGCATGCACCCATAGTCCATTTTACTACGTATTAGTTGTCTGTACAGGCGCAGTAACACTGTTGGATCGGCTCCCCAATGATTACTAGCTATCCCTTTCAGGATGTTAATTCGTTTCATTGCTTGGCCGTGTATCTCCATTACGTGCTTCTTCCATGTTAATCTCATATCTACCCACATCCCTAAAAAATTTCACTTGGTGTATTGCGGTAAAGCTTACCGTTGAGTATTATTCTAACATCCTCTGTGTCTCTGTGTCTTGTAAATACCAATAGCTTACTTTTTTCAGGTGACAGTTCCATCTTCTTTTCTTGCAGAGCATTTGTCATACTGTTTAGGCCATTTTGTAATTCTCGTGTTGCCTTTTCTTTCTTTCTATTTCTTACGTATACCACCACATCATCAACGTACTGTATGTACAAAATCGATCTACTCAGCTTGCTGAACACATTGTGCCTATCTTATATATATATATAAAAATAGACGTGTTTTTTCCTATATTTCACTTTCAGCCACCACCATACCTAGCACAGATCACTGATTTTTTGTGGTGGAAGTAGCATGGAGTTTCCTGTCGTGCACAACGTTGGCCGAATGCCGAAGCTGTGGGGATGTTGGGAGATATAATGATTAAAGTTGGTCAGTGCAGGCCGTTTCCATATTTCGACCAAAAATTCGAATCTCCGTATACTTCTCTTTCCTGCCACAACTACATAACATAGAGCTTTGGTGTTTGTGTGTGGTAGTAGAATCGTCTTTCCTGTCGTGCACTATGGTTGTTAGATGTCGGTAGCTATGGGGGTGTGGGAGATTATGGGGGTTGAAAGTGGTCGACCTGTGGCAATTTCATACTTCTGCCAAAGACAAAAGTGTCATGGTGTATCACTTTTCAGCGAAAACTATAGATCACAGATAACTGGCGTTTGTGTGTAGTAGTAGCGAAAGTCACCTTTCGATCACAACAGCGGCCGATTTTCAGAAACTGTGGTACTGTGGTAGATATGGTGGTTGCAAGTGGCCGACCAAGGATATTTTCGTATTTCGACTGCTTCCGCATATGTCACTTTTCTGCCACAACTACATAGCATAGAGCATTGGTGTTTGTGTTTGGTAGTAGAATCGTATCTCACGTAGTGCACTATGGTTCTTAGATGTCGGTAGCTATGGGGGTGTGGGAGATATGGGGATTGAAAGTGGTCGACCTGTGGCAATTTCTTACTTCTGCCAAAGACAAAAGTGTCATGGTGTATCACTTTTCAGCGAAAACTATAGATCACAGATAACTGGCGTTTGTGTGTAGTAGTAGCAGAAAGTCACCTTTCGATCACAACAGCGGCCGATTTTCAGAAACTGTGGTACTGTGGTAGATATGGT